>CAMTDV010000017.1:8908718-10108718 GCA_947069175.1 Scalesia atractyloides
TTAACATTTGGATTAATTTTTTTTCTTGTAGCCAATAACCAAAATAAAAGTTTGTTTTGGGCACAAATCAGAGCACTCTTTTATGGGCCCGTCGGCAAAGATGAGGGATACCGGCCAAATGATTTTATCGGGAAAGTGGACCTATATGAACACTAAACACCAAAGAATTCAATAGGTTTATCAACATGTTAGAAACGCTTGGAAAAGCGACGCGAACGATATGGCTATAATTTTAGTGGCTATCTTAGAATATCAAGCAGAACAAGGTAACTTCCAAGGTAACTTCGCGTACTTAAAGGTTTGGAGGCTTTTTCCTGATAGTCAAAAGTGGGCCAATGTACCTCCATTCGAAGGAATTTCTTACGCAAAGTCAGGAAGTAGAAGGCCTTCAAAGAAGTCCAAAACCTCCTTTTCTATTGATCCCGAAACACCAACGCCCGACTCACGAAACATCGTGACTTAAACGATGTTAGTCCGTTGTTAAAGGGGGAGGATGAGAGGGAGGCGCAACCGGAGCTGTGACGACCACCTGGTAGAAGAAGCGGCTGAAAAGTGAGGCGAACGGACGGGGGATTCGACTTGAAAGAAGAGTTTGCCGAGATAAACCAACAACTTCAAGACATACGTGACCTTGGGGCTTAACGTATACAAGAGAACCGGGAAGTGGTCGAGTTATAAAGGAGAGACAAATGGAGTGAGACATTGAGTATTACTCGAAATCGCCGGACAACTTAACCAGAAAGACGTTGGAATTGGCTCTAAAGTGCAGGGAGCTTATCGGGAAAAATACGGTCTTTAGTTATTTAATTTTAGAGTTTTTTATTTTATTTTAATGTATTGATTTTTAATGGAATGTATTTAATATTATTGTAATGTTTTTTATTTAGTAAAATGTTATTTCTTTTTATTTATCCAATTTAGAAAAAAAATTAATAATTGAGTAATAATTGCTAGTGGGATTATATGGTGTTACCACTACACACAAATATGTTATGAGATGTTATATAACATAACCATTACATTTTTTTGTGACCTTCTCACATAACCCCATACTATACTCACCATGATATAAAATGTTATCATTACACATGGTCTTAGAAGGGTTTGTTAGGCTATATTTGAGCTGCAAATGAGGTGTATAGACTTGTGTTTGCTGAACACGAGACGTAAGGCATGGGTAATACTTGATTTCATCATCAACGACATATATAATATTTGATTTCGTGATGAGGTGAATAGGTGATTTAATTTTTTAGAAGATACAGTAAGGAATATGAAAGGATTCTTATGTGATTTTTTTTAATAAACCATTCACCTAAGGGGGATGGGGCACCACCCGGGTAGCTACTTCCGGGTTCTAACCCGTGCTAGCACACTGCCGTCACCCATATGGGTTGGCTTGGTCAGCAGACATACACATTCACTTTGATCGAGATTTTTTTGACCGTTCTCAATATTTTTGAAATAGTCATCATAAAGTTAGTCTTTTAATAAAGGGAACTTGACCTTAATAATCCACCTAACCTTATTGGCCATTAATAATCCCACCTCAGAATATTCCCCCACCAATCCCACCTTTCACCTATTTTTCCTACAATGGTCCCCCGTTAAAAAAACTTAACGGAGTTAAGATTTTTTCCAAATTACAAACATATTTTTAGGGCTTTTGATTAGAACGAACGATACGAGTCCATTGATGTAAAACTTGCCTCGAAACGGTGCTCCAAACGATGAAAATGACGCTTCAATTCGGGTGTTTAAATTTCCAATTAACCAAAATCAAGTCACTTGGAGCACCTATCGAGGCAAGTTTTACATCAATGGACTCGTATCATCGTTCTGATCAAAAGCCTAAAAAATCTGTTTGTAGTTTGGAAAAAAGCTTAACTCTGTTAAGTTTTTTTAACGGGGGACCATTGTAGGAAAAATAGGTGAAAGGTGGGACTGGTGGGGGAATATTCTGAGGTGGGATTATTAATGGCCAATAAGGCCTAGGTGAGATTATTACAGGCCAATTCCCCTTTAATAAATAAATGGTAGATGTTATAAAACTGTGATTTTTAACACAATTGTAATTTTATGATGGATTTTTAATATAACTGATATTTTATAAACCTACAAAAAATATGTGTACATACACACACATACAACACACACACATACACACATATATATATGTATATAGGGTGGGGTTCGGCTACAAAGTACATTTTTCCTACAAAGTGTACAGAGTCATAAAACACTATAATTTCAGCCATAAAACACACTCAAACACACAAATAACAGAGTGAAGGTCACTAAAACACAATATTCAAACCCTAACAGTCCATAAAAACTTCAAACACACACTATCGTAGAACTATGAATATAAATCACAACACGACAATCAACATAAATACACTAATGTTAGTCATCCAATAATCAAAGCCTTATCATTCAAAACACAACATAAAACCCACAAATATGACGTTTTAGTAATCTTCACCTTGTTAGTGGGTTTTGAGTGTGTTATGGTTGACATTACGGTGTTTTATGACTTCTTACACTTTGCAGGAAAAATGGACTTTGTAACCAACTCCCACCCTATATATATTTTCACCATCGCATCTTAAAATTTAAATTTCAATTTATTTGATATAACTCAAGGAAATTCTAATGTGTAAATTTTATGTCTAGGTTAATTTAGCATCTTATAAAGTTTAGTTATGAACTTAGGAATTTTATTGTTATCGTTACTAAATGTCACAAAGTATAGTTAGACATAATTATTGAACTTTAATATTTAGTTTAGAAATCGTATAAGTATATAGTGAATTATAAATAACAATATATTAATATATTATGTTACATAGTATTTAAGTTACTTTTTTTATATTTAGTATTTTATTGTTATATATATTAGGGTGATTTTACATCTTTCCATGAATTCCTAAGGCGTGCAGTCTTTTAGCAAGATTAAGCAGGAACACAAACCGTGAGTAGATTCGATTCTATGTTTCCCTTTTTGTCATTAACACTTTTTGGGGTGTATCTCGGCTTGATTTTTAATATATTATTTGAATTGATAACATGCAGTCGGTGTGTTGCTATGTGTCACATGTTGTTATATCCTATTGTTTCTCTATACATGCATATATGTTTTACCCGCTTTGTGTCAATTGTTTCTATTGTGGATCCATTGGCTGACCGGTTCTACACGACCATGGATTGAACTTGGTATCGCTATCATCATTATATTCGCCCTTTGAGGCTTGAATCTCAAGGTGTCTATTATTTCTATTATATTATGTTGCATTGCTTATGATATGTGTGGTGATTTCTTTTCTATACTATAGAACATAGTTTCACATTTGGTTTTGCATGTTAATAAGTAAGGTTTTATTAATAATAATACAAAAAAAATCATTTTTAATTAAAAATCGAAAATCACAACATTTTTGTTGACCCAGAACTCTTTTACGCGTGACACAGGTACACAAGTGTGAGTTGAAAACGAGTTGAAGACACTTAGGGCTGTCTTAATAATAAATTGTTTTTTTCTATGTTTTCATGAATTTGGATTATGGTATGGATATTTGGATTCTATGTTATGTGTGACAACTTTTAATATCATGCTTTAAATATTATAACTTTTTAATAGTTGTTATAAGCTTTGGATAATCAATCATACCCCATATCATTCCGCTGTGAGTCTGGGTGTGACAACATCAACAACCCTAACACTTTGCATGTAAAAAAAGGCAAAACTTGTTTATGTTTTTGTTAACTTAGTTATATCTTTAATTTTAAGGGGGATGAGGCATCCTCACAGGAAAGCCCTATGGCTTTGAACCCGTGCCAGAACATCGCCGCCACCCTCACGAGTTGACTTGCAGGTAGTGTCTCTTAGTAGAGGAACCCGTATGTATGTTGTGTGTTCGATGCTCTTTGTGACTGTTGAATGGTTCGTTGAGGGGTATTTAAATATAAATTATTTTAATTATTTATTTATACATTATCATAACCACAAACTTCTCCATTTTACTCCAATCTATTTTCATTCAAATCTTAACCCATTCTAAATTTCATTTCTCAATAGCGAATTTTTCGTACGATGACTTGGGTATTTCTTTTACCGCCCCCCAACGATTTCGAAGATGATTTTTTTCAATAATAGTAGTTTAATTTTTTCCAGAGAGATGCTTGAGGAAGCCAAAGTCACGACAACGTTGTCGGGCATCTCTAAAACAATCTTCAAACTTGATCGCATACAAGATAAGAAAATCTTATAAATGATTATTTTGTTGATGAACCAAAGTATGATCATGAAACATTCTGCCACGGGTTTCATATGTCGAAAATCGTTGTTCTTAAAATTTTTTGGCGATGTGAAAGCACAATATCCTTGGTTTCAAGAGGGATACCTTGGGAGGTTGAAAAAGAGTTTTACGGCAATACAAAACGTTACATCTGCCATGAAACAACTCGCGACTAGTAATACTCCCGATTAGAGCGACGAGTATTTACACATGTCCGAAAGGACTTCGCGGGCATGCCTACAATTTTTTGTACCGATGTGAATCAATTTTACGGTGATGAGTTCATGCGTAGGTTGACAAGCAACGACGTAGCGATTTTATACCAAAATCACGAAGAAAAACGCCACATTCGTAGGATATCAGGTAGCATCGATTGTATGCATCTAGTTTGGTGGATGTGTCCCAAAGAGCTACGAGTCGAATATATGAGAGGCGATCATGAATAGCCAACTGTCATGGTCGAAGCAGTTGTGTCACAAGATTTATGGTTTTGGCATGCGTATTGTTCACTCAACGACATCAATATTCTCCAACAATCTCCAATATATCTCAATGAACTGTATGGAATCGCACCTAAGTGTCTATTTTAAGTGAATGGACATACTTACAAATGTGGGTACTATCTAACCGACGTGATCTACCCCTAAGCGTTTGTGAAAACGTTTCCATATCCCATCGATCCAAATGAAAAGAAGTTAAAGAAGCTGCAAGTAGGGGCACCAAAAGATGTGGAGCGTGCTTTTAGTGTGCTAAAAGGAAAATGGTACATACTTAGGAGACCCATGCGTGCTATGACTGTAGACAAGATTATTAGTGTTGCGTATACGTGCATCATGATTCACAATATGATCTTATTGGATGACGGAAAAGCATTCTTACTGGTCCACATCTAGGATCCTGTTGTCGAACCCATTTTTTACAATGATGATCTTCACGTGTTGACGGATTGATATACGAATTATCGACTTAAAAATGATCTTTTTGTCCATCTTGCAGCTCAATATCTACCATACCTCGAGGAGGAAGAAGATGAATAATTTCGTTTTATATCTATTTTTCTTCTTTATTAGTGTTTCGTATAAGTGCATCACACTACACAATAAGATCTTAAAGGACGACGGAAAAAGCATTCTTAGTGGTCCACATCATGGATCTTGTCGTCGAACCCGTTTCTGACAATGATGATCTTCACGAGTTGATGGATTGAGATACGAATTATCGACTTAAAAATGATCTTGTTGTCCATCTTGCAGCTCAATATCTAACGTATCTCAAGGAGGAAGACGAGGAATAGTTTCGTTTTATATCTATGCTTTTTCTTTATTTGTTTTAATTGTGTTTTATGTAATTTTATTAGTTTTTTTACTTTTAACTGTTATTCAGAGTTTTATAAATTCTATGTAATTTAATAAAAATAACATTAATACTAACTAAACAAATAACATTGAAAAAACATTACATAATTTAAAAAATAAAAATATTACATAACTTAAAAAAATGAAACTAAAAAAACACACACAAATAAACTTAAAAAAACATTACATGATTAAAACTAAACGTTAAACCGAAACACAATTAAACAAAAATCTAATTATCTGTCACGCCGAAACGTGTCTGAAGTCACGGTTGTAGGTGTGCTAGTAGTTGATAAGTGCAACTTGTATGATGTCGTCTTCTGCAAAGTCACCACCTTCATTTTCCACCACGTTGTGCATCGTCTCAAATCTTACACTATCCAAACGAATAGTCCTAAAACGCAAAGAAATTGGCATCCTCAGTTTGGTTGATGTCACTCCTATGAATACAAAATTGTTGAAAAATACACCCCAAAACAGACCCGAGCAATTACGAGGCGTGTAGTGGGTATGCGCTTCTACCCACGATTCACCCAATGCGATTTCCTCTTTTTCGGATCCACGGAATCGTTGCCATTTTTACAAAAATTTTTGAAGTGGAAATGTGTAGAATGTTGAGAGAATTTTTTAGATGAATTGTGGGTGTTTGTAAAATGAAATGGAAGAATGAGGTTGTTTATATATGGGAAGTTATTTATTTCTAAAAAGGTATTTTTTTCAATTACCGTCGGCACTCAACGACTACTACGCATCTCCACCCACAACGTGCCACGTCGGTGAAAATCCTTCCGCTTCAAGCCTCATTCCGTTGGTAGAGGTGTACAAAAAACGGTTTTAAGAGCCGAATCAGAAAAAAAAACTGAAATTGGTTTTTTAACCGGTTTCAAACCGAACCGAACTGACGGTTTGTAGACCGGTTAGTATGCTTGATCTTTGAAACCGGTTTTAAAACCAAAACCGGTTTTAAAAAAACCGGTTTAAACTAGTTAAAAACCGTTTTTTTTTTTGTACAAACCCGTTAAAAAGCGACCCAAACCGGTTAGACCAATTACTATTTTGGGTAAAACAATGGTTAGTAACCGAAATCAGTTATAAAAAACAGGTTTTTGTTTCGGATAAAAAGCCGCTTCGATTAAAAACCGGACCAGTTTTTTTTTTTGAAAAACCGGTTTGTACACCTCTATCCGTTGGCGGGCCAATCTGCACAGTGTGGATAGGCCACAACGTCATATTTTCACGCCCATACCGTATGGTGCGAAAGTATGACTAGTTTAAAATAGCATAAGGGTGTCTATATCCCTTTGGGTTTATCAAATGAAAATTTTGCTTTTTTGGATTTCTTTTTCTCATTAAAGTACTCATAATCAATGCATTTTAATAAATTAATAAAGAGTAAATTGCACAAAACATCCTTTATGTTTCCTCAAACTTGCAGGTTCCAGCCTTAATGTTTAAAAGTTGCTAAAAACAGCCTTAAAGTTTATTTTTGTTGCGGGTTCAATCCTTTACAGCTAACCACGTTATTTTCTTCAGTTAAGTTTCCTCACATGATCAACCAAAATGACGAATATACCCATGTGAGGGAACTTAACTGAAGAAAATAACGTGGTTAGCTGTAAAGGATTGAACCCGCAACAAAAATAAACTTAAAGGCTGTTTTTAGCAACTTTTAAACATTAAGGCTGAAACCTGCAAGTTTGAGGAAACATAAAGGATGTTTTGTGCAATTTACTCATTAATAAATTATTATCTTGGTAAAATCTCATTAGCGTATTCATAATCAATGCATTCTAAAAAAAATTATAAATCATTATCTTGGTAAATTCTAATAAACTTATAAATTATTATCTTGGTAAAAAAACTGTCATACCACATTGATAAAGGAGAATTGTGACGTAAAAGAAAACAAATTTTATAAAACATTGTGTCCTCTTTAACGCCCCCGGGGCTGTGTTCCGAGGCGCCACCAGGGGAATTGTGACGTAAAAAAAAAAAAGCAAAACTTGTAAAGCATCGTGGCCAGGGCTGTGTTCCGAGGCGTCACCAGGGGAATTGTGACGTAAAAAAAAGCAAAACTTATAAAGCATCGTGGCCTCTTTAAAGCCCCCGGGGCTGTGTTCTGAGGCGTTACCAGCCTATGTAGCTGGGCATGCCAAACCACAATGATCGACCCAAGGGAATAAGGAATTAGATAGATATTCCTGCAATAGTAAGTTTATGTTCAAGTTGAGTTTTTTGGAGCAACGTTTTGTCTTAATTTTTTAGAAGTGTTAGAAGAAAGTCAAGAAACAGATACGGAGCTTTACATGTAAAGATGTCCACACTGATAAAAGTAATATCGTTGGAAGATAATGAATATTAGGGGCATTAGCCATAGATCGTTTGGCATTTTGTTCAAAGAAAAAATAAAATTTTTTAACAAGAAATTAAGAACACTGGGCACCTTGAATCACTTCAATGCATTATCTGCATAACTCTGATATAGACTTCATCATCACCGATATCACTGCCTTCAAACTCATTTGAATCAAAATCAAGAACCTCTTCATTCCTTGAATCAAAATCAAGAAGCTCTTCATTCATCCTTGCTCGCATTTCCGACACATGGAGAGTTAGAGACGAGGTTCCAAGCAACATGTCAACAACTTCCTGCATTGTTGGCCGAGTCGCAGCATCCTTTTGAACACACAACAACCCAATCTCAATGAATCTTGTCATCAAGATTAAATCAACATCAGTTCTGGGATCTATTATATTCGACAGTTTTCCTTCCAGCCAATTTCTCTCAATCTACAACAATTATATTTATCATACTTCAACACCTATATAACTAGTGTTTAGACCTACAAAACAAAAATAATCATAGATTTACAGAACGCGTTTCCAACCAAAAGCATGTTGTACGTTGAAAGGAAGTAGATTATAAATTGATACTAGAGGTGTGCCTGCATGATGCATAGGGAACACAGACACGGGTAATTACGTAACACGTTAATTTTTTTATTTTGTTAAAGTATGGTATTGCTATAGTTATTTTTTATTTTGAGGAAAATAACTTCTTACATGATTACCGAAAATCATGTAGCATGTTATTTTTTAAATTAAAATATACAAACAATACTATGTTCAAACTAAAGAAAATAAAATTTTTGTTTTATGGTGTAATTTTTTATATATATTAATGTATGAAAAAAATATTGTCGTTTAAAATCGTAGGAGTAGTTGGTTTGAAAGTCAAAAAATTAAGGAATACATGGGTAAAGATGAGGGGGAAAAGTGTAACTATTGTTTAAATAACAAAAAGTTAATTATAATTAATGTTGAGGGTGCAAAGGTGTAAAAGTTGTTTAAAAAATCAAATATTGCATGGTTGATACTGACTAAAAGACATATTTGCCGCTAAAAAATCTTTAACACATGCATTAAGTGTTCCATTATAATTTATAATTTATAATCCATGTGAGTTATGTGCTTAGGAAGGGATCAGATAATTATTATATGATTTTCAAGCACAGGTGTACTGTAAAACATACATATGTTTGTGTTAATCCCGATCAGTTAGTATTAGTTAGTTGGGTTTAGGGTCAAAACTGAAACATTAGATTTAGTAGGCTTAATATGAAATTATGCATAATTACCTATGTGTTGGCACGTTTAGGCAAGGGTCACATAGCTTGATCAGATTAAAAGTTAATGAAATTCAGATTTAAAAGTTAATCATTAGGTATTCACCTATTCTTAATTTTATCTCTGTAATTCAGTTGTCACATATCCATATTGGACCCTACTTACACAGTAAAGAGGATGACTACCGGCAAAAGAGGCTGTTGTCTGTTTCCCAGTTACAGTTTCCAAAACCAACACACCTAAACTAAAGACATCTTCTTGGCGGACACATCTCCGTATTGTACATATTCAGGTGCCATGTATTCACTGCACGTGTGGTCAACAATACAAATTATTAGAATTTCAAAAAGAAGACATAGGAACATAAATACGCATGTAGATGGAAAACTCTAAGGGGGTAGGGGCGCCCATCACTCATCACCCACTTGTCACTCTCAACATCCAATTACCGTATGCCACGTCATCGAGCCAAACTCCGTCACTAGTAATGGATTTTAGTGGAAATGCCCATCACTCACTACACACTCGCCACACCCATCATGCTCCACTCTCAACGAAATGCCCATAACGCGTCATAGCTACCACGCGTTTTAATGTTAACGCGTTATCAATTTGAGTGGCGGTGGTATATAACACAATACCACGCGCTATAAGGGTCCATCACCTGTTATAACGTGCACCGCCCCGACCACCCTAATCTGGGATGCAATTTTCCTTTGCAAATTGTGGTCACAACTACTACACTTGCGAATTCCATAAGAAGGGACTCCTTCTATGCAGTCGATTTTTTACAAAATATCATAAAGACTTCAATAGATGAACATGAGATAAAAAAGAAGACAGGTCTTAAAGTAATTATTATGTACTTACTATGTCCCAACAATTTGGTCAACCTGAATGCCTTCAGTCTCGTAGATTGCAATTGCTATACCAAAATCTGACAGTTTGGGGTCAAAACTTTCATCTAAAAGAATGTTTGAAGGTCTCACATCACGATGTATGATCCGAATGGGAGCATGATCGTGAAGGTATACAAGTACCCTAGCTACATCTAAAATTATTTTGCACCGTTTATTCCAGTCCAAAAGATTACACATAGGATCTACAAACACAGATGACAAATCAGACGTTTCAGCATAAATTCAGATAAAATAAGGTTTAGGTCACTACTTGCAATGTTCTCTGTTGAACAAAGCAATGACCATCTTTCCAAAGAATAAATATCAACTGAAAAGATTACCAAAAATCAAGCTATGCAAAGTTGCATTGACTGCATTGTCAAAGATGAGGTACACACTTGTTCCTTCAACGCAATATCCAAGCAACTGAATCGCATTTTCATGTTCTAACTTTACAAGTGTTGACACTGCAATCTTACATTCGTAGTAATCGGCCTCAGAATATTGAGCGATTGTTATATCATGTCCATTTTGTAGCTGTCCCTGAAAAGAGAAACCAAGTAGGAGTTTCTAGCAAATACGGTTTGAATCTTTCAAATATGAAAGCATAGATATCATTATGGATACCTTGTACATGGAGGCATATGAGCCATTATCAAACTTATTAGCTTCAGAGAAATTTTCAGTTGCATAAACAATAGTATTAAAGTCAAAGCGACGTAATGTTCGGTCTTCACCTCCAACAGTACAGAGGTATCGATCCAAGGATTTTAAACTTGTACCTCCAACTGCAAGTTCCACAAATCTAGCTGTTAACTAGAAATTAAAATGACTGGAGAAAGGGAATAGATCATCTAAAGAAACTGTCTTTGTTCGTGTTCAGTAAGTAAATAAGTAAATAAGGTGTGCCAACTTTAGTTCACTAACAGCAATAGCAAAAGGGAAGGGGTCAAACGGGTTGAAATACTTTTTTTTTCTATTAAGAATTTGAAGTTAGTTATTGTTAAAATTTTGTTTTTTCTTTAAATCAAACTTAACGCATTAAATATTTTGTAGATACGAAAAAAATGGCTTGTGGCCAACTGACCCAGCCCAGCACCTTCACAAAAGGTTAACTAACTTCAACAAAAGTTCATTTAAACCTGTTACCCAACCCACCTAGAGGTGCATAAAACCGGTTTGGTTTTCAACCGACTTATATTTGATTAGTTCCAAACTGGTTTCAACAGAGGATATACAAACCTCCGGTTCGGTTTGGTTCCAACCCCAATATCATCCAAACCGGTTTTAAATTCTGTTTCGCTTCGGTTCACAAACCAGTTCAAATGTGCACCTCTAAACCCATCTGGTCTGACCAAATCACTTATTAAACCATTACCCAATCAAACCCATCTGACACAAATGTATGGCCTCCTCCAATTAGATGTAAGACAGGGAACTGTGATGTAGAAGTACAATCTTCTTCCCAACTACAAGCTATCATATTTTAACTGAACATTATTGTATTTCTTCTACTAACACTTCCGACTCCGTAATAAAAAAAATCCCAAACATAATCTAAACACAGAAAATACGATGAGAATACAATACCTAAGTTTTCCCAATTGAATGGAAAAAGAAATCTCGGTACCCTTCTACCAGAGAGTTTGCTGTGTAATGTACTGTCAGTTTTCTCCAGTAAGGCACGGATAGACTCTAGACACATCACAACCTCGGCCATTGTAGGACGTTGCTTTGGATAGCTATGCAAACACTTCTTAGGTAGTAATGAATACTCCTTCAAACATTTAGGGGATATTTCCCCCTTAAATCAGAATCAACGATGTGCTTTAACTTTCCTTCGTTGATGGAGTCTTGAGCCCATGTTACCAAACCCCAGTGATCCTCATCCAGGCTTCTATCTACTGCTTTTTTCCCGCATAAGACTTCAAGCAGTACCACCCCAAAGGCATACACATCAGACTTTCGAGTTAACCTACCTGTTTGAAAGTAGTCAGGATCTAGATATCCAAATGTGCCTCTCACCATAGTGTTAACATAAGTGGATGGCTGATTTGTGGGACCAATCTTGGACAACCCAAAGTCAGAAATCTTAGCCGCCCAATTGGCATCTAACAATATATTCGAGCTCTTAACATCGCGATGAATAACTGTTGGCTTAATATTTGTATTAGTGTGAAGGTAATCTAAACCGCGAGCGGCCCCTATGCATATCTTGAGTCTTCGCACCCAAGTTAGAGGAGCTCGACCTGTGTGGAGCTGATCTGCAAGAGTTCCCTTGGGCATATATTCGTAAACAACGATCATTTGTTGCCCCTCCTTGCAGTAACCAATTAAAGATACCAAATGAGGGTGCCTTAATTTGGAGAGCATCTCAACTTCAGCCCAAAATTCTAGTGCTCCTTGATTAGAACCTGATTCCAGCCGCTTAATTGCAGCATCCAAACTAATTTCCCCATAAGTGATGGTTCCTCTGTAAACTTTTCCAAACCCCCCACGTCCGATCACCAATGACTCATCAAAGTTTTGGGTTGCATGTTCTATCTCAGAAAAGGTAAACTGACGACACTGTGGTGGGAATATGAGGAGGATGAGGCGTGACTGGTAGAAAAAGACATAGTTTAAGGTATGAACTAGGATTAGCGTCTAGATAGTATCACCACCAAATATATGTTCCTATATTTATAATTGATGATGTCACAACAATCTAATGGCCAATTTGTTGTCAAAGACAGACTGTGATTCATTGATATTTCTTCTTCACAGAAAGAGACGAAGACCTCAGGATGACTTTTGACATTTGAGGAGTAAACGTTGGAACATGGTTTTTATTAAATTATGAATGAAGTAGGGTCCGGTGGCCTTTACAATGCATTTACAATGCATTTAATTATTGAATTTGTAGGAAATGTTTAACTTTGACGAAGTTGAACAGGATCTACAACCAAAAAACTTAAAGGGTGGAATCAAGAGTTTGCTTATGAAGAGGTACTCTGACCGCAAACACGATGCAAAAAAATTATTTGAGCAACACGGAGGGTACCGGGATGTTGAACAAGCAAGGGCATACCATCCCGTTGATATGCCCTATGATAACTGGTTGAAAGCGAAAAATCGATGTGAGGCCAAAAAGGGTGTCCGCGCGAAACAACAATTCCCATTCCGCGGGGGGACGACGTCATACGGTAGCACAGCCTACAAAAATGTAATGTTTTATATATGTGTTTGTGTAAGCTTTTGTTTATTTAATATCTAATCTAAGTTTAATGTTCAACAGGATATAGATTGGGTACCTACGTACGCAAAAACCCATCAGGATAAGGAGGGGCATTGGGTTAACCCGGTTGCCGAACAGAACTTCGTAAGTATTTCTTTTAAGTATATTTTCTATAACAAACAAATATATATATATATATATATATATATATATATATATATATATAATCATCTTCATAATATACAGCGGAACTTACAACAGGCCACAAACAAGTGGCACGTTGACGGTCCTCCACTTGCTCCATTTCAGGAAGCCTTGGGAGAGCGGAGAGGATGGTACCGGGGGATGGGGCATAAACCTTCAAATACGCCCCCGAACTTGTCGGCTTCCCAACCTGAGACTCAAGAACCCTTTTCTGAGGTAAACTACACAATTTACAAAATGATAAACGAACGCGTGTTTCCTTGTTAAATATATGTTGGTAGCATCCGCTAATATGCTAACATACGTTTTGATATTTATTATTGTAGGGATTTGTTGACAACTTGTTCCAAAGCCCGGCTTTCCTGAATCGACTTGACAGCTACTTAAGTTCAAAAGGAAAAGAACCGGCAGACGACGACGATTGTTATAACCCTTATTTCGATAACGAAGAAGAGGATGATGAAGATTAGGATGATTTTGAAGTATGGGTAGTTATTTTTAACGTTTTTACGCATGTAGGATGATAATGTAGGACATAACTGTTGTTTGAAACTGTATTACGTTTTGTATATGGTTTTGGTGTTTAACATATTTGAATGTAGCTGTATTCAGGTTGCGTTTTTTCGACCCGAAACAGGTTCGGTAGCTGTATATAGCTGTTGTATTAAAAAAAATTTACCTTTAGCGGCGACACATGTCGCCGCTATTGATTGTCCGCCAAAACCACTAAAGACAAAATAGGCAATAGCGGCGACGGTAACCTTTAGCGGCGACACGAAGAGCAATAGCGTCGCCGCTGGTACGCTATTGCTTTTCGTGTCGCCGCTAAAAGTCAATAGCGGCGACAATAGGGACTAATAGCGGCGACAAAGGTCGCCACTAAAAATAGCGATTTCTTGTAGTGTTTGGATGGCTATGCAAACACCGTTCAGCCAGCAGTGCAAACTCCTTCAAAAATTTTGGGGACATTTTCCCCCTTAAATTAGAATCAACGATCTGCTTTAACCTTCCTTCTTTAATGGATTCTAGAGCCCATGTAGCCAAACCCCAGTGCTCCTCATCAATACTATTATCGACTGCTTGTTTCCCACATAAGCCTTCAAACAGTACCACCCCAAAGGCATACACATCAGATTATCTAGTTAGCCTACCCGTTTGAAAATATTCCGGATCTATATATCCAAAGTTGCCCCTAACAACAGTGTTAACATATGTGGATGAGGATGGCTGATTTGTTGGACCAATCTTAGACAACCCAAAGTCGGAAATCTTAGATGCCCAATTGTCATCTAACAATATATTTGTGCTCTTAACATCACAATGTATAACTCCGTGCTTAATACCCATACCAGTGTGCAGGTAATCTAAACCACGAGCGGCCCCTATGCATATTTTGAGTCTTCACACCCAAGGCAGACGAGCATGGCGCTTGTGGAGCCGATCTGCAAGAGCTCTATTAGGCATATATTCATATACAAGAATCATTTCTTGCTCATCACTACAATATCCAATTAAAGATACCAAATGACAAAGCCTCAAGTTCGAGAGCATCTCAACTTCAGCCCAAAATTCTATTGCTCCTTGATTAGAGCCTGATTCCAGCCGCTTAATTGCAGCATCCAGATGTATTTCCCCGGAAGTGATGGGTCCTCTGTAAACTTTACCAAACCCACCATGTCCGATCACTAACGACTCATCAAAGTTTTCGGTTGCATGTTCAATCTCAGAAAAGGTAAACTGACGGCACTGCTATGGTGAATATGAGGAGGAAGATTCAACCATGTGACCAGTAGAGAAAGACATGGTTAAAGGTATGCACTAGGATTAGAGTTCGGATAGTATCACCAAATTCATGATCATAGTAATAGATATTAGACATAGACCCAGGGCCACTGTTGACGTTTAAGAAGGAAAATGTAGCGGTGAAGTAGTCAAAACGGAACTTGGGAACACGGTTTCGACGAAATTTATGACAAAAATTGACCTGTTTTTGTATTGACCCCTTGAAGTAGGGTCTGTGGTCATTGGATAAACAAAACCCAATTAAAAAACTTTACAAAAACCCACAGCCTTTTGAACCACCATAACCCAATTTGCAGGGTGTTCGATTTGGATGTACAATAAAGCAGAACCTGTTTCCAACCTTTTAAGTGATTCATCATTAAATAATAAATATCTCCTAAAATTCCCATTGTAGGATTCACTTCACGTGGCCAATCAATCTCTTGATGGTGAGGGGAAGCTGTCTCCACCTCCGTTTGCATGAGGGTTTCGTCATTACTGTGTGAAAATAGATGATGAAGAGAATAGTTGTATCATTAATAACAAATGAAAGGTACACATCTATTTATATACACAAACTCAACCACCTCAACTAACTCTAACAACCTAACTAACTATCTAGCCTGTCAAACTATACACCACACAAACCACACACTCATATACACTAATACGCCCCCAAGCTAAACGGGGAGAATCCACGTGAAGCTTGGACCTCAGACTATCAAAACGAACACCAGATAATCCTTTGGTCAAGATATCTGCAAGCTGAAGCATAGTAGAAACATATCGAACATGTAAAGTACCTGCCAAAACCATGTCACGAATAAAGTGTAAGTCAATCTCCAAGTGTTTGGTGTGCTGATGAAACACTGGATTGACTGCAAGATATGTGGCCCCAATATTGTCACACCAAAGAGAAGGTGGACAAGTCATCGTGATATGTAACTCCTGTAAAATAGATGTAATCCAACGTAACTCAGCAGTTGTATGAGCAAGAGCTCGATACTCAGCCTCTGTACTCGACCTAGCAATAGTATGTTGTTTCTTGGAACTCCAACTGATAAGGTTGAGCCCAAGAAAAACACAATATCCTGTAGTAGAACGACGATCATCGGGACATCCAGCCCCGTCAGCATCACGATAAGCATGTAAATCAACACAAGTAGATCGACGTTACATAATCCATGGGAGATGGTACCCTTAAGATACCGTAAAATACGCTTGACAGCACCCAGTGTCGATCAGTAGGTGTCTGAAGAAATTGTGACACCTTATTAACCGCATAAGCAATCTCAGGTCGTGTCAAAACAAGATACTGTAATGCTCCTACAGTGCTCCGATACATAGTGGGATCAGATAAAGGATCGCCAGTGTGTCGAGAAAACTGTCTACCAGAAGAGACAGGGTAGATAATGGTCGACATCAGCAAGACAAGTGCGCTATAGTAAATCAAGTAAATAGCACTGCCGAGACAAGTGTAAAACATCCTCAGAGAAGGTAGCCTCAATACCAAGAAAATATGACAACTGTCCCAAATCCTTGAGTGTAAACTGAGAGTGTAAGCGCTCAATCAAACCAGTGACAACATCTGAAAACTCCCAGTGATAGTAATGTCATCAACATAGATGAAGACATAACAGAGTATCGAATCCTTACTATAAACAAAGAGAGATACATCTGAAATACACTAGGTAAAACCACCTGCAATAAGAGTGTGGATAGCTTGGAAAACCAAGCTCGAGGTGCCTGCTTCAGACCATAAGAGCCTTTTGTAGACGATAAACATAATGAGTTCTAGATGTGTCAACAAAGCCTGGAGGTTGTGCCATTACACAGTCTCCAAAAGAGCTCCATGTAAAAAGGCATTGTTGACATCAACCTGACGAATAGACCATCCACGAGAAAAGGCGACTGAAAGAACAAGTCGAATAGTAGTGGGTTTAACTACAGGACTAAAAGTCTCAGTGTAGTCTATACCCTCAGTCTGATGAAAGCCCTTAGCAACAAGGCGGGCTTTGTAGCGACTCACCGAACCATCAGGATTACGCTTAATCCTGTATACCCACTTACACCCAACAATGTTGGCATCAGCAGGAGCCTGAACCAGACGCCATGTCTGGTTGGCATGAAGAGCATCAATCTCAGCACGCATCGCATCCCACCAAACAGAGTGCTGCTGAGCCTGTCTAAATATGGAAGGCTCAGTGGTGGGAGCAGTAGAAACATGAAAAAGAACGTGATCCGGAAACTGACGAGACTGTCGTGTGTGATCACGAGTACGTGTAATCATCGGGTGAGTCGGAACATGAGGAGGAGGAGTAGGGGGAGAATGAGAAGAGGAAGAAGGAGGATGAGGAGAAGTAGAAAAAGGATGAGGAGGAGAAGAAGAAGGAGTAGAATAAGAGGGAGAAGATGGAATAACAGGTGGATGAGTAGAAGAATCTTCAGACGAAGAAGATGATGAAGTGGAAGGAGAAACATAAAACGGAAACGAAGAAGAAGGAATATCAAAAGTAGGAGTGGGTATAGAAGAAGATGTGAAGCAGTGGAACTCCCTGGAATATCAAAAATCATCTCATGAAATCGAACATGACGAGATGTATACGGGACGTATAAGGATCATAACCAAGATATCCAAGATGAGAAGGTGCATAACCAACAAAGATACATGGAGTAGACTTGGGTGAGAGTTTATCCGCTAGTGTGTCACCAAGAAATGGATAACACAAACACCCAAACGTGCGAAGAAAAGAATAGTCTGGTCGAGAATCGAATAAAGTCTCAAAAGGAGAAGAATAGTGAAGAACCGGTGTAGGTAACCGGTTAATGAGATAAGTTGCGGTAGCATAAGCATCATACAAAAATTTCTTTGGTAGGCGTGCATGAAACAATAATGCACGAGCAATCTCAGAAAGATGGCGAGTTTTCCGCTCAACAACCCCGTTTTGTATGGGTGTATATGGACATGAAATACGATAAGCAATTCCCGATTCAGTAAGATATCAGGCCATCTGTCCATGTATAAGCTCGGGAGCACCATCACTGTAACATTTGTCGAAAAACGGGTTTCAAAACCCGCTTCGTTTATTAATCAAATACTCAGTTATAATTTTTTTGTTGCGTATTTATTGCTCAGATAAATTTTAAACAATACATAATTAATATATATATTAGAATTTTAAACCATAATTATTAAATAACAAAAAAAATAGTGAATAAAAAAAATATGGAGACGCCGGGTTTCGAACCCGGGTCACCCACAAACACAAACACACAACACACCGCTCCACCACACACTATGTTGGTGATAAACACTAAAACAAATAACACATATAATAAAACCGAAAGTCAAATCCGGTAATCAATGTCACACCCCGACCCGCAGCGGAATAAGAGTCGGGGCATAATTGGGTTATTACCAAAGCTCATGACATTTACTAATATGTTTCATATTTATTAAAGTCAAAGTTACATTCCAAATAATCCAAACTTGTCCATACAATACAAAGAAAATAAACCAAACATAACAATCCCAAACTCTAAATCATTTTATTCCTCTAGTCCAATCCTATGTGTTCCTAGCTGCTGCTGGTTAACCTGTATCATGTGTAAAAAATGGGGGTTTTTGGGTCAACATAAGTTGGCAAGTGAACCTTGTTAGATAAACATTTATTATTGATTTACTTGTTAGTTTATCAATGAAAAATTGTGCATAATCATAAATGAGCAAATGTAAATAATCAAGCAGTGGCAAATAGCAATCACAACTATAACATACAATAACATATGATAGCATACATTAACATACCAACAACATACGATAAATAACATAAATGAAACTGTGCAATCAAGGCTCAATCAAACGGAGCCGATCGTAATGCATGTACTGAAAATGAAAATGTCTGTGCGATCAAGGCTCAATCAAACGGAGCCGATCATATGTGGGCACGCCGGGTTCACGCTCATAATGAAATGGGGAACATGCTCAACGCTCATAATGTAATGGGGAGCGGCGGCCTATGAAATTGCATGTACTGAAAATAATAAATTACATCTAACAATAACTACACAACAGTTGAAACAAACTGAATACACATGTTCATGATATGATGTATGCACAATGGTTTAAATATAGTATATATATATCAAGACACATGATGCACCCCAAAACGTGATTAAACGGGGAATTTGTAAAGATTCACTCACATTGGGTGCGTTGGATTGGAGATGGTGAGATGCGCATGAATTGGATGAGCGGAACAACGAGAAATACTAACCTAAATAATAACGGAAAAATATATTAAATGAGTAGATTTTATTAAGGATTTTAATAAAATTTTTAGATATATTTTTGTGAGTTTAATGCTATTTTCTATCTTTAAAAATGTTATTTTTAAGTATTTTTAATTGATTTTTAAATTAAATTAAATAAATAAAAATATAAAAAAAAATTGTTTATTTTGCGTTGACCGTTGACTTGTTGACTTGTTGACCGGTTCGGTCAGTGGAATTGTTTGCGCCAGGTGAGGCTCGAACCCGAGACCTCCCGTACGCGTGCACGCAGCTCTACCAACTGAGCTACGTGTCTAACCCGAAATAATCTTGTTTTTAATTATATTTATATACTAATTCAGTTTAACTAAAATTCTTTTAATTTCAAAAACATTTTAATTCAACAAACCGGTGCCAGTAACGGGTTTCGAACGCGTGACGTGCGACTTAGTGTTGCACACAGTCCACCGCTGGACTGTGTGTCTAACCTGGTTATTATCTCGGTTTTTATTATACTTAACAACTAACGGGATTAACCCGGTTCAGCTTTAATAAAAAAAAGCATTTTATTACTTAGAGGGTGCGTGTATCAGGGATCGAACTCGTGACGTGTGCGTATTATTTGCACACAGTCCACCGCTGGACTGTGTGTCTAACCCGTTCATTTTATCGGTTTTTATTAGTCTTATGTTATATTGCGTCTTCGTCTTCTTTGTTAATTTTACCCAGAAAACATATTCCGACTGTTATGACCGATTCATGACATATTCGCTTTTCAAACATTATAAGTAATTTAAAAGTAAAGAATGGAGAGAGTTTGGGGAAAAGAATGTACCGATTAATGTTGTTCACAGAATTCCGGCAGAGGTTCGTCGGTTCTGGAGTGAACTCCGGCTGTTAAAATCAATTAACAGCTTTGTTCGATTATTTAAGAAGTTGAGGCACTTAAACAAAGTTTAGCAGAAGTTTGAAAGGTCATACCAGTTCTCAGTGGGTTTTCGGAAGTTTCAGAAGTTTTCCGGCGAAGGTAGGATTTTTGACAAACGTTGACTAGGACTGATTTTGATGATGGAGTTGTGTTAGTGACCGATTAATCACATGATTGAAACAGAAAGAGTCGAAGGAATTACCGTGTGGATGTGAGTCTCGGTTTTCCGGCGACTTACAGAATTTTTCCGGCGAGTTGATTTAAGCTTCTCCGGTGGATTGTAAGGTTGCGGAAATGTAATTGAAAGTCTTGCAGAGGGTTTGAGTCGTAGGAGGGGTCTAGGATTGAAGTAATCTGGACTTGATTATTTTTCGGTTATAAAAAACCGATGGTGGTGACATTTGATGTTCATTCAATCTGAATTGATGAGAAAACGTCGGTGCATCGGTTATAACCTGAATGTGCGAGTAACCAAACGATTTGACGATTGAATTGCCGATTTCCGTTTCTCAGTTGGCGCAACCGGTTTAACCGAGTTTGTGTATAAATGTTATTTGTTTCCTAGAGATAACAGAAAACAACAAGTGGCGGAGTGGTGATGTGGGTGTGTGTTAAGACTTTGAATTTATGAACCGGCTGACCCGGGTTCGAGTCCCGGCAGCAACATTTCTTTTTTATTTATTTTGTTTTCACTTTTTATCAAATATAATTTTTATAGTTTAGTTTGTTTATTAATTATGTATCATTAAAAACCAAAATAACCATAAATACACAACGTGACATTTATAACTTGATATTCGATTACAAAACGGAGCGGGTTTTGGAAACCCGATTTTGACAAATGTTACAGTATCCCCTACTTTTAGGAATTTCGTCCCGAAATTTAAATAGTTGAAGTAGTAGGAAAAAGATGCGGGTATTTTTCACGCATTGAGTCTTCACGTTCCCAAGTAAACTCAGGTCCCCATTTCGACTCCCAGCGTACCCTAACAATTGGAATGCGACTTCGTCATAGACGTTTCTCTCCGAAGTCCATGATCTCTACTGGTCTTTCAATAAAATGCTTAGATTCATCAATCAGAATATCTTCCAGAGGAATGTGGAGGTTTTCATCAGCAAGGCACTTCTTCAAGTTTGTTGTACGAAAATTCAACTAATGGTAGGTGGGCGTCCCAATTTCCCTTGAAGTCTATGACACATGCTCGCATCATATCTTCAAGGGTTTGAATGGTGCGCTCAGATTGTCCATCAGTTTGAGGATGATAGGCGGTACTGAGATCTAGTCGCGTACCCATAGCGGATTGTACTGCTTGCCATGTTCGGGAAGTGAAACGACCATCACGATCAGAAATAATGCTTAACGGTACCCCATGTCGGCTTACGATTTCGCTGATATAAATACGAGCAAGTTTTTCGTTCTTGAAATCTTCGCGGATAGGAATAAAGTGAGCTGATTTTGTAAGTCGGTCAATTATTACCCATATAGTGTCATACCCACCAGAAGTGCGAGGTAACCTGGTAATGAAGTCCATGGTTATATTTTCCCACTTCCATACAGGTATTTCAGGTTGGACCAGAAGTCCTGAGGGTCTTTGGTGTTCAGCTTTCACCTTGGAACAGGTAAGGCACTTGGAAACAAAAACAGCAATATCCTTTTTCATTCCAGGCCACCAATAGGTATATCGTAGGTCTTGATACATTTTATCGGCTCCTCGGTGTATAGAGTATCGCGTTTTGTGAGCTTCCTTCATAAGAGTTTCGCGAAGATTGTTGTGGTTAGGAATCCAGATACGATCTAGGTAGTACAGAATACCGTCAGATTTAGTTTCAAATTTTAGCTCAGCTCCACAGGACATCTCCTTTCGTACATCATCTTCCGTTATCGAAACGTGTTGGGCTTCTCGAATTTGATCTTTAATGTCGGTTATAATTTGCGAACATAGAAGACGAATGGAGTTCGCATAACCCTTTCGACTAAGTGCATTGTAACATCCGTAAAAAAAAACGGATTTACCAAACCCGCTCCGTTTATCAACCGAACAGTCAGTTAAAATTTTCGTTGCGAATTAAATGCCCAAAATAATTTTAAACGATACATAATCAATTATTATATTGGAATATATAGGTTGTTTTTGAAAAATTGTTGAAAATCGCAAAATAAAAATAAAATGCCCCTGCCGGGTTTCGAACCCGGGTCAGTCACGGGTCAGCAAGTCTTAACACACGCGCACTAAACACTGCGCCACTGATGTTACTTGTTAAATGTTAGGATCTTTTAATTCATATCATGACTTTCCGAATTCAAAACCGGCGCCCAAAAGTTCAGTCGTCGGAAATCCCGGTAATCTCGCGAAACTTAACGTTTCTTTCAGTTATAACGTAAAACATAAACGCTACATCGGTTATAACCGACGTCTGCGTCCGCGACCAAAGTTATAACCGCCGGAGAAATTCAAACCAACGAATCAAGTCGGAAATCGGACCAAATACATCGACGACTTGCCCTATAAATACCCCCTCGAACCTCTGCAAACCTTTTCGCTCAAAACCGCACCTTTTCTCGGCGAAAACTCACTCGCCGGAATTATTCTGTTCGTCGCCGGAAAACCGGTTTCCTCATTTCTGAGCCTTACTAAACCCTCTGAACTTATACCGAAGTCACCCACATACCTTGTAAGCTTTCTAAAGACTCTCTGCTGCACGACACCCGACGCCGGAGCCTATTGCTGTCGCCGGAGTTCTGCCGGAAAACAGAGGAAAGCTAGTCGGTATACCTCACGCCTAATTTACTTTCTTTTTACTTATATCTCATATGTATTTAATCATCAAACACTAAAGAAACCGATTAAAACTTTGAACCAGTCGGATTTTCCGATTCTGGTTAAAATCTGACGAAGAAGATGAAGTGCGGTAAACGTATAAGTATAATTAAAATCAAGATATTACTCGGGTTAGACACACAGTCCAGCGATGGACTGTGTGCACATTAAACACAGAAAGGTCTCGAGTTCGAATCCTGTTCCACACACGCTGCCTTAATAAAAATGATTTTTTTTGTTAAACCGAACCGGAGTCACACAAGTATATGTTAAGTATATTAATAACCGGAATAATAACCAAGTTAGACACACAGTCCAGCGGTGGACTGTGTGTATGTTTAATCACAGGACACGAGTTCGAGTCCGGTCTACTGCATCGATTCGGACCATTATTCAAACTTTTTAAATACGGCATAAATGAAAATACTTAATTTGTATTTAAGTAAAATAAAAATCAGATTAGTTAACATGTCAAACACACAGTCCAGCGGTGGACTGTGTGTTATGCAAGCCACAGGTCCCGGGTTCGAGACCTGTGGAGCGCACCGGTCCGATTGAGTTAAATCGTTTTTAAAATAAAAGGATTTTCTGTTTAACTTAATTAATATATAAATATAATTAAAAACAGATATATGACGGGTTAGACACGTAGCTCAGTTGGTAGAGCTGCGTGCACACGTACGGGAGGTCTCGGGTTCGAGCCTCACCCAGCGCACTTATATTCACATTCGAACCGGTCAACGGTCAAGTCAACGGTCAAAGTCAAAGTCAACTGTAGCAAAAAAAAATCAAAATTTTTTATTATTTTTATTTATTTATTTTAATTAAAAATACTTAAAAATAACATTTTTAAGGT
Organism: Scalesia atractyloides; assembly: GCA_947069175.1. Taxonomy (NCBI): domain Eukaryota; kingdom Viridiplantae; phylum Streptophyta; class Magnoliopsida; order Asterales; family Asteraceae; genus Scalesia; species Scalesia atractyloides. Next base: position 8,932,976 of record CAMTDV010000017.1, read on the forward strand.
TAGAAAATAGCCTTAAACTCACAAAAATACACCCAACAATTTTACTAAAATGGATTAATAAAATCCGTTTACTTACCAAACCATAATGCGATTTATCTAGGTTAATCTCACTTGTGGTTAAAACCACTTCGCGTGCATTCAACATCATCAACCGAACGCACCCACTGTGAGTGAATCTTACAACTCCCCTTTTTAATTACACGTTTTGGGGTGTGTCATGCGTCTCAAATAATTAACTCGTTTATTTAAATTTGTGCCATACCATATCGTGACCTAAACTTAGATTGTTTATATTGATGTGATTACTTATGTCAGTTTGTCAAATTATATATAATTCATTCATTAAGCCCATCAGTTCCTCGCGGGAGACGAGTTGAACAACGCGTGCCTCAAAACCAATTCATTATTGTTCATGTGTGTATCATTGAGTTTATATTGTTTGTAGTTGTGTTATTCATATTATCATGTTTATGCAATTCATTCATTAGGCCCATCAGTTCCTCGTGAGAGACGGGTTGAGCAACGCGTGCCTCTAAATGTTCCATTATTGTTCATGTGTGCTTTATTTAATATCTTATGATTGTTGAATAAGTTTACATCTATTTTTACTCATGAGTGGTTGTGCACATATTTCATAATCAATTTAATAAACTTGTTCAAATGTTTTTCCATAGGATTCACTCGCCAACTTTATGTTGATCCAAAACCTTTTTACACATGATACAGGTGAACAGGTTGAAGCAAAGAAAACATAGGAAATGCCTTAGAAGAGAATAAAGAAGCTTAGATTGATAGTTAGAACATGTTGTAATATTTATTGTAAATTTCCATTAAATTGTATTAAATGAATATGAAACGCATAATAAATGTCATGAGCTTTGATGATAACCCAATCATGCCCCGATCACCTTTTCCGCTGCGGGTCGGGGTGTGACAGATTGGTATCAGAGCCATGACTATAGGGATATAGGATAGGTTATTAGACCCTTAGAGCCTATACTATAGTCTGCCTAAATTTTAATTGATTAGGTGGTTACATACAAACTTGTGATATTTATTTGTTTCATATTTGTTTACATTTACAGTCAAACATACATGCTTATATACATATTCATTATACATATATCGATGTTCATGTATTCAATTTATTTTCATACCTCCATTATCCAAAGATTTTGTTGCAATTTTCAAATCTCATCAAAGTAAGTTCTGCGACGGGCATGTAGTAACTGGAAGGGTACAAGTACCGGTAGTCGGGACGTCCTGTCTAGGTTGGCATTCGTATAAATCCAATATAACGGACCAGTTTGCCTACCTGGGGACCAACGATGAGAGTACGAAGGACCTATTAGGCCAAAGCATGCCACACCAAACGTCGTTCGAACTAACCCACTTTGAGGTGTCACCGTGTCTACACCTGGACACATTGCGAATATCACACGTTGTATACATATTTCTCGATTTTCTCTGGGTTTTGTGTACGCAACCTGGCAAACCCGTGCGAACCATATGAAAAACCGGTATTCATGGGGGCCCACATGATTACACAGGTAAAGTATGGCGGCATGTAGGGCCTAATGGCGAGCAAAACCCAAGACATCCTATGGATGTAGTAGATTTATTTTCTATAATTATTTTATGAATGTTCATTCCTAATGCGACCCATGAACCCAAAAACATCCAACTCATACTCTTGTCATGTATTCCTTGTAGATGTCTTCTAACCTCGCTCGTAGGAAGATGAGAGCAGGAAAAGCCCGCGAGCGTATGGCTGCCCTAATCGCTCAACAAATGGCTGCCGTAATACCCAACATTGTAATCCAAGTTCAACAAGCACTCACCGCTAATCCTGTCAATCAAGAAAACCAAAACATTATCAACTCTCCATCAAATACCACTAAATGCACCTACAAGCATTTCAAATCATGCGACCCTCCGAAATACAAAGGGACTGAAGGCGTCACCGCCCTCCTCCATTGGTTTGAAGAAATGGAGAACACTTTTCTAAATTGCGATTGCCCTGACGATCGCAAAGTGCGTTATGCTACCGGTCGATTATATGGGATAGCACTTACTTGGTGGAATACAGAGAAGGCCAAACGAGGTGTTGAAGATGCTATGTCCTTAACTTGGAACGAATTGAAGGAAATCATGACCAGACGATTTTGTCCAAGGAGCGAAATCAAGAAATTAGAAGATGAATTTTATTCGTTGAAGCAAAAGGAAGGAGACCACACCACCTACAACAAAAGATTCCTCGAGTTACATCAAATGGTTCCCAACATGTTCACTCCCCTCTACCGTTTGATCGAGCACTACATTCGTGGTCTTCCGTCAAAGATTCAAGACCCTGTAATAAGTACCTCGCCTGCAACCTTGGAAGCAGCAATGGAGCTAGCAACAGAGCTCACCGAGAACCGAATCCGAAACAAAGACTTCAAGGAGGAGAAGAAGAAGGATAAAGAACCGACTGAAACCTCCGACTCCACCCAAACCGAATCCTTTTCTCAACCCAATCCTAAGAGAAGAAGAGACGGGCAACTTTTCGCTGCTACCCAACGAAACCAACCTATTTCAAACGCCATACCCATCCAAGCTATCCCAATCACCCAAGTGGCACCCAACTCAACCTACCCAAATAAGAAACCATATTTTGGACCTCACCCTCAATGCAACAACTGTTTTTACCACCATCCTCTTACCTTACCTTGTCGACTATGTACAACTTGTGGACGCTATGGTCATTTGAGCAAGGTTTGTCGCACCTTTCAAAACCAAACCTTTTCCCCTACTCAAAACATGGCCCAAACCTATCAACAACCCCAATACCCCGTGTACCCATATGTTCGAGCTTGTTTCAATTGTGGTGACCCTACCCACTTTAGAAACACATGCCCTCAATTGGTTAACGTCATCAACACTCAAGCCCAATCAAACCCAGTTAACCAAGTAAACCAAGAAAACCCAACCGCTAGGCCACCAGCAAGAGGAAGAGTCTTCAATATCAACGCCAACCCTGTCGAAGATAATGACGGCCCAAGCGAAGATACTCAACTAGTCCTTTTCACCGAAGATCCAGATTCAACTCCTATCGTTTAGTTTTATGTTTTTCTTTATCACATCAAACCAATCATAACTTAAGGATAAAGCCAATGAAACTTTGACAAGAATACGGTGGATACGCAGCTGGTACTTCCTATATATAAGTATTCTTGTCAAAGGATCAGAAGCATTATCTGGCGGTTATGAGAGGTTCCATGTGTAGACTGTTAGAGTAATTATTGTTTATTGTTTTCAGTATATGCATTTGCCGAGGCCGCAGCTCCCCCTTTATGAGGTTTTGAGCTTGTTCCCCATTTTATTATGCGGTTGAACTTGGCGTGCCCGCAACGATCGGCTCCGTTTGATTGAGCCTTGATCGATCAGTTCATTTTACATTTTCATTACATGCAATACGCTCGGCTCCGTTTGATTGAGCCTTGAGCGCACAGACAATTTCATTATCAGTATCTTATGGTTGTTGTGTTTGTTGTAGAGTCGCATAGAACTAATCATAACTTGCGGATAAAGTCAATGAGAATTTGACAAGAATATGGTGGATACGCCGCTGGTACTTCCTATATATAAGTATTCTTGTCAAATGATCGGAGGCATTATCAGGCGGTTATGAGAGGTTCCATGCATAGGATGTTTGTGTGATAGTTGTTTAGAGTAAGTTATTCATTTCCAGTACATGCAATACGCTCGGCTCCGTTTGATTGAGCCTTGAGCACACAGACAATTTCATTTTCAGTACATACAATACGATCGGCTCCGTTTGATTGAGCCTTGATCGCACAGATATTTTTCATTTCAGTATTTTATGTTTTGTTGTATTGGTTGTAGAGTTATATAGGACTAATCATAATTCACTGATAAAACCAATGAAAATTTGACAAGAATATGGTGGATACGCCGCTGGTACTTCCTATATATAAGTATTCTTGTCAAAGGATCAGAGGCATTGTCAGACGGTTATGAGAAGTTCTATGTAGGATTTATTAGTTTCTTGGTAACTAATCATAATTTGTGGATAAAACCAATGAAAATTTGGCAAGAATATGGTGGATACGCCGCTGGTACTTCCTATATATAAGTATTCTTGCCAAAGGATCAGAGGCATTATCAGGCGGTTATGAGAAGTTCCATGTAGGATATAGTATTGCCTTGGTTGAAATTGTGTTACATTTATATCATCTTGCTATTTAAAGAGATTTGATTTTGTTCCATTTCTACATAAACTAACCTCTCCATCATGACAAACGAGAGAGGAACTTCCACCATTCAAACATATATACTATCAGAATGTGGATTCAAATATTAGCTGTTGTGTTTATTTATGTTCAAATATTAGCTGTTGTGTTTATTTATGTTCCATGTAGGTTATAGTATTAGAAGTTTTGCCTTAGGATATAACCATACCCTTCCAAACATATCCAAACTCTTATGCATGATATCTTAGTTAGCGAATCAATTCTGCTTATCAATTCTTTTACAGTAGGCAACAAAAAGCGATTCCTGTAAATAGGGTACTTAACCCTTACAAGGAACGTTACCGCCTCAAACAAAAAAAAACGTAAACCCTTACTTTTTCTAAGCATATAACTGTCAAACTAAACACGATCGTTCTTTTAGTCAGATATATCACAATTTAAATTTCGGGACGAAATTTCTAAAAAGCAGGGGATACTGTAACATCCGTAAAAAAAAACGGATTTACCAAACCCGCTCCGTTTATCAACCGAACAGTCAGTTAAAATTTTCGTTGCGAATTAAATGCCCAAAATAATTTTAAACGATACATCATCAATTATTATATTGGAATATATAGGTTGTTTTTGAAAAATTGTTGAAAATCGCAAAATAAAAATAAAATGCCCCTGCCGGGTTTCGAACCCGGGTCAGTCACGGGTCAGCAAGTCTTAACACACGCGCACTAAACCACTGCGCCACTGATGTTACTTGTTAAATGTTAGGATCTTTTAATTCATATGATGACTTTCCGAATTCAAAACCGGCGCCCAAAAGTTCAGTCGTCGGAAATCCCGGTAATCTCGCGAAACTTAACGTTTCTTTCAGTTATAAAGTAAAACATAAACGCTACATCGGTTATAACCGACGTCTGAGTCCGCGACCAAAGTTATAACCGCCGGAGAAATTCAAACCAACGAATCAAGTCGGAAATCGGACCAAATACATCGACGACTTGCCCTATAAATACCCCCTCGAACCTCTGCAAACCTTTTCGCTCAAAACCGCACCTTTTCTCGGCGAAAACTCACTCGCCGGAATTATTCTGTTCGTCGCCGGAAAACCGGTTTCCTCATTTCTGAGCCTTACTAAACCCTCTGAACTTATACCGAAGTCACCCACATACCTTGTAAGCTTTCTAAAGACTCTCTGCTGCACGACACCCGACGCCGGAGCCTATTGTTGTCGCCGGAGTTCTGCCAGAAAACAGAGGAAAGCTAGTCGGTATACCTCACGCCTAATTTCCTTTCTTTTTACTTATATCTCATATGTATTTAATCATCAAACACTAAAGAAACCGATTAAAACTTTGAACCAGTCGGATTTTCCGATTCTGGTTAAAATCTGACGAAGAAGATGAAGTGCGGTAAACGTATAAGTATAATTAAAATCAAGATATTACTCGGGTTAGACACACAGTCCAGCGATGGACTGTGTGCACATTAAACACAGAAAGGTCTCGAGTTCGAATCCTGTTCCACACACGCTGCCTTAATAAAAATGATTTTTTTTGTTAAACCGAACCGGAGTCACACAAGTATATGTTAAGTATATTAATAACCGGAATAATAACCAAGTTAGACACACAGTCCAGCGGTGGACTGTGTGTATGTTTAATCACAGGACACGAGTTCGAGTCCGGTCTACTGCATCGATTCGGACCATTATTCAAACTTTTTAAATACGGCATAAATGAAAATACTTAATTTGTATTTAAGTAAAATAAAAATCAGATTAGTTAACATGTCAAACACACAGTCCAGCGGTGGACTGTGTGTTACGCAAGCCACAGGTCCCGGGTTCGAGACCTGTGGAGCGCACCGGTTCGATTGAATTAAATCGTTTTTAAAATAAAAGGATTTTCTGTTTAACTTAATTAATATATAAATATAATTAAAAACAGATATATGACGGGTTAGACACGTAGCTCAGTTGGTAGAGCTGCGTGCACGCGTACGGGAGGTCTCGGGTTCGAGCCTCACCCAGCGCACTTATATTCACATTCGAACCGGTCAACGGTCAAGTCAACGGTCAAAGTCCAGTCAACTGTAGCAAAAAAAAAATCAAATTTTTTTAATATTTTTATTTATTTATTTTAATTAAAAATACTTAAAAATAACATTTTTAAGGTTAGAAAATAGCCTTAAACTCACAAAAATACACCCAACAATTTTACTAAAATGGATTAATAAAATCCGTTTACTTACCAAACCATAATGCGATTTATCTAGGTTAATCTCACTTGTGGTTAAAACCACTTCACTGTGAGTAAATCTTACAACTCCCCTTTTTAATTACACGTTTTGGGGTGTGTCATGTGTCTCAAATAATTAACTCGTTTATTTAAATTTGTGCCATACCATATCGTGACCTAAACTTAGATTGTTTATATTGATGTGATTACTTATGTCAGTTTGTCAAATTATATATAATTCATTCATTAAGCCCATCAGTTCCTCGCGGGAGACGAGTTGAACAACGCGTGCCTCAAAACCAATTCATTATTGTTCATGTGTGTATCATTGAGTTTATATTGTTTGTAGTTGTGTTATTCATATTATCATGTTTATGCAATTCATTCATTAGGCCCATCAGTTCCTCGTGAGAGACGGGTTGAGCAACGCGTGCCTCTAAATGTTCCATTATTGTTCATGTGTGCTTTATTTAATATCTTATGATTGTTGAATAAGTTTACATCTATTTTTACTCATGAGTGGTTGTGCACATATTTCATAATCAATTTAATAAACTTGTTCAAATGTTTTTCCATAGGATTCACTCGCCAACTTTATGTTGATCCAAAACCTTTTTACACATGATACAGGTGAACAGGTTGAAGCAAAGAAAACATAGGAAATGCCTTAGAAGAGAATAAAGAAGCTTAGATTGATAGTTAGAACATGTTGTAACATTTATTGTAAATTTCCATTAAATTGTATTAAATGAATATGAAACGCATAATAAATGTCATGAGCTTTGATGATAACCCAATCATGCCCCGATCACCTTTTCCGCTGCGGGTTGGGGTGTGACATGCATCAGCCACCACATTTGCTTTACCAGGGTGGTATCTAATTTCGCAGTCGTAGTCATTTAGAAGTTCGACCCATCTTCGTTGCCTCATGTTTAACTCCTTTTGATTGAAGATATGTTGAAGACTCTTGTGGTCAGTGTATATTTCACACTTAGTACCATAGAGATAATGTCTCCATATCTTAAGAGCGAACACAACGGCTCCAAGTTCTAGGTCATGAGTGGTGTAGTTCTTCTCATGCGTCTTGAGTTGTCTCGAAGCATAAGCTATAACTTTTCCTCTTTGCATTAGAACGCAGCCTAATCCTTGCCCTGACGCGTCGCAATAGACCACAAAATCATCACAACCTTCAGGAAGAGTGAGGATTGGTGCATCACAAAGTTTTTGTTTAAGAGTTTGAAAGGCTTCTTCTTGCTCGGGTCCCCATATGAAAGGTTTTCCCTTATGAGTTAAAGCCGTGAGTGGTACAGCGATGCGAGAGAAATTTGAAATGAATCGACGATAATAACCAGCCAAACCAAGAAAAGATCTTACTTCAGTTGGTGTACGTGGAGCTTGCCATTCTTGTACTGCTTTGATCTTTGAGGGGTCGACATGTATTCCCTTATCATTGACTACATGTCCGAGGAATTGCACCTCTTTTAACCAGAATTCACATTTGGAGAATTTGGCGTAAAGCTTTTCATTCTCTAGAAGTGCAAGGATGAGTCGAAGATGACGCTCATGATCAGATTTAGATTTTGAATAAATAAGAATATCGTCGATGAAGACTATAACAAATCGATCAAGATAAGGTTTGCAGACTCTGTTCATTAGGTCCATGAAGACAGCTGGTGCGTTGGTTAAACCAAATGGCATAACCATGAATTCATAATGGCCATAACGAGTTCGGAAAGCAGTCTTTGGGACGTCTTCTTCATGTACTCTAAGTTGATGATAGCCCGATCGAAGGTCGATTTTTGAAAAGCAATTGGCACCTTGAAGTTGGTCAAGAAGATCATCAATGCGTGGTAAAGGATAGCGATTCTTGATTGTTAATTTGTTGAGCTCTCTGTAGTCGATGCACATACGAAACGATCCATCTTTCTTCTTTACAAAAAGGACAGGTGCACCCCAAGGCGATGAGCTAGGACGTATGAATCCCTTGTCAGTCAACTCTTGTAATTGACTGGCTAACTCTTGCATTTCAGAGGGGGCTAACCTATAAGGAGATTTTTCAACTGGTGTAGCACCAGGTATAAGATCAATACGGAATTCAACGTCTCTAACTGGAGGAAGTCCTGAAATGTCATCAGGAAAAACTTGTGGGAAATCTTTTACTACTGGAATGTCTTCGAGTTTCTTCTCCATGGTCCCCTTTTTGATGATATGAGCTAAAAACGCGACATAATTTTTGCGAAGGTATTTTTGAGCTTGGAGACAAGACATTAAGCTGAGCCCTTTTGACGAGGTTTCTCCAAAGATTCGAAGAGTCTGACCGTTTGAAAGAGGAATACGTATAAATTTTTCGCGGCATACAACTTCTGCTTGATGTTGACTGAGCCAGTCCATACCAATTATGATATCGAAACTTCCCAGCTTCATAGGAATAAGGTCGACTGAGAAATCGTGGTCGTTTAGGGTGAGTGTAGTATAATAGTGCTTAATGAAACTGGTTTCCCGTCAGCAACTTCTACCGTTATGGATTCCATGAGCTTATCCCGATTTTGGTTTAAGATAGGTTCAAATTCTAAAGATACAAAACTTCTATCCGCACCAGTATCAAATAACATAGATGCATATCTACCATTTATAAGGAACGTACCGTTAACCACATTGCCGTCGGCCCTAGCCTGATTAGCGTTGATATTGAAAGCTCTTCCTCTTGCAGGTGGAGGAGCTTGGTTCGCTTGATTCACTGGGTTGGCTTGAGCTTGAGCATGAATAATGTTTACCAACCTTGGACAAGTGTTTCTGAAATGGCTTGGGTCTCCGCAATTGTAGCAAGCCCACATAGGTTGGCCCATAGTATAATTGGGTTGGTAATATGTTTGGGCTAGGTGTTGGGTGGGTGGATATAGTAGGGGTTGTTGGGCTTGACCCATTATTTGTTGGTGGGTTTGGGTTGAAGACTGGTGGCTGTTTGTTCGCTGAGACATGCGGCAGGTTTGAACAGTATGACCTACGCGACCGCAGCCGGTGCAATATTGGCAAGGATGCTCAGGAGAATGGTGATATTGGCAACGGTTGCATTTTGGTAACGGGCCAGTGTAAGGTCTTCTGTATGGTGCGGGTGAAGGAGCAACTTGGGTAATGGGTGCAGCAGGAATTGGGAGGTTGGTTTGTGTAACGGTGAAGTTTCTGGTGTTGCGCTTCCTCTTGTTAGCAAACTTAGAGGAAGAGATGGGATGGTTTGAAGGTTGACCCTCAACAGGGGCTTTCTTTTTCTCTTCTTTGAACTTCCCGTTGCGAATTCGATTCTCAGTCAGTTCAGTTGCTAGCTCCATAGCAGCTTCAATTGTTACCGGTGAAGTGCTGAGGACTGAATCTTGAATTTTCGAGGGAAGTCCTCGAATATAATGCTCAATCAGACGATAAGTTGGGGTTAACAAATTTGGAACCATTTGGTTCAACTCCAAGAACCTCTTGTTATAAGTGGTATGGTCTCCCTCCTTCTGCTTTAGAGCATGAAATTCATCCTCCAACTTTTTAATTTCACTCCTAGGACAGAAACGCCTAGTCATGATTTCCCTTAACTCCTCCCAAGTTAAGGCCATTGCATCTTCAGTTCCCCCCTTCCCTTTCTCAGTATTCCACCAAGTGAGAGCTACCCCAAATAGTCTCCCGGTGGCGTATCGAACCTTGCGATCCTCAGGACAATTGCAATTGAGGAAGGTGTTTTCCATTTCCTCGAACCAGTGGAGGAGAGTAGTGACACCTTCGGTCCCCTCAAATTTAGGAGGATCACAAGATTTGAAATGTTTGTAAGAGCACTTGCTGGTAGGAGGGTTGTCGATGTTCTGGTCATGTTGTTGGGGAGGGTTAGTAGGATTTGTAGCGAGGGCTTGTTGTACTTGGACCACAATGTCAGGCAGTATCGTGGCCATTTGTTTCGCGATTTGTGTGGCAAGCGTTCCTGAGACCTTCCTGATCTTTTACCCCTTCGTTGTTGTCTGGACGACATCTACTGGAACATACATGAGAAGATTTGTAGTTTATGGTGTCTTTTTAGGTGTCATGTGTCTTTAAGAAAATGAAAATAACATAAATATCAATAATGCAACTACATCCATAGGATGTCTTGGGTTTGCTCATGTTGGGCCTCAAATGTCCTCCATACCTTCACCTATATAGTCATGTGGGCCCCCATGGCTATTGGCTTGGTAGGATTCACATTAGTATTGGCAATTTAACACTCTCATCACCCGAATGCAAACCACAAATTATGTTCATGAGATGTTTGGTCGGAATGTGTCCAGGTGTAGACACAATGACTACTCAAAGTGGGGTTAGCTCACACGACGTTTGGTATAGCATGCTTTGGCCTAATAGGTACTTCGTACTCTCATCGTTAGTCCCCAGGTAGGCAAACTGGTCCTTTATTTTGGATTTATATGAATGCCAGCCTAGATAGGACGTTCCGACTACCGGTACTGGTACCCTTCCAGTTACTACATGCCCGTCATGAGAACTCACTTTGATGAGATTTGAAAACACAAAAATCATTGTAAAAGCAATCATGATGTGGTGTGTGCTTTCATGGATGTGATATGTTATGAGTATATAATTTATGATAGGCATTATATGATAATACATACTTATGAACATGCTTGCATAATATTGAATGTAACATTTAACATAAAAACATATAAACATCATGAAATTTGGCATGTAACACACAAAAATCGTATAAGTTTCTAATCAACTATAGTATAGGCTCTAAGGGTCTAATAACCTATCCTATATCCCTATAAACCTGGCTCTGATACCAATCTGTCACACCCCGACCCGCAGCGGAATAAGAGTCGGGGCATAATTGGGTTATCACCAAAGCTCATGACATTTACTAATATGTTTCATATTTATTAAAGTCAAAGTTACATTCCAAATAATCCAAACATGTCCATACAATACAAAGAAAATAAACCAAACATAACAATCCCAAACTCTGAATCATTTTATTCTTCTAGTCCAATCCTATGTGTTCCTAGCTGCTGCTGGTTCACCTGTATCATGTGTAAAAAATGGGGGTTTTTGGGTCAACATAAGTTGGCGAGTGAACCTTGTTAGATAAACATTTATTATTGATTTACTTGTTAGTTTATCAATGAAAAATTGTGCATAATCATAAATGAGCAAATGTAAATAATCAAGCAGTGGCAAATAGCAATCACAACTATAACATACAATAACATATGATAGCATACATTAACATACCAACAACATACGATAAATAACATAAATGAAACTGTGCGATCAAGGCTCAATCAAACGGAGCCAATCGTATTGCATGTACTGAAAATGAAAATGTCTGTGCGATCAAGGCTCAATCAAACGGAGCCGATCGTATGTGGGCACGCCGGGTTCACGCTCATAATGAAATGGGGAACATGCTCAACGCTCATAATGTAATGGGGAGCGGCGGCATATGAAATTGCATGTACTGAAAATAATAAATTACATCTAACAATAACTACACAACAGTTGAAACAAACTGAATACACATGTTCATGATATGATGTACGCACAATGGTTTAAATATAGTATATATATATCAAGACACATGATATATTCGCTTATTCCGACTGTTATGACCGATTCATGACATATTCGCTTTTCATGACATATTCGCTTTTCAAACATTATAAGTAATTTACCCAGAAAACATATTCCGACTGTTATGACCGATTCATGACATATTCGCTTTTCAAACATTATAAGTAATTTAAAAGTAAAGAATGGAGAGAGTTTGGGGAAAAGAATGTACCGATTAATGTTGTTCACAGAATTCCGGCAGAGGTTCGTCGGTTCTGAGAGTGAACTCCGGCTGTTAAAATCAATTAACAGCTTTGTTCGATTATTTAAGAAGTTGATGCACTTAAACAAAGTTTAGCAGAAGTTTGAAAGGTCACTAGTTCTCGGTGGGTTTTCGGAAGTTTCAGAAGTTTTCTGGCGAAGGTAGGATTTTCGACAAACGTTGACTAGGACTGATTCTGATGGTGGAGTTGTGTTAGTGACCGATTAATCACATGATTGAAACAGAAAGAGTCGAAGGAATTACCGTGTGGATGTGAGTCTCGGTTTTCCGGCGACTTGCAGAATTTTTCCGGCGAGTTGATTTAAGCTTCTCCGGTGGATTGTAAGGTTGCGGAAATGTAATTTAAAGTCTTGCAGAGTGTTTTGAGTCGCAGGAGGGGTCTAGGATTTAAAATGAAGATATTTGAATATGGCATGATATAGGGTTGAATTACGAGTACGTGGGCGAAAACGATGAGTAAAACGGAGCTATAACGAAGAAGTTATGAAGAAAACAAAAAATGGGATTTAGAGGCACCGTCGGCGACGCCCTCTGCATTGTTCCGTCAGCCAGAAACCTTCGTAAACAGTAGAATTAGCCATCGGATGAAATTGAGACTTCCAGGGGCCATCGGGGACGCCCTAAATGGCCGTCGGCGACGCCCCTCCCTTTGTCACTTCGCAAAACTTTGATTTCGGTTGTTGGGGGACGGGTTATATCAATGTTTTTGGCCTATTTTGAAGAGTTACGAGTTGTTTGAGTTTGAAGCAAGTTCTTGGAGCCACATAAGAACTCTTGAATGGAAATGGAAAACAGATGGTGGTGACATTTGATGTTCATTCAATCTGAATTGATGAGAAAACGTCGGTGCATCGGTTATAACCTGAATGTGCGAGTAACAAAACGATTTGACGATTGAATTGCCGATTTCCGTTTCTCGGTTGGCGCAACCGGTTTAACCGAGTTTGTGTATAAATGTTATTTGTTTCCTAGAGATAACAGAAAACAACAAGTGGCGGAGTGGTGATGTGGGTGTGTGTTAAGACTTTGAAGTTATGAACCGGCTGACCCGGGTTCAACTCCCGGCAGCAACATTTCTTTTTTATTTATTTTGTTTTCACTTTTTATCAAATATAATTTTTATAGTTTAGTTTGTTTATTAATTATGTATCATTAAAAACCAAAATAACCATAAATACACAACGTGACATTTATAACTTGATATTCGATTACAAAACGGAGCGGGTTTTGGAAACCCGTTTTTGACAATACAATCAACGCGCCAGAACTCGCAATCACCGAAAAACCCGGCAATCCGCGATTTTGGCCATATTCCTTTTGACTGAACCGCACAAATTGATGTCGACGTCGGTTATAACTGTTGCCGGTAATCAATTTCAGTCATAACCGACAGAAATCTTTAATAGCGAATTTTGACCCCAATTCAAACTCAATTCAGCTGTTCATCCCTATAAATACCCATTCAATCTTCTGGAAATCCTTTCTCTCAGAACCGCACACTTTTTCGAAGTTGCAAATTCCTCAAAAGCTCGTCGCCGGAGATTTCCAATTTCGCCGGAACATCGCCGGAATCCCTGATCAGAAAACCGCGTCCGTTCATCAGACGGTATAATCATCTAAACTTTTCCTGCTATCTCTTAATTTATACTTTAATTGTTCAAACCAATAATCGGAACTGTTAAAACCGTTCATACCGCAGGAAAACACAAATCAGAGCCGACGACACTTGCCGGAAATTGAAGAAACCACTCTGAGTTGGTACGTCATAATCCTTATTCTTCTTTTTCTATTCCAATTCAATCAAATTATAAGTGTTGTTGGTCAATTAAACAAACAGTCGGCTTCACTGTTTCTGAGTTCTTATAAATGAAGAAGACGAAGTTGAGTTGTGTATTAATATAATTAAAACCAGATAATTAAACGGGTTAGACACACAGTCCAGCGGTGGACTGTGTGCAAATATAACACGCACGTCCCGAGTTCGAATCGCACACGTACCGACTTTCAGAATTAAAACCAACATTTTTAGAACTGAATCAGAACAAGTCACAGAATGTTTATAAAAGGAATATAATTCAGTTGATAAGCAGATTGGACACACAGCCCAACTGGTTGGGCTGTGCGCACTAGAACCGAAGGACCCGAGTTCGACTCCGGGTCTCTGCAACCGGTTTGGCCATATAAATCATTTTTAATAAAAACCAAATAAGTTAAAGGTTAATTAGTATATATATATAATTAAAACAGAGAATATTTCGGGTTAGACACGTAGCTCAGTTGGTAGAGCTGCGTGCACGTATACGAGAGGTCCCGAGTTCGAACCTCACTCAGCGCATATAAAAACACAGTCTGACCGGTCAAGACCCGGTCAACGGTCAACGGTCAAAAAAGTCAACTTTTTTTATTTCTTTTTATTTATTTATTTAATTAGAAAATTATTTAAAAATACTAAAAAATAAGATTATTAAGGTTAGAAAATTTCCTTAAACTCACAAAAATTAATCTAAAAATCTCATTTAAGAGCACTAATTAAAAATATTAATTTCAACCAAAATTTATTTAAAGTGGTTTGTGTTTGTTTATTTATATAAGTTTGCTCACATGTGATTATTGCACAAATTTTCCTTATTAAATAAAACAAGAAATTAGTAACAATGTTTTATCAAGGTTCACTCGCCAACTTTTGTTGACCCAAAATATCCCTCGTTTTACACATGATACAGGTGATCCAGCTGAGACAAGAAACACATAGGAAGGCCTAGAAGAATAAACAAGTTTAAGCTTTGGAATAATTAAATAGTTTCAATTTCTTGTAATTGTATGAATTTTGTTTTGGATATTTAAGTTGTAATTTGAATTTAATAAATATGAAACATTTTAGTAAACATCATGAGCTTTGGTGATAACCCAATTATGCCCCGACTTTTATTCCGTTGCGTGTCGGGGTGTTACAGATTGGTATCAGAGCCATGACTATAGGGATATAGGATAGGTTATTAGACCCTTAGAGCCTATACTATAGTTGATTAAAATTTTAAATTGTTTATGCGTTACATACAAAATTCATGATGTTTATATGCTTTATGTTTATTTTTACACTCAATGTTATGCAAGCATGCTCATGAATACATGTTATTATACAATGCTCATCATGAATCATATCCTCATAGAATATCATATCCATGAGAGCACACACCTCACGATTCCCATGATTTTTGCAATGATTTTTGGTATTTTTCAAATCACATCAAAGTGAGTTCTCATGACGGGCATGTAGTAACTGGAAGGGTACGAGTACCGGTAGTCGGAACATCCTGTCTAGGCTTGGTATTCGTATAAATCCAAAATAAAGGACCAGTTTGCCTACCTGGGGACTAACGATGAGAGTACGAAGGACCTATTAGGGCAAGGCATGCTATACCAAACGTCGTGTGAGCTAACCCCACTTTGAGTTGTCATTGTGTCTACACCTGGACACCCTCCTACCATACATCTCGCAATCATATTTTACGGTTTTCATTCGGGTGATGCGAGTGTTAATCCGCCAACACCAATGTGAATCCTACCAAGCCCAATAGTCATAGGGGCCCACATGACTACACAGGCGATGGTATGGGGGACATTGGAGGCCCAAACATGAGCAAACCCAAGACATCCTATGGATGTAGTTGAATTATTGTCAGTTATGTTATTTTTCATTCTTTTTACGACACATGACACCTAGAAATTTCTTAAACTCACAATCTTCCTATGTATGTTCCTGTAGATGTCGGCTAGGCAACTACGTGGAGGTAGAAAGTTAGGAAGATCAAATGAACGCTTGGCCACACAAATTGCTAAACAAATGGCCGCAGTGCTTCCTGACATCGTAATTCAAGTTCAACAAGCTCTCACCGCAAATCTCATCAACCCTCCCAATCAAGAAGACCAGAGCGTCGCCAACCCTCCTTACAAAAAGTGCTCCTACAAACACTTCAAATCTTGCAATCCCCCAAAGTATGAAGGGACCGAAGGTGTTACCGCCCTCCTTCACTGGTTTGAAGAAATGGAAAACACTTTCCTCAATTGCGATTGTCCCGAGGATCGCAAGGTACGTTATACAACTAGAAGACTGTTCGGGGTAGCCCTTACCTGGTGGAACATAGAAAAGGGTAAACGAGGAATTGAAGACGCCATGGCCTTAACATGGGAAGAGTTAAGGGAACTCATGACAAGATGCTTCTGTCCAAGAAGCGAAATCAAAAAGTTAGAAGATGAATTCCACGCGCTAAAACAAAAGGAAGGCGATCACACTTCCTATAACAAGAGATTTCTCGAGCTGAACCAGATGATCCCAAATTTGTTCACCCCCGTATACCGCTTGGTTGAACATTACATTCGAGGTCTTCCCTCAAAAATTCAAGACTCGGTTTTAAGCACTTCGCCTGCTACACTTGAAGCCGCGATGGAGTTAGCTACAGAACTCACTGAAAATCGCATTCGAAACGGCAAGTTCAAGGATGAAAAGAAGAAAGCACCCATAGAGACCTTAACTACAAACCACTCAGTCTCATCCTCAAGGTTTGCTGGTAAGAGGAAACGTAATGGCAAGAATTTTGCTGTCACTCAAACCAACCCTCCTATCACTGCTGCACCAATCACCCAAATTGCTCCTTCGGCTGCACCATTTAAAAAGCCATACGCCGGCCCACACCCAAAATGCAACCGTTGTCAATACCATCACCCTCCCGAAACTCTTTGCCAACATTGCACAAGCTGTGGCCGTGCAGGTCACACCATCCAAACCTGCCGCACTCTTCAACGAATGAACCGCAATCAACCCCCAACCCAAACCCACCATCAGATAGTGGGTCAAGCCCAACAACCCTTACTTCTACCACCTGCACAACACATAGCCCAGTCCTACTACCAACCCAACTACCCCATGATGCAACCCATGCGAGCTTGTTACAACTGTGGGGACCCAAACCACTTCAGAAACACTTGTCCACGCTTAGTGAACATCATCCATGCTCAAGCCCAAGCGAACCCAGTAAACCAAGCCAACCAAGCTCCTCCACCTGCCAGAGGAAGAGCTTTTAACATCAATGCCAACCAAGCTAGGGCTGACAACAACGTGGTCAACGGTACGTTTCTCATCAATGGTAGTTATGCATCCATATTTTTCGATACTGGTGCGGATAAGAGCTTTGTGTCCTTAGAATTTGAACCTATCCTCAACCAAACTCGTGTTAATCTCATGGAATCTCTAACGGTGGAAGTTGCTGACGGAAAACCCGTTTCATTAAATTCTATTATACGCGATTGTACCCTCACTCTAAACGATCACGATTTTCCAGTTGACCTCATTCCTATGAAGTTGGGAAGTTTCGATGTTATAATCGGTATGGACTGGCTCAGCCAGCATCACGCTGAAGTAGTATGCCGCGAAAAGTTCATTCGCATTCCTCTTGCAGACGGTCAGACCCTACGTATTTTTGTAGAAACCCCTTCGAAAGGACTCAAACTAATGTCCTGCCTTCAAGCCCGAAAATATCTCCGCAAGAACTATGTCGCATTCCTAACTCACGTCGTCAAAAAGGGAAACAAGGAGAAGAAACTCGAAGATATCCCAGTTGTGAAAGAATTCCCACAAGTCTTTCCCGACGACATTTCAGGACTCCCTCCTGTGAGAGAAGTCGAATTCCGCATCGATCTTGTACCTGGCGCTACACCAGTCGCAAAATCCCCTTATAGGTTAGCCCCATACGAAATGCAAGAGCTGGCCAGTCAGCTGCAAGAGCTGACTGACAAAGGATTCATACGTCCTAGCTCATCGCCTTGGGGTGCACCTGTCCTCTTTGTGAAGAAGAAAGATGGAACGTTTCGCATGTGCATTGATTATAGAGAACTCAACAAGTTAACGGTTAAAAATCGCTATCCACTACCTCGCATCGATGACCTCCTAGACCAACTTCAAGGCGCCACCTGCTTTTCAAAAATCGACCTTCGTTCTGGTTATCATCAGCTCAGAGTGCACGAAGAAGATATCCCAAAGACCGCCTTCCGGACTCGTTATGGTCATTACGAATTTGGTCATGCCATTCGGTTTAAACCATCGCCCCCGCTGTATTCATGGATCTAATGAATAGGGTATGCAAACCCTACCTCGACCGTTTCGTCATAGTCTTCATCGACGACATCCTTATCTACTCCAAGTCTAAATCCGATCATGAACCACACCTTCAACTCATCCTTACACTCTTAAGGACCGAAAAGCTCTATGCTAAGTTCTCAAAATGCGAATTCTGGTTAGGAGAAGTACAATTCCTTGGACATGTCGTCAACGACAAGGGAATTCATGGTGATCCTTCGAAAATCAAGGCAGTGCAGGAATGGCAAGCGCCACGTACCCCTACCAAAGTAAGGTCATTTCTTGGTTTGGCTGGTTACTATCGCCGCTTCATTGCCAATTTTTCCCGTATTGCTGTACCACTTACGGCTTTGACTCATAAAGGAAAACCCTTCATATGGGGACCTAAACAAGAAGAAGCCTTCCAAACTCTAAAGCAAAAACTTTGTGACGCACCTATCCTCACACTCCCTGAGGGTTGCGATGACTTTGTAGTATATTGCGACGCATCAGGGCAAGGGCTAGGCTGTGTATTAATGCAAAGAGGAAAAGTGATAGCCTATGCTTCTAGACAACTCAAAGTTCATGAGAAGAATTACACCACCCACGACCTGGAACTTGGAGCCGTTGTGTTCGCTCTCAAGATATGGAGACATTACGGTACCAAGTGTGAAATATACACTGACCACAAAAGTCTCCAACATATCTTCAACCAAAAGGAGTTGAATATGAGGCAACGAAGATGGGTCGAACTTCTCAACGACTACGACTGTGAAATTCGGTATCATCCTGGCAAGGCAAACGTAGTGGCCGATGCGCTCAGTCGAAAAGGTTATGCGAACTCCATTCGTCTTCTCTGTTCGAAAATCATAACCGACATCAAAGATCGAATCCGAGCAGCTCAACATGTTTCTGTAACAGAAAATGACGTACGCGATGAGCTGTCATGTGGAGCTGAACTCAAATCGAAACCAAATCCGACGGTATTCTATACTATCAACTCTCCCGGCAAGAAAAACTTGATCTATTTATCTTTTTTTGCGGGTTCGTCAGAGGACAAAAGAGAGATGCTTTCTATCAGTTTAAATCGCATATGGATTCCTGATCGCGATAACCTTCGTGATTTCCTCATGAATGAGGCGCACAAAACACGGTACTCTGTACACCCAGGAGCCGACAAGATGTGTCAAGACCTACGATACACCTACTGGTGGCCGGGCATGAAAAAGGATATCGCTGTTTTTGTTTCCAAGTGCCTTACCTGTTCCAAAGTAAAAGCTGAACATCAAAGACCTTCAGGACTTCTAGTCCAACCCGAAATACCTGTATGGAAGTGGGAAAACATAACCATGGATTTCATTACCGGGTTACCTCGCACCTCCAGTGGGTATGACACCATATGGGTAATAATCGATCGTCTTACAAAGTGATCTTGTTTCATTCCGATTCGCGAGGACTTCAAGAACGAGAAGTTAGCTCGTATCTACATCAGCGAGATCTTAAGCCGTCATGGTGTACCTTTAAGCATCATTTCAGACTGTGATGGTCGTTTCACCTCACGAACATGGCGAGCCGTACAAACCGCCTTGGGTACACGATTAGACCTCAGTACCGCTTTTCATCCTCAAACTGATGGTCAATCTGAACGCACCATCCAAACTCTTGAAGACATGCTTCGAGCATGTGTCATAGACTTCAAAGGGAATTGGGACGCTCATCTACCATTAGTTGAATTTTCGTACAACAATAGCTATCATTCAAGTATCGGCATGGCTACTTTCGAAGCTTTATATGGTCGTAAGTGCCGATCTTGGCACGAAATTGGGGAATCACAAATCACCGGTCCAGAATTAATTCAAGAAACAACCGACAAGGTCATTCAAATTCGAAACAATCTTCTAGCGGCTCAAAGTCGTCAAAAGAGTTATGTAGACAAACGACGAAAGCCCTTGGAGTTTGACATTGGTGATCAAGTACTTTTAAAAGTATCACCGTGGAAGGGAGTGGTTCGTTTTGGCCAGAAGGGCAAGCTAGCACCATGCTACGTAGGACCTTTCAAGATACTCGAAAGAGTAGGTCCTGTAGCATACAAGCTTGACCTACCAGAAGAGCTCAACAGAATTCATCCCACATTCCACGTATCAAACTTGAAGAAGTGTCTCGCTGATGAAAACCTCCATATTCCTCTAGAAGACATTCAGATCGATGAATCTATGCACTTCATTGAAAGACCAGTAGAAATCACGGACTTCGGAGAGAAGCGTTTAAGACGAAGTCGTATTCCAATTGTCAGGGTACGTTGGGAGTCAAAACGAGGACCTGAGTTTACTTGGGAACGTGAAGACTCAATGCGCGAAAAATACCCACATCTTTTTCCTGTTACCACTACTTAAATTTCGGGACGAAATTTCTAAAAATAGGGGATACTGTAACATTCGTCGAAAAACGGGTTTCAAAACCCGCTTCGTTTATTAATCAAATACTCATTTATAATTTTTTTGTTGCGTATTTATTGTTCAGATAAATTTTAAACAATACATAATTAATATATATATTAGAATTTTAAACCATAATTATAAAATAACAAAAAAATAGTGAATAAAAAAATATGGAGACGCCGGGTTTCGAACCCGGGTCACCCACAAACACAAACACACAAACACCGCTCCGTCACACACTATGTTGGTGATAAACACTAAAACAAATAACATATATAATAAAACCGAAAGTCAAATCCGGTAATCAACGCGCCAGAACTCGCAATCACCGGAAAATCCGGCAATCCGCGATTTTGGCCATATTCCTTTTGACTGAACCGCACAAATTGATGTCGACATCGGTTATAACTGTTGTCGGCAATCAATTTCAGTCATAACCGACGAAAATCTTTAATCGCGAATTTTGACCCCAATTCAAACTCAATTCAGTGTTCATCCCTATAAATACCCATTCAATCTTCTGGAAATCCTTTCGCTCAAACCGCACACTTTTTCGAAGTTGCAAATTCCTCAAAAGCTCGTCGCTGGAGATTTCCAATTTCGCCGGAACATCGCCGGAATCCCTTATCAGAAAACCGCGGCATTCATCAGACGGTATAATCATCTAAACTTTTCCTGCTATCTCTTAATTTATACTTTAATTGTTCAAACCAATAATCGAAACTGTTAAAACATTTCATACCGCCGGAAAACACAAATCAGAGCCGACGACACTTGCCGGAAATTGAAGAAACCACTCTGAGTTGGTACATCATAATCCTTATTCTTCTTTTTCTATTCCAATTCAATCAAATTATAAGTGTTGTTGGTCAATTAAACAAACTGTCGGCTTCACTGTTTCTGAGTTCTTATAAATGAAGAAGACGAAGTTGAGTTGTGTATTAATATAATTAAAACCAGATAATTAAACGTGTTAGACACACAGTCCAGCGGTGGACTGTGTGCAAATATAACACGCAGTCCCGAGTTCGAATCGCACACGTACCGACTTTCAGAATTAAAACCAACATTTTTAGAACTGAATCAGAACAAGTCACAGAATGTTTATAAAAGGAATATAATTCAGTTGATAAGCAGATTGGACACACAGCCCAACTGGTTGGGCTGTGCGCACTCGAACCGAAGGACCCGAGTTCGACTCCGGGTCTCTGCAACCGGTTCGGCCATATAAATCATTTTTAATAAAAACCAAATAAGTTAAAGGTTAATTAGTATATATATATAATTAAAACAGAGAATATTTCGGGTTAGACACGTAGCTCAGTTGGTAGAGCTGCGTGCACGTATACGAGAGGTCCTGAGTTCGAACCTGACTCAGCGCATATAAAAACACAGTCTGACCGGTCAAGACCCGGTCAACGGTAAAAAAGTCAACTTTTTTTATTTACAGTCTGACGTCAAGACCGGTCAACGTAAAAAAAAGTCAATTTTTTTATTTCTTTTTATTTATTTATTTAATTAGAAAATTATTTAAAAATACTAAAAAATAAGATTATTAAGGTTAGAAAAATTTCCTAAACTCACAAAATAAATCTAAAAATCCCATTTAAGAGCACTAATTAAAAATATTAATCTCAACCAAAATTTATTTATTTATCGAATCATTTTGTTATTATCTAGGTTAGTTCTTCCCTCGTCAATCGAATCATAAATTCGTGCGCCTTCATCATCATCAAAGAACGCACCCATCGTGAGTGAATCTCTACCAATTCCCGTTTTAATCATGTTTGGGTGTATCATGTGTCGTATAATTCTTTTATTATATACATAAACACTTGTGCATACATCATATCCGTGATCAAATGTGTATCAAATGTGTATTCAATTGTTGTGTGGATTATATGTAGATTGGTTTTATCATTTCAGTGCACGCATTTCATTAGGCCCATCAGTTCCCCGTGGGAGACGGGTCAAGCATCAGCTGCCTCATAAGATCGGCTCCGTTTGATTGAGCCTTGATCTCACATTCATCATCATTCATATCATATACTCATCCAAAGTGGTTTGTGTTTGTTTATTTATATATGTTTGCTCACATGTAATTATTGCACAAATTTTCCTTATTAAATAAAACAAGAAATTAGTAACAATGTTTTATCAAGGTTACTCGCCAACTTTTGTTGACATAAAATATCCCCCGTTTTACACATGATACAGGTGATCCAGCTGAGACAAGAAACACATAGGAAGGCCAAGAATAATAAACAAGTTTGAGCTTTGGAATAATTAAATAGTTTCAATTTCTTGTAATTGTATGAATTTTGTTTTGGATATTTAAGTTGTAATTTGAATTCAATAAATATGAAACATTTTAGTAAACATCATGAGCTTTGGTATAACCCAATTATGCCCCGACTTTTATTCCACTGCGGGTCGGGGTGTGACAATCACACTGAAGTGTTTAATAGTGCAAGAAAATAGATTCTCAACAAGCGGTTTAAAGTGACGAAACGAATAAACCGCTTGTGAGCGATGTGTCAATGGATAAATCCATGTGAATCTGCTAAAATCATCAATAAACGTAATGAAGTATCTGAAACCATCACGAGACATAACAGGGGATGGACCCCAAATATGCAATGAATCACATGTAATCGTACAATAGAATGTGTAACAGTAGTCTCAAATGGTAAACGTTTTGATTTCGAGATACTATAACCAGTATAATGAGATAACATGGATTTATTCGTGAAATTTAAAAACGAAAATCTAGCTAACACAACATTTGAAGGGTGTCCAAGTCGAGAGTGCCACGTCTCTCGAGAAACAGAAGCAATGGCAATCAATGAGTACAAGCTGATGTGGGCTACAACGCGTGTGGTGGAGGAGCTGTCCCTCGAGCGTCTGAATAGACAACCCAAAATGTGAGAATATGACTGCAATAGGATGATCAATAACAAGCTGTGTAATAGATAGTAAGTTCATGGCAATGCCAGGAACTACTAGAACGTTTTTAAGCAAAATAGTATGACTAGATAAATGAAGATAGGCATAACCAATGTAAGAAATAGCTAGCGACGTACCATTTCAAACAACAACACGTTCGGAACCAGTGTAAGAAACGGCTCCAAAAACAAGAGAAGAATCAGATGTCATATGAGCAGTCGCTCTAGAATCGGGAACCCATGAGTCTACTTTATCACAAATGCTCGAAAGATCTGCCATAAGCCCGTAATGTGGTGTTTGCATGTTTGCAGCCCAATTTGCAAAGTGTGCTGGCCCAAAACCATTTGTATCATTCAGTCCATTTCGAGTAAAATTTGGTGGAATAGTAGGCTGAATAACACCAGATCCATTTTGTGACAGATTTGGACCCGGGCCCAACGAACCACTCATAGAGTTTGAACCAATATTTCCAAGGCCCACATTAGACCCACTTCCTAATCTGGTTTGACCAATTATGCGTGAATCATAAGAACCATATTGACCTGATACATTTTCTCCATCCATTGAAACCTAGCACCACCATAATCAGCCACATGCGCCGAATAACCTCCTGATTGAGCTCGTTGACCGTCGTTTTGCCATCTAACACCGCCATAACCTTGATTGTTCCGACCACCATAACCCTGATTGTTGTACCGACCACCTGAACGGCCACCAGAATTGCGACCACCACGCCACCGGCCACCGCCGGAGCGTCCACCATTACCACCGGAGAAACGAAAATAGCAGATTGAAGCTTTGTGCCCTGATTTTTCACAAATCTAACAAACTACAGAAGATTTATTTGAGGAATCATGTGGTGAATTTGTGATGTGCATCGCAGCCATGGCAGAAATCGGTACAGAGGACGTGAACTGAGATGCAGACTGTTTCAACCGAGATTCATGAGTAAGTAATTTTGCCCTTAACCGATAGATATTAGGTTTCAAATCACTGTTTTCAATGTTTGTTACAAACATCTGATAATCAGTGTGCAATCCGTTTAGAATCTGTAATACAAGACTTTCTTTAGTGATTGGATCTCCAATTGCTTGTAAAGAATCAAATAAATTCTTTGCTTCATCACAAAATTCTGAAATTGATTTAGATTCTTGTCGCAGGAAATGAAATTGAGATCGATACAAGTTTTGATTAGCAAAGACCTGCTGATTGAACAATTCTTCAATTCTTCGCCATAACTCAGATGATGAAACAGTACCTCTAGCCAGATGTATCAGAGATGGTGAGAGCTTTGCAGTAATGAAAGCTGATACATATGCATCTGACCGTTCCCAAGCAGATCTGGCTTCAACATCATCAGGCGGTGTAATTTCACGATTTAGAAAGTGAAGAAGCCCTAATGTCTTCAAAAATGTCAATGTCTGATGTTGCTAGTTCAAAAAATTGGTGTTATCAAGTTTAATAGGCATCAGGTTTGTGATATTTGGAAGATTGTTGTTCGAATTATTGAAATGTTACTCATTGTTGATGATGATGACTGTGTTGCAGATGACGCCATAGAAACACAGATCTGAAGATGATATCACTGAAGATAATGATATCAATGAAGAAAAGAAGAAGAGAAAGAAGATAGGATGAAGAGAAGAAAGAACTGTCGGAATCCGGCCAGACTCGCTGGAAAACACGTCAGAGAAGATGATCAATCACAGGTTCAGAAGTGGCGCTGATACCATGTGTGAAAATAGAGAATGAAGAGAATAGTTGTATCATTAATAACAGAGTTAAATGCTTGGTTGGTCCCTGTGGTTTTCCAAAAATTTCAGCGTTGGTCCCAGTGGTTTACTATTTACACTCGTGGTACCCAAACTTGTAAAAAATGAACTCGCTTAGTCCTCTGCCCTAACTTCAGTTAAATAACTCTGTTAAAACACCCCACGTGCTTGGCACGTGAGGGCAATTTCGTCCATTCAGTCCAGCTCATTATAAAAACCACCTGATCCAGGAAGTGCAAAAGCAGCATCATCATCGTCATCTTCTGTGCTTTGCGATGCGATGACGAAGGGGGGCAGTGAGGAGGGTGAAAGTTGGTGCTACTCCCTGGAGAAATTGAATCTGTATGAGACGAGGGCCCGGTACTATCTCATCGGCAGTGATCGGAACAAACGATTCTTCCGAGTCCTCAAAATTGATCGAATGAACCCTCCGATCTCAACATAAGCTAAGATCCAGTCGTCTATCCTCCTCAAGAGGTCAAGAGCCTGCTTCACCGGATTGCTGAGGGCAATCGAGCCTCTGGGGCTGTATCTTCGTCAACAAGGTTTACGGCATCGCCGGTTGTATCAAGCTCAAGAGTCTTATTATTTGATTCTGTTACCAAGCGTACGCAGATTGGCTCAATCTGTGGTCATGCCATCTATAGCATCCATGGGACCCAAATTCTTACAATTCCACATGTCTCTGTGCAGACCGATCTTGCTCATTCCAAAACCGAGCTCAGGTAGGTGGTATTTTTATTACTATTACATTACCCTCCCCCCTCCCCCCTTAGTGTATGTGTATCATTATTTATTATTAGCATAAATCATTATTTATACATTATTATTCTATATATGAAAGGAACACTACTAGAAATGCATATCCATTTCCAAGAAGATTACTCCCTAATCTCCATCTTTGGTTTTTTGTCTACCCTAGTTACACTTTTTTATGGAAAAAAGGAGGATAATGTGGTTTTTATAATGAGCTGGACTGAATGGACGAAATTGCCCTCACGTGCCAAGCACGTGGGATGTTTTAACAGAGTTATTTAACTGAAGTTAGGGCAGGGGACCAAGCGAGTTCATTTTTTACAAGTTGGGTACCACGAGTATAAATAGTAAACCACTGGGACCAACGTAGAAATTTTTGGAAACCACAGGGACCAACCAAGCATTTAACTTTTAATAACAAATGAAAGGTACACATCTATTTAGAGATTAATGCTTGGTTGGTCCCTGTGGTTTGCAAAAATTTCAGCGTTGGTCCCAGTGGTTTACTATTTACACTCGTGGTACCAAAAATTGTAAAAAAAATGAACTCGCTTGGTCCCCTGCCCTAACTTCAGTTAAATAACTCTGTTAAAACACCCCACGTGCTTGGCACGTGAGGGCAATTTCGTCCATTTAGTCCAGCTCATTATAAAAACCACCTTATCCTCCTTTTTTCCCTCAAAATTAACGACCCTTCTTCCTCCCCTCACCCATGTTTCTCCAGGAACCCTATAATGGCAACCTATCGTTGTGGAAAGTTAGCCGTCATTCGCACATCATGGACCGACAACAATCCAGGACGATGATTCTATGCATGTCCATCACCGGTAAGCATTAGGGTTCATTACTAGATGTTCTTTTGGTTCCAATTTTTTTAAATGTTTAATATGACAGGAAATCACTTGTCCTGGATTTGTTTGTTGGTTTGACCCGCCAATGTGCCCACGAGCTGTTCACATCATTCCAGGGCTACTCCGAGCAAGAAACAGGGCCGATCAAGAAATGCATGAACTAAGGACTGAACTGAGATGGAAGAACACCCTGATCTTAGTACTATTGTTTCTGTTAGGGTTACAGTTTGCAATGTTGTTAGCTTGACTGCAATGTTAATTATGTAATTCGACATAATAATATTAGAATGAATTTTGGATATTCATAGATATTGTGGTTGTGCAAACAAAACTGTGTATATTGACATGTTAAATAAAACGCAAAAGCGTTACGGACGAAAAATGTTAAATAAAGCGCAAAAGGGATACGGACGACCAATGTTAAATAAAGCGCAAAAGGGAAACGGACGACCATTGTTTTATAAAGCGCAAAAGCGATACGACGACCAATGTTAAATAAAACGGAAAAGCATGTTAAATAAAGTGGAAAAGCGACACGGATGACATTTATTGTCATCACTTAATATCCAACAAACCTAATAAAGACTCAACAAATCAAATTTATGACCCTGCCTAACATGTTTACATAACAAAAAGATATTTAAAATCTAGCCCTTCATCAGTTAAGCGTATCCAGCTTATTCTTGACCTGCAGAGCCACCATCAGCAGCAGAACCACCATCAGCAGCAGCTGCAGAACCACCTTTAGCACCCATTCCTTTCTTTGCAGCCTTGCATCCTCTTGAATTATGGCCCTTCCCTTTGCATTTCTTACAGGTTACAGACCCACCCTTTCTAGTCAACTTCCCTTTCTTCTCCAAGATATCTTCAACCTCCACTTGGTCCTTTCTCCTCTTCTTCTTTGGCCTGCCAGCTTGTTTGTGGCGAAGTGGAGGGGTCAATGTTGTTGGAACTGGTGACATTGGCCAGCGTTTGGGACCATTGATTGGACCAACCTTGTAGGCATAAGCCTTTTTCCAAGTATCCAGATAGTAGCATGGATGAACCCAATCCTCAGGTGGCCCCACCTGTTGTTTGTGTGCAGCCATATCCCAGTTAACAGCTACGGCATGCTTACATGGGATTCCTGAAATTTCCCACCTCCTACAAGTACAAACCCTTTGTTCAACATTCACAACATATTGCCTAAGAGTCCCTTGTACCTGCCACCTACTATCACCACACCATTTCACACTGCATTGGGCTGCAACCTTCTTGATCTCATCAAAGATCTTGTTATCTTTGGTGTGAGGGGCCCTTACACTGCTGTTGCACCTTCATCACATTGACTATTCTTTTCATCAAATACTCTCTAAGAAATTCCAAACATGAAATGATTGGCTTTTCCCTCCCTTCAACAGTCTTGGCATTCAAAACTTCGCACATGTTGTTAAGTAGAACATCGGATTGTGCCCAACCTACACATTGATAACCAAAAAAGAAATGTATAAAGTGATCAATTCCTTTGGTGCTTAAATTAGCAACTAGTCTAATCTTTAAAGTGAATATTACATGTGAAGTGAGATCTCGATCAATGCTTTGGTGGAATTTATGCCAACCATTTGTATGCTTCCTTATTGAACTTCTTCAACTCTTCCATTTTATCCCTAAACTCAGGTACTACTACACAAGAACAATCATGAATAACAAGTCAGTAAATTGTTGACCCAACACTTGAATGAATAAATGCTTAAAAGTAAGTACCGGTTCTGGCAGTTGCACATGCCCATAAGCAATCTTTAAAGCCTTTGCCCCTCCATTTTAACTTCATATTCTGGTGAATATACCTAAGGCAGAACCTGTGTTCTGCAGCTGAGAATACCTTTTGAAGTGCAGGAATAAGGCCCTAAATTTAACACCCAAAACTGCAAACATGTTAAAATCAAAACAATCAAAGCAATAAAAACATATTTATAAACAGTTCAACTCTAAAAAGTAAGGCTAACCTTTTGTCTATCAGATATGAAGGTAAAATGTGAGTTGCTTTGTAGTGCTAGGTCATCTTTGAGACATTCCAAAAACCATGTCCCCAAGAATCCTTGTTTTCTGCTTCTGCAATTGCATAGGCCAATGGATAGAGCCCGTTGTTGGAATCCAAGCCTACTGCAACTAATACCTGACCCTGTTGAGAACCCTTCAAAAAAGCCCCATCTAAGCCTAATATGTCCCTCCCACATTCCTTGAAGCCTAGCTTCAGTGGACTCAAGCAGATGTAAATCCTCTTGAACACCCTTGTTGGAGAAGATGGGTTGGTCAGACTCAACTTCAATGTGCACTGTTGTGTTTGGATTTGCACTTTGAAGCTCTATTATGTAATCCCTTAGCCTTGCATGTTGTTCCTTGTTATCCCCTTGAACTTCCTTCGAAGCAAGTATCTTTGCCCTAAAGGCTTTCATCCTTGAAACCCTTAATTCATACTTCCTTGACAACTCTTCTTGGATGGTCCTCATTAAGATGTCTTTGTTACATTCAACCAATTTCTTCACAGAAGGCTCCTTAGCCATGCACTTTGCTGTAAGGTGTAGACTTTCTCTAGCTTTGAGACAGGTGTGCTCTGCCTTGTGAGTTTTCACTGTCCAAGTTTCAACGTCATCTTTCTCCTTAGCCACATACAACATAAATGTACAAGCTGCCTTGTCTAATCTTTCTTTTCTTTTTCTACAGGATATGGCATTGGCACTTAGTGCCTTTTTTGACTTTTGAGACTCCCTAAGAGATTCCCTGGAACTGGGCCTAACAGCAGACTCACTGGGCTGGGCCAACAGTAGATTTTCCCTTATTTCCTTTCTTGGATACTTGTTTTACAAACCATCTCCTTTCTTATAAAATGGTACATTACCTTCACAAATGACTCTTATCCTAGCCTTGTCATTTCTCAAAAATGACAACTCCCTTCCGGTAAGAACGGCATGATGCCTAACATGTTCTTTAACCTCCTTTGCAGATCCAAATTGTTGACCCAAGTAAAACCTCGCCTCATGCATCCTAGTCTTTCCATGTTCAATGTCAACAGTTATTATATAATTTAACAAATGCTTACGTAAATAATAAACAGTTAGTAACATTAGTTAAACAAATGCTAACCTTTTGTTTATGCCTGATTTCCCTTAGCTTCTTGCTCCTTCTTGTTTCAAAATCTTCCATTGATTCATCAGTTAAGCTATCAAATGATTCATAGCTAAGTTTATCATCAATTTCCTTTTCATAATCCACTTCATTTCTAACACTATTAGTGCCAGAATTAAGGCTGCCTACATATTCTTCATCCTCATCTACAAAAGTATTGAAGTCCCTCATATCAACTTCTGTTTCTTCCACCTCATAATCATTGTCAACAATGTAGTAACTGTCTTCTGAGTCATCACCTTCAGCCTCACTTTGATGGAACAGTCAGCCTCACTACCCCCTCATCCTCTTTGTCACCCTCATCCTCCCTATAACTATCAGACTCCATGTCATCCTCAGCCTCCCTATAACTATCAGACTCCATGTCACCCTCATCCTCCCCATTACCCTCATTCTCATTCCTACAAGTAACCTCTACCTCACCCTCAGCATCCTTAAGACCCTCGTTGTTTGGGAATACTCCAGAAAAGTCAATGTCATCAAAGTTAAAACCATCTACACATGTACCCTGGTTTGCATTATAACTCCCAGTCTCTATATTATCATTGTTACCTACCGGATTATCATTGTTACCTACTGGATTATCAACAAACATGTTACTTGTATTCTTATTTGCACTAGATGACCCTTCAACATACTCAAGCATCAGTCTCCTCCTAGGTACTAACTATTCTTTATTTTGTCTAACACCAACATTCTCCTGGACATTTTGGCTTTCCTCTACTAATTCCTCAATAACAACCCTAGATGATCCCTCTGGTGATTTTAAATAAGTATCAACCACATATTTTACATATTCAATGTAAAAGTTGATTAACTTATTTTCACCCACATATTGTGCCAAGTTACGAACATCAGCATCACACCCTAAAGCTACCAAACCAGTATCTAAATCTCTACCAGGTATTTGAAAATGATAATAAATTGGCACATTCTCTTTGAACAGGTTAAGGTCTCGCATCATCCAATCAACTTCATGGACAGAAAACTCATCTATGTCGATGTAATCAACATACGGCTGACCTTCCTTGAACATAGCTTCTTCCTGGAAACCTCCGGAAAGTTCCACCATAGAAGATTTTTGCAGAAAACAAACTAGAGTTTCCATTTGCTCAAAAAACATAACAGAAAACGACCAAAACGGTGTGTGTCAGTAATTTTGTAAAACAAACACTACAAAATCGCTAAATGTTTGAACTTTAGCACTATCAGCATAAAAAAACTTCTATAATCACGATCTGGATTAAATTCATCAAACTCAGCCTAATGTACCAACCCATTCCCTTCGATCAGGCCCTAAACGCACCGATTATCTGTTCAATCGCCGGGATGTTGCAGAGAAAACGAAGAGACGGTGAGTCTTTGTAGGTGTTACTGTGGGAGAGATGAACAGAAATGAGAGGGAAACCAATAAATATCAACTGACATCTAGGACTAAGTGTGCAATTACAAAAAGTGAAATCAAATCAAACTGAATGGACGAAATTGCCCTCACGTGCCAAGCACGTGGGGTGTTTTAACAGAGTTATTTAACTGAAATTAGGGCAGGGGACCAAGCGAGTTCATTTTTTACAAGTTTTGGTACCACGAGTGTAAATAGTAAACCACTGGGACCAACGCTGAAATTTTTGCAAACCACATGGACTAACCAAGCATTTAACTCCATCTATTTATATACACAAACTCAACCACCTCAACTAACTCTAACAACCTAACTAACTATCCAGCCTGTCAAACTATACACCACACAAACCACACACTCATATACACTAATAATTACCATCATGTGTTACTACCATGCAAGTTCAATATTTCACACACTGACCCACAAGCCATTAAAATCAGTTGCTCACTCAGTATTTCTTTTGTCATAGGCGGCCGAAATTTTTAGGCGTTCTTTGTCATATATATTGTATTTTTTTCGGTTCGCTTCAACTCGGGTTAGGTCAAATCACATAGATAAGATAAAGGTATAACACTAAGTTATATTTTCAAAGAATAAAAGTACATGAATCAATCATGAGCGCCATAAAAAAAAGTTAATACATTTTCAAAAGTAAAATAAACTATGTATCTATTAAACAAATAAACTAAAGTCTAAATAATAAAACTTTAACTAGTGTACCTAGTTCTCGATCAAATTCTTTTTTATAGAGACAAGCAAAACATAATAGTACTTTAAATAATTATATACACAATTATAAGGGGCAGATACATCCATCACTTACCATTCACTCATCACTTACAACATTCAATCACCATACGTCACGTCATCGAGTCAAATTCCATCACTAGTGATGGATTTTACTAGGGTGCTCATCACTCCAGTGATAGTTTTTTTTTCTTTTTTAAATCATTAATTTAACAATACAATTTTAATTAATAAATAACAATAAAATTTTAAATTCTAAATTTCATTTAAATAAATCCTACACTACAAACTAAAAAAAAACTAATCATCAAAAACTAAAAAAACTAAAATTTTTACGGAAACTCCCAACCCCATTTTTCACATATACGGTTCGGCGAGATTGTCGGTCGGTTGTAGCAAGACGTTTAAATCGCTATTTTTTTCTTTTGCGCTCAAGTGTTTAATATAAGCCTCCTCGCGTTTAAGTTTTGCCGCCACAAGTTTTTCTCTTCTCTCTTTCGATTCCATTTCCACCAATTTAGCCTCCTTGTATTCGGTGATGGACTCCGCCACCGCATCCCTATCTCTACTTGACGAACCACCACGTTGCTTGCGGCGTGGCTTTGTCGGTGTATCGTCTCCAATGGGTTCATCATCGGGTTGTTCGTTCAAATTCATTTGTTGCATGTTTCCGGACTAGAAAGTAGTGTAATTCCCGGACTCGGAAGTTTTTGATCTTTTGGAACCTCCTCTTCTCTTTGGAGCTGTCGGTCCTTTTAGGTTAACCAAGTCAACTGGCTCCATTTCGGGTGATGTCTCGCAACGTTCCATGTCGCCAAGTGTGGAAAAGCTTTATGTTTAAAGGTTTTGCAACCTAGATCTACGGCGTTTGTGATGATGGCCGCCTTGCTCGCTTCACTTTGTGGAGTTCGTGACTACAAAAAAAAACAAAGTTATAAAAAAAGAGTTTTATAAAAATAAAAACAGTTTTATAAAAATAAAAACAGTTTTTTGTTTAAAAAAAACAGTTTTATTAAACTAAAAATAGTTTTCTGTTTTTTTAATTAAGAAACAGTTTTCTGTCTTTTTTATACAATAACAGTTTAAAAAAACAGTTTTATTAAACTAAAACCAGTTTTCTGTTTTTTGAATTAAAAAAATAGTTTAAAAAACAGTTTTATAAAAAACGTACAATTGAATGAAACAAGAGTTAAATTTGCTCATCTTTCGGTTTATATCTCCTCCCTTCGAAGTCATTTGATCCATGTTTCGTTCGGTTGAACAGGGAAGTTTACCAAAATGAGCTACAACTCGTCTCCAAAACAACTCTTTTTTTGTTCGTTCGAATGTTTTTTGTCATCGGAGATGTGTAAGTATGACTTAACCAAGCCGAACTCCTCGTCGGTCGTCCAAGGTCCCCGTCCACCAGCTATTGGGATGACTTCAACTTCTTGAACTTCTTCATCTTCTTCTTCTTCTTGTTCAATCGGTTCGCTATCGTCATCGTCATCTAGTTGTTGTTGTGGTTCACGATATGCACCGGCGAATTGGCGGATAAGATTGTTATCTTCTAGTGGGTTGAGGTTTTGATATTGTTGAGGTTGATACGGTTGAGGTTGATATGGTGGAATGTATGGATGGTTTTGATATTGTTGGGTTTGAAATTATGGAAACGGTTGGTGTAACACCTCGTGTTTTTACGTCCAATATTTTTCCGACACGTGTCCCAGTAATCCTCGTGTGTCGTATGCCAGAACAGGAGGGACCAAAGTCGTTAAAACGATAATAATATTCGTATTTTATTATACGAAAATAGTTGGAGAACTTAAGAAAAATTTTGGAAATTTTTCAAGTTCTGAAGACCCCTTGCGGACCGCAAAAGCTCTTGCCATACGGTCCGCAAGGCTATCTGATACTGTGGGCGCCTGAGGTCCTTACGGACCGCAAGGCAAAGCCCATACGGTCCGTACGGACCTGCCAGCGAACAGAAAGGTGGCAGCAGCCTGTTCTGTCACCTTTGTCGAGTTTTGGCACCATCTTTGCAAGCTTGACACGATTTGGGGCACTTGTACTCGTCCTTAACACCTGGCAACACTCCCTAACACCTCAACATGCATTTAAGGATGCCTTCTAATGTGTTGCAACAAGTTCATCTCACTTGAAGCTTGTCAAGCACACCTTGGAGAAGTTCCTGGCCATCCTCAAGCATCCTATTCTGTTCCTAGCATTATTTGGACCTTATGTAAGTGTTTTATCTCGTGCTATGTCCATTCATTTAAGGTTTGAGCTTAGATTAAAGTCTTGACGTAAAAACGCCTTGACTTTGATCTAAATCCGTGATAACCTAGCCATTGTGCGTAACGAAAGTGGCTATGTGATTGTGATGATGGAGGTGTTAATCCCTCAAAAGGGCATCTCCAGATTACCACGAATTCTTGACCAATTGACGAGTAAAATTAAAAGTCAAAGAAAGTCAAATTGTCCAGTTTTATAAAAATTCATAACTAAGGATCCAGATGTTATAAAATATGTTTTGATGCACTTATAACCTAAAAATAAGTATTAGAACATATACCAACTGATTCGGCTCGTCAAATCTTGGTCTAGCATCGGTTCGCAACCGAAAGTCGCTATATTTGACTTTTCCTTGACTTTCGCTTCTGACCCGATTTAGCCATTTTTGCTACTAACTTTTGGCCACTTTGAGACCATATTTAAGTTAGAATGACCTCCCAAAGTTTCGTTACTCAATTCATTAGAAATCTGAGTTTACATATAAGTTCCGCTAAAATTTCGTAAATTTGCAAAAAGGTCCTTTTTATACAAATCATGATTTTAAACACCCATGCATGTAAATATAAGATATGAACTGAATTTTAAACATAATTTGATTTTGTTGATGTCAAGAATCTGATTATAATCAAGGTTTTGCAAAAATGTGTTTATGGTATTTAAATGGCTAAATTGCCCTTTATGGCATTTTAGAAAGACTTAAACATGGTTTTATCATCAAAATGAAATGTTTACTGATATAATGTGATAAGTAGGACATATTGGGATGTTTATTCAGATTACGACCTGAATGAAGGTCTAAGATTCCTTAAATGCCAAGAAATGACCAAATTACCCTTTTTTACGAAAAAAATGACTTAAATCAATCTTGTTGTAAAAAAAAACTTAAACCTACTGATGTAATAAGTTAAAAGACATATTTTCGAGATATAAAACAGGTCATAACTTCTGTTTAACTTAAACATCGATTAAACGGCATTTTAGCGACTTTTACGCCTTTCCGGCGCATAGTATGGTTTAAAACCATAACTATGAGCCAAGACTTGTTACCTACTGATTTATAAACTTATTTTCAACATCTTAACATTAAGTACAAGTCCTGAACTCAGAATCCCAATTTTGGCTTCAAAGCTATTTGTGAAATTACTAAAATGCCCTTACGGGACATAAGTTATTTTAAAACCGTCAAACACACATATATTTGAAATCCTGCTGTTGTAACATTATAAAATAAGTATTTTTACAGATTTATAAAGGTCTTGACATCAGATTTATATTTAACATCTTTAATAAACCTTAAAATGACCAAAATGCCCTTGTAAGGCATAAATTCGATTTTAAATATACCTCGGGCCTATCTTTTGCAAAGCTATTGATCTTATAACATATTTTAAACATATATCCATATGGAACTTGTATATGACTCTCAGTTACCCGGTTTATCCTATGCGCGTTTGGTTAAGCTTACGTAGCTAATTTACGTACTTAAACCGAAAAGGTTTAACTTTGTCATTTCTCTATCAAAATCTAGAATGTTGTTGGTTTACCCATATTAGAAAAGTTTATATACCTGTCGGGTCCAACTAACATCCTATTCTAGTCACCGCTTAATCTAGCGCATCGTATTGTATTGTTTTAACGTAAGACTAACCGGTTCGAGTCTAAGACTTAACTAAGGACCCATTAGCATTCTAATATTGGTTAATAATTACCATTACTCCAGACTAAATGCCTTCCGGTAAATTGTACCTGTACTTGCTTTGATCTGCGGCTGAGTTCTGACTTTCCGTTAACTTCAGGTAAATACCCTTAACTTATTTTCCCTATACGGGCTTGGGATACGGTAAATTATTACCGCTTGGTCGGGTATAGGATCATGTTTTATCCAGTTGTGGAAATTAACTAAAATCTTGCGTAACCCGTTCTGATATGTCTTGTCTGAAACTAAAACATTGGGGGTGGACTTGACCGTGTCCGGTATATCCTTGGCTCACTAAAGTACTAGTGGCCATGACAATATAGCATGGCGTGTTGGCATACACTGGGTAATTGCTATCTGTTTTCTATGTGAAAGTTCAGAGTGGTGTGTCAGTCGATCAGGTCTCGATTTCTGTACCGGGCTCCATATGTAAAAGCCTGACATGTAAATCTGTATACAAGGTCATTTTTTATCCCAAGTTATTTATGAAAATGTGCCAAGTGCACCTAAAACCATTTTCGAAAGGGTTTTCAAAATAAGTCGGCTGAGTGTATTTATCAGTGTAAGTGTAAACTGATGTATTTTCAAAGATTAAAATACATGTACAAGTACGAAATAGGCCGGAAGCTGCGGGGCGTTGACACTAAGGAGTTGTGACCTTAGAGTTGAGCCTGTAGAGCCTGTTATCATTTTGTGTATGTTTATTTCTAATCCGCATGTGGATCTTATTACAAGCCTTGATGTATAATCGTGTTTCGAACTTTTGGACACTTTATGGTTTGTAATAGTTTATAATGACTCCAAGCCTTCCGCTGTGTTGCTCTGTGTTGTAATTGGTTATGATGATATCAGTTGTACGTCACGATATTCCCCACCGGGCCCACCTGAATACACGTGGAAATCGGGGTGTGACAGTTGGGTTTGAATCGGTGGGTTTGGGTCGGGTTCGTCTTGCAACCAAAATCTCGCTGGCTGGCCAAGATTAGCTCGAACCCTTGGTCGTACATGTTTTTCTTCGAACCCGAACCTCGTTTGCTTGAACCTTCCATCTTGGGTTGAAGATTGTATTTGGTAGATTGTATAAAAAATATTTGATAGATTGGTATTGGTCGATTTGTATTTGAGATAAAAAAATATTTGAATATATATATACACACACACAATCCAATGGTACACGACGACGGTCAAAAAACAGTAACATTTTGAAATGATAACGCGTGATCCAGAGAACGTGTTAATCGAACCACGCATGTAACTTGAGACCGGCGGTCATGTACAACGCGCATCAACGCGTTTTCGTTTCTGTAACATTCGTCGTAAAACGTGTTCCAAAACCCGCTCCGTTAAAATTCTAGAATTTATTAAATGTTTCGCTACGCATGTATTCATTTTATAAATTATATTAGTTAATTTTTATAGTTAATAAATAAACTAGAATGTAAATATATTGAATAAATAAAAGAATAAAAATAATACTAATAAATAAAAGTTCAAAAATAAGAAAAAAAGGAAAAGGGGCAACCGGGTTCGACCCCGGGTCCCCATCAAACACACAAACAACTTACACCACTGCGACACCTGCACAACATCTGATATACCCGAGTCAATTAATCCTTTATATTTACGTTTATCTTGATCTGAATTCAAAAGAGAAACCCCCCCTGTAACTGACCGTAACTTCCAAATCTGTAGCAATTTCTGTTTCAATCTTAAATTAAACCCAAGAAACTGATTTCCAATCATGTACTAAAACTAAATCATAATTCAATTTGGTTACAAAATCAATGTGGCAATCAATCCTTTGACCGAAACGGATAAAACCAAAATTTAACCCAATTCAGTACCTTCACCTATAAATACCGACCTTTGAACCTTTAGAAACTCGCTCACACTCGCACAAACACCTTGCAAGCACACTGAAGATACTTTGGTTTTCAAATCGCATTTCGCCGGAAAATTGTTGTCGCCGGAAACATCACCGGAGTACACCCCTGATCGGTACAATCATCTTAATTCTTTTGCTATCGTTTGTTTAGTGTTTTATTATCTCAAAACAATTAATCAAAACTGTATAAATGGTTAACAGCCGGGTTTACGATTGCGGGGTTTTTTTTAAAAAGGAAGAAGATGATGTTTTCGTATATTATAAGAATAATTAAGAACGGGTATTTAACCGGGTTGCACACAGTCCAGTGGTGGACTGTGTGCAAATACAAAGCACAGGTCCAGAATCACTCCCTTAATTTCTGACTCGAAATAGGTAGGCTCTCACATGTCTTCTTTGTCTTGATTCTCATAGAACTCATCGTGACCTCTAGCTGTGTTTCAGCTCCTTCCTAGCTCGAACATTCTTGCGACCTTGTACTCGATTAGTCCTTTGAACACGACTCATCCTTAGGTCATAAGAACTCGCGCCACCAATGACTCGGCTGCAATCTTGAGCAAACACTAGCTTTCTTGGATCATAAAACGTTTTCTTAGAATTTATACTCATCTTGACTTGCAACACTTATGATCCAAGAAAGCTAGTGTTTGCTCAAGATTGTAACGAGTCAATGGTGGTGCAAGTTATTATGGCCAAAGGACAAGTCGTGTTCAAAGGACTAGTCGAGTACAAGGTCGCAAGAATGTTCGAGCTAGGAAGGAGCCGAAACACACAGGTAGAGATCAAAATGAGTTTTATGAGAATCAAGACAAAGAAGACATGTTATAGCCTACCTATTTCGAGTCGGAAATTAAGGTGGTGATTGTTGACGGTAATTCCCGACTCATCACAAGTCGCTGATGGGAAAAGGGTGACAAAGGTGTTCAAGTCACAAGTCTGTGGATTTGAGGGATCAATATTGACAGGTTTGTCATAGTTGGTTAAGTTTCCTAATTATTGTATAATTATATTTGGTGATGTCTTGGTCACCAAGTTAGGGTTAGCCTATATAAACCAAGGTAGGGTTAGGCAATATTAAGATAGAAAAGAGACAAGACTAGAGAGAAACCGAATTATGGTTTTCCTTTAATCACAGTTCACAAGATAAATTCCTTTTGCCTTTTTATCCCTCGTAATCCAATAACAATCAAAACCCTTGTGCAGAACACGATCAGAAAATCCCACATGGATTTTCCGTCGTCGGACAGCTAAATAATGTTACGACTTCTAAACTATCCCAACTGTTCCCGCCCCGCAGGTCCGACTGACTCTCCGCTTCCGCTGTATATATCACCAATCGGAAACCCGTTCTTGGTTCTTCGACATCAACTGATTAGCACCCCGACATCAACTGATTAGCACCAACTCAAACTTAGTTGCCGTCGTGCTCCCCCCTTTGAACTCCGATTGCCTTTTATCGCCAGAACGATGACTCCGTTGCTGGATAGAAACTTGCAATCCTGACTCGTAACTTCTTAACTG
The DNA here is from genome assembly GCA_947069175.1 of Scalesia atractyloides. Classification (NCBI taxonomy): domain Eukaryota; kingdom Viridiplantae; phylum Streptophyta; class Magnoliopsida; order Asterales; family Asteraceae; genus Scalesia; species Scalesia atractyloides. The sequence goes on from CAMTDV010000017.1 coordinate 8,972,885, forward strand.
TCGATCAAGATCCTTTAGTCGCCGATTGATTTGTGTATCTGAATACTTGCCTGATATCAACGATTGAACTTGGCTTTTATACCAATTCAAGTCCCAGTCGACAATCAAACCGAATAGAAAAGTTGAAGAAAAGAATTTAGATTGAATAACTCTCAATCTTATTGATCAGAAAATAACTCAAAATAACTAAAAATTGATTACAAACTCTTAAACCATAACTTCGTTTCTCTCTAGACTTGTCTCTTTTCTATCTTAATAATGCCTAACCCTACATTGGTTTATATAAGCTAACCCTAACTTGGTGACCAAGACATTAACAAATATAATTATACAATAATTAGGAAACTTAACCAACTATGACCAACCTGTCAACATTGATCCCTCAAATTCACCGACTTGTAACTTGAACACCTTTGTCACCCTTTTCCCATCACCGACTTGTGATGAGTCGGGATTACCGCCAACACTAAACCTGAGTTTCGTATTGTTTCTTTTGTTCATGCTATACCTAATCGTGTGTTGGTTGTTTGTTGAGCCATCCAATCCCATGAAAATAAAATAATGGTGTGACGTGATGAAAAAAAGAGATGACTAATGACTAGACAATATTTGATAAAAAATTACAGGCATTTTATTTTAAGAAATACACTAACGTGGGCATAACTCAGATATAAATGCTTCAACCGCACTAGTATCATAATCTTCAATGCACCAATCCAAATTTGGTGATAAATCTGGAGGCACGCCATTAATCATCCTTGCTCGCATTTCCGACACATGTAAAGTTAGAGACGAGGTGCCAAGCAACATGCCAATAACCTCCTCCATTGTTGGCCTATCCGCTGCTAATCTTTGAACACACAACAACCCAATCTCCACGAATTTTGTCATCAAAATTGAATCAACATCAATTCGGGGATCAATTATATCTGACAATGTCTCTTCCAGCCAATTTTTCTGGACCTACAACGGTTATGCATGTCCCAGTTCAGTATGTATATAACTATCAATTACATCAACAAGACAAAATAAAATAAAATAACAATATGCATTTCTGTTAAGCAAACACTTTTTCACAAGTCACATTAATAAAGTATGTTGTAAGGAAAAAAAGAAGGAATGCATCTTCTTTATTTTAGGATATAAATACATATATATTATACAAGCACACAAGTGTACCATCATAGAATCTAATCATACTTACATATTCTTCAGGACGAAGATCTGGGGGTGATAATTCCCAAAACCTTTTCCCGGTCACAGTTTCAAAAATCAACATACCAAAAGTATAGACATCTGCCTTAGTTGAGAAACATAATGACATATGACATTCAGGTGCAATGTGTCCCGTCATTTGTGAAGGTATTAGCAACGGGTCAACAATAAAAGTTACCAGATTTCAAAAGGAATACATAGGAACAGAAACATGCATGTAGATGGAAAACTCTAATCTGGAATGCAATATTTCTTCACTAATTGTGAATAAGAAACTCCTTTCTTGGAAGTGTTAAAGGGTTTGTTAAAATATTTTAAAGACTTCAACAGCCGAGCATGATATTAAGAATTAAGAAAAGGCTCAAACTATCTGCACACCAACCTTGCCTATTTGCACACTTAGGGTTTACCTACGCTGCGTATAGGTCTATACGCGGCGTATAGGGTTATACGTATACGTTGCGTATAGACCTATACGCAACGTATAGCCACCTTTTTCAATTTCCAAGAGAATCTCTAATATGATGTGTTTTGTCCCTTTATATATGCTGCGTATAGACCTATACGCAGCGTATATAAAGGGTTTTTTATTTTATTTTATTTTTTTTAAGAAACATTGTGATACTTTGTTTAATCGTTTTAACAAACTTTTATAATAAGTAATTTTTAAAAATAAATAAATAAAAAATATTGTTAAGTATTTTATCATATAGTACGTATAATATAGGTCTCGTATATGTCTATGGATGTAGTATCATATCATATAGTGGAGTATAAATTTCGTATAAGGCCTAAACGTGTAATATAACATTGTATCCTTTCGTATCGTATAATGCAGTAAAAACATTTTTAGGTATTCTATCGTATAGTTTATAATATAGGTCTCCTATAGGCCTACGGATGGAGTATCGTATCATATAGTGTAGTATAAATCTCGTATAGGCCTATTCGTGTAATATAATATTGTATCCTATTGTATCGTATAGTATAGTGTAGTATAAGTCATGTATACGCACCCTAAAGCAGTGGTAAAATTGTGTTTTTGACCCTTTATATATGCTGCGTATAGGTCTATACGCAGCGTAGATAAAGGGTTTTTTTTTAATTTTTAGAAACAATGATATACATTATTTATCGTTTTAGCAAAGTTCTATTATAAGTATTTAAAAAAAACATTTTTAAGTATCGTATAGTATAAGTCTAGTATAAACCTCGTATTGGCCTATGGATGTAGTATCATTTCGTATCGTATCGTATAGTGTATAGTATCGTATAGTGTATAGTATAAGTCTCGTATAGGTATGGTATGTGACTCTAGGCCTATACCGGACCTAAACTACACCTTTAGGGGCATAAAGGACTTATGATACGCCTATAGGCTTATACGTGTGTTGTATGGTATCCTATAGTATCGTATTGCATCGTATCGTATAGTGTATAGTATAAGTCTCGTATAGGTTCCCTATAGGTTTTGTGTGTGCCTATACGCCTATACGGGACCTAAACTACACCTCTAGGCTATTAAAGGACTTATGATATACCTATAAGCTTATACGGGTGTTGTATGGTATCCTATAGTATCGTATCATATTTCATCCTACCATATCGTATAGTATATAGTATAAGTCTCGTATAGGTTCCATATGGGTCTTGCATATGCCTATAGGCCTACACGGGACCTAAACCACACTTATAGTCCTATACTACACCTATAGGCCTATACGTGTGTTATATCGTATCCTATAGTATCGTAACGTATCGTATAGAACTGATATCGTATCTACATGTATAAATCTCGTATAGGCCTATATGTGTAATATAATATTGTATCCTATCCTATCCTATCCTATCGTATCTTATAGTGTAGTATAAGTCATGTATAGGCATATATGCGTAGTATCATCTCGTATAGGCCTATAGGTGTAGTATCGTACAATATCTTATCATATGGTGTACTATAAGTCTTGTATAGGTCCCGTATAGGCTTATAGGTCTCGTATAGGCCTATGGATGTAGTATAGGTCCCACGTAGGCCTATAGGTGTAGTATAGGTTCCGTATATGAATATATCTGTAGTGTAGGTGTCGTATAGGTCTATACTATACGGGACTTATAATACACCTATAGGCCTATACGGGTGTTATATCAAATCGTATAGTATCGTATCGTATAGTGTAGTATAAGTCTCGTATAAGCCTACGATACTACATCTATAGTTCTATACGAGCCTATACAAGACCTATAGGCCTATACAAGACCTATAGGCCTATACGGTGTTATATCATATGTATCGTATCGTAGAGTGTAGTATAAATATCGTATATGCCTACGATACTACATTTATCATATAATAATAATTTAATGTTGTATAAAAAAGTTTGTAAGAATACTTTCTTTTTAATTTATTTAAAATAGAAAACTTATTTTTTTATAAAACTTTTCTAAAATGATTAATATTGTCTAAATGTTTCTTTAAATAATAAAAAAACCCTTTATATACGCTGCGTGTAGATCTATACGCAACATATATAAGCTTTGTGAAAAAACTGATGCTTTAAACCCACCTAAATGACCCCAAAAATTCTAATGGTTTATATACACTGCATATAGACCTATACGCAGCGTATATAAACCCTAGTTTTTTGTGCAATGATTGGTGGTAAGGCTCTGAAACACATGCAAACTATACGCAGCGTATAGCTCTATACGCAACGTATATGGTGTGACAACTGTCAACTTTCGGGTAATTTCCGTACAATTAAACTATTAAGTTAATCATGCAATTATGTGTTAAAATGTCTTAAACTGCTTGCTTGCACCTCATATACTTTGAACTGTCGTGAAAACATTTGAATAGTGCATATCATTCATGTGGATAGCCTCGTTTAAAAACAATTGGAAACAATGCACTAAAACAACTAGTAGACTTACCGGTTAGACTAGCAGTGTCAGCACTAGACCAGTACTCAGCTTAACGACAGTTCTAGGGCTTAGATAGAAGCCCAATAGCAATCATACATTAAATCCAATATGGGAAAAAACAAGGATTTGACTTAACACTTTCCGGAAACCATTTAAAGCACTTAAAAGTGCCCAAAATACACACTAAATGCAGAATTCAGCATAAATCAGCAAAATTCAGCATTGTTACACTAAAATATAATGCAGATTTGAGGTTAAAGTGTCCAGAATAACTTGAAAAGTTCCGGGAATCAAAACCGTCATAAAAGGTACCTCATAACACACTAAACTGCGCCATTTAGCACTTTAACGAACCGATAAACAACCGAACAACCGGACACTACCTGAAACACCAAATTTACACTAGAAGCATTGTTTTAGTGATAATAAGCTAATATGACCATCAAACACCATAATTCATCCTAAAAACATTAGCACACATAACACCTTAACTAAACACTTTAGATTTCAACTAATTACCTTAACTTACAATTGAAACCAAACTAACCCCCCCCCCCCTTAAATGACGATTTCAAAGTGGGTCCCCCACTTTGTACACCCTTGATTATTATAATGAAGCTTGTCATGAAGATATTAGACACATGAACCAAAGGATTTAGAGATGTTAGAAGACCATGCTACATAACCATCTAATCTTATCACTTCAAGATTCAAACACTCCAAACCTTCCCTCTTGCCCTCTCATTCTCGGCTCACACCACCACCACTTCACCCTCCATTTTGCTTCATCTCCTAGCTAGTTCAAGACCATTCTAAGGTGTAACAAGGTGACCTAAGAAGGTGCTAAGCTTTGGAAGTTGAAGGACCACCTTGGAGTGCTTTTATCCACCACATTTATGCTATCTTCATCTTCATCTTTGTCAAGCCACTTCCCTAGCCACTAGAGCTAGTAGTAAGCTTCTTGATCATTGTTTAAGTTCATGTTATTGATATATTTCTCATTTACAAGTAGATCCATCAAGAAACACAAACTTTAAAGATGAACACATGAAGAAATCTAAAGATCTAAAGAAAACAAACATAATCTTGAAATGAAATGATGTTATGTATGCTTATTTTGTACTTAGCTTGATGATCATCATGTGTAGTAGTGTTGTATGTGAAGATATTAAAAGTGTATATATAGATCTTGAAAGATCCATGAAGAATAAGTTGATGAGCTTGATGTAGGTCACTAATGAACTAGTTAAAATGATTTACAATACATGAACATGGATTTAAAGTCATTTTTGTAAATGGATGAACAAGTTGTTAAAAATAATTTTCTACAAAAGTTGTGTAATTAGTGTTTTTGAAGATAAATAAACATGTTAAACATCATACTAAAAGACTACATGTTTTTATAAATTCTTGAGTTCATCATCATGTAAAAAGTGTATGTATGAAGTTGTTTAAACTTACAGAAATTATTTTGGTGATCAAGTGAGTTTTGTAAAGCTTAAACACATGTTTTAAATATGGGAAAACCCCTAAATCTAGGGGAAACTATGGCCAAATTTTTATAAAAATTCAACACTTAGAAAAATATAAAGTTTTCTACTAAACTTGTGATTTTTAGATGTTTAAATAAATTAGACATGACCATACCCTATTTTTTATGTAAAAATACAAGTTAAGAAAATAGAGATTTCATAAAGAATTAAAAACAAGTATAAAAATATATTTAACGAAATATATATTTAGAAGTTACCAAGTATTTGAGTGCTATGTGTATACTAAGTGTATATTATGGTAGTAGACAAATTAGGAGAGTTAAAACAATAAAAACTCCCAATGGAGTATAAATACATAATACCCCTAAATACCAAAGAAAATACTTGGACAAAATACACAACAAAATACTCACCCTTGAGTATTTGGACAAAAATAACAAATATATATAAACTTATATATATTTTTTGTAAAATGGACTTGGACAATTAAATGGACTTATACACAAATATATATAGTTAACAAGATTGGTGAAAATATATATATTCCCTACAAGCCTTAAAAATATATTATTTTTAAGAAATATAATTTCCGAAAAAACATAAGATTACAAATAATAATCATGTTAAGGAAATACGAAATACATGAACCTTAACACTAGAATACGTGTATGCTTTCCTAAGTATACACTTGGGAAATAACAAACCTACTTATACTAAAAATAATATTGGAAATATTATTTTGCAAGTATACATATTTATTTTGAAAAATAAATATAACAAGAATACGAAGACATGGGCTAGGCCCAATAACATAAACACATGGGCTAGGCCCAATGACATAAACACACGAGCTAGGCCCAATGACACAAGAACATGGGCTAGTCCCAACGACACAAGGACGTGGGCTAGGCCCAATGACATGGGATAGGCCCAATGACAAGTGTGCTAGGCACAAGGACAATGAACGGGCGACGCCGTTCACACACTAATCAAGACACGATAACAAAATATATGTACTAAGTCAAGAAATAATTAATCAATAAAATGATTAAAAACAACTAACATAAGATGAGGACTTGTACATAGAACAAACATAGACTTAAGTGTCTAATGAGAATTACAACACTTGTAGGTTCGGTTCAAGACCAAGGAAAAACCCTGTGAGTTGTACACAAGGAACGCGAATCTGTGAGTTCATGCCCCCCTTTTCTTTTTAAACATTCTCGGTTTTATAACATTCGGGGGAAATACATGTCAAGACATATGGTATGTTAGTTATGGAGTTAGATGACAATAAGATCGATGTGCGTAAGTAGGATTGGGTGACATTATAACATTAGTAACTATTAATCACTTAGTGACCAAGGTGCAAAAGGTGTAGATCTATTGAGCTTGAGGCACGCTCCACTCCTAGTTGTATACCATGGGGTGCTTTTGTGATCCCAATTGAGAACAAAGTGTCCTCGGTTTGGTTATATACTTACGGTGCATAGTATCGGAGGGCTCGCTACCCACTGATAGATCCTTATATTCCATAATTATTTACATACCTGGATTTCAATAATGGATGACAATTATGACAAATTATTTGAAAACAAAACTACATGAACTCGCTCAACTTTTGTTGATTTTTTAAACTACATGTATTTCAGGAAACAGGCTTAACCGGTGATGGATTCTCGGAAGATACAACGATGGCCACTTTTGGAGGATTTGCCTCATATATCCCTTCCTTGTTTGGGCATATAGGGGTCAAAACCTCGACTTAAAACTACGATTATAACAAACACATTTTGGTGATGTAACTTAACTAAATATTGTTTTGGTAAACTTAAGAAACTTATTGGAACATGTAAACTTGAATTGAATTTGTATAACATATGGCAAGGTTGTTGGGTTATAATTATGTTTACACAATTGATTGCAATGATTACCGTTAAGTCACACGTTTGCGCTTCCGCTACGACCAGGGTGTGACATATGGGTAACCCTATACGCTGCGTATAGGTCTATATGCAGCGTAGGTAAAGGCAGATTTGATTAGTGTTTGGTGTGCATATAGGCACATTGGTGTGCCAATAGGTACACCCTTAAGAAAATGACAGCTCTTAAGTGAATTATTATGTACTTACAGAATCCCAGGCATATTATAAAAACAAACGTAATCCATCTCATTGGTTGTCAATGCTACCCCAAAACCTAACAGTCTGGGGTTATAACTTTCATCTAAAAGAATGTTTGCGGGTTTTACAAAACCGATGGTATGATCCGAATGGGAGCATGCCTGTGAAGATATACAAGTGCCCTGCTATACTGATTTTTGTACCGTTTATCCCAGTTCAAAAGATTACACATGGGATCTACAAACACATGCAGATGACGAATCAGACATTTGTCAGTGTGAAATTCAGATAAAATAAGGTTTAGAACATTAAGAGAAACAAATTACAAAAGGAAAAAAATTACCATAATCAAGCCAGCCAAAGTTGCATTAAGTGGAAAGTCATAGATGAGGAACACTTGTGTTCCGTGAATGCAATATCCAAGCAACTGAATCAAATTTTCATGTTCAACCTTTACAAGTATTGATGCTTCATTCATACACCATTTATATGTGAAGGGTTCTGAAAATAGAGTGATTGTTATATCTTGTCCATTTTGTAGCCGTCCCTGAAATAAGAAATTAAGTAGGAGTTTCTAGCAAATAAAGGTTTAAACCTTTCAAACGTGAAAGAATATATGTTATTATGGATACCTTGTACATGGTGAACTCTCCATGTCTGAGGGGCACAATCTTATTAGCTTCAGAGAAGTTATCAGTTGCATAAAGGATCGTTATAAAATCAAACTTGTGTACTATTTGGTCTTTACCTCCAACAGTGTAGAGGTACCGATCCAGTGATTTCAAATCTGTACCTCCAACTGATTTAACATAAATTGAATATTCAAAACATTTCTTGGATAGACCATAAGGTGATAAACTTTTCTTCAGTAACAACAATCAGTTAAATCATTCCACATAACTTAGGAATGGGTAGAAATTTAAACCTATACTTAGGAAAGGGTTAATTTGGGTTGTGTGTCTTGGTAAAAGAAAAAGATAGCGCAAGGGCAAACGGGTCAAATGGAGTAAAAGTTACCCAAGTCAACTTTTAATGAATACACCATCTGTAAATCGTTCCACTAAAAATTATGTTATATTATAAAAAAATGCTTCGGGACCAACTGACCCAGCCCAGCGTCTTTTTAACCCGACAAAAGGTACAAAAACTCATTTAAACAGTTACCCAACTAAGATCCTCCTTTGCCAATCAAACCCTCCAATTAGATGCATGACAAGGGAATCCCAGTGTAGTACAATCTGCTCCCAACTACGTACAAGCTATAACACTTAAACTTAATAGAACATTATTGCATTTCTTCTGTTAATCCTTATGTAACGTAAAAACCCAAATGTAAGATAAGCACACACAATATAAAGAGAACATAATACTCCTCCGTCCCGGTTAAAGTGTCTTAGTTTGAAAAACACAAAGTTTAAGGTAGATTAAATTATTGTTTTTTTACTTACCAAATGACTATATTACCCTTTACATACTCAAAATATAAATTATGTAAAAAAATAAACCAATGTTTGCTGACCCCACTTAAGTTGTATACTGACAACTTTGTTTTCAAAGAGTCACTATTGAATTTTTTGGAGCCACTTCTTATCTCAATGTTCACCGCCAAATAATTATTGTTACAATACATTTTATCCATTCAATTTTTGGAGTCAAAACCACTGCATGTTTACCGCCAAATACTTCTATGTTTACTCCTAAAATTATCATTTCATTTCAATTGTGTATTATGCCGCCAAGTTAATTTTCTATACTTACCGCCTTTTTTGTAAGTATTGATAAAGTATCCATTTCAATTTTGGCCAAAGCCAATTTGCTTAATGTCAAAGTAGAGTCCTTCTTCAATAAGCTAGGTTTTCTGTATTCAGTTTCTCTATATTGAATGAATAGCCTTACCAAGTCAAACACTAAACCAAACTTGACGGATTCCCAACGTCGAACCATATATATGAAGCCTTGTTGCAACAAAGTATCGACGGAAAACTAAAAAATAGATCTATAAGCGATGTGGCATCACATTTCTCCGTATCTACCCGCACCGTAAGTCGTATTTGGCATCGAGCTAGATTTCAAGTCAGCCATCGATATGTGGTCAATGTGTCTTCAAGGAAACCATATGTAGTTAGACCAAAAAGGATACAAATCAATTTCGATCAAGTTTCACAAATACCACTACGTCGTCGAACCAATATCCAATCAATTGCAAAAGCAATCAATGTTCCAAAATCAACAGTGCATAGAAGAATAAAAGAAGGTGAACTTCGACCACACACAAATGCTATTAAGCCGACTTTGACAGAAGAGAATAAAAAAGCAAGGTTAGAATTTTGCTTATCAATGATTGCTCCATCTTTGTCTGCTCCTTCATTTTATGATATGTTTAACGTCGTCCACATTGATGAAAAATGGTTTTACATGTCAAAACCATCAAAACGTTACTACCTTGTACCTGGTGAGGATGAGCCATTAAGAACATGTAAATCAAAAAAATTTATCACAAAGGTCATGTTTCTAGCTACTTTTGCACGACCAAGATTTGATACGTCGGGTAATGAACTTTTTTCGGGAAAGATATGTATCTTTCCTTTCATAAAACTTGAACCCGCAAAACGTTCAAGTAAGAATCGTGTTGCGGGAACTTTAGAGACTAAGCCTATCTTATCGGTGACTGAAGAAGTAACGAGGTCATGGTTAATTGATAAAGTACTACCGGCTATAAGGGATAAATGGCCACAAGGTCATACGGGTCCAATTTTTATTCAACAAGACAATGTGAAGCCACATATTAATATTGACGATGAACAACTTATTCAAGAAGCATCTCGAGATGGGTTCGATATTCGACTTCGTTTTCAACCTCCAAATAGCCCAGATTTAAATGTGTTAGATCTTGGGTTTTTTCGCGCGATTCAATCACTTCAAGAACAAGAGGTTTTGGGATCAATAGATGAATTGGTTCATGCAGTCCAAATCTCTTTTGAAAAAATGTCATCCCATGAGCTTAACAATGTCTTTTTGACTCTACAAACATGCATGAAAGAAATCATGAAGGTACGTGGTAGCAACCATTATCAAACACCACATATTGGTAAAGGTAAATTGGAACGTCAAGGAAAGTTACCATTGCAAATCGAGTGCGATAGCAATTTAATTGATGAAGTAGTCTCACATTTAGCTCACTAGAGAAACAAAAAAGAAAAAGAAGAAGCAAAGGAAAGGATGGAAAGTCTTTTGTCTTGTACAGCACATGCATGTAAAGAAAAATTGAAGATGGAAAATCTTTTGTCTTGTTGTCAAGTTAGTTATGAATTCATAAGATAACAAAATGTATGTACTCGTTCAAATATGAAAGATGGATTTTTTTGTCTTGTTCTCTTCTAGTATGTGGCCCACCTATATTTTCTATTTATTCAAGATGTCTATGTCAAAGGGTAAGGGTAAACTTTGAATTTGGCTAGTAAATTTTAAAAGTGGACACTTAAAGTGGGACAAATAAAAAAGGAAATATGGACACTTATAATGGAACGGAGGGAGTACCTGACTTTTCCCAAGTGGATGGAAAGAGAAATGTTGGTACCCATGTACTCTCGGTTTTCTCCTGTAAGGCTCGAATAGACTCAAGACCCACCACAATCTTGGCCATTGTAGGACGTTGTTTGGGACGGCTATTCAAACACCGGTCAGCTAGCAGTGCAAATTCCTTTAAACATTTAGGGGATATTCTCCCCTTCAAATTAGAATCAACAATTTGCATTAGCCTTCCTTCTTTAATGGAGTCCTGAGCCCATGTTGCCAAACCCCAGTGCTCCTCATCAATACTACTATCGACTGCTTGTTTCCCACATAAGATTTCAAACAGTACCAGCCCGAAGGCATACACATCAGATTTTCGAGTAAGCCTACCTGTTTGAAAGTAATCTGGATCTAGATATCCAAAGGTGCCCCTCACCAATGTGTTAACATAAGTGGATGGCTGATTCGTTGGACCAATCTTGGACAACCCAAAGTCTGAAATCTTAGCTGCCCAATTGTCATCTAAAAATATATCTGTGCTCTTAACATCCCGATGTATAACTCCATGTTTAATACCCGTACTAGTGTGCAAGTAATCTAAACCGCGAGCCGCCCCTATGCATATCTTAAGTCTTCGCACCCAAGTCAGACAAGAAAGACGCTTGTGGAGACGATCTGCAAGAGTTCCATTGGGCATATATTCATATACAAGAATCATCTCTTGCTCATCACTACAGTAACCAATTAAAGACACCAAATGACAGTGCCTTAGATTTGAGAGCATCTCAATTTCAGCCCAAAACTCTACCGCTCCTTGAGTAGAAGTTGATTCTGCTAAAACAGAGTTTCAGAAAGGGCTACCGAACAGGACTCATTCATTGATAATTGTGTGTTATATTCTTTTGATTACAAGTGCAGGAATTTATAATCTTTACAAAGGAATGGAAAAAGGAAATAGTGCATAAGATCAGCATAAGATCGGCTGCTGATTTGCTAGCAATTGGCTGTTGATTTGCTGTGATCCGGCTGTTGATCAGCTGTCAATTTGCAGCTGTCAACGCCCGTTTCGCTAAGTATCTTCTCCGAGGTTTGACTTCCTTTTCTGACACTCCCCCTCAAGTTGAGTAGTGGGGTTTCCAATACACAACTTGTCTAAGCATTCGCCTAAGACTCTCCCACTGACAGCCTTTGTTAGTATGTCTGCTAATTGATCTTTTGATCGGACAAACGGTAGTTTAATTGTACCATCTTCCAATTTTTCTTTAATGAAGTTCCTATCAACTTCTACGTGTTTAGTTCGATCATGTTGTACTGGATTTTCTGAAATCTGAATTGCAGCTTTATTATCACACATAATCTCACTTGTTTCTCTTGAGGGAAAGCCAATCTCAGCTAAGAGTCTTCGCATCCATATGGCTTCTGTTAGTCCTCGAGCTATACCTCTAAATTCAGCCTCTGCACTTGAGAGAGCAACCACCTTTTGTTTTTTACTTCTCCAAGTGACAAGATTCCCACCAACTAGAGCGAAGTAGCCTGCTGTTGACCTCCGACTTCCCTTATCTCCTGCCCAGTCTGCATCAGTATAGATTTGAACATTTAGGTGTCCATGTGATTGAAACAGGACTCCATGACCCACTGTTCCTTTGAGGTATCTGATAATTCTCCAAACTGCTTCCATATGTGATTCTTGAGGTTGGTGCATGAACTGACTTACCACCCCTACAGCATATGCAATGTCTGGGCGAGTATGTGAGAGGTATATTAGTTTTCCCACCAGCCGTTGATATCTCTCTTTATTTGCTAACTTTGCTCCTTCCTCCATATAGAGTTTTTGATTTACACTCATAGGAGTGTCTGCTGGTTTGCAATCTATCATTCCAATCTCTGCCAATAAGTCTAAGATATACTTCTTTTGACTAATGAAAATTCCTTGTTTTGACCTTAGTACTTCAATTCCGAGGAAATACTTCAGCCTGCCCAAGTCTTTCATTTCAAATTCGGCAAATAAGTTCTCTTTTAGTTTTCCCATTTCTTCTTTATCATTCCCTGTAATGATCATATCATCTACATAGATAATTAGACAGGTTACTAATTTTCCCCTTTTTTTGAGAAACAAAGTATGATCGGCGTTACTTTGTTTATATCCAAATTTTTTCATAGCTATGGTAAATCTGCCAAACCAAGCCCGGGGAGATTGCTTCAAACCATAAAGAGATTTCTTCAAACGGCAAACTTCTCCTGACCTGAAATCTTTTGTGAATCCTGGAGGAGCATCCATGAATACCTCTGCATCTAGATCCCCGTGTAGAAATGCATTTTTTACATCAAACTGTTGAAGTGGCCACCCTTCATTTGCGGCTATCGAGAAAAGGACCCTAATTGTGTTCATTTTTGCAACTGGGGAAAAAGTTTCAGCGTAATCAATCCCATGTGTCTGGGTATACCCTTTTGCTACCAGTCGGGCTTTATATCTCTCAATTGTACCGTCTGGTTTATACTTAATCGTATAGACCCAACGGCACCCCACGGATTTCTTTCCCGACGGAAGAGTACACTTTTCCCAAGTGTTGTTCCTGATTAAGGCTTCCATTTCTGTTTCCATTGCTTCCTTCCAATGTTTAGACTTTAAGGCTTGATCTACGTTTGTAGGAGTTTCCTCAGAATAAACAGATGAGACAAACGCTTTGGCTTCCTTAGTGAGATTTCCATTAGCTACATTAGCTATAGGATAACTAGACCTTCTTGGCTCTTTTCCAGGAGAATACCGTTTCGGAGGAACCCCTCTGTTTGTTCTAGGGGGTAACACATATCTTGATGGTGTTTCTTCGTACGTGGATTCTTCTTGTATGGATTCATCTGCCTGTACACTTTCAGCTTGTTCTGTGACAGTTGCATGGTTAGAAGTATTGGCATCTTCGGAGTCATTAGAAACTCCAAAAGTATCACCAGACTGAATAGGGTGAGTATTACTTACCTCGGATACCAGGTTAGGAGGAACATTAGGGCCTTCAGTGGCACTGAAATTGTATTCTGGTGACTCTGTAGTTGGTACATACGGAACATATTTCAACCAACTTAGTGTGTCTGAGCATTCCTTCTCCCCCTGACCACTGAGTTGGGAATAGTAATACTCGGTTTCAAGAAAGTCACAGTTTATTGTGGTGAACATATGACGTGTCTTTGGGTTATAACATCTGTATCCCTTTTGATTCATTCCATACCCAACAAAGACACATTTTTCAGCACAAGGATCAAGTTTGGTTCGATCTGATTTAGGTATGTGAACAAAAGCGGTACATCCAAAGATTCGTGGTTGAAGGGTAAGGACTGAGGGAAGTTTAAAAAAATTTGAAAGGGTGTGTAACGGGGTGTTAATTTTTAGGATTTTTGTTGGGAGTCGGTTGAGAAGATAGGTAGCAGTAGCAAGGGCTTCAGGCCAAAAAAGTTTTGGGACCTGGGATTCAATTAGAAGGGCTCGTGTCATTTCCAGCAAAATGCGATTTTTCCTTTCAGCGACACCGTTTTGTTCTGGGGTGTTTGGGCATGTGGTTTGGTGGATTATTCCTTTGTTTTGAAAAAACAATTTAAAGGAGGTATTTACAAACTCACCGCCATTATCGGATCGGAAGATTTGGATGTTTGTTTGAAATTGGGTTTGGATCATGGCGTAAAACATAGTGAATTTTTCAAAGACTTCGGATTTGGTTTTTAAAAAATAAACCCAGGTCATTCGGGTACAATCATCAACGAACATCACAAAGTAACGAAAGTTTTGCCCCCCAAGAACAGGGGCAGGACCCCATACATCAGAATGGATTAATGAAAATGGCAAAGCAACCTTAGTATTACTGGGTTTAAAAGTTTTCCTGTGGCTTTTTGCTAAGGTGCATGTTTCACAATGTGACATAGAATTAACTGGAAATAGTTTTGGAAACAAAATATGTAAATAACTTGTAGAGGGATGACCTAATCTCCGGTGCCATAGCCATGCTTCTCGTTCTGACGTACCATGGGTTAACATCACAGCACCATTTTGAGTTACTTCGTCCACATAATATAGCCCTTGACTTTCAGTGCCACGCCCAATGATCGCTCCCGTCCTGATATCCTGTAAAATACAAAACGTAGGGTACATTAGGACAATACAGTTGAGTTCTTTAGTGACGTGGCTAATGGAAAGCAGTTTATGTGATAATGAGGGAACATAAAGACAATTAGAGATTTTTATTGTGGGTGAAATCTCAATAGTCCCTCCCGATTTTACATCCATTATCCCTCCATTCGCCGTTTGAATATGTGTTTTTTCTGGTTTAGTTGTTAAAATAATATCCGATGACTCATAAGTCATTGTGTCGGTTGCGCCACAATCGAAAATCCAACGTTTTTGTTTTCCATGATGTTTTTGGGCCATATTAGCATTCCCATTATTTTCAGGGACCAAATGTGACATATTCACATTGTTATATATTTGATGTTTATCCGGCCCAAACCCATCCGCCCCAAACCCGCCTTCTCCTTCTTCTCCGTCTTTACCTAACCACTCTTCTCCTTCCCTTGTTGCGTCGGCTATTCCGCCGAAGCCTACCCTTTCTCCTTCGCCTGTTGCGTCGGCTATTCCGCCGAAGCCCACCCTACTCCGGCTTCCATCTCCTGGAACCTCTCGGTTGCCGGTGCTGGGTGATCTGCCTTTCTCGTGAGCAGTGGCCTTTGTGCCCTTTTTGTCGGACCACCAATCGGGATATTCGACGAGCTTGAAACATTGTTCCTTTGTATGCTTAGTCATGCCGCAGTGGTCGCATTTCAGATGAGTTTTATCATCTCTGTTTACTGATCCAGTTCTTTTTCCGTCAAACCGTCGGAGCCCTTTCGATGCAAGCCCTGCTCCTTCCACTTCTGAGGCTATTAGACCTGCTGCGATGCCCTGTGCGTCATTGAGAGGTGTTCCGAGAAGTTTTTGGTGAGCGGCCTCCTTGCGAACAGTGGCATACGCGGCTTCTACAGTCGGAAGAGGTTCTGACCGGAGTATTTCCCTTTTTATAGGGTCATACTTCCGATCAAGGGCATTTAAGAACTGGAAGAGCTTCTGCTCTGTTCGGATTCTGGAATATGTTTGAATATCCGTTGAACAAGTCATCGGATTTGGGTCAATGCGGTCGATTTCTCCCCATACACCTTGGAGGGTTATCCACAATTCTTCGAGAGAAGTATTGTTCTATTTGATGTCATTTGCTTTGACATGAAGATTAAATGTTTGGAGTTTGTCCCGTCCACTGCTGTATGTAACTACCAAGGCATCCCACAGCGATTTTGCTGTGGGAAATTCGGTGAGGTTACCCGCAAGGACAGGTTCAATATTCTGAATTAACCATGAAAATACGATCAGATCATCTTGCTCCCACTGTTCGTAGGTTTCATGATTTGGGTCTGGGGCATTTGAGGTTAAATGTTGCAGCAAGATTTTTGATTTTCCGCCTATGGCGACTCGGATCATTCGGGTCCATAGGGGGTAATTCTGGCCATTTAGTTTCAGATTTATCTGTAAACTATTGGACATTTTGGGGTTTTTTGATTGGGAATTTCTGAGAAGGTTGGCTAGTTGTAAGGTGAGATCACTACTCGAGTTACCGTCTCCGGACATGGTGACTCGATTGTGGCTCGGTTGTGTTTTGGGTAGATGATGAGCAGTCTAAATAACCCGCTCTGATACCATGCTAAAACAGAGTTTCAGAAAGGGCTACCGAACAGGACTCATTCATTGATAATTGTGTGTTATATTCTTTTGATTACAAGTGCAGGAATTTATAATCTTTACAAAGGAATGGAAAAAGGAAATAGTGCATAAGATCAGCATAAGATCGGCTGCTGATTTGCTAGCAATTGGCTGTTGATTTGCTGTGATCCGGCTGTTGATCAGCTGTCAATTTGCAGCTGTCAACGCCCGTTTCGCTAAGTATCTTCTCCGAGGTTTGACTTCCTTTTCTGACAGATTCCAGCCGCTTAATTGCAGCATCCAAACCTATATCCCCACACGTGATGGTTCCTCTGTAAACTTTGCCAAACCCCCCACGTCCAATCACCAATGACTAATCAAAGTTTTGGGTTGCAAGTTGAATTTCAGAAAAGGTAAACTGACGACATGGTTCTCGCGAATGTGAGGATGAGGAAGACGAGGATTCAACCGCCTGACTGGTACGGAAAGACATCATTAAGGTATGAACTAGGATTACAGAATGGATAGTATCACCATCACCAATTATATCATCTTAGTTATAGATATACAGATCATGGTGTGAAAACAATCTAATAGCATATTCATTGTCAAAGATACACATGGATGACTGAAATTCCTGGAAAGAGCCATAGACCCAAGGTGATTTGACATAAAGGGAATGTTGTGGTAAACTACAGTCAAACTGGAACACGGTTTCTACGAAATTAATTTTGACCTATAGCATTGACCTAAAAGTCTTCATTTCTTCCTTTTGAAATGCATTTTCAGGAATCCAATATCATATATATACAAATACCATTATAAAAATATAGATATATTGCACCAAGATATAACAAACTTTTATTCATAATTTGATGTAGCAAACTTTATTTCGTTACCATCCAAGACAATTGAACTGCTACCGATTTTTGACAGGCTGTAAAGGGTAAACAAGTAAAAGGTAAATAATGATGTGGCGATGACTTGCATGTCAATTGCAGGAATGACTGGGGATAGAGACAACGATTTTGCTAACAAATCTCTTTTTTTTTTTAATTTTATTTTCTCATTAAAATATAGCAAACTTGTAAAAGAGGTAGATGGGCAAAAAAAAAAATATCTTTCCATCTCTTCAACCGTCTTGTCTAGGAAATTTAAACAGAACAGATGCATCAAAGTCTTACAGGAAATCCCAATGTTTTTAGAATCATAAGTGAACTTGGAAAAAATACATATATAGATATAGTTATCACAAGACACAAATAAACCCACCATCCATCCATCAACAAAATGGTAGGTTTGTTTATCGCTAGACGCCACTTTGCTATTATCAACCGTGAAAGTAGCTTAATTTTCAACCTGGTTACCCCAGAGCAGCCGAATCAGACCCGTTCTGTCAACAAATAAAAATCCAACAAAAATGTGGGTCGGATTGTTTACAACCCAATTTCTAATGTTTGAGGTTACCAGAAATACGTGAATGTTCACTGCAGCAACTTGAAGTAAATATTTGTCTATATATTCACTACAGGTTGCACTTTGACAAACTGGTCAAATTGGGCCGCAGGTTAAAAGTCACTCAAAAAGTCTAAATACTAAACATATAAATTCCTTTTTTTTGAACGGTGACTTTCTTTTTGAGTGACCCAATGTCACATCACCTAAGTAGCGGCCCTAGCCAAGATCTGCCCAGACTACGTTGCCTTAACCGGGCCTGCGCTGGGTTGGTCAGACTTGGTTACGGCGTTCCCCGGGAAACCGTACTGCCTCCACATGAGATGCCTCGCTGAAGTAACAGTCGGATGAAAACCGGGGTGCGGCTCAGGATCGAACCCCCCTCGGTGGGTTTGTCACCATCATGGCCCAATATCCACCAAATATGACACAAGTTAGAATTAAACTTGAGTCTCCATTGGAAAACCCAAGTCTCCTACCACTAGGCCACAAATGGCGGATAACCATATAAATTCCTGAATCGTCTTATGTAAAGGTTAGATTATTATTGTAATAAAATTATTTGGTGATCATAACTAATTAATGCATTAGTTAAGTATAATAATTTTAAAAAACGAGAGCAAACTAGGTCTTTGCAGGTCAACCCGACTGCAGTGCCAAAACATAACCTATCTTAAACCAGAACCCGTTTTTGCATGTCACCCAACCTGCCTAACCCATCACCCAACCCGTCTAACTGCCCCCCATCCAACTTAGAATTAAGGGACCCATTAATCAGTCCAAGACTGCATCTACATGGCAAATGTTGCAGTATACGAAAAATCACATTTTAGAAGTTTTCAGTTAGAAGCAATAATGCAGGGATAATCACTGACATAATGATATGCTAACCTGAACAAATCCGGACACCCTAAAACGACTTAGAGAAACATAGTTCCTTCATCGAAACTCAAATCCCTATGAGGTTCAGCAAATTTGGCATGAAGGAGTGGGTTTAATGCATTAGCTTGAGTCCTTTTCCATTTAAAAAACCGCATGGCGGGTATGGGATGAATGACCTATGTGTCGGGAATCCAAATAATCTATTTTAATTCGTATTGCTTGATAACTTAAACATTGGGGGTTAATACGACTGTGTCTTGGATATTCTTGGCTCATTTAATTGCAAATGGACACGACCTAAGCATGGGGTGCAGGCATACACCTGACAGATGCTAATGCTAAAATAAAATATTTTTATAACCCAATACGGTTTACCCAATAAGGTTATTAAAGTGGTGTGTCGGTTAATCATGATCCCGGCATTGTTTTCATGCCCTATATGTATTGACAAGCATGTAAAACTGATAACATGAGAAATAGTTTATCCCAAGTTATTTATAAAAACATATGTACCATTGTGTACATAAAATTATTTTTGAAACATTTTCAAAATGTGTCAGTTATTTGTATTTACCAGTGATGTATCTTCAAAAGACTAAGCACATGTTGCAAAGTACGTAAATAGGCTGGAAGTTGCCCGATAAATGCTTAAGTGGAATTTGCAACTCCATGCATGAAGCCTGGTAGTCTGTTTACATAATCATTTTGGTTATTTATCTGATCCGCCCGTGGATACATTTTCGTTTGTATTATATTTAAACATTCAGACACTTGTAATGTGTAATAGTTTTATACTCCAGACTTCCGTTGTGATATTTGTGAATACCTATATAAATTTTGTCACAAATAAACCTCAAGTCCAGACCCACCGGGAAATCAGGGTGTGACATTATTGTAAATTTCTAAAATTTATGTATTATATTTCTTGTCATCTTTTTATTATTTAAGTTTTTTTTTACTTTAACTAATAACTAATAATTTATGATTTATTTAAAAATATTTTTATTATAGTAAGGAGGAGACTACGAGACGCAAAGATACATAATCTCAATCACAAAGAAAGGAGGAGACTGCGAGACGTAAACATATTTTCTTCTCCATGTTCAATGGTCCGGAGGATTACCCTAACCACGATGTCTTGTCGATTGCTATTGTGAAAAATGGCCATTAGATCATGGTTAAGTTAAACCGAAGATTGTCTAAAGCGAGTTCTGAATGGACTTTGGAGTATGTACCGAAGTACAACAACTATATAATGGGACACAATGTACGTGTAAGATAAGGCGTTAATGGTTAGTAATAGAACTCAACGAAGAGACTACGTTAACTTGCTTTAGGTTTTCATTGTAACAGTTAGAATTGTTTAGTCAAAGTATTTATGTGTTAAAAACTTGTTATTTACGTTGTATTATCTTTATGAATTTTACATCACATTTTTATATTAAATTGTTATTTACATTCTGTTATAATATAAAAAGCGTTGTTTACATCACATTTTTTAAAACATGCTATACGAGTCATATAGTATTATACGCAGCGTATAGCTAGCCTATACGAAATGTATACCAATATATGAAACATATATATCACATATTATACGCTTTTTAAAGCACGATACGAAACCAACATCATATACGATCCGAATTCAATTTCAGTCTAAAAAATAAACCACTACGGCGCGTATAGACTATACGCATAGTATAGGCTAAAACAACTTTTCAGCTTCTTAAAAAGGGGCAAAAGGATTAAACATTTCAAACACACACCAAACACCATAAACACACATACACACATAATATCACTCCTATACTCTCTCTTTTGTATCACGCTATACGCACCGAATTTTCGCAAAAGGTTCGTAACATCCACTTAATTGTTGTTTAATCTCCATCATTCTTGTTTTTTCCATTTTTTCAGTAATTTTATTAGGGGTTTTGACAGTGGTGGTGTTTGCGGTGGTTTTTGGGTTGATTTTGACGGTGGTGGTGGGTCGGCTGTGGTGGGTGGATGATGACGTGGTGGGCTGTGGTGGTAGTGGTTAGTGGAGGTTGGTGGCGGTGGGCTGTGATGGCGATTAGTGGTGGTGGGTTGTGGTGGTGGTGGGTGGCGGTGGTGGTTGGTGGTGGTGGGTTGTATTGCGTTAATTTATAAATTAAGTAATATATTGATTTATAAAATATAAGTTGAACATGTAGACTAAGACGGACCGTAAAATTTAGACTTGATCCGTAGATCAAGCTGAACCCGTATTGTGTTTCTATTTGTTGCAAGTTTATCGACATTTGAAACGTATTATATTTTTATTATCGCAGGTATGTTGTCAGACGTGGAGGATGTTATAGCTGATATGCTCGGAGGTGAGGGGGTGATATGGCCACGGTGATTGTGAGCAGTATGAGTATATGCGGCACATCATCCACTGTTAGAGGCTGCAGAGGTTGAGATGCCTCAGGTTGTTGATCAGGACGACTAGCCTGAGGTAGAGGTAGAGCCTCAGGTTGACCTGACACATCCGTCATAGCCGTCACAATATCCTCGGCGTGTTTATCATGTGGTGAGGTTGTCTCTGTCCACTGAGCGTCTTCTCGAAAGATTTGTGTCGGGTCAGACGGAGGTGATGGGGCTCCTTACACTGCAGGGTCAGCGCGATCGATGGATGATTGCATGGCGTGGGTGATGGCTAGCAAGGCAGAGAGGCATAGCCAAGCGGGTCTGCCACCTCGACCCCCGCCTCTCCCACAAGTGTATCTGGATATGGCCGGCACGTGTACGCATTTGCCTTTGTCAGGTCACTGTGCTGATACTGACGCTAGCGATGACGACATAGAGGCCTAGTACGCTTATGTTTTTTTTCTTTTGTTTGTTTAAAATTTTACCAACTCAAGTTATCTATGATATTTTCATTTGTTTATTTCTATTGTTTGTTTATTTGTTTCTATTTGACTTGACATGTTTAAATATTTTATTTGATAATTTAGTTAAAACAATGATTATATTTTTGGATAACAAATTAAATTATAAATAATAAGTCGAACACAATTATCGAGAAGAACCCGTTGACTTAGGCTTAACACGATTATCGAGGTATAACAATTAACAAGAAAAAGAAAATTTTCTATAAAAATATATAGAGTAAATTACGTTTTTGGCCCCTGTGGTTATATTACTTTTACTATATTAGCTCAAAATATGATTTTTTTTAACATATGTGTCCCCATGGTCTCTATAACTAATTATTTTGGCCCTTGAGTCTAACTCAACCCCAAACTCTGGTTAATTATTTGTCACAGGGCAGCACATGATGGGTATAATGGTAATTTCTCCTCCCCTTTAAATCTAACCCAGATCTTCAAGAACATCATCATCTTCTAACCCATAAACCAGCAATGTAAAAACTTAACGGTTAAAGAATTAAAGGGTCGAAGCAATGCTGATGGAAAGAATTAGAAAGAGGATGTGATATTGGCTAGATTTTGTCTCTATAATCCCCTAACTAATAGATGATTGTTTAACTAATTTTGCAGGATATGCAAGATATGCAAAACTGTTATGATTCTTATTTGCTGCAGCTACTGCTACGGCAAATAGTATATATGGTAAGTGTCTGGATTGGCTTACTGATGTTGTATTATTTTAAGTAGATGCAGTTTGGGGATTATTTAACTATGACCACACACAAGATTTGTTCAAAGGGTGATATGGAGGGAAATGATTCGAACCAATGAGGTTGTTGCACGACGATAAATATGGTTAATGGTTTATGTATGCTTGTTACTTTCAGCTTGTTCGGAGTGTTTTACATTGCTGATTTCTTGTGATTTTGTCCGCTGCATATGCAAATTTATGTTTAATTCTTTAACCATTAAGTTTTTGCATATGAATGTCTAACTACTGGTAATTTGTGTTAGAAGATTATGATGTTCTTGAATATCTGGGTTAGATTTAAAGGTTAGATTTAAAGATGATGATGTTCCGTAGCAGTCCATGTTATCTGCACACAAGGATATTTCCTATGCTTTAAAAAAAAAACTGTTTTTACAATAGCTGACGTATATTCCTGAATATAAATTCAAAGAAAAAGTGAAAATAATATTAACAGTGAATATTGATAGGCCTCCATCTATTGAGCCATCATGTCCATTTCCATGATGAATTATGTCACCGGAGAATATTTGTCGGATACACAAGACCACTGTTGATGCTGAAACCAGAAGAGATATCCCCTATACTTGAGTATGGGTTTCTAGGTTAGAAGATGATGATGTTCTTGAAGATTTGGGTTAGATTTAAAGGGGAGGAGAAATTATCATTATAGCCATCATGTGTCTATCATGTGACAAATAAGTAATCAGAGTTTGGGATTGAGTTAGACTTAGGGGTCAAAATAGTTAGTTATAGAGACCATGGGGGCACATATATTAAAAAAATCCTATTTTGGGCTAATATAGTAAAAGTGATATAACCACAGGGGCCAAAAATGTAATTTACTCAAATATATATATAATTTTTTTATAATAATACTTAGAGTAAATTGTCATTTTAGTCCCTGAGGTTTGTGCCAAATTGCCATTTTAGTCCAAATAGTTTTTTCTTCTTCTCTGGTCCATGAGTTTTCCATTTTCTTGCCATTTTGATCACATTGACTAACTCCGTTAAAGAACCTCAGTCTTAACCAGAGGTATTCTTGGCATTTTCGTAATAATTATAATACTAATATTTATAATATAAAGCACAAAAAAACTAACTTTATTTTTTGTTTCTGTAAAAATCTAATTATCACCCCCACCCCCTCGCTCTCGTTCATCATCCCTTTACTTTCTTTCACTCCACAACTACCGGTGCCGGTGTCAGTGCCATCGCCACCAATCCACAGTCATCACCCACCCGTAGCACTCACCTCTGCCAACCACCGTCACTGACCTCCGCCACCAAAACGTCCACCACAACGTTAGTTAACCTAGGGGCACCTCCACCACCGTCACCGACCTCCGCCCCCATCACAACGTTAGTTTTTTGTGTTTTATATTATAAATATTATTAGTATTATAATTATTACGAAAATGCCAAGTATACCCTGGTTAAAACTGATTTTCTTTAACGGAGTTAGAATTTGATCAAAATGACAAGAAAATAAAAAACTCAGGGACCCAGATGAGAAAAAAACTATTTGGACTAAAATGGCAATTTGTGACAAACCTCGGGGACTAAAATAGCAATTTACTCTAATACTTAATAAAAAACAATACTTTACAATAACAGTAAACAAAAAAACAATATCTTTATTAAAATAAACTGATTTTTTTTATAAAATTAACCCCGTTTTATTATAATAGTTAACAAAAAACCAAATTTTATAAAAAGTTGATTTAAAAAAAAACTTTTACGTCACGTATAGGGCTATACGAAGCTTACAACCCTATACGCGATGTATAGAGCCAGAAAGGTCATCAAAATGGGGCAGATCGGATGTTCTACACAACAAAGTACAAACACATACACACACGAGTGCAAACACACTCACGGGTCTTCTCTGTTGTATCGCTTAATACGCTCATGGTTATGAAGATTAGTGTACATATTGCATGTTTTTGTGTTTTAATCTTTTTTTATGCTATTTTGTTTATCTTTTGGACGTTTTTTTTGTGGTGGTGGTTGTTTTTTGCGGTGGTGTTGGGGTGGTGGTTGTTGGTAGGACGGGGATGGCGAGATGGTGGTTGTTGTTTGCGGTGGTGTTGGGGTGGTGGTTGTTGGTGGAAATGGTAGGTGGAGTAGGGTGGGGGTTGTTGGTGGAAAAGGTAGGTGGAGTAGGGTGGGGTGTGGTGGTGGGTTGTGGTGGTGCTGGTTTGATTTGTTCATTATTTTTAATATATAATTATAAATATCGAGTCCAACACTAGAATTATATGTTTTTTAACAAGATGTCGAAAGTCGATGCTTTCGAGGTGGTAGTATAATCCCTATTGAGAACTGCACGACGTTCGTGATTCAGATTCAAACCCCTACTTGCGTTGATATTTCGTATTCATGCACCGAGACGTCGGGCTGGGATGATGCGTGTTCCAAAGTGGACTACGTCATGATTACCTCAAAAGGCACAAGGGTACCGGAGTTGACTACATAATGATCTCGACCACCGACACACGCAATTCCAAGAGAGTCAGTAATAGTCGGGTGTCGTGATCGTGATCATGATATAGTCAATTCTGGCACCCGTTGCACTAGCAGATGTAATCTTGATGTACTCAACCCGGCACAAGTAATTCCAAGACAGCCGGCCACCGGGTGTTTTTTTTGTTGTATCAACCAATGGGCTTTTACGCCCATTGGAACCTAGAAAACTGACACACACAATTCCAAGAGGGCCAATATGTGTAGGTGTTTTTTGTTGTATCCATTTATGGGCATAAGACCTTCGGTGTCGTGTACTAGAAACTAAGAATATGTAACAATTAATAATTTAGGGTTTAGGGTTTATCTTTGTATTAGATTTTGTAAGCAAGTGCCAGGGTTTTTTATTATATCAATCGTGTTTTTTTATTATATCAATCGATTTTGAATTACATTTTGTATTACATTTTTTTGTTGCATTATGTATAATAAATAATAAGTCGGACACAACTATTGAGACCAGACCATTAACAAAAAAAAAACAACATTTCATAAATAATATCAAATTTTATAATAATACTTAATAAAAATTTGACATTTTATAATAGTAGTCATATATTCATTTTATAAAAAAATATGAAATTTCATATTATATAATTTTACAACATTTTATAATAATACGTATCTCAAAAACAACATTAAAAAAACTGATTTTTTTTTGTTAAATACCTATTGTTACAATCTTTTATAATAATAGTTATTAAAAAAATAACACTTTTATAAAAAGTTGATTTAAAAAAAAATAGACGGCGCTTAAAAAACAACGTTTTACAATAATAGTCAGCAACCTTTTACAATAATAGTTATCCAAACAAAACAAAATTTTATAAAAAAATGATTTTTTTTTAAATATCTATTGTTCACCAGCCTTGTCCTTTCTCAACCTGAAAAATACCTAATATCTATACATCGCGTATAACCCTATATGCTATATGCGACGTATAGGTACGATGTACATAACTTCCGAGCCAGTCAAGATAGTTTGGGGAGATTAAGATGGTTTAAGCATGTGAAAAGGAGGCAAAGAACTGAGCTAGTTAGAGTGGAAGAAACCCTCACGGTGGGGAGGAGGATTAGAGGCAGGCCCAAATTAATATATGGGACAAGCGGTTTAGGCAGAACTTACTAGGGTTGCACTTCTGTGAGGACATGGTCCATAATAGGAGTTCGTGGAGACGTAGGATTAATGTTAAGAACTTTAATTTAGGGGAAGGTATAAATGCGTTTTAGCTGTCATAATGACCTACTTTTGTTTGCACATTAGGCGGATTTACATGTGATTGTTTCTTATATATATGCTTATAGGTTGTTTTTGATGTTATATTTGTCCATTTTTAACTATATACTCTCTCACCACCTATGTTATTAGTGTTAGTTTTCTATATACAGATATATCATATATACCTCATGCTTTGTATATCTATCTGTGTTATTTGAGCCGTGGGTCTCTCTAGAAGTAGCCTCTCTACCCCCCGGGATAGAGGTAAGGTTTGCCTACATCTCACCCACTCGAGACCCTAACAATAGCTTCACTACTTGTGAGATTTACTGAGTTTGGTTGTTGTCATTGTAGTACATGACTTTAGAGCCAATCATTGACTGATAACCAATGATTGGCTCTTAATAAATAGGCTCTATATGACGCGTATATGACTATACGCACCGTATACAACACTTGGGGTGGGGGTGTACAAATAACCAGACCCTTATATAAACTTCAACTTTTATTCTACTTCCCTTTAGGAAAAGCTTTATACATCATATAGCATAAATAATCAACTACGAATAAAATAACAGAATAGCGTTTACGATGGAGTTTCATAAATGAGAATGATCTAGCAAACCAATACCCAGGAATGTGTATTATGCAACTGCAAACAATACATGTTTTGAGTGAAAATTTATGAAAACATTGAAAACTAAGGTTGAAGTCGAATGATCCTATTTCTCAGCGGACTAGAAATAGTTAAGTGTGTTTAATAGCGAAGTGTAGGTCCACTTGGAGGGTCAAGTTACCTACTTCCTTGTTTGTTAGAACACACTTAGGAGTGCGGAATCCCCGTGAGTATGCAACCGTAACGAAATGTAAGCAAACACAAACACAAAGTAACCAAAGATTCAGTATCTTAGATTAAAGTGAAGAGAACTTGTACAAACACATACACACAATGCTCATACAGACTCAGGGTGCTCTCTTAGTTAAACTGTGAAGAAGAGTTCTGTATATATAAGCCAAGGAACCTGCATGCTACGAAGAACATGCAGGGTACTACGAACAACCTGTAAACCAACTAAGAATGGTTCTTCGTTGGACAGCCCTACGAACAACATCCAGGCTACGAACAATGGTTATTCGTTGGGATTACATCGACTAACAAGGTTGTTCGTTGAAGAGTAAATCCCACGAAGAATCCAGTTCTTGGTGGGTGCCCATACCACAGACACTTCAATCAGATTACCAAGATCACAAACAAACATACAGACTGCAACATGCAGCTGTTTAACAAAACATACAAAGTAAACATCGTGCTAAGTCAAGATAGTAGGATATCTTGACTTGCCGATTCGACCAAAACATACAGACACGTACAATAAAGACCGTACAGACTACCAAACGCTAAGAATAAGCGACAGACACAAAATTGTACCAACAAACTCCCCCTTGTCTGTTGCTTGGTCTTCGGTCTTCACGTTCTAGTGACTTGCTTTGGACCACGCGCTTCCCGCGTGAATTCCTGGTAGTAACAAAAACAAGTGACGCGTTGAAAGAGTAATGCTTGATGCGCGTCCTTGTCCTCGTAAAAGATGTCGTGTTGAAACAATGTCTTGATGTCACCAGCTGACATATTCACAATCCACATTGGATCCAACATCCAAAAATTATCTTCGTCATTCTTGAACACGATGACCGCTTCCTGAGTGTCTGAATCATAACACCACAACTTCATGTTTCCTAAGAAGTCTTGCTTCATTGGCATGAGCGGAATTTTATCCAAAGTCTTCGCCGGCGAGTAAACAAGCTTGTACTTAGCAGTGTTAGTTTCCGGGTCTAACGTGTACTTAATCTACTCATACATCGGAAACTGAGGTTTGTACAATTCACCTTTCCAACCTTTTCGTCGTTCAATCCTTAGTTTTCTTGCGAAAAGTGTTGCACCTTCATATTTTGACCTGTTAATCAACTGTAACCTGGCAAGCACAGAAACATCATAAAAGGGCAACGTTAAAAAGCTAAGGAGAGACTTGAAGTATTGGATTTTGTGTTCACGCTTGATGGCCATGCAGTGAATATCCTTCATGAACATCCAACTAAGAATTCGACCTTGTGGTCGATCCTTCACATACTTCATATAATCAACTTGATCGATAGAAGGAGTTGGCTTTCGTTTCTTAGCCAAGAACTGCTTCCTCCATTCTTCAAATGTATCAGTGGGAGTATCAGATGAGTCACGACTCTTGAGTTTCTCGTCGATTTCATCCAAATTCTCACGAAGCCAATCACCATCGAACGGATCAAACTCCGTTCCATCTTCTCGAACATACTTAGACTTTTCGGAATTGCCTTCAAATACGATTTCTTCCAAACCTTCTAGGTCTACTACCTCGGGTTCACTGGGCATCTCATCAATAGACGCCTCATCGACTTCATTCATTTCCTTTAACCTCAAAATCTGTTCTTGGGAGAGTTCAGAAACAAACTCCCCTTCTTCCAATTCCTCGCCAGTGACCGGGTGTAACGAGTGCAAAGGTTGCACTTCAGAAGACAGAACCATTTTACCCGATCCTGAAGTTTCACCAACTACCACATCATCCAAACCTTGAACTAGGATTCTTTACAGATCCATCTTCTCCAATGCTTCCTAAACCGTACCCGCACCACCAGAACCTGCAACAATGAGAGCTGAACTAGAGGCACCAGCCGGAGTAGAGGTCGAACCCTCTTGCTGTGTTGTTGAGACAGGAGCTTCTGGGTTTCCTTGATCTTCACTATCATGATCCCTTTTCTGAAGAACTTCTTGAGCTTTACATCTCTCGTCCCACATCATATTCGTTCGTTTTCGAGTAACTTCATAGCTGCTAGCCATGTTTCTGAAGTTATCGGCAATGGTCTTGTTCTGAGAGTTGTAGAAATTGGTAATCTCCGTGTATCTCTTACTTCAATCGATCACCCATATGAGCACTTCAGAACTTTGCTCTTTTACCCTTTCAACTCAATGCCACGAGCATTATCAGCCACTCTCATCTGCAGTAGTTGTCGAGCTCGCTCATCATCTGCAGCTCTTAGCTGAGCATTCTCAGACCTCAACTCTACAATTTCAGCTTGTTGCTTCCTAACAGTTTCGTTCAAGGAATTGATCGAAACTGTTGTTGAACGGAAGAACTCCTCGTTGCAGCTATTAACTCTGATTGCTTGTTTATTTGAGTTGTTGCAGCCAGAAGCTGTGAGAAAAGAAAGTTCATTTCTCACTCTCTTTCTTGCGCTCAAACTTTGTTTCTATAGAACCGGAACTTTTTCTAGCTCTTTCTCTTGCAACTTGAGGTGGTACTGGTGTTGTATGCTGAGGAGGCGGTTGTTGAGGACTAACGGTTGCTGTTGCAGTTCCTGATGACCGACCAGGAGAAGCTACTAAGGCTTCAGTTTCCTCAGTAGTGAAAACTTCTTCTGGTGTAGCTCCTGCAGTAGCTGCGGTTGGCTGACTAGACTCTGGTTGAATAGAAGAGGAACCAACTGTTTTACGACTCTTTTTCTTTCGTCGTATAATTGTCTTCTAGCCTTCTCAGACTCCGTGTCCGAAGGAACATACTCCGGATCAGCTTCTGTTCTAATTCTTCTTACTTGACGAACACCACGTTCATCAAGGTAATGTTCATACGCAGGTTCTGGAGGATTATCTCCCTCCTCATCACTAGCTACTTCTTCTGGTTGTTTACCAGAAACACCACTGGTTGAAACAGCACCAGTATCACTGCCATCTCCACCATCACCACCTTCATCATCATCACCACTGTCATCATCATCTTTGTCCTTCCGTTTTCTTCCAAACTTATCTTCCATAAACTTCCTCAAGGTAGGTTCCTCGTTGTCCGAATCACTATTTTCATGACGCCATTTGTCATTCTCCGGTGCTACGTAAGTTTCACTTCCTAGAAATCCAAACAACTTTCTAGGTGGCGTACTTTCTTTATATGTTTTACCAACATATCACTTGAAAACCTTTAATGAATGTAGTTTCATATCATCGATCTTCAGAGTATCATTCGCAACTTTAGGAAGATCTGGATGCTGCACATTCATTACCATTTGCAGAAACCGTGGGTACATCCAAAACTTGCTTCCCACTGTTGTATCACCCGTCCTAGTCAAGTTTTCTCTCATGTTCGACAAGATATACTTTGAAATACTAAACGGTTTGTTTAGCACCAAAGCCACCATCATTCCCACTAAGTCAGGATTAGCCATATCGTATCCACTTCTACGATTGCTTAAACACTGAATTAGAACATGTAACAGAAACTTATACCGAAGTGGAAGACCGGACTTGTTGATTTGATTTCCAAGAATATCCCCTTGAAACTTCATACGAAGCAAAAATCCTCGCTGATGTCTAATTGGTACTGAGAACGGTGCGTTAGGATCATCATTCAACTGCAAAACGTTGTTAAGAATCTCAGCTGTGACAACAACGTTTACATTATTCACCTTTCCACGAACTCCTTCTTTGCCATCAAAATCAACTGCTTCGGCCGTATCCCAGAAATCCTTGATCAGTGCTCGGTATACCGGCGTCCTGTGAGTGATAGCATAGTTGATTCGTGAGTCCCGCAACCACTTCATAATACCATCATACTCAGCTATCTTGTTTTCCGGATCTAGAAAGGCAATCATGTTATGTCGAGATTCCGACATAATCTCCACTTCACTTTTATCTTCCTTCTTTGATGCGGGTTTACGAGCTTTCGGTGCCATTCTACACACACACATACCCACAATGTGAAGACAGATATATTAAAGTAGAAATCAGGTTCAAACTATGTTAACTTGAACTCTCTGTGAAATAAGTCATTCCAACGAACAACCCATTGTTCACCTTGTGTTCTACTGACACGAACAACCTCTATGAAGAATGGTTCTTCTGGACGAACAACCCTTGGTCAACGAAGAATGGTTCTTCGTGGACCTGGGTTCTTCGTTGCAAACCACTTATAGCGATCAATAGCCAGGACTTACGAAGAACCTTAGTTAAATGAAGAAAGGTTCTTCGTTGACTGGAATTCTTCGTCTTCCCAGAGATCAACGAACAATCAGTGATCAACGAACAACGAACAACCAAGGTCAACGAAGAAAGAGTTCTTCATTGACTTGGGTTCTTCGCCGGATCTGGTTCTTCGCTAAAGGTTCTTCACCGGAGTTACTTTCTTCACAGTTAAGACATGTCAGATAAACAACACATGGTTAAAAATCTCTGACAAAACAAGATCAAAACACCCAGTTCATTAACTTTTCCAACATTCTTGTGAAAAACACATGTTTTAACAAATATGCCAAAACCCATTTGATGATTCAAACATAACTTTGATCTGAAACATGTTTTAATCTACACAATGTTCGAAACATCACAAGATTGCTTCAACGAAATACATAGATTAAATACATTAGTATACATTTTATCATCCATGAAGAACAAGGGTTTAACAAAAGTGTTTATCATGATTCCGAGATTCTATTCGAACATTTGTTGTGGACTACCTTATGTTTACAAACAAGATAACACAAACAAGAATGATGAGAACTGATATGGGAT
The DNA here is from genome assembly GCA_947069175.1 of Scalesia atractyloides. Lineage (NCBI taxonomy): Eukaryota > Viridiplantae > Streptophyta > Magnoliopsida > Asterales > Asteraceae > Scalesia > Scalesia atractyloides. The sequence goes on from CAMTDV010000017.1 coordinate 9,005,169, forward strand.
TCTTTGATGAAGAAGATGAACAGTACAAGGAGAGGTTGTTTGAGAGGAAAAAGTGAAAAGGTGAAAAGGCAATCTAAAAGTGGTAAGATTTTAACCGCCCATACCCCTTTTATACTACCTGACCCCCTACGAACAATCATCTCTCGACGAACAACCTTTTACCTTAACGAAGAATGGTTTTTCGTCGACAGCCTCTACGAAGAACCCTTCGTGGACCGATGAACAACCTATTTGGCCTTAGACAGATTTGGGCCCATCTCACATCAACGAAGAACGGTTCTTCGTCGAAGTGTTCTTCGCTGAATGGTTCTTCGTTGAACTAGGTTGTTCGTTGAAGACCAGCAACAGCATACCAACTTATGAAGTTTTAAACAGAACAGATTTTAAACGTCCTTGGGTTTAACAAAATGCACATTGACCGTTATGAAGTTGTGAGATTTAACCAAGGTTGATTTATAGGACTTCAATGGTAGAAACCATTTGAGTTTCAAAATCGACTAAACGAAAACTAAACCAAAATTAACGAAAAGACTAAAGTATCTAAAATAAAACAACCTATGTTAAATAACTACGAACTACACTATACACTAAGCTAAACAGTTTTTGCGAGTTTCAAGGTAAGAGAATCATACCAGCTTACGGTTTGGTCAAGCACGATTTTCTAAATTCACTTTACTTTCGATAAGCATTTTACCTCGATTACCGATATTGTTGTCCATGTAAACTCAACTTATCAGACGTAATCATGTTTGAGAGATATGATTTAATGTATGATTTATACTTACTAGCCGGTGTTCATCCACTTCACGACACATTCCCGTATCAAGATATGCACAAGAATTCGTCTTACCCGGCGAGTATACCGCTTATCATCTGTTTTAACGTATATGATGTGAGATACTCCCCTATTGTTGGATGAAAACAAGCGCTATGTGATAAAATCACTTATTGATGAGGAACTTGATTTTCGGATGCATGCAGGGCATAGGTGCAAGTCCGTGAACAGGTTAGTACCATCGTACCGACAAAGAGACGAACTTGACACCCGCAATAAACTGTGATATTTTATCACTTATTCGATTTGGTGGATGTGATATGATTATCACTTATTGATGGTCGTATGCAATATTTACACGTATGTATGGTATCATGGAAGTTCTTGACTTGCGTCCCGGTTATTTTTCGGTAAAAGATTCAACCATGATACCCACATGATAAACAGCATAAGCACCACGCATTTCAGAACCTTGGCATACTATCAAACGAAATTTCGATACCAAGACCATATGACAACGAATGATTCCCACCTGACTTTCAGTTTGTTAAGTTTATATCCACCTGAACGTTTTAGTCTGATTGTGAGTCTACCGGTACATCGTTAGTAAAGCTACTTATCATTTCATTTTACATTTTTTACCGCACTTGACTAACCACCGGTGTATCATCATCTTCTCTTATCTTTCCAAGAAACTCATTTTTGGTTTTTCGGTTTTCTATTGTTTTTGTATTTTGAATTGTTTCGCCTTAAATGCAGAAAGTAAATAAACGAAAGACAAACATATTTTTGGATTATTTTTTTTTTGAGATTTTCTAATGTTTTTGTATTTTTCTTGAAATATTATCCCCTAAAATACGAAAAGATAAATAATGTAAAATCTTTTTGAATTTTTAGAGTTTTAAGAAAATATGTATAAAAAACGATTAGTCGATGATGATTTACTCGGGTTTCACCTTGATGTCGTTTATCAAAAGCAAGTAGTCAAATCGAGATTTATCTAAAGCTTTTGTAAACAAGTCGGCACATTGGTGATCGGTGTGTATTTTAACTAAATCGATAAGTCTCTTTTCATAACAATCTCGAATGAAATGATACTTAATCTCAATGTGTTTTGTTTTCGAATGCTGTACAGGATTACGGTAATCTGTAAAGCAGCTTCATTATCAACATAAATAGGAGTAGTTAGGAATTCAAAACCGTAGTCGCGCATTTGCTGTTGGATCCATAAAACCTGGGAGCAGCAACTAGAAGTGGCAATATATTCAGCTTCACATGTTGAAGTCGCTACACAGGTCTGCTTTTTGCATTGCCACGTGACAAGGCGATTTCCCAAAAATTGACATCCGCTGATGTTGACTTTGCATCAATCTTGCAGCCGCCGTGATCAGAATCACTGAATGCGATCAACCCAAAGTTATCATCGTTAGGGTACCAGAGACCAGTGTCCGGGCAACCCTTCAAATAACGAAAAATCCTCTTCACAGCCATGAGGTGAGACACTTTCAGACTTGATTGATAACGAGCAAGAAGACATGTTGGATACATAATGTCGGGTCTTGAAGCAGTAAGATACATGAGAGAACCGATCATAGCACGATACACAGACGGATCCACATGTTCACCAGACCCATCAGGAGTAATCCCATGATTCTGAGCCAATGGAGTTCCAGCAGGCTTTGAATCTTCCATCTGAAATCGCTTGAGAATATCCCAACGTACTTGGTCTGATGAATGAAAATCCCTTCTGTAGATTGGTGTACCTGCAAACCTAAAAAGAAAGTCATTTCTCCATCGCGCTCATCTCGGACTTCTCTTTCGTCACCCACTCGAATTCTTTGCATAATCCATCATTTGTAGACCCTAAGATGATGTCATCCACATATACTTGCACCAATAACAAATCCTCCCCCTTTTCCTTGATGAAAAGAGTACAGTCGATCAAACCTCTTCGAAAACCATTTTTGAGAAGATACGCTGATAACGTCTCATACCATGCCCTCGGAGCTTGATGAAGACCATACAACGCCTTGTTGAGAAGCCACACCTTATCAGGATGGATTGGATCTTCAAAACCTGGCGGTTGCTCAATATATACTTCCTCTTCAACCACACTATGAAGAAATGCACTTTTGACATCCATTTGATAGACCATGAACTTCTTAAAAGACGCATAAGCCAAGAAAATCCTTATTGCCTCAAGACGTGCCACGGGTGCATAAACTTCATTATAATCAATGCCTTCTACCTGAGCAAAGCCCTGGACAACCAACCTAGCTTTGTTTCGAACAACAACACCACGGTCATCCCTTTTGCACTTATAAACCTAACGCGTGCCAATCTTCTTATAGTTCTCAGGCTTGTCAACCAATTTCCACACGCCCAATTTCTGAAACTGCTGAAGTTCCTCTTGCATTGCTTCCACCCAGGAGTATTCTTTCATTGCTTCCTTCCGAGATTTCAGTTCTACTTGGCAGACATAGCATGCGAAAGACCAGTCATTTTGTTCCCCGAATTCCCTGATTGCTGAATACAAAGCAGCATTCTGATTGCTTCTCAGCTGATTACGTGTATGCACTCCACTTTGAACATCTCCAATAATATTCTGTTGAGGATGAGTATTATTGATTCGAGTTTCACCAACATCAGGAACTTGAGCATTAATACCCAAATTGCTGAAGTTTAGATCAACAACCAAATTAATTGCTGGAACAGATGATGATGATGTAGATGCATTCCCTTCAGTTGTACCTTGATCTTGCACATTTGACGTTGCATCAGAAGTGCCATGTACAGGGGCTGTATTACCTTCATTTGCGTCCAATAACTCATCATCTTCTAGACGACACATTGTAGTCAGCAGCATCTTCAAACACCTCATTTTGACCAACATTGTTAATCCAAGCAGAAGCTTGAGGTGTAACAATAATCGGTCGCACTAATGATGAATCAATTGCAATATCACTTTCAAGTAACATTTGTGTTGCTGCAGAAACCTCATCAAAAGTCGGCATATTAAAGGAGTTAAAAAGACCATCATAGTCAAACATCCAAGGATCACCCGGAGCCCTTATAGACTCAGTATACCTCTGAACCCTAACTTCACCCCATTCCTCAATTTTCTTTGTCGAGAGATTCCAAACTCTGAAATTTGTTATAGCATACCCAAGGAAAAAGCCTTCGATCGCCTTTGCACCAAACTTTCCATTTGGGTCAATCATAGTACATGGAGCTCCAAAAGGTTCTAAATAGGACACATCAGGTTTCCTTCGTTGGAGCAGTTCAAAGCACGTTTTCCCATGTCTCTTCACTGTCAAGACTCTGTTCAAGGTGTAACAAGCAGTTGCCACAGCCTCCCCCAAAATTGAACGGGTAGTTGTGATTCCACCAACATTGTTCTTGCAGTTTCTATAAGCGTCCGATTCTTTCTCTCAGTGACACCATTTTGTTGCGGAGTGTATCGAGAACTATACTCAAGAAGAATACCCATAGAAGTACAAAACTCCTCCATAACACGATTCTTGAATTTTGTTCCATTGTCGCTTCGAATTCTTCTAATCTTCAACTTATATAAGTTTTCAAGAAGAGTAAAAAGATTCTTGACAATTTCCGGAGTTTCACTCTTGTGTGCCATCACTGCTATCCAAGAAAATCTTGAGTAGACTAAACAGTAAGAGTCACCAAATGTAGTCTTGTGTTTCATAGGTCCAAAGAGGTCCATATGAAGACGTTCAAATGGCATGTTTACAGTGTTGACTTTCTTGATAGGATATGATTTCTTTGTTTGTTTTCCTTTTTGGCACGAAACACAGACGTCTTGAAGATGAAAATTCTTGACTGGCACACCATTCACAAGATTATTTTTCACCAAATGGTTCATCTTCCTCAAGTGAATGTGTCCCATTCGTCTGTGCCAAGAGATAGATTCCTTCTCGGTTGCTTTTGAGACAAAACACGTACTTGTGCAGAAGTTGTAATCGCTTGGCTCATATCAAGAATATACAGATCATTAATTCTTGGAGTCGATAAGAGAATCCATTCTTTGGGAATCTTGAATCCAGGCTTCAGCACATAACAACCGGCATCATCGAAATGCATGGTGAACTTCTTGTCGCAGATTTGAGAAACACTAAGAAGATTGTGATCAATTTGTTGCACGTAATTGATCTTGTCAAAACTCACAACACCATTGGAGATCATTCCTTCTCCAGTGATGTATCCACCTTTATCTCCTGCAAAGGCAACATAGCCTCCCCTAATGCTTTTCACATCGAAAAGGAGCCTTAAGTCGCCAGTCATGTGCTTGGATGCCCCACTGTCAACAATCCAATGACTATTAACAGTTCCTCCTGAAGCACCCTGCACATGCAATTAAAGATTAGTTGGAGATGGGGACCCAAGCCTTAGTGGTCTTGGGTCTACCCTGATCATCAAGAAATGTGATTTCTATTTCTTGATGATTTGGAAATTGTGAAGCTCCCCCTAAGCTTTGCCCGAAATAGGTTTCCAAGTTTGTGATCGTTTACCAGATTGCGTTTGATTATTATTTACAGTTTTAGAACTTTCTGGTCTGGATACACTTGATGAGCTTGGTTCCTTTTCAACAGCTTCTGATTTTAAAGCCTTTTCAATGACTTTTATATTTTTCCGTTTTTGTTTCGCTTCTTGTTCCTTAACATTACGTTTGTCTTGTTTGGGAGACACAGAGCGGCGTTGGTCATGTTTTTCAGTTGGAGCATCATCAAAAATTTTGGCTTGGGCGGGTTTGTACAATTTTTGATAATATGTCCAAACTTCCCACATCTAAAGCATGATCTCCTTTCAACAAACTTTGGAGATCCATTTTGTTGTCTTGACGTTGAACTTGTAGCCCTCGAGGTACTAGGCTCATCATCACAACCATTCGTGTGTTGAGAATAGTTGTTTTGATCATTTCGTTTTAAAATCTTGACTTGATTTACAAAGGTTGTGTTAGATGTATTTTCAAAAGTCTCAATTTATCCGTTCCACTTGAGGCTACAAACTTAACGTCTTTTCCCTTTTTCTTGTTACGAGCCTTTGATGTTGCAGCTCGTTTTCCTTGCAGATTTTTGGAAGTGATAGGTTGTTATGACTTCAATGGTTCAGGTTGACCTTGTGTGACAATAACATTTGGACTTTTCTTTCCAAAAAATTTGTTAGTGGAATTTTCAAAAACTTGGTCAATCTAAGCTGGATTGACTTTTCTAATAGGAAAGTCCTTGTTTGAATAAATCTTTTCATCACCAGTCAAAGTATACAACAAGTTATCACTTTCAAACGTTTCAACAAGTGCCTCAATTGACTTTCCAAGATTAATCTCTTGATGTTTGATGGCTTTTACAGCAGGAGTAGGAGGATCACATAAGATGTGATTCTCAACTGGAATTTCCACTTCCTTTTTACCATCAAGGGATTTATCTTGATCAGTCACATTTGATTCATCATCTGATGAACAATCATCCTCAACAGTAGGAGGACTGTGATCTACAACTGACGAAGTATTATCAGTTTCATTTGAAGGCCCATCCAACTTGAACCCTAATCCTGCTGCAAACTCATCAGGATTTAAAGGTACAGATGGCTCAAACCTTGGCATTTCTTCTTCATCGGGCATTTTGGTATAGCTGTGTCTAATTGGGGGTGGACACGACTTATACCCAATGCACTTGACATCTCCCTTCAATTTTTGAACTTCAATAATGTGATCAAGCACATATCGGGAGTTGGAATAACTCTCCAATTTGAGCTTGATCGCATCATGCTCGCATTTTGCTATGGCTAACTCCTTTTTCGTTTCTTCAATGATATTAATGTAGTTATTAATACCATTTTGTTTATTTAAAACTGTTTTCGTTAGCTCAGAAACACTTATCTTAAGAGTATCGATCATAGTTTCAAAATTCTTTTTCATTTTGAGTTAAAGCCATGTTTGCTTTTTTGCATTTTGAAAGTTCAACAATTAAACTCTGATTATGGAGATGTGTTCCCTCAAATTTTTGTTTTAACTCAGCACAATCCTTACATCCTACAGGAGTATCATTTTGTACTGACTGGAAGATGGGGCAACATTTTCCATAAATGCAGTATTGCATGAAATAACTCCATCAGCAGTGAAGAACTTTTCCATCTCTTTAGATGCAGAATCTGCTTTCTTGATCAGCACGGATCTTTGAATGGTCATCTCTTCAGCTTCTTTCAACAAGCTGTCAACCTCAGCATTGATATCTGATCCACAATCACCCACACTCACGCTTTCTTCATCAGAACTACCACTATCCCCAAAACTATCATCATCAGAAAACTCTTCTATGTGAACATGCGTGATATGATTAATTATCTTTGCGTAGCATGCTGTTCCTCCTTGGTTTCCATCACCCAACTGAACTGACCAGTCACATCCTTCATCTCCTTGAACTACTAGAGCTCTGGTTGTGTTTGACGGTCCAGTTTGGTTAGTGTTGTTAACTGCTACTATACCCCGTTCTGTGTTAGCTTGGGTCATGTTGGAGGAATTAGTTTGATTTCGGAAGGGATTATGATTTCCTTGCTTTGCAGGTCTAGTGCATTCACGCTTGAAATGACCTTTTTCACTACAATTGAAACATGTCACAGCATCCTTATCAAATCCATACTTCGTATCACGCTTGCTTTCCAAGCTTGTTCTACCAGTCCTCGCCATGTAATCTTTTGCCCGTCTCACCGCACTTGCAAAAGCCCACTTAATATCCATAAGATCCATCTCATCCTTGTTGATTTGTTGATAATCTTCATTTGTCAAATTGATGTTTCCAATTTGACCTGCGACTAGGCCACAGTATGCACTCACCATTGTGTTTAGAAGTTCCATATGTTCTTTTGCAATTTCAACACTGACCTTGGATGGATGTGAGGTATCAAATCTCACAGTATTAGGGTTTGCTGGTTGAGGTTGAAAGTTATTGCCATAACAAGCCTGTTGAGAGGCTTGTTGAGATTGAGAGGCAATATCTTTGGATTGAGGCAAAAAGGAATTTGGATCAAAACCCGGATTGTAGGTTTGGGACGGTTGACTTGGTTTTGGTGGTGGTAAGAAAGGATTTGAATTTGACATGAAGGTTGTTTGAATTTTCGCTTGTGAAGTAGTACTGACATCTATGTTTACACCTCCAAAGTACATCTCAGGATTGTGCGGAACGGGAACCCTTTTTGCTTTACGAATTTCTTCTTCATCCTTGTTTTCCAATTTCTGAATAAATTCATAAATGCTCATTGTATCTAGTGCCCCTGTGTGTTTTAACAGATCAACAAATTGACTCCACTTTGGTGGTAGACCATCTGCAAAACGCTTAACGATCTCTTGCTAAGATGCGATTACATTGTATGAAAACAGTTCACTCATTAGATGATAAAATCGAGTTATCATGTCATTCAATGTCTCATTTTCCATAAACATGAATCCTTCGAATTCTTTCTTTAGAAGTTCTTGAGAATTCTTCTCGTAGCTGCGTTTCCTTCACCTCTAGCTTCTAAGGCATCCCACAAACTCTTCGTTGTAGTACAGTAGATGAACTGATGATATATGTATTTGTGAAGAGCTTGCGTAAGGATAGAGAAAGCCTTTTTCTCAAGATCATATGCTTTCTTGTCTCCTTCGGACATGTTTGCCAAGGAGGTTGGATTCGATCCGGCTTCTTCTAGAGCAACATTGTATGGTGTCGTAAAACATGTCCAAAGTTCCGTGTTAACCCCAAGAACATAAGTGTTGAAACGTCCTTTCTATGATGGATATCCGTTCATGTGGTAAAGTTTAGGTGGACGATTTGTACTACCGGTTTCACTCTCACTAATTAACAAGCTTTGAATGTTTTGATTTTGATTTGCCACACAAGCCCATTAATTAGCGGTAATCGTTGAAGCTTGATGATGCATGAGGGATTTTACCCATTGTGAAGCATCTTGATTTGAACTCGCACCCGTGTTCCAATCCCAAGGACTAGAACTCATTTTAACTGATTAAAATGGAATATTAATTTTGAAATGCAAATTTGTTAAAGTTAAGAAAATTATGAGTGTTCTGTGAAAATTTTCAAACTGCCTCGACGAAGAAAGGTTCTACGAAGAACTCTAATTTCAACGAACAATAGTGTCTACGAACAACCAGTGTCCACGAAGAACTGATTCTTCGTGGAAGACTTGGTCAACAAAGAACGGAAGTTCTTCGTCAGTGTATAACCGACGAAGAATGGGTTCTTCGTCTGATGATTGTTCGTCCAAGGTTGTTCGTTGATCAGGGTTGTTCGTTAGTTTGATTCTTCCCTGGGTTGTTCGCATGAACAGAAAGTAGGGAGATTCCTCTAAAAATAGAAACTAACTTTTTTCTGAATTTTTGAAAGGTGGTTAGCTGGTTTGCCAAGTTCAGTTAGAAAACAAGCACCAAATCTTTTCAAGATCTTATCCCTACCAAACTATTCCGGTCACTTTTCCGGTAAACACACTTGCCGGAAATTTAGTCGAACTTAAGTTTTGTGAGAAATTTCAATAAAAACCGAATCCTAACATGTCTACATGCATTTTAGTAAGGTTTTGTAAAAATTATCTTCAACTAACAAGTTTAAGCTAAGCTTTTTGTTGATTTTTCTGCAAAAACTTAACTTTTCTTGTTTCAAACTTAAGAACATTTTTAAAAATGCTTCACAACTTATTTAAACATACGATTTCGCCTGGTTTCAAACAAGAAAGAGAGCCAAAGCTCTGATACCACTTGTAGGTCCACTTGGAGGATCAAGTTACCTACTTCCTTGTTTGTTAGAACACACTTACGAGTGCGGAATCCCCGTGAGTATGCAACCGTAACGAAATGTAAGCAAACACAAACACAAAGTAACCAAAGATTCAGTATCTTAGATTAAAGTGAAGAGAACTTGTACAAACACATACACACAAATGCTCATACAGACTCAGGGTGCTCTCTTAGTTAAACTGTGAAGAAGAGTTATGTATATAGGCCAAGGAACCTGCATGCTACGAAGAACATGCAGGGTACTATGAACAACCTGTAAACCAACGAATAATGGTTCTTCGTTGGACAGCCCTACGAACAACATCCAGGCTACGAACAATGGTTGTTCGTTGGGATTACATCGACGAACAAGGTTGTTCGTTGATGAGTAAATCCCACGAAGAATCCCAGTTCTTCGTGGATGCCCATACCACAGACGCTTCAATCAGATTACCAAGATCACAAACAAACATACAGACTGCAACACGCAGCTGTTTAACAAAACATACAAAGTAAACATCGTGCTAAGTCAAGATAGGAGGATATCTTGACTTGGCCGATTCGACCAAAACATACAGACACGTACAATAAAGACCGTACAGACTACCAAACGCTAAGAACAAGCGACAGACACAAAACTGTACCAACACGAAGGTATGTCTTAAGCTATTTAGCGATTCACGGTGAAGCTCGGGAGTGGTTTGATTCATGATGATCACATTATAATCACATTTTTTCGTTACATGTTAGTTAGTAGTAGGGTCGGGTTTTAACACATGTATAATCAAAATTTTTTCGTTACATGTTACTTTCGAAAGGCTTATACATTACGACATTGTATATAAGTTTGCACCTTTTATCATCTAAACTGAAAATGACATGGAAGTTATGGGTTTCAATCAGCTAAACTGAAAATGACATGTAACTTATGGGTTTCAATTTTCATAATAATAATAAAAGTCATAAATGAAAAATGAAACCTAAAATTAACTCGGAGATTCGAATTTCCTTAGTCTTTATCCTTGTCTCTTCTAGAGCTAGGGTTGGATATTGAATATTGAAACATAAATAGACTCGTATTTCCTCGGTCCTTATCCTTGTCTCTTCTACCTACAAAATAATCTCTCACTGTACACATTAGGATAGCTATGGAGTAGATTGTCACCTTAGGATAGCCTTGAAGTTGAAAATTATCTTGATGGTAAGCCGTTTATAGCATGGGCGGTCCAACGTTTTTAGAGGCTTACATGAACTACAATGCCGGGGCCTATTGAATTGGTATAGAGAAAATCAGCTAATCAACCCTTTCAATAACTAATCTAAGTTATGCCTTCAAAGCCAGGAAACCAGTAGTAATACGAATCACAAATCGTCCAATCCCTTTTTTTGACTATTGAATACTTGACAACCCTGAAAAATATCAATAGAATTGGCCATACCAAATACCAAATAAAATTCGCAAATATTATTTTTAAATCATTCAATTCGCAAAACTGATTAGTGATCCTTTTAGGGTTACTCAATATATATATATATAACACACACACACACACATAGTGAGGTTCATTGGGAAACACTAAAAAAGTGAAGAAACCGAGGAACAATGCATTTAACATGTTAATAAATCTTAAAAATTCATTTTAAAATGCTAAAAATTATCTTTGGAGCTTTTGCATATAAAAATGTATAGAAGCTATTCCAATATAAAATCATTTTTGTAAAAAAATGGACCTTTTAACTGTTTTTTAATTTTTTTATATTTTTAGTTTTTAATTTTTTTAATGTTAAAAAGGCTTCTAAATGTATTTATAGGGAAAAGCTATAAAAAAGAATTTAAAAAGTTTGATTTTCGACATGTTAAGTTGGATTTTTAACATGTTAAATGCATGGTTCCTCGGTTTCCCTTTTTTAAGTATTCCCATATGAACCCTACCTATATATATAATATACACAAATGATGAAAAATTAGTCATTACCTTTTGAGAATCTACAATTTAGAGATAGCTGAGACATTGAATAATCATAGAGATGATTATGTAAATTCGTAATCAGTTTTACATTGGTTACTTAAAAGACAACGCAAGTAATAAGAGTTGGTATGTTGCGTCGCTGCTTCTGAACTCTGAAATGAAGCTCTACTGATGAAAAGAAAAGAAAAATTGGAGGGCCTTGTCTCTTATCGCCCAAAAAGCATCTAAATATATATAAATAAGCACATGTATCACAAGTATCCCTTGAATTCAAGAAAATTTAGTGAAATCAATATATATATATATATAGGGTAAGGTTTATTTGAGAACCACTCTTACTAGCGGGAACCCCAAGAACCATGAGAACAAATGTGAACACAACAAAATAAACGCATCCACCCATCACCCAAAACCTAAACACCCACCCCCACCCGACCACAACCCACAAACCTAAACACCCCCACCCCTCCTTAAAAAAAACTATACCTCACCAAAAAGGCCCAAAAAAACCTAACCTCCCCACCTCCCACCCACCAAAAACCTAACCCCCCATGCGTATGCACATGTGCATCGGTACTGTTGTTCAGACAAAATTTAGCTTTTTTTTATTAGAAAAAAATTTTTGTTGTGTGTTTTTAGTTTTTTAGGTATTTTTGTTTGTGTTCACATTGGTTCTCGCAATTCTGGCAAAGGGTGGTTCCTAACTGATCCTTATCCTCTTTCTCTCTCTCTCTATATATATATAGAATGGCAAACGCTACTCTCTCCTAAACTATACCAAAATATTTCTAATTACACCTTGCTTTGGAAATCAAAGACCTCCCACTAAGAGATAAGAACCTCTACCAAACAAGATAGCCACACATTAAATCAAAATATATTTAAACTCTTGTCTTTGGTTGACTTTTGAATAAATATAAAACCATAATAGTTATCCCATAATCCTTTATTATATTTATTTAGGTTTTGATAATTGTTATATCTTTGATAATTTGGATTGATAATAAGCTAACAATTAGATAATGATTTAATTTTAAGTCTCAAACAATTTTATCTAGTCATTGCTTTTGGTGTTGGTTTTATGTGCATTTTTGCATCAATTCTATGTTATGTGTTGCATATTTGCGTTTGTTGTATTTTTGCGTTAGTTAGTGTTAGATTAGCCTCTGGTTTCAAGTTTGATTGTAAGCGTTTTGTAAATCTACGATTTTCTATTTATATTTGTTTTTCACAATCAAGTGTTCTTCTGTGATTGAGTTGTGTTGTAAGCAATTTGTGAAGATTTATCATGTTTGGTATGTTACTTTTATTAATATATCTAGACAATATTATAAAATTAACCAAAGCTAGCAGTAGTTTTTAAAGTGTTAAAATAGATAATATAATAAATTAAATTAACGTTTTAGACTAAAGCAAAAGAAAATACTATATGAAGAGAAGGTGATTTCCATTATATGTATATCTTTATATAACTAGTAAAATTCTCCCGCGACGCACTATGAGGTATTCGATTGATTCGTTTCGTTTTGTGACAGGATTAATACAGTACTGTCACTGGTACACCAACAGAAAAAAAAAAACAAAAAAAAGTCAGGCAGTGATAAATATGATACCTACACATTACGTCTAGGTCTAGTAAAGTTCAACTCGCGCTACACCGCAGGAAAAAATTATGTTAAAAGTGTTAAAAACTATTGAGGAAAAGAAGATAAAAGACAAAAAAAAAAGTAATAAATTACACAATTTACTCTGGCTTTTATTGGGTTGCAGGTAATAAAAAGAAACAAATTTTGCATTGATGGGATTGAAACACGGGACACCTATGTATGCATGTGTGGGCAACCAAGTAGGTTGCGCTAGTTTTGTTAATTGTTTGGCGTAATAATACCTATAATCTATTAAATAAAAAAGACAAAAAAAACACCCAATAGCCACCAACGTGATTGTCTTTGTTAACCTAACTTCCTAAACGTCAATAGTTAGTGATAACTTGATTAATATATTATAGATTTAGATCTAGATTCAAGGAGATGGGTTATAATGAGAACCACCCTAAGTTGTGAGAACTAAATCATCCAAAAGGTTTTCTCAAATTTGTGTTCCTCAAAAGTTATAAGAAAGATCATTTGTTTCAACAAAAAAAATAATAAACAAATGCCGCATACCAACATTTCATGAGGCGTAAAAAAAATATTTATCTTCATGCAAAATTTATACCAGCGCGTAAAAAAACTTGCATTAGTCAAAACTACCATCTTGACAAATTTTTTTTACTTTTTTTACAGATGTATTTATAATATTTTCATCTACATTTGTGCAAAAACATTTTGGCCCAACTCGCGCGGAAAAAAAAATTCTCGCGATTTTTGGAACTCATGGTGGTTCTTATTTAAACCGAGCCCTAGATTCAAGTATTTTTAATATTTTTAAAGCAACTATTAAATATCCAAGAATATATTGCTAAAACTTTAACCGTTTGCATTTTACTTCTAATACTTCAGGCCCTACAAAGTACTGTTTCGTCCTAGATGAATGTTCCAATGAAAAATATCATCCTACATCCACTATGCTATTGTTTTAGACATATTGCTAGACAAGTTTATAAAATTAATTAACCAACGTTGTCAAGATCTTTTATAGTGTTAGACTCCAACTTATATTAAAATATTTCAAATAATTCACATAATATTATCTCACAAGATTATAGCCTCGTAACACAGATTGATATTACATGAGTTTAACAATGAAAACTATTTACTTACAGGCCACAATAAAAACAAGTAGGAAACTATTTACATGGGATAATCAACATTTTTTTAGGAAACTTCTTAATTATTTTACATCATTAGCCACACAACATATTTGGATAATATATCCTTCAAAATCATTTGTTTTGACAGATAATAAAAAATGGTTCATGATTATGATTATATGAACCATTTGTTTTGCAAAATGAATCTGGTAGTGAGAAATGTGTGCATATGCTAAAGCCTATGGTAATCTTCGTCAACTTTGGATATTGATATGCATCTCATATTCATTGTAACATTAAACAAAGTAAACATGAACACAAAGTTACGATAACACCCATAAAATGTCTACAAATAGACTCCTAAATGATATAAACATTCTAAAACAACAGGTACAATGGTGACATTCCTTTCAAAAAATACCGAACTTTAAAAAAACATTCAAGAATAACATTTGCTCATACAACAAACTTAAAAACTATTCAAATTTCAACAATTCAAAAATTACAAAAATTATGTTAATGCAGATATACAATGAGTATAATGAAATCAATATAAATATCCCAAACTTGACATGGTGACACATACATTCATCAAATGGAATAGGTCCAACAAAAAAGTCAAATAAACACTCTAGAGATTTCAAAGCCTCGAACTTGTCAAAGAGTAGTACCCCCAATGGAGAATAAGGATGATCTCAATGTCCTAAATGGACATGATCAAGCTCTGTTTCAATCTATTGAGAGAGACCCGCATATACCTTGTGCTGATATTGCTACAGTTCCTAAGACTAATCAGTCTCCAAAAATTGCTTCATGGACTACAAACCTGAACTTCTTTGGAGTGATGATGATAAGAAATCATTAGATACAGATGAAAGGACCAAATCACAATTAATTATGGCATTTCCAAATGACATATTTTCTCATGTGAATGCATGTGCATGTGCAAAAGAAATATGAGATTGGTTAGAAAATCTTTGTGAATGAGGAGAGAGAATGAGAAGAAACAAAAAAACAAACTATGTTTCCTCATATGAACATTTTAAAGTCTTTCAAACGAAACTCTTTCAGAAACATATAATAGATTTACAAAAATTCTGAATGATTAAACAAATTTGGAGTTGAAAAATCCATGATGAAAGAAATGTGAAGTTCTTGGGTGCTTTACCAAAAGAGTGAAAAAAATATAACCATAACCTTAGCCTCCATTCTAGAATTACGAAATGAAAACCTCCATAATCTTTATAGCATATTGGTACCTAGAGAGAAAAAGATATTTGAAGATTTAACTCAAAGAGGAGCCCCAATAGCTCTCATCTCAAGTACAAAAAGACCCATAATCCCTGATCCACAACCCTCACAGTCTATATATGTACCAACAATAGAATCAAAACATCTGATACATTATCAGATTTTACATCATTTGCAGAAGCTATGGCTTTGCCCACCAAAACATTTGAGCAAAGGCTAAGAGGAGGAAGTTCTAAAAATCAAAGAAGTGACAAAGGAATGATGAAAGTAAGATCTAAGGACAAGAGATCAGAAAGCAAGTTAGAAGTTGTATGTTATAGATGCAAACAAAAGGGTCATTATGCATCGGAATGTAAAAACAAAAAGCTAAAAGATGTGTCATACTATGAGAAAAGGCTAAAGGAAGCAAAGAAACCGCAGCAAGTAAGTGTAATTGCAGGTACACACACATGGATCACATAAGATTCATGAGATGACGATTAAGAAGAAATGGAAAAATTTTGTCTCACGGCCAAAATTGTTGTAGCTCAATCAGAATCATTAGAAACTAAAGTCAGTTCAAGTAATAATCATGACTTAGAATATCCTATCAATAAGTTAAGAAAAGACTTTGAGAATCTGCAAGCTAAACATTTGGCAGAATTAAGAAGTTCTGATGAATTTAAAAAAATATTAAAAGAAAATCAAATAAAAAACGCACTTTTATGAACAAGATAGAAAAACTTTGTATTAATGAACCTATGAAAGTGAAATAAATATAAAAGGTTTTCAACAAGCAAGAGATTTCATAGATTACATTGAAGCAAAACCTAAAACAAAGGTGAAGGATTAGGCTATACAAAAACACACACTAACAATCCAATAGTCTTTGTAAAGGCTTCACAAACAACTTCTAATAAACAAACATTAGAATATGATACAGAATCAAGCATGCCGGGACAGTCTGACTTTCTGACATCTGAATTTGACACAAGTTTTGATAACAAGAAATTGACTTTTAGAGGAAAAACCAGGACAAAGTAATTTTTCATTAAAGAAGAAAACACTAAAAGTAACATCTCCAAAGATCAAAACAATTTTCTAGAAGATTCAAATGAAGTAAATCAGGAGATCAACTTTTCATAGATCAACTTTTCATCCCATTCCACAGAAACATCAGAAAATGTGGAATGCCTATGTGTTGAAATTCTGAGATTGATTCAATAACATTTATTAAAAACCAGAAGAACTGTCAATGACTCAGCATTGGACAAAAAATATAATAAAAATGATTCATCAGATGAGGAAAAAAAGAAAAGTCAGAAATATCAATTCATCTAAAAAAGTACCCAACAAAATCTGGGTACCAAAAAATTTCTAACCTCTCAATTTTCAGGACCATCATGTGCAGCAGATCTGGACTGCGATTCTGGTAGTTTTAAGCACATGACTGGGAACGGGAGCTTACTCAACAACTATAAACAAAAAGTTTGGTATATTGGAAAATTTTGGAAATGATGTAAAGGGGAGAATTAAAGGATATGGTAGTATTACTTGAGGAGACTAACCATTCAAAAAGTGACATGTGTGGAAGGAATACAATACAAAATTTTAAGTTGTGGTCAGTTCTGTAACAAAGGCTTCAAGGTAACAGTTCTATTTCATACTTGTTTGTTAATTGGATCAGAGGATAAATTTTATTTAAGTGGCAAAAGAATTAGAGAATCAATTTATTACTTTGATTCTAATGAAAGTATTGAGCATCCTCAACTATGCTTATTTTCGTAAGATAACAAAAGTAGTAGTTGGTTGTGGCATAAAAAATTAGCACACTTAAATTTTAAAACTTTAAATCAACTAGCAAACAAGAATCTGGCTTACCATTCATATCTACGAAAAAGGATAGACTCTGTGAAGCCTGTGAGCTAAGAACATTAAAGAGAAAATCACACAAAACTGTCACTGAATCTTCTATATCTCAAATTCTTGAACTTTTGCACATTGATTTATGTGGACTTGTGAGTACAGAAAGTTTTTATGGAAAGAAATACATTTTGATCATTATTGATGATTACTCAAGGTACACATGGGTTGAGTTTTTAAAACAGAAAAGTGAAACCCAGATCTAAGCATTAATTTTATCATGAAAATAGAAAATCTTTTGAAAATAACTGTCAAAAAGATCCGATCTGATAATGGTAGAGAATTTAAAAATGCAAAACTTGGGACTTTTCTAATCAACAAAGGAATATCCCATGACTTTTCTGTACCTAGGACTCCTCAATAGAATGGGGTAGTGGAAAGAAGAAACACAACATTAGTGGAAGCAGCCAGAACTATGCTTGCATATGCTAAATTGCCTATCTATTTCTAAGCAGAGGAAATAGCAAATGTATGTTTCACACAAAATAAAACTATCATTAACAAAAGACACCAGAAAACTCCTTACCACATTTTTAATCATAGGCTACCAAGTATCAAATTTCTGCACCCATTTGGGTGTAGGTGTTTTTATATGCAATGATTTTGATAGTTTGAAAAAGTTTAACTTGAAAGCTGAAAAGGTAATTTTCCTGGGATACTCTCTTACATTAAAAGCCTACAGAGTTTTTATACTTAACACAAGAACAATAAGATAAAGTTTATATGTATCTTTTGATGATACATCAGAAACAAAAATTTCCGATGATGTCATAAATTTTACTAATAAACAAAAGCTATAAAACAAAGAATATCTTTTGAATGAGTTGTATGAAGAATTAATAGGGTATGATAGGGAGGGTAATTATGGTAAAACGAGACAAAACCAATTAAAAAAACCTTGCAGGAAGTCTAGAGCCAAATTCGGAAATACATGGAATACAATAATTGCATTAGAAATTCACGACAAAAATCAGATTAGTAAGAATTCTAATCACTCGGGCTCAGAACAAGTAATCAATTAGGGGGAAGGTAGAAATTCTTCATCAAACTCAAATCAAGAAGTTGTAAATCCTTTTAGCAACAAACGTCGGATAAAGGGTCATTCAATAGCAAACATCATTGGAAACCCTATAGAAAGTGTCAAAACTAGATCAGCTACTGCTCATGAATGTCTTCATGCAAAATTCTTAAGTTTGATAGAACAAAAAATTGTCAATGAAGCACTTAAAGATCCAGATTGGTACAAGCATTGCAAGAAGAGCTTGACCAGTTTAAGAAAAGCAAGGTGTGGAACTTAGTGCCCAAACCGCATAACAAATCTGTTATTGGTTCAAAATCGGTCTTCAGAAACAAATCCAATGAACAAGGTGTCATAACAAGAAATAAAGCAAGACTGGTAGTAAATGGGTATAGTCAACAAGAAGAATTGATTATGACAAAACATTTGCACCAGTAGCTAGGCTAGAAGTTGTCAGAATATTTCTTGCTTATGTTGCATCAAATGATTTTAAGGTTTATCAGATGGATTTGAAATCAACACTTCTGAATGGTAAAATTGAACAAGAAATATATGTGTAACAACTTGAAGGATTTGTTGATCCAAAATTTCCAAAACATGTTTACAAACTAAAAAAACCTTATATGGTTTGAAACAAGCTTCAAGAGCCTGGTATGAAACTCTTTCAAACTTATTATCAAATCTGGCTTTACCAAAGGTACCATGGACACTACACTATTTCTTAGAACACATAAAGGGGACACCTTGTTGGTTCAAATATATGCAGATGACGTCATATTTGGATCAACCAACCCTGATTTTTGTAAAAAAAAAAGTTTGAAAAATTAATTACCTTTCATTTTGAAACAAGTATGACGGGTGAGTTAAACTTCTTTTGGGGATTGCAAAAGAATCTGATGGTATATTTTTAAGTCAAACAAAATACATCAGAACAATTTTAAAGAAATACTCACTAAAGAATTTCGGGCAAATCAAAAACCCCAATGGCCACAAGAAATAAATTGGATTCTGATCCATATGGTAACAATGTAGATATTAAAACCTATAGAGGAATGATTGGTTCATTGTTATTTCTAACAAATAGTAGACCAGACATAATGTTTTCTAGCTAGATATCAATGTAATCCTAAAGAATCTCACTTAAAAGCTGTAAAAAGGGGTTTTAAAATATCTAAAAGGCACACCAGATCATGGGTTATGGTATCCGAAGAACACAAATTTGGATCTAATTGTATACATAGATGCAGATCATGCAGGATGTAAACTTGATAGGAAAAGTACATCTAGAGTATGTTGGGCAAGCAAGAAACAAAACTGTGTTTCTTCATCCACCGTTGAAAAAGAATACGTAGCAACAGCAAGCTGTTATTGACAAGTTCTATTACTCAAGGACCACGAACATTGATGTAAGGAATTTGTAGTCAATGTTTAGTGAATTAACTAATTAACTACTATTGTCAAATATCAGGGGTTTGTTTGATTGATTTAGAAAACACGCAAATTGTTGAAAAGAAGTTATTAGATTGAGAAGAAGTAATCCCCACCCGAAATCCTGATTACAAGTTTAACACAAAAGACCCGTTTACTGATTCAAAAACCACATAGACATGGCATTGGTATCAATGACTTTGATTAAAAATAACCATACAACCTAACAAGTCGTTAAACTATACAAATTACCCACCAAATTACCAACCCGCTAACGATGCAAGGAAATCGCTAATACACTTGATAATGACAAATAAGTCAAATATAATCAGAATTTACCAAGAGTCAACCCAAGTGATCATGATTATCAGACACAAGAATCAGAAACAAAGTTTAATGTGAAAAGCCTAGCAATCGTTCATCTGGGGGAAGGCACAAGGATTTTAGCCCCGCATGCTTGTCATCTCGGCTTTAAATCTTGATTTGGAACAAATTGGCGTGAAGAAACGAATGATGATTTGGGTGTTAGGACTCTGAATATTGTCTATGCTATGTTCTTGATTCGTCCAAAACGGCTAGGGAATGAATGGTTAAAATAAAAAAATTCCACAATTAACCTCTCCCGCGAGTCGCAGGGGATTCGTCTATTCCTTCCGCGTGGCCCGGAGACAAGAAGTCCAGGGACCTACAATTTAATCACTCTTACGCATCGCGTCATGTTACACCCCTTACCCTGCATGGCGCGGGGAAGACACTTTTACAACACTCTGGTTTTAGCCTCCGGCTTGACCTGTGCAGCCCGTTTTCCTGTGTTTACGCTCCTTTGTCTTGTTTTGCACCCGTTAGACCTATAAGACCTAACACCCAACAAGTACTACATACAGGTACACAATGACGTGTTAAAACTTTGAAAACTTATGCAAAACTCATACAAAAACAATGTGTTTTTACAAACACATCACTACTAAAATTTGTTTGAGCCAAATAGTAGGACTAGATAAATGAAGCTAAGCAAAACCAATATGAGAGATGGTTAGTGACTTACCATTTCCAACAACACGCTCAGAACCAGTGTAGGGAACGAATCCAAAAACAAGAGAAGAGTCAGACGTCATGTGAGCTGTATCGCCTGAATCAGGAACCCAAGGATCAACTTGCTCACAAACATTGGAACTATAAGCCGATAATCCACAATGGGGTGGAGTAGTGTGTCCAGCCCACTATGAAAAATGAGCAGGCCCAAAACCATGCATAACAGACGGCCTGGTAGCTGAAACAAATGGATTATAAGAGCTGGTTGGAGTAGAGCCCGAAATTCCATCACTATTACCAGATTTGGGCCCCATAATAGCTTTTAATTCAGCTTAGCAAAATGAGTAGAAAAGCTCCTTGAACAAGCGGTTTGCCACCGTGAGTTACCAAAGCCGCCATTGTAGCAACCGCTGAAGCGACCACTGGAGCCATGACGTCCTCTCCAACAACCATCGGAAAGCGAGCTTTGATTGGCCTGAAAATATCAAACTGGAAAAAATGAGTATCAAGAACTGAACTGTAATCTCATATCTAATTATGAATACATGACTCTGTTTATATAGGAGAGAACTATCAACTATACATACAACTATCAGCTATACACACAACTAACTGCTATACATACAAACTGTATATATACTCTAATAATATTATTCTAAAATATTGAGTACAAAAAATAATACAACGAACAATTTAGAATAGAGCACATGGACGCAAATTATAGTTTACTCAAACCAATAATATGCAAACTCAATTTTGTTAAAAGAATATTTAAATTAGGTCCATTAAGAACCATCGCGAACAACATATGTTCTTGAAATTCCATACATCTCCGATATCTTTCACGTGAAGTCTACTTGTGATCGGCACTTATCTTCTCGCTTAGTGGAATTCCAAACTTCATGTCCAGGTTTCATTTGGTTTGAAACTCCAAACTTCATGTCATGGTTTCATTGGTTTGAAACTCCAAACTTGAACAATTAACAAGAAACTAACGTGTTTACACAACACGTGTTTGCATGTATCAGCTGTAGTTATTTAAGTATAAGAATTCGTCCAATTTAAAACAAAAATAAAAATGCTACCCAACTTGTGTCGTAGCCAACTTTACCTACCTAAGGTGGATTTAGAAGTTTGAAATGTGCGCTAGTGCCTTTATGATGCATGACATCATGAGAATTGTCATAAAGAACTCTAATATATATTGGTTTCTATAAATAGTTAAAAATGCTACAATATAAAGTGGGATTCAACTAGAGAGCTTTATAATTAGCAATGGTTGCTATGGCTGCCTCTACATATTTCTTTTTGAATTCTTTCTCATACCATGACATGACTCGCAATAATCTTCGAGGAACAACAACACCCAAAGATGCACATGGGATCATCAAGAAAAATGATGGTCCGTCATGGAGTTTGCTTGTTAAAGATCTTACAAAGGTAAACGCTACTGAAGTTCGCGCTAACAGAGCTAGCTTCTTGAAGCCAATAATGATGCTTGGCCAAAACAAAAATTATCTGGACATGATTCCGGATCTCGAGTTTGGAAGCATGCTTAGTGATGGTTTTGTTTACCGACAAAACTTTCAAATCAGATCATATGAAGTTGGGACAGACCAAGCAGTTACTACAGAAACCCTTATGAATCTGTTGCAGGTATGGTAGATTTGTGATTAATATACAGGGGCGGATTCAGGGATGTTTTGGGTTCCGGAACTCCTCAGTTTGGAAAAAATAGAAAAAATTAGTGGAAACTTTGTATTATTTGAAAAATAAATAGTGAGAATCTACTAAACCGAACCCTGCGCAAAAAATTCCTAGATCCGTCACTGTTAATATAACTGGTTATCGTAATTGACTATATATAATTGGCGTGTGCATGCTCAGGAAACATCCATAAATCATTTGAAGGCAATTGGAGTATGGGGTGAGGGCTTAGGTTTAACACGAGAGATGTGCAAGAAGAACCTAATCTGGGTGATGTCAAAGCTGCAAGTGGCAGTGGATCGTTATCCAATATGGTACCACTCTAGCTAGTTCTGCAAGTAGTCCATAACCCCATATTAATTAGCGTCTTAATATAACACACACGGCTTGTTTCGAGGAGACCTAATTGACAACCAGAGCTTGATTTTAAACTGGTCTAACTCAGGTTTTTACTAACAGCTAGTTAAACTCTAATTTAAATCCCTTTGTATTTAATAGAGGGGAATTGATATGTAATAATCTCACCTATATCTTATTGGCCATTAATAATCCCACCTCAGAATATTTCCCCACCAGTCACCTTTCACCTATTTTTCCTACAATGGTCCCCCGTTAAAAAAACTTAACGGAGTTAAGCTTTTTTCCAAATTACAAACAAATTTTCTAGGGCTTTTGATCAGAATGATAATACGAGTTCATTGATGTAAAACTTACTTCAGAATAGTGCTCCAAGTGACTTGATTTTGGTTAATTGGAAATTTAAACACCTGAATTGAAGCACCGTTTTCATCGTTTCGAGACAAGTTTTACATCAATGGACTCGTATCGTCGTTCTAATCAAAATCCCTAAAAATTATGTTTATAATTTGGAAAAAAAGCTTAACTCCGTTAAGTTTTTTAACGGGGACCATTGTAGGAAAAATAGGTGAAAGATGGGACTGGTGGGGGAATATTCTTAGATGAAATTATTAATGGCCAATAAAGTATAGGTGTGATTATTACAGACCAATTTCCCTTTAACAGAAATAATCTAATAAATTTTTTATAACTAAGGAAAGGGATGGTGGATAAATCTCTCACGAATTCAAAAACTTCCAAATTGGTCAAAAACTTACATTAGAAAACAGTGGCGCGAAACTAGCTCATTAATTTAAGAGTATCCTAATTTGTTTTTTACCGTGCAATCATATAATAAAAAAATGATAATAAATAAAGTAAAACAAATATCTAGATTTGTCCTCTCTTTTTTTCATAGCTAATCGTTCTATCACATCGTCGTCTTTAACTTTATCAAAAATTTCTTTTTCAACCAGACAAACCATAGCATTGTTCAAATACTCCAAGCACATTCGATTGCGTAAATCTGTCTTGACAAACTTCAATTTACAAAAAAGAAAAAACATCTTTTAACGGTTGCGGTTGCAACCGATAAAACCAAAGCTAGATTCAATACCCAATAAACCAAAAGACAAGAACTATGTGTTCCGGTTTCCACCATAAGACAAGCAAGATCACTTATTCAATTATATTATTGTTTTGAGTCTTGGGCTAACTTTATCAGTTATATTTAGGGCCTCGTTCCAATTCTATTATTGTTAATTTTGGCTTATTTTATCATTCGGGCTTAATTATTCAATAAGTTTTCAGGTTGTAAAATGTTTAGGCTTATAATAAATGAGATTTTAGTAATATCAAGTATTCTTGTATTCTTTAGGGGTATCATTTGTATAAAACCGAAGAAAAACTCTACGAATACAGGGTTGAGCCGAAGCCCGTACGGCTCCAAATACTATGGTTTCGCCCCTGTTAGAAAAAAATAGTTATAACAACTTGTGGTACATAAACAACGTAATTACTCTTAAAAAAAAGTTAGGGCCTTACTAATCCTACACCACCCTCAAACTTAAAGACGTTACCACCAAACTCAAAGGACCGTTTAAAGGTGCCAGAGCTACGACATAAGCCCTAACGTTCAAACTGTTTGACTGGACGAAACACCAAACAACTATTTAAAAGTAGGTGAGCTAAGACGCAAGGCAAGTCCTAACCAAGAAAATGACCTCTAGGTGCAACTTCAAACAGTTGTTTGAAAACGGTATATAATTAGATTGTCAGTGGCGTATGCATGATAAGCCCCCGTAGTTATCATACAAGAGATTAAATTCCACGTTTGAGCATAAGCACATACGTTTTAGTACTATCAATCCACATAAAAATAATGTATGTCCAAGTCTGTATCTAATAAATAAGTAACTAGTTTCACAATGCGTCACAATTCTGAGCCAGAATTCTTTTCTACTTATCTTATTTCACAATTCGTATTCTATTTCATAACATCAATAATATCTTATCTTAAAATATTATAATGCATTTTTTAAATTTCCTATTAATAACTATTTAATATTTAAAAAAATAGAGAAAACTATTTAATACTTAAAAAAAATAGAGAAATCAAATTTTAGTTGATACTTTGTAGTGGTGATCACCCAACGGAGCCGGCAAATTTAATATTTCTTATTTTTTTAAAAGCTTTCATTGATGGTCTATCTAGGTCGACGTCACTGGTCATACACAACAATACATGGTCAATCTAGGTTTATAATGATCCACAACAGGTCGGATTTACGTTAAGAGACCGGGTTTTCAAAAATCTATTTGATTTGTAACTTTTAGCAAAAATTATATAGAAAACAAATAAATAAATTGTGGATGAACACATAATAAAAAATTATCCAGTGAAGCATTTGGAAAGGGCATTGTTTTCAAACTTGACTTCATGTGTTCGAATCCCACATTTACTCTTTTTTATTGTTCTTTGTTCCTTCTAATTTTAAACTAGGGATGGTAATGGGTCGGGTTTGAGACGGGTTTAGGTAATCCCAACTCTAAACCCGATTAGATAAGCTTGTCTCAAACTCGTCCCAAAACCCGTCGGATTTCTATCGGGTAAATACCCGTCGGGTTTCGGTATACCGCGGTTCGGGTAAACCCGTTAGTTTAAAAAATTACCCGTTGGGTATACCCGACCCAAACCCGTCAGGTACCTATCGGGTCACTACTAAAGCATTATCATTATCAAAATATATCAAACAATGGTAAAGAATATAAACTACCTAAATGTAAACAAAAAAAATATATCCAATGCACAGATGGCAAAAGAAATAGTGCAAGCTAATTTTTGACAATTGTTAGCACAAAATGGCAATCTTGATGTTTCAAAAACGTTACACTAAATGAATACAAAAAGAATGTGTATGCTATTCGTCCATTCGTGAAAACCATGTAGACGTGTAGTCATGTTTGCACCTCTGGTTTCTTCAAACCTTTCCCTAAATTTGAAAAAATAAATAAAAGAATACATCATCAACTAAATCATAACCAAAATAACATAATAAACACAATAAATTTGGAACATGAAATGTATATTTACCTCGTCACCATCATCATAGTCGTACTCAATTATTTGACAATATGCTTCGGTTTCTTTTGAACAAGTTGCTATATATATGAAAAAAAATATAACACAATTAATAAATGAAAATATCTTTTATATAAAAGTAATAAATTGAGATTACCTCTTATCTCATTTAACAACCAACTTTGAGCACACATCAACGCTTCCAATTGCTAGGATGAAGACGACTACGATGAGGACTTACCAATCTACCACTTGTACTAAAAGAAGATTCAGAGGCAACGGTTGTTATAGGGATTGCTAATACATCTCGAGCTATCCTTTGGAGCATCGGGTACTTCAAACCGTTTGTTTTCCACCAAGCTAGTATATCAAGATCCATGTTTGGGGGACAAACTTTCTCTTCAAGATAATGGTCAAGCTCCAATAATATACCTCCTATCACACTCAAAGTAAGTTTTATATACAACTTTATTAAATGGAAAAAATATGATAACTAGATGTGGTTAATAGAAACATACCTGATGTATTCTCCTCAGCGACATATGATGAGTGGTCATCAAACAATCCACTTTCACTCTTATCATTATTTGAAGTCGACATACTAGAATCATGGTTCCGTGCATTCTCATAACCTTTTGTTTTTGTAGTCTTCAAACAAATCATGAATAAATTTTCCATGCTTCTCAACTTCAGCCTTTGCACCTTCTTCAGAACCATAAAATTTCGGAAAAGAATACCTCATAATTTTCAACTTGTAACGGGGATCTAAAATAGCCGCTACTGCCATAAACCCATGAATAACTGACCAATACTTATCATACTTTGAAATCATCTTATTGGCCATATCCTTTATCGCTTTCTCATCATCTCGACTCCACTTGTCTAAAGCAAATGTTATTTCATAAACAGATTTAAAAAAGATGTTTGCCGTGGGATATTTTGTTCCAGCAACCAACTCAGTCACATCATAAAATATCTTTAACTTTTGACAAATATTGGAAGCCAACTCCCAATCTTTCTCTGATGGCAAACTGTTATATTGTGTATCTCGTTGCTTAAGACGTTTGAAAACATCCTTGTAGACAATGGCAACGTTCAATATAAGGTATGTTGAATTCCAACGGGTTTTGCAATCACTACTAGAAAACTACTATTATTCCCACGTCAATTTCTGTGAGAAATCTGTGGGTAACTGTAAATCTGTGGGTAACTGTAGTTACCCACACGAAAACGGGCTATAGGAATTTTACTCGTGGGTAATCCTCTTATGACGCATTTCCTACGGATTTTCCTACTCCTTTCCCACACAAATGTTTCGTTGGAATTCTCCTACTTATTTCTCACGGAATTAATTTTCTTAACTTTCCAACGCATTTCTCACGGAATATTTATTTTTTAAAATTTTTTTGTTTAAATCAAATATATTTATATTTATTTATTATATTTTAATTTTCTTACACAATTCTTACGAATGTTTTTTTCTTCCTACACAACTCTAACAAAATGCATTCGTTTTCCCTACATAGTTTCTACGAAAATATTTTTTCCTACACAATTCCAACTGAATGTATTCATTTTTCCTACGCACTTCCTACAAATTAGTTTATTTCCTACACAATTCTAACGGAATATATTCCTTTTTCCTAGGCAATTCCTACAAATTGTTTTTTTTCTTCCTACACAATTCCAATGGAATGTATTCGTTTTCCCTACACAATTCCCACAAAATTAGTTTTTTTCCTACACAATTCTAACAGAATGTATTATTTTTTCTTACGCATTTCCCACGAAACTATCTTTTATTTCTACACAATTCCAACGGAATGTTACGAAACCTGTTTAGTCTTTTTCCTACGCATTTCTTACGTATACATTTAAAAAAATAATAGAAATAACAAAAAAGTATATGTTTTTTCCAGCTGAAAATGCATATTGATAGATATGATTCAGAACATAAATTTAATTAAAAGAAATAACATAAATTCGGAGCACATTTAAATTACAAAATCATCCATTGTTAAACATAAAAACCGGAATAAATAACAAAATTTTGAGCTTGTTTCAATCACAAAACCACCACTGTTGAACATAAAGATTCGGAATAATTAAAAAACTACTACTAATGACTAACGAGAGGCTGAAATGTTTTCATAAAGTCTTCAAACTGTTTTTGCCTCTTTTCTTCATTTTCTTTCATTTCTTTTTCCATCTGTTGCACTCTTTGCTCCAACTCTTGTCTAGCATCCCTTTCATTTGCAAGTTCATTTCTATTTCAACTCGGACTTTTTCAACCTAAATGGTTTAAACGAGTCAATAATCTAAGTTTTTGTTTTCTACTAATTAATTGTTAAAAACTCTATAAATTATAGAATTGCAATACTTTAATGAGAAGTAAACAATACCTCCTCTTGCGACCTTATGGCATCAAAATATAACTTAGATTCGGTAGATGTAGACAATTTTCCGGTTATCACGAAACTAGGATCTGAAGATCCTACCCCGAACATCCGTCCCTTGGTACCTCCTACCACTCTCGCCCACACATCAAGATCATCCGGATGTTGGTTGAGATCTGACCCATGCAACTTGATCATATCACGTCTGTACCTTAACTACAATTTATGGAAACAAATTATAAGTTGTTGTACTAAAAGTTAATATCTTAGTGTTCTAATTATTCAAAAACAATAAAGATAACTTACATATATTCTCTTGATTTTTCAAAATAAACTCAAATCCCTAAAGGCTAGTAATGTCCAGCTCTCCGGCCCAATACTTCTTTTTGCTTTCCTTTTTGAGATGGGTATCAAAATAAACTTCAATCCACTTTACTTTTCGACCATATTTTCTTTCCTAAAAAGCAGTTTCATAATACATTTGAGTACAAACAATTATTATTTTCGAAACAACGTTTTTACTAATTTATAAAAATATCATTAGCTTACCAAACGGATGCGATGCTCGTCAAACCCTATGGATCCACCAGTATGTCGGGATATACCTTCACCACCACCCTTGCTCATGCGGTTTTTTCTACCGCTCTCTGACTTTTTTTGCCATTTTTCAGTGTTCCCCCCGAAAACAAAAAAATATATATGTTCAAGGCTAGACTATGTCCCAAGTACAATATAAACCACAGTATATAGAGCAATAGAATATATATAAATACAGTAGTAATAATATTAACTCCCATACCTTACACAGTTGCTTCCATACTACCTTAGACACCAAAGCTGGTGGATATTATAAATTATGTCGAATCTATGTTTGTTTCCTATTATAACATGTACAGCTTCTTTAGCTTTGTCTTTAGATTTTTATGTCGAATCTATGTTGTTCCTATTACGATCATGTACGACGTTATGAAGCATCATTATGATTTTTTTCAACTATCCGGTGTCCTAACAGTAAATGGTCTGTACAAAAATAAAGTAAAGTGCTCAATTAGTATATTCTTGTGACAAGATCCTTTTACTAAATGGGTCGTGTCCACAGGTTGGTGTGTCCAACACGACCTCTACTGAAAAATTTAATACAAACCCGAACCCGAAAAATATGTGAGGTGTATGAACCTGAACACGGCTCTAAAAAGTGTGGACGAACCACTTCACCCGCAATTTTAATGTTTCAAAATATTCAGCAACTAAAATCTACCAAATTAATAGCAATAATTTAACTATTACTGTACGTTATACATACGACCATAAACCAGTAACCTGTTGGGTTAAAACTATTAAAACAGTTAAACTTGTATACTGATAAAACTACTTAAAACTGGTAGAATGTTAAAATTGTTGTTAAACCGTGTGTCGTAACGCCGTCGACACGCAACGGCAGCGACAGCGCTGGCTGCACGCAACAGCAACGTTGGTTTAAACATTCATAATAATCGGCATTAAATAAGGACTGAAATTCTAAATATGCATAACCGAATGTAAAACCAAACCGAAGACCGGTTTCACGGTTTCAAACCGAACCGTGAACATCCTACTGATAGCATCAGCGAACACCCCTACTGAGAACATCAGCGTCAGCTGCACGCACCAGCAAAAGCTGTTGTTTTATCACAAATAGTCGTCTTACCCGACCCAAGTCTATAAAAACAAAGCAGAAGCTGATGTATGCGCTATACATGCTGATGTAACATATAATATATTTATCATCCGCATATGCAAATGGTGTTAGAGCTCAAGTTTCAGAAGGAATTCTTGAAGTCTCCTTTTCTAGAATTAATTTGATCTTTACTCTAATAATATATAAAAGATAATTAAAAATAAATATTACCCCAAAACGAACAAACATATTAGCCAATACATCCTTCAGGAGCATCCGGAATGTGGACCAAGGTCCATCAAAATGCTCCTAGTATATCAGTGATTTTGCTATGAACTTCATAACTAGCAAACCTACAATATTGAAATTATCAAATGATTTATCAGTATACTTATAACATGAATAAACAACACAAATGAAAATTTTAAAAGTAGAAACATACGTCTCCCCAATACGTTCAATATGTTTATTCCCTGAGTTGTTACGAGGCATATCTATATTGCCCGAGTTGTTGCAAGATGGATGCATCGCGTCACCCTCACCATCGTCATTCTCACCACTATTATCCTCTATGTCATTGTATTCACCATCAATGTTGTCGCTCTCGTCTAAACCCCTGAAAGAGTAATATTGAAATTATTATATAATTTAACAGTATACTTGTAACATGAATAAATAACACAAATGAAAAATTTGAAAGTAAAAACATACATGTTCCCACTGGCATGCAACTTTGTCACTGGCATGCAAATAGGTTCGAGCGCAGCAGACCACGTGTAGGATAGGAACAAAGCCTTACACAAGGTGAAAATTCTACTAACGCCTAGCAATATATGTGCAACTAGCTGATAACAAGTACATCAGAATATTTTTTGCATCTACACTGATAACACCGAATGACTCGCCTAAGATATTTTTCCCTGTTTTCGGACCGAAGCGACCCAACCCGATTATAGTATAATATAGGAACCGGGTTTCATACCTATCAGATTCGGTTTGGTCCGGTTTGGGTTTCACATAATTTATAGTAGTTTATCAAAGTTGTATATATTTCACAAATATGTAGCATTAAAACAAGGTGCCTTGCTTCCTATCACAATAAACTATCAGGTACGTCATCCTTAATACCCCACTAGTTTTCAACAATAGACAACAACATTCTTATAGATTCTTATAGATGTGTAATTAAAACCCTAGTTCATAACTTCCTATCAAAATAAACAATAAATGTTTCAAATAAAACAACTAAACAACAAAAATAAAACCAGTTTTAAACATACCTTTTGTTTAATCACAAGATTCCGGCGAATACAAGGAGCGGATGGCCAGAATACAAGGAATGTCGGACGTTTTTTGTGACCCAGAAGAAGCAGAAGAAGCTCGACATATGCTGGGAGACAGAAGGTTTGGGCGGGATGTTTGTGATAACCTGGAATTGGATGAGTCTTTTTCTTATTTGGTTATTTTATAAAACTTCAAACTTCATTTAATATCTATTGGACTTCCTAAAGAAATTTAACATGGTGACTTTGTAAACTACCAAGGGCACCGTCTTTTTTTTTTAGTCTTTTGTTATCTTTCTAGATTATAAATTTATTTTATATGATTTCATAGATATCTTATTTATTAATTTTACTTATATTTATTTCTTTCTTTAACAAAGTTAAAATACCTTATTTAGCTTGATTTTTTAAAAAGAGTACCTATCATTTATTGTGCTATTTTAATAAACTATCATCATTATAATTTCTACTTTGAAGGACTAATAGTATAGTTTGACCCGACCTATTTTGATCGACCCACTTTTTGCCTCCCGTAGGCGAAAATTCCTGAATTCGCCATTGGGTCAGAATGGAGCTACTCGCGGCGGAAGAAGGCAGGTTCGACCCAAAGTTGGTTTTTCAACGATTACAAAAAACCGTGGTAGGCTGCTGTAGCAGGTGGCTACAGTCTCGATCATGGAAGTGATTGTCTTGGATCGATAAATTCAATGGCCCGACTCAAAGTTCAAACGTCCTAATTATCTTAACACGGTTCAAATTTCAAATTTAAAAACCCATCTCGCTTATACGTCTTTTGTATGTTGAGAGGCTGAAAGTTATTGTAATTAAAATAGTAATTTATGAAATGATGGATAATATAATTTAATTTATTAACATCATCTATTAAGTACTAGACATGCATATTTATTAGATTTTAAATGATAATTAATACATTTTAAAACTTTATATATGATAATATCAAGTAAAACAATATTACTTTTTTTAAATTCCGTAAATCACATATTTAAAAATCATGAAACTCTCGTATCATTCTTGAATGCAAAGTTGTTGGTCAACCATTTATAACCCAACTCTTTAGTATATCGTTCTCGGTAGTTATTAATATCGTTTTGGTGGTACCATGCACCGGTAAGGATTGAGGTGTGTTACGGGCCGGTCGCAAGGCACGGGTCATCATTACTAGTTTATTATAATATGTAAAGATAAAAAAAATAATACAACGAGTAATTGGTAAGTTTATGTATATATTGTAATCTCTTTTTTCATCATGTGACCCATATTTGTAAATGAGTCTTAAAGTTGACGAGTCAATCTGAACCCGACCCGTTTTTTAAACGAGTCGCGTTAGCCGACCCATACCTGTTTTTTTCGTGTATGGTTCGGGCGGTTCGAGTCAAGAATTGTCCCCCTGCCATTAAGGCCTATGGCATATTCAAACACATATGATCTTCTATTGTCCATTGCAATCCATTAAGGCTCAATATGGTCCTCTAATTCATATGATCTACTCGTCCCAATTGTGATCTATTAAGGCCCAATATGGTAGACATAAATGATCTACTATTCCCCATGATGAACCATTAAGCCCAATATGGTCCATTAAGATATTTATCATCTACTATTCCCCATTTTGATTCATTGAGGCCCGATATAGCTCATTAAGACATATATGATCTACTATGGTCCATTAAGTCATATATAATCTACTCGTCCCCATTGCGATTCACTAAGATTCAATATGGTCCATCAACACATGTATGAACTACTATCGTCCATAGTGGATGTTTGATCTACTATTGTTCATTGTAATCCGTTACGATCCAATATGGTCCCTTAAGACATATGTGATCTACTATTGGCCATTGTGATCCATTAAGACCCAACATGGTCCATTAAGACC
The DNA here is from genome assembly GCA_947069175.1 of Scalesia atractyloides. Classification (NCBI taxonomy): domain Eukaryota; kingdom Viridiplantae; phylum Streptophyta; class Magnoliopsida; order Asterales; family Asteraceae; genus Scalesia; species Scalesia atractyloides. The sequence continues at coordinate 9,038,437 of CAMTDV010000017.1, forward strand.
TAATATGGTCCATTAAGATATATAATTCACCTACTATTGCACGTTGTGATCCATTAAGGATCAATAGGCCTTTATTATGTAACATTCGATATTGAAGGGTTCTATCACGTTGCATTGAGTGATATTATGTCGTAACAATCAATTACAAGTCATACATGCTCTAATAGACCGTGTTAAGTCTTGATGTATCTTAATGGACACTAACAAGTCATACGACCCTAATAGACCGGTATTAAAGGGTCATATCATGTTGTATTGAGTGATAATAATATTATACGTTTACATTCGGTATTGAAGTGTTACATTTTCTACCAAAGTATTAAATTCATTATTTTCCTAAGAATTTTTGACGAATTGTTAAAATCAACCGAAATGTACTTCTTAGGAATTGAATCGGTATTTTCCTACACATTTCTGACGGATATTAATTAAAAAAAACTCTATAGGAAATATGTTAGTACTTTCCTGCATATTTCCTACAGATATTAATTAAAAACAATTCCGTAAGAAATTTGTCGGCATTTCCCTACATATTTCCTACAAAATTAATTAAAAACAATTCCATAGGAAATCTGTCGGCATTTTCCTACATGTTTCCTACGGATATTAATTAAAAACAATTCCGTAGGAAATCTGTCGATATTTTCCCACACAGTTCCTACGGACAGTAATAAATGAATTCAAAACTAACATATATTTTTATAAATAAGAAAACTTTATATTTTAATATCATTAGTTTTATTTATTATAAATATTTCTTTTGATAAATTGAAATCCTACGCATTTCCTATTAATTTCGTCTGAATTCCGTGGGAAATTTCCTACACTTTTCTTACGCATACCAATTCCTACAAATTTCCGACAAATGGTTAAAATGAAAACGAATTCCGTCGGAAATGCGTCGGAAATGTCCGACTCTTTCCTACGCATAACAATTTGTGGCTTTTTTATCGTTTTTTTTTTTGTCACAAAACTAAGACCTTTTCTTGTCCGTATGAATTTTGATGAGAAAAGTGTCAAAATTTTTGTTTGTAGAAAATGCGTAGGAAATTTTGGTAGGAATAATAGCAGTTTTCTAGTAGTGAATCAAGGGATAACTTTTTTGATGATGGAATTGCCAAATGATGGCAACGTTCAACTTTAAGGTATGTCTTTTTCTCATCTACCGATAACACTTGTTGGCGTATATCTTTATTTTTCCGTTTCGGACATTTCTCCATATGTGAAAGTAAATGTTTTGTCCCATTTGAGCTCTTTGCTCCTAATCTAGTGTTGCAATATTTGCACTCCGCCTTTTCCTCACCATTTACCATCATCTTTGTAAAATGCTCCCATGTCACTGAAGTTAATTTTCCTTCTTTTTACTTTAGCGGCTTCATGAGTTTGCGTATCTTGATTTTGAGATTGATTTGTGTGTGTGTGTTGATCTTCTTGCATATGTTGGTTACTATCAACATCTGTTTGTGTATAAGAACTATCACAGCCTACAAATTCATCTCTTTGGATATCCATATTACTTGAACTGAGTGAACTCAAAACAAAATAGAAGTATGCATTAAGCTAACAGTTGAATTACACTAAAATTATTTTGTTATATAAATGAAGATGACATGATCCATATTTATTATTTTATAAGTTTTGTTAACATGCCTCACAAAGTATAACTCATAGCTTTTATATCGATATACAAAATTTGTTATATGTATATATTATATTATATTCATAGTAGAATAATAAATTAGTAATCATATATTATCTTTACCCAGTGTTAATATACGTAAACTTCAAATTTTACTTGAAAGTTTTGTAAGAACAACAAAAATACAGCATTTTTCTTATTAAAGACAAATCAAACACTTTAGTTAAACTATGTGTTAAGTCAACATTTAGATTATTATATTATTACATATAACCAGAGGCAAAGCACATAACCAAAAAGTCCATAAACAATGACACTTGCTTTGATTAAAATATATATAACAAGATTGAATGATTGTAGTAATTCAAATAACAATGAGACTTTCTAGACAAGTATCAACAGAATATATGATAAGATGCAATGTTTCAATTTTTTTAACAGTCGTAGTAATAAATCAGTGTTTAATTTTTTTTTCTTAAACAAGTATCCATTTTGAATCCCTTTTTTAAATATTCATTGCATATTCTTGTTGAAACACACAACCATATAGGTCTTCTAGCATGCTTAAATATAACAGATAACAATGAAACATAGCATTGCACACGATTCTAGGGTTAGAACTTACATGTTTACGAGTCTGAATTTTGATAGTCTTCTTTGGAGTGAAAGAGAGCAGGGCAGAATTCCAAAAGTCCAAATCTTAGAAATTGCTTAAGGTAAGACACTAAGTTTTGGAAACTAAAAAGTCTTAGTAGGAATTAGGAAATAAAATTATAAACGTAGGAGATTTGGGAAGATTTTGGGGTGACTTTTGAGTTTCTATAATAAAATTGGGAAACAAAATATATATTTATATTTATATATAAATAAATTATATCGGGCATAAAATCGGGTTAACGGGTATACTTAATCGGGTAATCGGGTCGGGTAAATGGGTATATCATCAAATCCCAAACCCGACCCAAACCGCAGAAAAAAAATAAAACTAATCCCAAACCCGATTACCAGGCCCAAACCCGTCCCAAATGTTCCGGGTTTCGGGTTTACCCAACAACTTCGGTTTGATTGCCATCCCTATTTTAAACTCATATTAGAGTTAAACAAAAGCTTAAACACATGGCTAAGCTTTAGTTGATTACTTGTTAGTCAAAAAAACTATTTTGTTTATGTACTGGAAAATTAATTTTAGTTTTCTTGGTGGCTATTAGATAGAAATTAATTAATTTTATTTTATTTAATCTCTATTAACCGATTAAGAGAACCTCTTAACTAATAAGCAATGGAAATGGTTCAATCATCTATTTGTCGTTGGAACTGCCAAACCAGCTCAAATAAATGCTCTTTTGGTCAAGTTTTATGCTTTTTCGAACTAAAATGATCATTTTTAGATGTATCAGTGCTAACTCGAATTCATTCTGTAAAACTTTATTACAAATCAATTTAGAGAAATGTGTTTTTAGAGACAAAGATGGTGAGATAGCATCACAGGAAAAAAGGTGACTTTAGTGATAAAGCCTGACCCGACTTGACCCGAAAAAACTAACGTCTGGTTGACCGAAATTCGAGCACCTTTAAAAGTGAACCCAGTGGAAAAAAATTTGGATCCGTCACTGATCGACAACACTACATGCTCGATCTAGGTTAATACGGTATATATGAGGCAACCATTTGTGATTTAAGTTGCGTTTATTAAATGGCGGACTCTTTATCCATTAAAAGTTATTATGATTCTTAAGAGAGTAAACTGTCATTTTGGTCCCTGAGGTTTTGTCATTTTTTGTCACTTTCGTCCAAAACTCAAACTTTTCCATCCGGGTCCCTGTGGTTTCAGTTTTATTGTCATTTTGGTCCAAAAGTGAAATCATGTTATATTTGTCTTATAAAATCCTGCTATTATGTTCTTTTCCTTAGGAGAAAATGGTCATTTCTTTTTTATTTTAGATAAAGTTTGTATTAAAGGGTTATCTACACACAATCTCCCCACTTACCAAACCCTACATGCCTGAGCAGATTAATCTTCCAATTATCCTAACAAAACACTCCATCTGCACTCACCATCCGTCGTCTCCGCCATGAACGCCAGCTCCATCGCCTGGACTCCAGCTCCCTCGGCCTCCTCGCCGTCGTCGCCGCTAAGTCCGGCGACACACTCTACGCCAAGTCATCCTCAAATCCATGATCATATCCGGTTATTTGCCACATGTGAAGGCCTGGAGTGCCCAAATCCTCAAATCCATGCCTCAGCAGATCCGGTTAGTGGTGGTTGTTTCCTTTATCGATGATGAACAGGGAATGGTGGTTTGGTTGTGATGGCAGGGACGACGGCGGTGGTGGCGGCAGCGTCTAGCAGGTGCCGGAGTGGAGGTGAGAAGGTGGTGATGGTGGTGGCGGTTGGGATTTGGGGGTGGTGATGTGGAAGTGTGAAGGTCGTGATGGTGGTTTAGTCGTGATGGCAGGGATGACGGCGGTGGTGATGTGGAAGTGTGGAGAAGATGATGAATTAGGGTTGAGTTTGGGGCAGATAAAGATAGACTGTGCTTCTTTTATAAGGTTAAAAGTCCAATTTAATTTAATTATTTTTATTAATAATTTGTTATAATAAAATTCATAATGACTATTTTGCCCCTGAGAAAAAGGACAAAATATTAGGTTTTAATTTGAGAAATATGAGTTGATCTTATTTTTGGACCAAAATGACAAAAAAAAAATAAAACCACAGGGACCCAGATGCAAAACGATTCAAATTTAGACTAAAGTGACATAAGTGACTAAACCTCAGGGACCAAATGACTATTACTCTTCTTAAGAACCAAACCAACACTTTAATACTTCCATCATACTTCATTAAAAGCACGAGTTAAATGCTTGGTTGGTCCTTGTGGTTTGCAAAAATTGCAGACTTGTTCCTAGTGGTTCACTAATTACACACTTGGTCCCGGTGGTTGTAATTTTTGCACTCGGGTGGTCCTTATCACTAACATCTGTTAAGTTTTCCAGTTAAGTCCATGTTAAATGACCAAAATACCCTTGCTTATTACCAAGTTATATATATCTTCACAGGTCTCTTCTCAAACAAGCAGCACAACCACCACCATATCACCTCCGCCGCCATCTCACCTCCACCCCCGAACACCCACCGCCACCGTTGTCACACCCCGACCCGCAGCGGAATAAAAGTCGGGGCATAATTGGGTTATCACCAAAGCTCATGATATTTACTAAGATGTTTCATATTTATTAAATTCAAATTACAAACTTAAATATCCAAAACAAAATTCATACAATTACAAAGAAAATCGAAACTATATATCTATTCCAAAGCATAAACTTGTTTATTCTTCTAGGTCTTCCTAAGTGTTTCCTGTCTCAGCTGGATCACCTGTATCATGTGTAAAACGGGGGAGATTTTGGGTCAACAAAAGTTGGCAGAGTGAACCTTGATAAAACATTTTAACTAATTTCTTGTTTTATTTAATAAAGAAAATTCGTGCATTAATCAATGTGAGCAAACATATATGTAAACAATCACAAACCACTTTGAATGAGTATATGACATGAAATGATGATTTATTTGAGATCAAGGCTCAATCAAACGGAGCCGATCTAATGAGGCTCCTGATGCTCAACCCGTATCCCACGGGGAACTGATGGGCCTAATGAAATGCGTGCACTGAAATGAAGAAATTCAATCTACATATAATTCACACAATAATTGATACACATTTGATCACAGATATGATATATGCACAAGTGTTTAAATAAAATAAAAGAATAGTACGACACATGATACACCCCAAAATATGATTAAAACGGGAATTGGTAGAGATTCACTCACAGTAGATGCGTTTCTTGATGGCGATGAATGCGCACGAATATTATGATTCAACCGACGAGGGAAAACTAACCTAAATAATAACGACATGATTCAATTAAACAAATAAATTTTATTTGAGATTATTAGTTTTAATTAGTGCTCTTTACTGAGATTTTTAGGTTTAATTTTATGAGTTTAATGCAAATTTCTAACCTTAAAAACCTTATTTTTAAGTATTTTTAATTAATTTTTAAATTAAATAAATAAATTAAAGAAAACAGAAAATAAAAAAATTGGGTTGACTTGTCAGGTTTGACCGGGTCTTACCGGTCAGACAGCATGAATTCCAGGCGCGAGTGAGGTTCGAACTCGTGACCTCTCGTATACGAGCACGCACTCTACCAACTGAGCTACGTGTCTAACCCAAATATTCTCGGTTTTAATTATATTTAACTTGTTAGATTAAACAGAATTAATTTAATTTTAAAAAGAATTTTAAAGTCCTCGTACCAACGTAAGGACTGGCCTCGAACCCGCGACCTAACTGTTGCGTCGCACCCAACCCAACCAACTGGGCTGGGTGTCTAACCCGTTATATATTGAATTTTTATTATACTTAACATGTTACAGCGAGTTAATATGGTTTCGGTTTTTTTTTTTAAACATTTTATTACAGTGGGTGGGTGTTGTATCAAGGATCGAACTAGGTATCGATAGTAATAAATGCACACAGTCCACCACTGGACTGTGTGTCTAACCCGTTCAAAATACTGATTTTAATTATATTCATAAACGACTCGATATTCATCTTCTTCATTAATTTGAACAGAGATGTTGAAATCGCGATTGGTTTGATTTGTTTAGCAATTCACTTATAAATCCCTACTGACTATACGCGATGATAATAAAAATGAAATAGAATGGATGAAATATGTACCGAGCAGGAGTTCTCCGATTTTTCTTTTTTTTTTGGCGAAGTTCCGGCAATTGAGAGTTTGTCGGCGAGGGTTTTTTTTTAATGTGTAGAGTCTAGTAGACAGGCTTGGGAGAGTGTTTGCGCCCGCTAAAGGGTTCCAGAGCTCTCTATTTATAGATGAAAGATATCGTTTGGATTAGTTTTCGGTCTCGGGAGTTTTGGGTTAAATTTGGTTATAGCGAGATGTTAGCAGATCACAATTGACTGCGGTTTGACTCGGTTTGAGTCTAGATGCATAATTGAGAGTCAGTTTCGCGCTCAATTTCATCAAAATGGAAACTTTGATTTCTGGATTGGTTGCGCCGTTACTGGGCGGCAATCATTTCAAGAAGATGGATGCGAAGTAAGACATAAAGGATTATTCGAATGGGTTAATTAAGATGTAGAGTGGGTGATGCAGTGGTGTGGTGTGTGTGTACAATCGGGGAGACCCGGGTTCGAGACCCGCTACCCCATTCTGTTTTTTTAAATTTTTTTATTATTACTATTTATTAATTATGGTTTTTAAACTCTAATATATTTAGTAATTATGTATTATTTTAATTAATCGGCACAATAAATACGCAACAACTTTTAACCGAATGTTTGATTATTAAACGAAGCGGGTTTTGAAACCCGTTTTTCATAAATGTTACAACCGTCTCACCTTCGCCACTTCTCACCTCCACCCCGGAACACCAAAACACCCACCAACACCGAAACCCACCACCACCAACGAATACCTCCACCACCGGGAAGCTATCACCACCGCCGATAACCACCACACCAACTCGTTGCCCCTGCTGCTTCACACCGCTACAACCACTTCTTCCCCAAATCACCACCACACACATAGCATCAATTACACATAACAAACGTCAATTTTTAAATAGCACAAACAATCAGGAACAAAATTACACAAAAACAAATCATCAGAAACTAAACACGATGCAGTGACGTCGAAGGGGCGACAGAGGAGCCGGCGATGTCGGATCCGATGATGCACATATCGGTGGTGGAAGATGAGTTGCAGGTTCATTTTTCCGGTAGTAGGTTCCGGCAGTCCGATGTGCATCATCAGCTGGGAGGTAGAGAGAGAGGTTGAAGGGTGTACGGTGGAGGTTGAATGAGGTGGCGATGGCAATGGCAGGTAGGTTTTGTGGTGATGGGCGGTGGTTTACGATGACGGCAGCAGTAGCATGGCTAGTGTGGTGTTCGACGACCCACATCGTTTTTCCGACGGGTTGGGTAGTTGAGGGTAGTGAGGGTGGTGGTCGTTGGTTGTTATTGGGTGGTAGGTTTTTTTAGGAGATAAGATGATGATGAAGAGGCCCCCTGTTTTAAGTTTAGGAAAATAGGGAGATTAATTACCTAAAACAGTGAATGGAGGAGAAGGTAGGAGACGACGGTGGAGGCGTGGTGGAGGTGGGAGACGGTGGTCTTGTGGTTTTAGAGAGAGAAAAGGAAAGTGAGAGAGAGAGATCAGAGTGAAGAAGAAGAAGAGTGTTTATTTATTTTTGTTTTTAATAGTAAGGGTATGTGGTAATTTTACATAGACTTAACTTAGAAAGTTAACATGGGTTAGTCATAAGGACCACCCGACTGCAAAATTGCAACCACTGGGACCAAGTGTGTAATTAGTGAACCATTGGGACCAAATCTGCAATTTTCGTAAACCACAGAGACCAACCAAACATTTAACTCTTAAAAACACTTAAGTACCAAACCAACACTTTAATACTTCCATCATACTCATTAAAAGCAATCATGTTCCTTAAGACGCAATATGCCCAATTAGAGATGTATAAACCATTATAACCCGCTACAACATACTATAACTCATTACAACACAATATAAGCCTTTAAGACCTATATTGGCGTATTTTGTAACCGGTCAAACATAACCATAGTTTATTAAACATAGAGATAACCGATAATTTGATTGACTACACCACAAATAACTTTCTACTAACACCTAAATGACTCATTATAACATGATTTATTTCATCAAGACTTACTACAACCTATCTATTAAGCTTCATCATATCCTATCAAGAATCTTGACTCTAATGACCCAGTATGACCAATTGAGACATGTAAGACTCATTATAACACATTAACCTCTATATTAATTTGCAAATACTTGATGTGTCTTGCTTTAACTATTCAATTTGGTACAACTTGAAGCTTTCCTACAACTATTTGATGTATTGTTAAAAGGTATTTGAGTTATTAGTTTTTTTTTTTACTTTTTTCTCAACACTTTTACATCTTTTACAATTTAACTCAAATATTTTTCACTTTTAATTTTGGTCCCTCATACATTCATCTTTTACAAATTTGATCGAAGTTTTGCAAGTTAAAACGCCGCAATGTGTGTGTGGTTCAACGGTTTACACCTATTTATCCCCCGTTTAATGGCCCCGTCGTAACGCACGGGTCCTAGATCGACTAAGTTTTTGTTTTCTATGTGTCCGTTCTACGTGAGTAGTTCAACATTTTTACATCTACTTTTCTTTCGATTTCATTTTTTCCATTTTTTATTTCTTTTTATACAAGCTTTTCCGATGTTGGTGATCACTGACGATGGCGTGACGTTAGTGCTACTTGACATGGTTTTACGCCCCCGCCTCAACACGGGACTTAATACTAGTTGAAACTATTACCTAATAGGACATATTAAGGCCTATCATGGCACACTAAGAGCTATCGTGACTCTTTAGACCTAATAAAGCCCATGAAGAGATGTATGTATCATTTTAACTCAAAAGAGAGTTTTTTTTTTATGTGTGAACTCCAGTAACAAATTTACAATTAAGCACCAATAGTAATTAAAAAATCAAATAAATTTTTTCAGTAGTTTGCCTTAAAGAACATTTCGTATGTGATCCTTCTGTGAAGTTTCCGTTTTTTAATAACGACGAACCCCATTATCGAATGAAAATTATTATTTGTGTAGTGTGTTGAACAATAATATAAAACTAGATTTTAATCTTTCGAGCTCCTAATTTTCATTCCTTTGTCCCAAAGTTATTGAGTAGAGGTTATCTCTCCTCCTACGGCCTTTGCGCCTTGCTTATTAGCCGCGCGCGGGAGAGGGGGTTGCCTCCTTTCCTTGGTCTGAAATTCTTTTGTTATTCTAGGAGTGGGGAAGTGAGCGTGAGCTTACCTCATTATCAACCAGTTATGTATAATATTGGGGGCATGCAAACTGGGCAGAGTACCATAATGTTATATATATATATATAATATATATATATATATATATTATATGTAATTGGGCACGGCTTCTTGGTGTCACAATTTATCCTGAGTTTTATAGACTCCTACACACATATATCCATAATTGTATTTATACTAGCTTGATGTTGATGTGCTTTGTCATGCCTAAATGATCTATTTTAGGGATGATGTTATCCAGATTGATACTTGGAAAGGTGCCTATCGGAAAATTGGAATGTGCTCCAATTGGACGTTTTGTGATGCCAAAACAGGCGAGATATTACTAACAGCCTCATGGTATCAACCTTTTAATTACTACATAAAGTAGAAAACCTACGTATAGAATAACTTTTCTGGCATTAATGGTGGCATATTTCTTGTGTAATCTACGTAGTATTTGGTTAATGATGAATGAAGAGACAAGAAGGTTATCCAAATTCCCAGATGAAGTTCGAAGTGAATTAGACGAACACTTTACGAATGTTACACTACCCGTGGTTGCTAGAGAATGTCACCACACGATGAAAGTATTGTAGACCATGTTCGCAATGGTATAATGGTTAGTCAATTTGTTAAATTTTCTTTGCCAATGAAATGCTTTCTATATGTTTTAATTTAAGTCCTTGCAAGAACTCATTCATTCTTCATACACAAATATGTGCTTATAGCCAAGATGGAGCGACTTAGATATCAACCAACATGTTAACAATGTGAAATATATTGGATGGATCCTTGAGGTAACTAGCTTTTCTTTCATTCTAAATATATGCATCAGATGATTTAAGACATTATACATAAAGGGGGTAGGGGCGCCCATCACTCACCACTCACTCATCACTCACAACATTTAATCACCATACGCCACGTCATCGAGACAAATTTCATCACTAGTGATGGATTTTACCAGGGGTGTCCATCACTAGTGATGGTTTTTTTTTCCCTTTTTGTGTTTTAAATTCTAAATTAACAACCATTTTCTTCTTTGGACGGCTTGAACCTTCAAGTACGTTATACACCTTCTCGAAAAATTCAAGCGTGTCGTTGTCGGAAGATGTATCACTTTCGCTATCCATCGGAAACGAATCCGTAAGAGATGCCATTTTTAAAATTTAGAAGATTGAATGTATATTTTTTGTGAAGAGATTGAATGTGATATTTTATAAAAAGTGATTTGTATATATACATATTTAAATATCATCATCAACAACGGTCCCAAGCCCAAACGGTCAAAAGCCCAACGGTCAAATTTGTTTCAAAACACGTCTTCCGCACAACTCGTTAGAACGACAACGGGTGAAAGATGGGAGCGGCATTCGTGTATAACGGTGCACAACGCGTCATGTTGCTTCATCACGTTGGTGCCTCGGGTGCCCTAATATTATAACCTCAAGTCGGTAGCTACATTGAATTTCTTTATCTTCACACATGCGCGAAACATTTTTTTATTAGTGTAGTTATTTTATAACATATTTTGTTTTTCTCTTATAACTTTTAAAATATGATATTTTATAAAATTTTGAGTATGTCCTTACGACATGCTTATTTTTATCTACGTCTCGTGGGTTATTATTGCAGAGTGTTCAACATTATATTGTCGAGAACTATGAGATTGCTAGCCTAACTTTAGAGTACTACCGAGAGTGCAAAACGGAAAACGCGTTGCAATCCCACACTTATGTAATGGGAACCAACAACGGCAAGATAGGTGATTATGATCATGTTGATTGCAAGCATGTGCTTCAACTTGAGACTGGAGGTGGTGAGATCATGAAAGGCTGGACTATATGGCGGCCAAAACAATATGGAAATAGACGAGGACTCGATTGACGGTAGTTCTTAGTTCTTTAATTGGAAGTTAAAGACTTAAAAGTCATAAAATAACGAATGTTACCATTGGTTTACTCTTATCATCTTCTATCGAATTCGAAACTCATGATAGTATTGACTTTTTAGTTCCTGATTTTAGAGTTGATATATGTTGTATTAGAAAGTTTTTAGCGTTGTGTTATTCTACCTCTTTCACCCAATCCATTTTCTAAGACATATGTTAACAATTAGATTTGTGAATGTGAATACTATATATGGGAAGGTTTAAATGAGAACGCTATTGAGAGAATCGTTAGAATGAATTAAAAAATTATGAGAACTCAGTTAGAAAACAATTTAAATTCAAAATTTCTTTTTACACTATTATTCGAGTACAATGTTAGAAATTAAATTTACGGGAATTCATAAATAAAAAAAATTATACATATATAAGTTTTCCATCTACACATGTGTAAAGTTGTTATATTTACACGTGTAAAAAAAACTAATAAGAGTGATTTTAAAGAGGGAAATTAACTAATTTATGTTGTAAATTTCTTTTTGATTGGTATTTTAATTACAATAAGGTTTGTATTAGAAATGGTTTTGATTGGTTTTTTCATTTGTTCTCACGTTCTCGCAATATTTATCATTCTCAAGATAACCTTACTCTATATATATATATAGGGATTGGTTAACGTACAATGTTCCTTAACGTACGATGTGTACGTTGGGAAATCACGCACGTTATAAAACCCAAAAACTCTAATCACGCATGTTGAAAACCATAATCACGCATTTACAAAATCAGAAATCACGCATGGGTAAAAAACCTAATCACGCATGTTATAATTTCACCAACGTACGTTAAGCCTAATTGTACAATACACTTTCACTATATATATATATATATATATATATATATAGGGGTTGGGTTAACGTACAATGTTCCTTAACATACGATGTGTACGCTGAAAAATCACGCATGTTATACAACTCAAAAACCCTAATCACGCATGTTGAAAACCATAATCACGCATGCACAAAATCAAAAATCACGCATGGGATAAAAAACTTAATCACGCATGTTATAAAATCACAACATACGCTGCGTACGTTAAGCCTAATTGTAAATACACTTTCGCTATATATATATATATATATTTAATAATGTTATTAAAAGAGAGAGAGAAAGTGAACGGTGCGTGATATAACTAACCACTATGGCGGTATGTTTACTTAGGTGAATGATTCTATAATAATTTTGAGTTCATAGACAAAACAAAAAATATTTTTTGTCCTTGTATCAAAAATTAAAACTTGATTAGGGTTTTAAAAGTGATAAACTTTATTAGAAAAACTAACAAGTTGATCAGGTTTATTAACAATGTAATATTTTCTGGATTATCCGTATAAAAACAAGAATCACACAAACTAAACCACTAAATAATTAAATCTAATATAAACGTTTCACATAAGTTTATGAACCAAACCAAATCAAAGAAAATAAACTATAATGTTGAAAGTTTGAAACTATAAAAGTCTAGCCGGCCATGGTGGCTAAAACAATAAAGTCAAATACCAAACAAAACATTAAAAATTAAAACTTACCAAACAAAACACTAATCAGTTTGTTGTTCTGGAACACAAAAAAAAATGCTTTCATTCTGTTGGACATGAACAGTTTTGATTCGGTTGAACTTTGAACAGATTTGTTTCGGTTTATAGGTGTTTGTTGAACATGGTTTGTTCTTTGTTGCTCATGGTTCTGTTTCGTATTTGTTACAGGTTTTTTAAATGGAAGCTGGAATGATGGATTAGAATCAGAAGATTATATGTTTATTTGAGACAATGTTTTTCAGAAGATTATATGTTTATTTTGAGACAATGTTGAATGTAATGTGTTATTTTAGGACAATGGATTGTGTTGGTTTGTTTCGAACGTCAGTTGTTTCGATTGCTATAGGTATGCGGAAAAATAGACACTTTTGTTTTTAATTTTATTATTTATTTTTATACCCCTGTAGCTTGTTTGATACTTTATCCTCAAGTTTAATTGTAATTTAAGATAAACTATTATCAAACCATTAATTATTTTTTCATATCAAAACAAATTGTTAACAAGGCCAATTTTAGCGTTTAAATTGTATTATATTATATATATTATATATTTCAAGAGAAAATCATCTCTGGTTGCGATAACTGTAACATATGCATGACTATTTTAAAATCTAAAAGGTATTATTTATTTTTCACCTGTGCCATATATGTCTGTCTTTTCTTTCAAAGACATCAGATGTCTCTCTCTCTCTTTCAAAAAAGTATAATCTCTCCTTTTACCAGATCTCTCTTTCTCTCTCTCTTTTAGATCTATCTTTATAATCACAAATTAAAATCTGTTATTCAACCACATCCACTTCCACCATGCCCTTCCACTGTCGCCACCACCCCTCCACCTTTATTCCACCGTCTCCACCATTCCTCCACCGCCCATTAGCCTTAGGTGGTTGCAGCGGAGAAATTTCTCCGGGCTGTTAATAGATAAAGATTCAACATGGGGAGGGACCTACATGAATGTCACACAAATAACTCCATTTGATTAGTGTTGGCGGTGCAAAACCGGTGACAAGCTGTTCCGGTCGTGGGGAAAGCCAACACCCAGTGGTTTCACAAAAGGAACCGTTGGTGGTGCCGGCGAACGGGGGAGGGGGTGGTGGGTTTTTTGACTGGTAGTGGTGGTGTGGGCGGAGGTGGGTGACGGTGTTGGTGGTGCCGGCGACGGGGGGAAGTGGTGGTGGTTTTGTGACTGAAAGTGGTGGTGATTTTGTGACTGGTGGTGTCGGCGGTTCCGGTGGTCTTTTTGTATCATCCCGGTGGTGCCGGTGGTCTTTGTTTCATCCCCGGTGGTGCCGTTTGTGCTGGTGGTGCCGGCGGTGCCGGTGGTCCTTGTTTCATCCCGGTGCTGCCGATTTTTTTATATCATCGGTAAATTGCCATTCTTTAGTTTTATTATTTTGAAACTGTGTGTTTTTTTCTTCTTTGTTTTTGTTTATTGATCTTTTGTGTTGAAAACAAAAATATGGGTTGAGTTTTGCTGAAGCTCACTGTTTGTTTCTATAAGTTGCTCTGTTCAGTTGGTTGTGTTGAGATCCATACATGGAGAGCCAACTGCAATTTGAACTTTCTTCATATGCGGTAATAGTTGAAAACAATTTTTTCTTGGCAGTGATAGTTAAAAATATTTTTTTTCCGACAATTGATGACAATCGCGTGGCAAGAATGGTAGAGGGTAGGTTTTTGACTTGCAACCCCACTTTGCAGCCATGATTTCTGGAAACTTTGAGCCAAATCCCGTTGTTTTTTAAATTTTTTTCCGTCGATGATGATAAGTTTCAAATTATCTGATGAGACAACTGGTGAGTCGTGATTTTTGGGGTGAGTTCGTTTGTTAAGATTCTTAAAATTCAGTCGATGATGTTTTGGCGTAAAGTTTTTTATTTTTTTTAAGTTTTTGTATAGCCGTAATAAAACGGGTCATAAAACCGGGGCGTAAAAAACAGGGCGTAAAAACCGGGGCGTAAAAAAACTGCCGCGTAAAAAAACGTCTTGTAAAAAATTGTTTTTTGTTTTTTGTAAATACGTAAAAAAAACGGAAGGGGAGTGAAAACGGGGCGTAAAAACCGGGGCATAAAAAAGTTTTTAAAACCCGCATGTAAAAAAGGTTTTAAACCAACTAAAAAAATGGGGCGTAAAAACGGGGGGGGGGGGGGGGGGGAGAAAAAATGTTTTAAAAACCGGGTCGTAAAAAAAACAACACGTAATTACGGAGCGTAAAAACGGGGCGTAAAAATGACACTTAAAAACGGTGTGTAAAAAATGGCGCGTAAAAACGCCGCGAAAAAAGGCGGGTAAAAAACCGGGCGCGTAAAAATACTGGACGTAAAAAAAGGCTTGTAAAAACGGGCGTAAAAAGGTCGTAAAGCCGGGTTGTAAAACGGGCGTCAAAATAGGGTCGTAAAAACAGGCGTAAAAACGTGTCGTAAAAAAGTTTTTTTTTTGTTTTTGGGCGTAAAGTTTTTTATTTTTTTTATAAATAAGTTTTGTAAAGCCGTAAAAAACGGGGCGTAAAAACGGGGTCGTAAAAAAACAGTCGTAAAAAACGAGTCGTATAAACGAGCGTAAAAACGGCGCGTAAATAACGACGCCAAAAAAACGGAACGTATAAAAACGGGGCGTAAAAAACGAAGCGTAATAAACGGGGCGTAAAAAACTGAACTTAAAAAAAACGGATTGTAAAAAATTTGAAAAACATTTGTTTTTTTTGTTAAAAAAACTGATTTTCAAATGTTTTTTAATAAAAAATTCTGATTTCAATAAAACACAATTAATATAATAAGTCAAAAAATAACAAAAACAATAAATACAATAAAATAAAAAAAACAAATTTACTAAACTACGCATTAAATTATAAAAAACATAATAAGACAAAAGTATTTAATATTACTTTTAATCTCATCAATTCATCATCCAAGATCCAATAGATAAAAGTGGTTCTTACGTTCTCACAACTGGAGATGGTTCTCATTTACCCGTCCCCTATATATAATATATATATATATATATATAATATAAATATATATAATAATATATAAAAGGAGAAAATCATGAGAAAACTAACTAAAAAACCAAAAGAAACATAAAAAACATATAATTTTTTATAAAAAATCGCTGCATATTATGTTGCACATGTGCATTATATGTTTTTTATTATTTTTTAAAGTTTTTTTATATAATATATATAGCGAATTTTTATAAAAAATCAAAAAAAATTGATATGTTTTTTTGACTTTTTTAGTTAGTTTTTTGGTTTTCTCATTTAAACTAGTTTTAAAACCGGGTCGTAAAAAAAACAACACTAATTACGGAGCGTAAAAAACGGGCGTAAAAATGACACTTAAAAACGTATGTTTGTGTAAAAAATGGCGCTAAAAACGCCGCGAAAAAAGGCGGGTAAAAAAAACGTGACGCGTAAAAATACTGGACGTAAAAAAAGGCATGTAAAAACGGGCGTAAAAAGGTCGTAAAGCCGGTTGTAAAACGGGCGTCAAAATAGGGTCGTAAAAACAGGTTTAAAAAATGTGTTAAAAAAGTTTTTTTTTTTGTTTTTTGGGCGTAATGTTTTTTATTTCTTTTATAAATAAGTTTTGTGTAAAGCCGATAAAAAACGGGCGTAAAAAACGGGGTCGTAAAAACAGTGTAAAAACGAGTGTTATAAACGAGCGTAAAAACGCGCTAAATAACGACGCAAAAAAAAGGAACGTATAAAAACGGGGCGTAAAAAACGAAGCGTAATAAACGGGGCGTAAAAAACTGAACTTAAAAAAAACGAATTGTAAAAAATTGAAAAACATTTGTTTTTTTGTAAAAAAACTGATTTTCAAATGTTTTTTTATAATAAAAATTCTGATTTCAATAAAACACAATTAATATAATAGTCAAAAAATAACAAAAACAATAAATACAATAAAATAAAAAAAACAAATTTACTAAACTACCCTTTTAGCATTAAATTATAAAAAACATAATAAGACAAAAGTATTTAATATTACTTTTAATCTCATCAATTCATCATCCAAGATCCAATAGATAAAAGTGGTTCTTACGGTTCTCACAACTGGAGGTGGTTCTCATTTACCCGTCCCCTATATATATATATATATATATATATAATATATATATATATAAAAGGAGAAAATCATGAGAAAACTAACTAAAAAACCAAAAGAAACAATAAAAAACATACAATTTTTTATAAAAAATCGCTGCATATTATGTTGCACATGTGCATTATATGCTTTTTATTATTTTTTTAAGTTTTTTTTATATAATATATATAGCGAATTGTTATAAAAAATCAAAAAAAATTGATATGTTTTTTTGACTTTTTTAGTTAGTTTTTTGGTTTTCTCATTTAAACTAGTTTTCTCATGATCCATCCCCTATATATATAATATATATATATGTATATAGGTTAAGGTTCATGCGAGAAGCACCTTTATTGCAAAATAAAATCTAAATAAAATCAAAAAAGCGCTAAAAAAAATTTTATTTTTTTTTACTATTTTTTTTAAATCACTATAATTCTTACCCCTAAAAAACCTTTTTTTTTTCGAGTGACAGTTATCCATGCACATGTGCATATATATCGTAACTTCGACAAATTCCGTAATACATTATCAGTACTAGACAACTGCACTTTAATTTACAATATCATCCGTAATACACTACTTTTTACGTTACCAATATTCAAAATACACATATGCATCATTTTGTATAACCATTATATAATATGTTTTGGTACAAAAATTTGTGTTTTGAATGATGAAGTAGGTTCATATACATGTTATTGGTTAATTATATCTAGTGGTTGATGGTTTGGTTATAGTTGTCACTTTATGATGTAATATGTTGATTGGATAGTGTAAATGGTGATGATATACATGTAATAAAGTGAAAATATCGGTATTGGTATTGTATTATAGATGGTAGGAGGTAATGGTATTGTATTATGGATGGTAGGAGGTAATGGAAGTGTATTATGGATTGTATGATAGAAGAAAGAAAAAGTGTATTAAAAGTAGTGTACCAAAACACCTTATTTCATGTTGGTACATATAGATGCACACGTGCATTTATAATATTGGCAACGTAAAAGTAGTGTATTACAAATGGTAGTGCAAATGAAAGTACAATTGTCTAATATTTGTAACGTATCACAGAATCTGTCGAAGAAATGATACATGTGCATGGTAGTGTATATTATGGATGAAATTATGGATAAAAGAGAAAGTGTATTCAAAGTAGTGTACCAAAACACTTTATTTGATGTTGATACATAGAGATGTACATGTGCATTTCTAATTTTGTAACGTAAACATTAGTGTATTACACGTGGTAGTATAAATGAAAGTACAATTGTCCAATGTTTATAATTTATTACAGAATTTGTCAAAGAAATAATAAAAATGCACATGTGAATGGATAACTGTTACTCAAAAAAAAATTTGAATTTTTTTTATGACAAAATATAGCGAATATTTCAAAAAAAAAATTTAAATCAAAAAAAATTTGGGTGTTTTTTAGATTTTTTAGGTATTATTGTTTGTGTTCACACTGGTTCTCGTGGTTTTCACAATAAAGAGTGGTTTCTAACGGATCTTTCTCCTATATATATATATATATATATATATATATATATATATATATATATATATATATATATGGTGAAGTTCGGCTACAAAGTCTATTTTTTCTACAAAGTGTACAAAGTGAATATCACTAAAACACAATATCCAAACCCTAAGAGTCCATAAAAACTTCAAACATACCATCGTAGAACTATGAATATAAAACACAACATGATAATCAACATAAAACACAGTAATGTTAGTCATTCGATAATCAAAGCCTTATCATCAAAAACACAACACAAAAACCACAAATATGGCGTTTTAGTAATCTTCACTTTGTTATTTGTGGGTTTTAAGTGTGTTTTATGGTTAATATTATGGTGTTTTATGACTTTTTACACTTTGTACGAAAAATGGACTTTGTAGCCAACTCCCACCTTAATATATATATATATATATATATATAGGGGATGAGTAAAATGAGAATCACCTTGAGTTGTAAGAACCGTAGAACCAATATAAGCCATTAATCAAAAGTGTTTTAATGGATGAGATTAAAAAACAATAAAGTAGTTGTAATCATTGTGTTTTAATGAATGAGTTTTTATTTTTAGTGGATAAGAGTAAATTGGTATTTTTACTAACCTCTTTAATAATTGGTAATGAAAGTTGTAATCATTGTACTTTATTTAATGTTTGTGATTTAATTAATACTATTTTTGAATCATGCAGTAAAAAAATTATTTTACGTGTAGGTTCAAACTTTTTTTGTGCGTCGGTTTTAAATATTTTTACACGCGGGTTCAGACTTTTTTACGGGCGAGTTCAGACTTTTTTTACGCCCGGTTTTAAACTTTTTTTACGTGCCGGTTTTAAAAATTTTTACGTGCGGTTTTAGACTTTTTTTACGCGCCGGTTTTCGACTTTTTTTACGCGCCGGTTTATAACTTTTTTTACGCGCGTTTTTAAACTTTTTTAACGTGCCGGTTTAAAATTCTCTTTGCGCGCCGGCTTTAAAAAAATTTTACGCGCGGGTTTAAATTTTTTTACGCGCCGTTTTAGAAACTTTTTTTACGCGCGGTTTTAAACTTTTTTACGCGCCGGTTTTAAACTTTTTAACGCGCCGGTTTTCAACATTTTTTTACGCGCGGTTTTAAACTTTTTTTATGCGATGGTTTAAAAAAAATTTATGCGCCGGTTTTTAAACTTTTTTACGCGCCGGTTTTAAATATTTTTTACGCGCGGTTTTAAATATTTTTACGCGCGGTCATAAACTTTTTTTATGCGTGTCGTTAAACTTTAAAACAATTTTTTTACAAAATTTTTTTTTACGGGTTTAAACTTTTTTATAAAATTTTTTTACGATAAACAAAAATATTTTATTTTTACAAAAACTTTTTTACCATAACTTTTTACAAAAAAAAATTTTACGTGAAACTTCTTTTTACGCCCCCGACACCCCGATTTCGAGTTTACAAAATTTGAGGATCTCACCGAATGAACTCATCTAAAAATCATGACTCAATAGATGTTTCATGTTAAATCTTAAATTGAAGAGAAAGAAAATATGTGACATATTGAGTTTTAATTAGAAGAGAGAGAAAAGATGTGACATGGGAAATAAAAGACTAAAATACCATTTTGATTTAATTTGGTTATGGATGATGTGTAAATATGCAATTGGATGATAGGAGTTCTCATGGTTTTCGCAACTGGGATTGGTTCTCTCTTGAACCGAATCCTATATATATATATATATATATATATAATATATATATATATATATATATATATAGGGATCCTAAATAAGAACACCCTATTTGAGAAACTTGAGAAGAAATCTGGACCACACATTTTTTTAAGCTTTTCGTAATATACACATATGTTTAGTTTACAATTGACTATATACATATGTGTATAATTCAATATACATATATGTATATAGTCACTTTTAAACTATACATATGTGTATGTTACGAAAAGCTTAGGGAAAATGTGTGGTCCAGATTTCTTTCAAATTTCTCAAATAGCTTACTTCTTCTCAAATGATCTTAACCCTATATATATATATATATATATATATATATTAACAATAGAATTCAATGAATGGTGTTTATAATACTATAATAATATATATAGTTTTTTATACTTTTATTATTTTAATATTTTAATAATAGTTATTTTCTTTGTCTTTTAAGTTGGATAATCTTGGTGTCAATTAGTACTGGTATCGAAAATACCGGTATGGTCCGGTTCGTTATCGGTACATGAAGGTAAAACTAGCACCAGTCTGGTATATAAAACGCCAAAAGTCGGTACCGAAATGATTTTGAAAATCTTTTAGTTCGGGAAATTGGGTACTGCTACTCGGTACCATTTGCTCATCGCTGATCACGGATACCATACGAACAACAATGGTATCGTGCAACTTTTTTTGTTGATTTGCTTCAACTTTTAATGATTTCTTTTTTTTAGTTTCAGGTGTAGGGAGAGCTAGGTGCCAACCGATACCGAATCGGTACTGGTACCGAAAATATCGGTTACGGTACCGGTATATGAAAGTAAAAAGCGGTAGGCGCCAAAAGTTGATACCGAATTGGTACTTAAGATCTTTCGATTCGTGAAATTTGGTACCGGTACTCAGTACCATTTGTTCATCTCTGACCACGGGTTTCATAAGAACAACATCATTACTACACAACTTTTTTGGTTGGTTTTCTTTCGCTTATCTTTTAGAGTTTTTTTCTATATTTTCTTTTTATTCTTGTCAGTGGTTTCGTACATAACGCTCTCTTAGTGATTTCAAAACACATGTAAACACAGACTAAATAACAAAAGAAGTTCACCGCAACGACACAATCGTAAAAAAACTTAGTATAATTAAAATGCTTTGATTGACATGAAACGAAACCGTTATACATAAACGTCATATTTGTAACCACCACTCATGTTAGCAAATTATCACAATGAGACAAAAAGTTACCTTATACACATCGAAAGTCTCAACTTTATAAAACAAATAGATTTTAATATACAAATAATTGGCACATTTGGTTCCCATATGATTCACAGAAATTAAGTGAAATAGAATTTAACCGTTTTGTCTTTGTTTACAAAAGGAGGATGAACAGAATCCTTAATTTCGCCAAAAGTTACTACTACTATTTTTTATTGTTAATAAATAATATTATCATCGTTTTAGGTTGATTCGAGACCAGTATTTACGATTATTAAAAAGCAATGAATTTTATTTTCTCCGTTTCATGGTAACCATGACAGAATTAAAAAAAAAACACAATTCAGCATAAAAGTATTTAAAAAAAATTAGATTATAATTCTAGTTGTGTTAAAAGATTCTCTTTCTGTAAAAATACGACTATGATCGATTAAACCCTCTTATAATTTAAAATCATGCACTAATACTGATCAGTGCCCACGACTAGTGATCAAAGAGGAATTACCAAAAAAAAACCAAATTAAAATCCTATAGTTTCTAGTGAAATGTTATTGAATTTTATATTTTGTATATTTATCCTTCAAACTAGATCTCAATTATTTTAATATCATTTGTTGAACTGTAATTTGTCTCACCAAATTTTAACTAACTTGGTTGAGGGGTTATAGTTAGGATTAAAGGCACTTATAACACATTTTTTTAATGATGAACTTTATGTACAAAGTTATCACACATTCCAAATCAAAGAGCCCTGTATTACCCTACTTTTGCCAGAGACTATGTTGTCTTAACCAGGCCCACGCTGACTTCAAAGTTTGGCTTTTTTTTGCGTCCCTCCGGAAATCATACCGTCGGCTGCCACTTGACGGTCGTTGTGCCACCACAAGAACAAAACTCCTTGGCGTAACACACGGTGGGACGAAAACCCGGTTGGGCTCGGGAATCGAACTGACAACCTCACACAAGGCCTAGTCCAAATCCTTTATTGTCTATATCCTCCTCAATATAACACAAGTGAGAACTGAAGTTGAGTCTCCGTTGGAAAACTCAAAGCCTCCATCCACTAGGCCACAAGTAGAGGGATTACATATGAACACATTACTAATTAGTATCAATTATTCTTTATTTGCATTAATGACAAAACTCCTGTTTAATTAATTAGAATCTCATAGATGAAGCCGCTTCAGATAGACATGAATTGAAATATTGAATTCCCCTTGTTTAGTTTGGCATAGACAATAAGATTCCAGCTAACTTTTAGCTTCACATAGACAAGAACAAACCTTGTTTAGTTTCAGTTATAAAATATTACCTACCTTAATTTAATGTAGTCTGCTTATGACTTATCCCAATGGGGGTCAAGAATTAGTTATAAGTTAAAAAGAGATTTAGTTCTATGGCGCATTGGAATTAAATAAACAATTTTACAAAATGTGGTTTATAGAAATAGTTAAACAATAAAAAGTAACTTATAACATTGCAGTTCATCTTTCAGAAACTTATAAACTTTTCACCGGGAACATGTATGTGCATGATATAATTATAAAGGCAGCATCTTCTTCTTTTTGGGGGGTGCATGTTAAAGATCCTACAAAGGTAAATGCTACTAGAGTTTGTGTTACAGATCAGAGCATGCTTCTTCCCACGATTCGAACTATCCCCGTAAAGCCGATGATGGTAATGATCAACCACAAGAAAATGCATCCAAAACCAGTTTCGGATCTTGATCTAGGGATAATGGTTGGGTTAGTTTTCCGACAAAATATTTATATTAGATCGTATGAAGTTGGGCCAGATCAAACAACTTCTATAGAAACAATTATGAATCATTTGCAGGTATGGTAAATTTGTCATTCATATATTTGTTTGCATGTGCATGATGTTAATTACTTCTGAATGTTAAAATGATTCATAGGAAACATCCCTTAATCATTTAAAGACGATTGGAATCTTGCAAGATGGCTTCGGTTCAACACCAGAGATGTGCAAGAAGAACCTAATATGGGTGATGACGAAGATGCAACTGGTAGTGGACCGTTCTCCAGCATGGTACAATAATCTTTTTTCTCTATGTAGTTCATATTGTGTGTGTATGGTGGAGGTGGGGAGGGGGTTGTTCTTTCCGGAATCAAAAAACCGTTAGAACCAGTGTCGAACCTTGAGATTTCCCACTGGGGTCGGAAGTCACCATACCTAAAATTATAGCTTAAAAATTATAAAACCGGGGATCAAAAAATGTATATACCCAAAAATTCTACACGAAAACTACATACCGCACACTACTGAGCGAAAAGTTCAGGGGGTCAGCGCCACCAGCCCCCACTAAGCTACGCCCTTTGTTAGAACGGTGTTAACTATTTATTATATAGATAAATTGGATACACATATTTTTCAATATATTTTGGGCTTAGTTTTGCTGTTTTTAAAATATATGTATATGACATTGAATGATTTTTTTTTCTAAATACATACGCATATACACTACATACATATAAGCAAATACACACACACCCACCCACACGCATGTATATACATATTAGGGGAATTTACAAAACTAGCCATTGACCAAAACCACTTTCAAAACTAGCCACCTCCTGCGTCCTTGGAGCGACACATCATGCACGGGATGCGTCTTTGGAGCCGCATCATTAAAATCCATTAAAAATGGACATGTGGCATTTTCAAAAGTTGCATAATCCCGAACGCATTAGGAGAACCCAGACACATGAGAAGACCCCCGATCGCATGAGGTGGACCCACAGACGTATGAGAAGAACCCCATAGACACATGAGGTGGAGCCACAGACGCATGAGGAGAAACCTAAAATCGCCTGACACTTGAGCTTCTGAAATCTCTACAAGACGCATCCCGTGCATGATGCGTCGCTCCAAGGACGCGGGAGGTGGCTAGTTTTGAAAGTGGTTTTGGTCAATGGCTAGTTTTGTAATTTTCCCTATATATTATTGGTTCTTATATAAACCAACTCCCACACTTAGTAGAAGCTTGTCATCTTGAGCGTATTGTTGGACTATGATGTATCTTGCCATTCTAAAATCTATTATAGGGGGGATGTTGTTCAAGTTGATACTTGGAAAGCTGCATCCGGGAAAAATGGCATGCGTTGTAATTGGGTGTTTCGCGATTCCAAAACAGGCACAATTTTAATAAGAGCATCAAGGTTAAAAACTTCTGCCATATGAGATTATATGAACTTTGATTGTATACTTTTTTGTATTAATGGTCATGGTGGTATATGTATTTCTTGTACAATCTTGTAGCATTTGGGTGATGATGAACAAAGAGACAAGAAGGTTATTCAAATTCCCATATGAAGTTCGAGCTGAATTAGAACAATACTTTCTGGACACACCGCCTGTGGTCCAACAAGATACTATAAAATGGTCAAAACAAGATGAGAACATAGTTGATCATGTTCGCAACGGATTAATGGTCCGTACAATATTCTTCAGATTTACGCAATGTTTTCATTACCGGGCCAGCCATCAAATTAGCTACCTTACTGATTCACTAGTCGGAACTTGTTTGAAAAATGGGCAACATCATGAATATATTAAAAACCAATCATATAAAGATATAGGATATTAAAAATAAAACATAATAATACTTTATTTTTTTAAAGATTTGCAATGATAAATTATGAAGCCTTGAGGTAGTACATAGATATTAAATAGTACTTTGAATAGAAAAAAGAACATTTTTTTTAAATTCAGTCCTTGTAGAGGACCGTTTTAAAATGAAAATGATTCATATACACAAAACCAAACAGATGATGTGTCCAGTTCCAAGCCAGCCAAGTCTGGCTAGTCCAATCCGGTTTTGAAAACACTTTATGTACATGAAACGCAACATTTGTGGGCTTCCTATAGTGCTTATATCTAAACTTCTTAGGTCTTTGAACATGCTTAGCCAAGATGGAGCGATTTGGATATCAATCAACATGTTAACAATGTGAAATACATTGGGTGGATCCTCGAGGTACTTATCGAACAATCTTGCATTCTAATTACAGATGAATTGTGATGAATTAAGACACTTGGTTGTTATATGCAGAGTGTTCCAGTGACAATTATGGAAAACTATGACCTCACTAGCATGACTTTAGAGTACTGTCGAGAGTGTAGGAAGGATAATGTGGTGCAGTCTCGCACTTTTGTAATTGGGACCGACGATGGAGAAATAGCCAATCGCGACCATGTTGATTGTGAACATCTGCTTCAACTTGAGATCGGAGGTGGCAGTGGTGATCGTATCATGAAAGGTAGGTCGCGATGGCGGTCAAAATATGCTGAAAAGAAAGGACATGAGAGTTTGGTTAATTAGTTGTTTTTATAAGTAAGTGGCTAATCTTAGAGAATATGGTAAGTCACATTATTAACTCTTTTCCACGTTATATCAATTGGCTAAAACCCAAGGGGTACGTACGGGGGATCTATACCTACATACGTTGAAGTTGTTGATCCATGTGAATCCTTTGTCTTACTTTCTCTGTCTCTTATATTGCATTTATAAAATACCTAATGTATTGTACAATAAGATATAAATGTGGTGGACAAATGTTAGACATACAAAATAAGGCATTAGATGTCACACCCTGACCCGCAGCGGAAATGGTAGTCAGGGCATGATTGTGTTTTCATCAAAGCTCATGACATTTACTATAAAGTTTCATATTTATTATTTCTTTTTAAAGAAGAAGTTACAATAAACATACAAGCACAACATGTTCAAATACATTTTTCATGACTTCTTTATTTTTCTTCTAAGGCAATTTCCTATGTGTTCCTTGCTTCAACCTGTCCACCTGTATCATGTGTAAAAATAGGGTTTTGGGTCAACAAAAGTTGACGAGTGAATCTTATGAAAATATTTGAACGAATTTGTTATATTGGTTATAAAAAGGTGCATAACCACATATGAGTAAACGTAAATGTAAATTTAATCACAATACACATAATATCAATTAATGCACACGCACACACCAAATGATGAACAATGAGATCAAGGCTCAATCAAAAGGAGCCGATCTAGTGAGGCACGCGATGTTCAACTCGTCTCCAACGAGGAACTGATGGGCCTAATGAATGATTTGCACGCAACTTGACAAATTGTAAACACACATCACATCAAACAATATTTACATCACAAGTTTAGATCATATAATGGTAATAGCACAAGTTTGAATAAACGAAATAATTAAAGCGACACATGATACACCCCAAAACATGAATAAAAGGGGGAATTTGTAAGAATTCACTCACCTTAGGTTGCGTATACGTTCTTGAATAAGCGCACGAGTAAAGGTGAAGGAGCGACAGAGAGTTTAACCTAGGATAAGATATAATGAATTTAATTATTGGGTTTGATTATAACGTACAAGGTTTATAGATTTAACGAGCTATTTTATAAGAGTTGTTTCAATTATTCGTTTTCGGTTACGAATAAACTTTTGCAAGGGTTAAATATTAATATCTCATTACTTGTCTTGAACAATAATGATAAAATAGTATTAGAATAATAAGATTAATAATATTAATGCTAATAATAGTTAGATTTAGTAATAATATTATTACCAAATAATCTTTAGATTTTAATAAATAAATACTGATTTCAAGTAATAATAATACTATTAGTTTAAATTTAATAATGATAATAATTCTAATAACAAAATTTGAAATTTTAGAAATGATGATAGCTATGCTAATAAGAAATGTAAATAATAATAATAGCACAAACTGTTTAAGAAAAACTGGCCCAAAAACTGGTCCAAACCTTTGTTTCAGCTAGCCCATGACTCGCAAAAAAAAAGGAACAGGCCAACTGCAACAACCCGGGTTTCGAACCCGTGCCCAAGGGCTCAACAGGAACGCGCAACACCACTGGGCTACGCCCTAGTTTGGTGTGCATTTAATGATTTCATTAGTTTTAACAGCAAGCTGATGTCATCGTCTTTGTTAAATAACAAGATCGTCTGTGGTGCTTCTAAACTCAAAATTCTGATTTGTTTGTATGATATGGGATTGTATCTGATGCAAAACAACAAAAAAATAGACAAATTAAATACATGGACACGAATGTATACCAAGCCAAGGGATGCCGTGCGTTTCGTCAGAAACCGGTCGTCTTTTCCGGCGTCGGCGTGTATCCGGCGGGTTGCAGACACTCCGGCGACTGCTGTTCATTCGCCGGCGGTAGTGGTGGTCGAACAAGAGGGTGACAAGGGTGAGGGAGGTGTTTGTGAGGTGAAAGGTCTTCGGTATTTATAGTCGTTCGGTATTAATGATGGGTAATGAATCAATTACGATAATCAGTTATGTGAAAGAAAAGGGAACTCCAAACAAACTACTGAACGAGTTTTCACGAAGCTTTAAGCCCTCTATTTATAGATTGCATAGAAAAACAGTTTCAAGAATCAATTAAAGATTTCGGTTATGATTGACTATTCTCCATGATTTTGTAATTGCAACATGATTGGGATTTGATTTCTGTTTCGATTTATGTTGAAGGTAACCGCCCTTTTATTACAGATTGAAGGTTACAATTGCCGATGATTTATGGGCGGGTGAATCTTGAACTGGTTTAAGTTCTGGGTTTAGTACAAAATTTGTTTATGCCAACTCACAAATGTGATTGTAGTGTAGTGGTGTTGGATGTGAGTGCGAGTGCAGGAGACCCGGGTTCGATTCCGGTTTCCTCCTTTCTTTTTATTTTACTATTTGATTTATTATTAAAGATTAATTTAACTTACTTATTGTTTTATTTATTAATTATGGTCTTTAAATTCTAAAATATTTATTAATTAGGAGATATTTTGTCACACCCCGACCCGCAGCGGAAAAAGGTGATCGGGGCATGATTGGGTTTTCATCAAAGCTCATGACATTTATTATAACGTTTCATATTTATTATCACAATTTTAAGGAAGATCATACAATCATAATTACAACATGTCTATACATCTTTCTAGACTTCATTATTTTATTCCAAGGCATTTTCCTATGTGTTCCTTGCTTCATCCTGTTCACCTGTATCATGTGTAAAAATGGTTTTTGGATCAACAAAAGTTGGCGAGTGAACCTTGTTAGAAAAACATTTATTATTTATTTCTGGTTGTATTTAATATGGAAAAATTGTGCAATAATGATATATGAACAAACGTAAATAAACATACAATAACAAACAAATAGCATACAATAACAAACCACCTTGCATGAATATGTAATATGAATGACAATATAAATGTTGGCAACGTCTCGTTCACGCTCATAGGTAATGGGGAACGGCTCACGCTCATAGGTAATGGGGAGCAGACGGCCTATGATGAAATGTCTGTGCGATCAAGGCTCAATCAAACGGAGCCGATCGTATGTTGGCAACGCCTCGTTCACGCTCATAGGTAATGGGGAACAGCTCAACGCTCATAGGTAATGGGGAGCGGCGGCCTATGATAATGTATGTACTGAAAATGATAAATTTAATCTAAACAATAATCACACAAACAGATGATACATGTTGAATATACAGTTAATCATGAATATGATGGATGCACAATAGTTTAAAAGTAATAAATAATAAGACACATGATACACCCCAAAAACGTGATTAAAACGGGGAATTTGTAGAAATTCACTCACCTTGGGTGCGTTTGGTGAATGATGTTGAATGCGCACGAGTTTAGAGGATTGACCGACGAGGAATAACTAACCTAATTAATAACGAAAAGGTACGGTAAATAAGTGGATTTTATTAACAATTTAAATAGGATTTTTGGATATATTTTTGTGAGTTGAAGGCTATTTTCTAACTTTAAAAACGTTATTTTTAAGTATTTTTAATTGATTTTTAATTAAATAAATAAATAAAAATAAATAAAAAAAATGTTGACTTTTGACCGTTGACCATGACTGTTGACCGTTGACCGTTAACCGGTTCGGTTGTGAATATTATTGCACTGAGTGAGACTCGAACCCGTGACCTCCCGTACGCGTGCACGCAGCTCTACCAACTGAGCTACGTGTCTAACCCGAAATATTTCTGTTTTAATTATATTTATATACTATTTAACTTAATCCGAAAATCATTTATTTTTTAAAAAGGATTTTAATTGCTCTGAACCGGTGCCGTCAACCAGTCTCGAACCCGAGACGTATGAGTTAGTGTTGCACACAGTCCACCGCTGGACTGTGTGTCTAACCTGGTTAATAATCCGGTTTTTATTATACTTAACATGATTCTGTGAGTTATCCCGGTTCAGTTAAAAAGAGCATTTTTATTTAAGAGAGTAAGGTTGTGATAGGAATCGAACTCGCGACGTGTATGTATTTGTTTGCACACAGTCCACCGCTGGACTGTGTGTCTAACCCGTTCATAATACTGATTTTAATTAATCTAATAACATAAACGAACTTCGTCTTCTTCGCTCAAGAACACAGATAATGATAATTCAACTTTTCATGTCCAATTCGATTAACAAGCATTATAAGCAATTGAAAGGTTATGAACGGAGAGGGTTTGGGGAAAGGATGTACCGATCAGTGTCTTTCACAGAACTCCGGCAAGGATTCGTCGGCTCTGTTTTGTGAACTTCGGCTGTTAGGATCAATTAACAGTTTGGATGGATTAGATGTGAAATTGAACTACTGAGCAACGATTATCAGTAGGTTTAAATGATCATACCGGCTCACGGCGTGATTCTGGAAATTTCAGAAGTTTTCCGGCGAAAGCAGAATTTCCGACAACGTCGTCTGTGATTGATTCTGGATGGTGGATTTATGTTAGTAACGGTCTAGCAATGGAATGAAACAAAGAGAGTCGATGTATTTACCGTGTTGATGTAAGTCTCGTTTTCCGACGAAAGTCCGGTGATGGCAGAAAAATTCCGGCGAGTGAAATTGCGTCTAGAATTGGTGTGATTGTGAGCGAAAAGATTATTAGAGGCTAAAGTGTGTATTTTATAGGGAAGAATATCGATGAATTGGGTCTGATTACCGTCTTGATTCGTTGGTCAATAATTCTCCGGCGGTTATGACTGATGTCGCGGACTGGACATTGGTTATAACCGATGTAAGAGTTATTATACACGTTAAGTCACAAGAAACCGACCGTAAATGGCGAAATCGTCGGGATATCCGATGACTGCGAATTGGGCGCGTCGGTTGATAGATTTGAAATCGAGGTTTGATATTTGAATTAATTGTTTTGATATATTACTAAAGAACACAAGTGGCGGAGTGGTTTGGTGAGTGAGAGTTAAGACTTGAAGCTTTACCCGGCTGACCCGGGTGCGAAACCCGCATCAGCATAATATTTTTATTTCGTTATTTTTAATAAATTTTCAATTATAAATTTTATAATCTAATATATTTATTAATTATGTATCGTTTAAAATTAATTTGAGCATTAAATACGCAACGAAATTTTTAACTGGATGTTCGGTTCATAAACGAAGCGGGTTTGGTTAACCCGGTTTTTGACGGATGTTACAGTATCACCTACTTTTAGAAATTTCGTCCCGAAATTTAAGTAGTGGCATGTTTGTCTTAAAAGGATGGTGTTTTAAATTTGACAATTACATACTTAAAAGGGAGTAAGAGTTTAAATTTTGTTTGAGGCGGTAACGTTCCTTGTAAGGGTTGAGTACCCTGCTACAGGAATCGCTTTTTGATGCCTACGATAAAGAATATTTAGAAACTGAGTTGATTCACTAAGTATTATTTTATGCGCAAGAGTTTCGATATGTTTGGAAAGATAAGGTTATATCCTAAAACAAACTTCTACTACTAAAACCTACATGGAACTTCTCATCATCGCCTGACAATGCCTCTGATCCTTTGACAAGAATACTTATATATAGGAATTACCAGCGGCGTATCCACCATATTCTTGTCAAATTTTCATTGGTTTTATCAGTAAATCATGATTGGTTCTATGATGTGACTCTAGAACATAAACAAACACAACAACCAAAGCCTGAGTCCTAATTCTGATAGTATACATGTTTGAATGGTGGCAGTACCTCTCTCGTTTGTTATGATGGAGAGGTTAGTCTATGTAGAAATGGAACACAATCCCATTTCTTTAAATGATGAGATGATATGAATGCTAAATCAGTGAGTATAAAACAAACTTCAACCAAGACACTACTAAATCCTACATGGAACTTCTCATAACCGCCTGACAATGCCTTTGATCCTTTGGCAAGAATACTTATATATAGGAAGTACCAGCGGCGTATCCACCATATTGTTGTCAAATTTTCATTGGTTTTGTCAGTAAGTTATGATTAGTCCTATGTGACTCTAAAACATAAACAAACACAACAACCAAAGCTTGAGTCTTAATTCTGATAGTATACATGTTTGAATGATGACAGTTACTCTCTCGTTTGTTATGATGGAGAGGTTAGTCTATGTAGAAGTGAGACACAGCCCAATTTCTTTAAATAATGATATTGAAATACGTTGAGATGTATGATGATATGAATGCTAAAATCAGTGAGTATAAAACAAACTTCAACCATGACATTACTAAATCCTACATGGAAACTCTCATAACCGCCTGACAATGCCTCTGATCCTTTGGCAAGAATACTTATATATAGGAAGTACCAGCGGTGTCACACCCCGACCCGCAGCGGAAAAGGTGATCGGGGCATGATTGGGTTTTCATCAAAGCTCATGACATTTATTATAATGTTTCATATTTATTATTACAATTTAAAGGAGATCATACAATCATAATTACAACATGTTCTACACATCTTTCTAGACTTCATTATTTTCTTCTAAGGCATTTCCTATGTTTTCCTTGCTTCATCCTGTTCACCTGTATCAAGTGTAAAAATGGTTTTTGGATCAACAAAAAGTTGGCGAGTGAACCTTGTTAGAAACATTTATTATTTATTTCTTGTTGTATTTAATATGGAAAATGTAACATCCATCAAAAACGGATTTACCAAACCCGCTCCGTTTATCAACCGAACAGTCAGTCAATTTTTTCGTTGCGAATTAAATGCCCAAAATAATTTTAAACGATCCGTAATCAATTATTATGCGGGGATATATATTTAGTTTTTGAAAAACTGATAAAAATAACAAAATAAAAATGTTTTAATCATGCCGGGTTTCGAACTCGGGTCTATACCGGTTCAACCAAACGCTTAACTCACACACCGTAAACCACTCCGCCACTTTGATTTTCTGTTAAGTGAATGGATTTATTAAATCAAATAATGATGTGCGGAATTCAAACTCGGTCAACTTGCGCCCAAACAGCAGTCGTCGGAAATCCCGACGACTTCGCCCATAAAACACGCTTTCGCTCAATTTAATCAATCAATTAACTCTAGCGACAGCTATAGCCAACGTCTGAAACCGCGTCATCAGCCAAATCGCCGGAAGAACGGTTGACTTCGAATTAAGACCGAATTCAGACCCCATTCATCTCAATGCTACCCTATAAATACACCCACAACTCGCCAGAAGTCTTTCACACTCAAATCGCACCCTTTCCCGGCGAAAAATCACTCGCCGGAAATACTTGATACTTCGCCGGAAAACCGTATCAGTAATCTCTGAGCTTACTGAACCCCCTAAACCTTCACCGAAGTCACCCACAACCTTTGTAACCTTTCGGAAGACTCTCTGCTGCAAGAGACTTGTCGCCGGAAAAAGGATTCTGTCGCCGGAGTTCTGCCGGAAAACAGAGTAAAACCAGTCGGTACATCTCACGCTTAAATTCATTCCCTTTTTACTTTTATCTCATTTGTAATTGATCATTAAACGCTAAAGGAACATGAATCAACATTCGAATCCGTCAGTCGTCACTTCCGGTGAAAACCAGTGAAGAAGACGACGTTACGGTAATGGTTAAGTATAATTAAAATCCAGATAATTACCGGGTTAGACACACAGTCCAGCGGTGGACTGTGTGCACTTTTAAAGCTAAGGTCACGAGTTCGAGTATTGTCCCTCACACGCCGCCTTGATAAAAATCTTTTTTTCGCAGAACTGAACCGGAGTGTTTTCGGTACATGTTAAGTTTATTGATAACTGACTTAATAATCAAGTGCGAACACACAGTCCAGCGGTGGAGTGTGTGTCCGCTAACCCACAGGTCCCGGGTTCGAGACCTGTGGAGCACACCGGTTCTGAGATTTAATTCGTTTTTAATAATAAAGGATTTCTGTTAATTCTAATTAATATATATATATAATTAAAATCGGATATATAACGGGTTAGACACGTAGCTCAGTTGGTAGAGCTGCGTGCACGCGTACGGGAGGTCTCGGGTTCGAGCCTCACCCGGCGCACAACAATATGCCTATAAACCGGTCAACGATAGTCAAAGTCAACGGTCAAAAGTCAACTGTAGCAAAAATAAAATATTTTTTTTATTATTTTTATTTAATTATTTTAATTAAAAATACTTAAAAATAACATTTTTAAGGTTAGAAAATAGCCTCAAACTCACAAAAATACACCCAACAATCCTACTAAAATAGATTAATAAAACCCGTTTACTTACCAAACCGTGATGCGATTTATCTAGGTTTAATCTCACTTGTGGTTAAAACCATTTCGCGTGCAATCAACGTCATCAACCGAACGCACCCAATGTGAGTGAATTCTTACAAACTCCCCTTTTTTATTCATGTTTTGGGGTGTATCATGTGACGCTTAAACTAATTCTCTTATGCAAATTCGTGCTATACCATTATATGAACTAAATTAGAATGTAACTATTGTTTGGTTGTGATGTATTTCATATTGTCAAAGTTGTATACAAATTATTTAGGCCCATCAGTTCGTAAGAACAACGCGTGCCTCAAAACTCATTTATTAGGCCCATCAGTTCCTCGTGTGAGACGAGAACAACGCGTGCCTCAAAACTCATACATTAGGCCCATCAGTTCGTAAGAACAACGCGTGCCTCAAAACTCATTTATTAGGCCCATCAGTTCCTCGTGTGAGACGAGAACAACGCGTGCCTCAAAACTATCATTTGGTGTTTGTATGTTCAATATTCAATATTATGTGTTGTGTGAATAAATTTACATCTACATTTACTCATATGAGGTATGCACATTATTTATAATCAATTGGATAAACTCGTTCAAATGTTTTTCCATAGGATTCACTCGCCAACATTATGTTGATCCAAAAACCTTTTTACACATGATACAGGTGGACAGGTTGAAGCAAGGAAAACATAGGATATGCCTTAGAAGAGAAACAAGAAGCTTAGACTGATAGTTAGA
This sequence comes from Scalesia atractyloides, assembly GCA_947069175.1. NCBI lineage: Eukaryota > Viridiplantae > Streptophyta > Magnoliopsida > Asterales > Asteraceae > Scalesia > Scalesia atractyloides. The sequence goes on from CAMTDV010000017.1 coordinate 9,073,296, forward strand.
ACATGTTGTATCATTTATTGTAAATTTCCATTAAATTGTATTAATGAATATGAAACATATAATAAATGTCATGAGCTTTGATGATAACCCAATTATGCCCCGATCACCTTTTCCGCTGCGGGTCGGGGTGTGACAGAAAAGTTGCGCAATAATCATATATGAACAAACGTAAGTAAACATACAATAACAAACAAATAGCATACAATAACAAACACTTTGCATGAATATGTAACATGAATGATAATTTAAATGTTGGCAACGTGTCGTTCACGCTCATTGGTAGTGGGGAACGGCTCACGCTCATAGGTAATGGGGAGCAGACGGCCTATGATGAAATGTATGTGCGTCAAGGCTCAATCAAACGGAGCCGATCGTGTGTTGGCAACGCCTCGTTCACGCTCATAGGTAATGGGGAACAGCTCAACGCTCATAGGTAATGGGGAGCGGCGGCCTATGAAAATGTATGTACTGAAAATGATAAATTTAATCTAAACAATAATCACACAAACAGATAATACATGTTGAATACACATTTGTTCATGGATATGATAGATGCACAATAGTTTAAATGTGATAAATAATAAGACACATGATTCACCCCAAAAACGTGATTAAAACGGGGAATTTATAGAGATTCATTCACATTGGGAGCATTTGCTTGAAGATGTTGAATGCGCACGAGTTTAGAGGATTGATCGACGAGAGATAACTAACCTAATTAATAAACTAAAGGTATGGTAAATAAGTGGATTTTATTAACAATTTTTAATAGGATTTTTGGATATATTTTTGTGAGTTTAAGGCTATTTTCTAACTTTAAAAACATTATTTTTAAGTATTTTAAATTGATTTTTAAATTAAATAAATAAATAAAAATAAAAAAAATGTTGACTTTGACCGTTGACCATGACCGTTGACCGTTGACAGGTCCGGTCGTTTATACATGTGCGCTGGGGGAGACTCGAACCCGTGACCTCCCGTACGCGTGCACGCAGCTCAACCAACTGAGCTACGTGTCTAACCCGAAATAATTCTGTTTTTAATTATACTTACATACTATTTAGATTTATCCAGAAATTATTTATTTCAAAAAGGATTTTAAATGTATCGAACCGGTGCTGTCAACAGGTCTCGAACCCGGGACCTGTGGGTTAATGTGCACACAGTCCACCGCTGGACTGTGTGTCTAACCTGGTTAATAATCCGGTTTTTATTATACTTAACATGATTCTGTGAGTTATCCCGGTTCGGTTAAAAAGGGCATTTTTATTCAAGAGAGTGAGGTTGGGACAGGGATCGAACTCGAGACGTGCGTGTATTGTTTGCACACAGTCCACCGCTGGACTTTGTGTCTAACCCGTTTATTAATCTGATTTTAATTAATCTTATTATACACAGTCGACTTCGTCTTCTTCGCTCAAAGACTCAGTCGGCGATTTTTTTGACTGTTCTTGATTGAGTCGTTTATCGAACATATTACTGGTTGAAAGGTGATGAGTAAAATGAATTTAGGAAATCGAATGTACCGATCGAACTGTGTTTCTTCAGAATTTCGGCAATGGACGTCGGCTCTGATTTGTGTATTCCTTCTGATTGAATCAATTAACATTTTTGTTTGATTAGTTATGAAAGTGGGGTACTAAACAAGGATTAACAGAAGTGTTGAATGTTCATACCGATTCAGAGCGTGAGATTGGAATTTCCAGAAGTTTTCCGGCGAGAGCTGAATATTCCGGCTAAATTGTCTGGGATTGATTCTGATGGTTGGATTGAAGTTAGTAACAGTCTAACAACGGATTGAAACAGAAAGAGTCGAGGTATTTACCGTTTTGAGGTGAGTCTCGGTTTTCCGACGAAAGTCCGGTGATGGCAGGATATTTCCGGCGAGTGAAATTTCTTCGAGAAAAGGTGCGATTTTGAGCGAAAAGGCTACCAGAGACTTGTGGGTGTATTTATAGGGAAGAATCGAGACGAATTGGGTCTGATTTCAGTCTCGATTCATGGTCAGTTGTTCTCCGGCGGTTACGACTGATGTCGCGGGTTTAGACATCGGTTATAACCGACGTTGAGGTTAATTCTTCGGTTAAATCAATAGAAACCGTCAATTATCGGCGAAGTCGTCGGGATTTCCGGTGACTGCGAAATGAGCGCGTCTTTGACTGGATTTGATTTCTGTGTTTTGTTATTTGAATTAATTGTTTCGATATATTACTAAAGAACACAAGTGGCGGAGTGGTTTGGTGAATGAGAGTTATGTCACTCCCCGACCCGCAGCGGAAAAGGTGACCGGGGCATGATTGGGTTATCATCAAAGCTCATGACATTTATGATACGTTTCATATTCATTAAATACAATTTAATAGGAAATTTACAACTATAATTACATCATGACCTAACATCAATCTAAGCTTCTTTGTTCTCTTCTAAGGTATTTCCTATGTTTTCCTTGCTTCAACCTGTTCACCTGTATCATGTGTAAAAGGTTTTTGAATCAACAAAAAGTTGGCGAGTGAATCCTATGGAAAACATTTGAACAAGTTTATTTAATTGATTATGAAATGAGTGCACAACCACACATGAGTAAAAATAGATGTAAACTTACTCAACAATCATTAGATATTAATAAAGCACACATGAACAATAATGGAACGTTTAGAGGCACGCGTTGCTCAACTCGTCTCTCACGAGGAGCTGATGGGCCTAATGAATGAATTGCATAAACATGATAATATGAAAGACATAACTACAAACAATATAAACTCAATGATACACACATGAACAATAATGGATTGGTTTTGAGGCACGCGTTGCTCACTCGTCTCCCACGAGGAGCTGATGGGCTTAATGAATGAATTTCATACAAGTTGACAAAATGAAATACGTAATCACAACAATATAAACAATCTAAGTTTAGATCACGACATGGTATGGCACAAGTTTAAATAAACGAGTTAATTATTTTGTGACACATGACACACCCCAAAACGTGTAATTAAAAGGGGGAGTTGTAAGATTCACTCACAGTGGGTGCGTTCGGTTGATGATGTTGAATGCACGCGAAGTGGTTTTAACCACGAGTGAAATTAACCTAGATAAATAGCATTATGGTTCGGTAAGTAAACGGATTTTATTAATCCATTTTAGTAGGATTGTTGGGTGTATTTTTGTGAGTTTAAGGCTATTTTCTAACCTTAAAAATGTTATTTTTAAGTATTTTTAATTATAATAATAAATAAATAAAAATAATAAAAAAATTTGACTTTTTTGACCGTTATTGACCGTTGACCTTGACCGTTGACCGGTTCGCTTGCGAGTATATGTGCGCTGAGTGAGGCTCGAACCCGAGACCTCCCGTACGCGTGCACGCAGCTCTACCAACTGAGCTACGTGTCTAACCCGAAATATTTCTGTTTTTAATTATATTTATATATTAATTAGATTAAACCGAAAATCATTTTATTTTTAAAAACGATTTAATTGAATCGGACCGGTGCGCTCCACAGGTCTCGAACCCGGGACCTGTGGGTTGCGTTAACACACAGTCCACCGCTGGACTGTGTGTTTAACATGTTATATAAACCGATTTTAAATTATACTTAAATACAAACTAAGTATTTTCATTTCTAACTTATTTAAAAAGGTAGATAATTGTCCGAGTCGGTGCAGTAGACCGGACTCGAACTCGTGACGTGTGATTTAAACATACACACAGTCCACCGCTGGACTGTGTGTCTATCTTGGTTATTATTCCGATTATTATTATACTTAACATATATATGAAATGAATCCGGTTTAGTTAACAAAAAATGACATTTTTATTAAGGCAGTGTGTGTGGGGCAAGATTCGAACTCGAGACGTTAGTGTGTTTATTGTGCACACAGTCCACCGCTGGACTGTGTGTCTAACCCGAGTAATAACTTGATTTTAATTGTACTTATACATTACAGATACTTCGTCTTCTTCGTCCGTTTTTAACCAGAATCGGAAATCCGACGGGTTCAATGTTTTAATCGGTTTCTTTAGCGTTTTTTAGTTAATTACAGGTGAGATTAAATAAAAAGAAGGGACGATTTAAGCGTGAGGTATACCGACTGGATTCCTCTGTTTTCCGGCAGAACTCCGGCGACAGTATCAGGTTCCGGCGTCGTGTGTCTTGCAGCAATGAGTCTTCAGAAAGCTTGAAAAGGATGTGGGTGACTTCGGTATAAGCTCAGGGGGTTTAGTAAGGCTTATAAGTGGAGGGTTCGGTTTTCCGGCGAGATACAACAGTTTTCGGCGAGTGAGTTTTCGCCGAAAAGGGTGCGGTTTTGAGCGAAAAAGTTTGCAGAGGTTCGAGGGGGTATTTATAAGGCAAGTCGTCAATGAATTTGGTCCGATTTCCGACTTGATTCGTCGGTTAGAAAATCTCCGGCGGTTATAACTTGTGTCGCGAGTTCAGGCGTCGGTTATAACCGATGATGAGTTAAAGTTTACGTTATAACTGAAGGAATCGTTAAATTATTGGCGAGATCGCCGGGATTTCCGACGACTGCATTTGGGCGCCGGTTTTGAATTCGGAAAGTCATGATATGAATTAATTGTATTCAATATTTAACAAAAGATACAAGTGGCGCAGTGGTTTAAGCGTTGAGTGTTAAGTTGTTGTTTGTACCCGGGGACTGACCCGGGTTCGAAACCCGGCAGTGCCAAAACATTTTTATTTTCTGATTTTTAATAGTTTTTCAAAAATAAATTATATACTCCCATATAATAATTAATTATGTATCGTTTAAAATTATTTTGGGCATTGAATTCGCAACGAAATTTTTAACTGATTGTTCGGTTAATAAAAGGAGCGGGTTTTGGTAAAATCCGTTTTTGAAGGATGTTACAAGTTAAGACTTGGCTGACCCGGTTGACCCGGCTGACCCGGGTTCGAATCCCAGCAGCCTTGTTTTATTTTTATTTCACTATTTTTAATACATTTTCAAATATAAATTTTATATTCTAATATACTTATTAATTATGTATCGTTTAAAATTAATTTGAGCATTAAATATGCAATGAAATTTTTAACTGGATGTTCGGTTAATAAACGAAGCGGGTTTGGTTAACCCGGTTTTTGACGGATGTTACAAGCGGCGTCATATTCTTGTCAAATTTTCATTGGCTTTATCAGTAAATTATGATTAGTTCTATGTGACTCTAAAACATAAACAAACACAAGCAACCAAAACTTGAGTCTTAATTCTAATAGTATACATGTTTGAATGATGACAGTACCTCTCTCGTTTTGTTATGATGGAGAGGTTAGTCTATGTAAAAGTGAGACACAGCCCAACTTCTTTGCATGATGAGATTGAAATACGTTGAGATGTATGATGATGTGAATGTTAAATCAACGAGTATAAAACAAAACTGAAATAGTAATTCGCATTAAGATCCTTGGATAAATTTCCAATTTATAATTGAGATACGTGAAATTGAGATAACATAAAGAAAAACATAAAAACTGAGCGCTTGGAGTTAAATCTTGATTTTTGGTGAAGGAGACTAGTTGGGTGGTTCGTTTGGACCGTCATTATCTTCAACAGGATTGGCGTTGATGTTGAAAACTCTTCCTCTTGCTGGTGGCCTAGTGGTTAGGTTTTCTTGATTTGCTTGGTTAACTGGGTTTGCTTGAGCTTGGGCGATTATGATGTTAACCAATCGAGGGCACGTGTTTCTAAAGTAGGTAGGGTCGCCACAATTGAAACAAGCTTGAACATATGGGAACATGGGGTATTGGGGTTGTTGATATGTTTGGATCATGTTTTGAGTAGAGGGTGAGGTTTTGGTTTTGAGGGGTGCGGCAAATCTTGCTCAAATTACCATAGCGTCCACAATTCGCACATAGTCGACAAGGTAAGGTAGATGGATGGTGATAAAAAAAACAGGTGTTGCATTGAAGGTGAGGTCCAAGGTAAGGTTTCTTATCTGGGTAAGTTGAGTTGGGTGCTACTTGAGTGATTGGGATAGCTTGGAGGGGTACGGCTTGTGAGGCTGGTTGATTGCGTTGGGTGACAGCGAAAAGTTGCCCATCTCGTTTTCTCTTAGAAATGGGTTGAGAAGGGGATTCGGTTTGGGTGGAGTTTGGGGTTTCGGTTGATGCTTAATCCTTCTTCTTCTCCTCCTTGAAGTCTTTATTCCGTATGCGGTTTTCGGTGAGCTCTGTAACTAACTCCATGGCTGCTTCCAAAGTTGCAGGATTTGGAATGCTTGAAGGTGCATTTAGTGGTATTTGGGGGAGGGTGGATAACATTTTGATCTTCTTGATTGATTGGGTTGTCGGGATTAACGGTAAGGGCTTGTTGAACTTGAACTACGATGCTGGGTATTACGGCCGCCATTTGTTGAGCGATTTGGGCAACCATGCGCTCGCGGGATTTCCTGATTTCATTTTCCTACGAGCGAGACTAGAATCTACAAAGAATACGTACCAAGAGTATGAGTTGGATGTTTTTGGGATCATGTGTCGTATTTAGGAATGAACATTCATAAAATAAATATAGAATAATAAATCTACTACATCCATAGGATGTCTTGGGCTTTGCTCGTAATTGGGCCTTGCATGCCGCCATACTTCACCTTCGTAATCATGTGGGCCCCCATGATTACCGGGTTTTTCATATGGTTCGCATGTGTTAGCCTGGTTACGTACACTAAAACCCGGAGAAAATCGAGAAATATGTATGTAACGTATGATATTCGGAATGTATCCAGGTGTGGACACGGTGACACCTCAAAGTGGGGTTAGTTCGAACGACGTTTGGTGTGGCATGCTTTGGCCTAATAGGTCCTTCGTACTCTCATCGTTAGTGCCCAGGTAGGCAAACTGGTCCGTTATATTGGATTTATACGAATGCCAACCTAGACAGGACGTTCCGACTACCGGTGCTTGTACCCTTACAGTTACTACATGCCCGTCGCAGAACTCACTTTGATGAGATTTGAAAAATGAAAATGCGACAAAATCTTGAATAACGGAAGTATGAAGATGATTTGAATATGTGAACATTGAAATATGTATGATGAGTGTGTATGTAATTATGTATGTTTGACTGTACTATAATCCACTATGTATCACAAAATGTAGTATCGGAAGTGTTTGCATGCATTTGCGTACGTAATAAATATGAAAGAAATAAACATCATGAGTTTGCATATAACCACATAAACAATTAAAATCTAATCAACTATAGTATAGGCTCTAAGGGTCTAATAACATATCTTATATCCCTATAGTCAAAATCACTGATACCAATCTGTCACACCCACGACCCGCAGCGGAAAAGGTGATCGGGGCATGATTGGGTTTTCATCAAAGCTCATGACATTTATTATAATGTTTCATATTTATTATTACAATTTAAAGGAGATCATACAATCAAATCATACAAATACAACATGTTCTATACATCTTTCTAAACTTCATTATTTTTCTTCTAAGGCACTTTCCTATGTGTTCCTTGCTTCATCCTGTCCACCTGTATCATGTGTAAAAATGGTTTTTGGAATCAACAAAAGTTGACGAGTGAACCTTGTTAGAAAACATTTATTATTTATTTCTTGTTGTATTTAATATGGAAAATTGTGCAATAATCATATATGAACAGACGTAAATAAAACATACAATAACAAACAAATAGCATACAATAACAAACCAATAGCATACAATAACAAACCACCTTGCATGAATATGTAATATGAATGACAATGTAAATGTTGGCAACGTCTCGTTCACGCTCATAGGTAATGGGGAACGGCTCACGCTCATAGGTAATGGGGAGCAGACGGCCTATGATGAAATGTATGTGCGATCAAGGCTCAATCAAACGGAGCCGATCGTATGTTGGCAACGCCTCGTTCACGCTCATAGGTAATGGGGAACAGCTCAACGCTCATAGGTAATGGGGAGCGGCGGCCTATGATAATGTATGTACTGAAAATGATAAATTTAATCTAAACAATAATCACACAAACAGATGATACATGTTGAATATACATTTAATCATGAATATGATGGGTGCACAATAGTTTAAATGTAATAAATAATAAGACACATGATACACCCCAAAAACGTGATTAAAACGGGGAATTTGTAGAGATCACTCACATAGGGTGCGTTCGGTGGATGATGTTGAATGCGCACGAGTTTAGAGGATTGACCGACGAGGAATAACTAACCTAATTAATAACGAAAAGGTACGGTAAATAAGTGGATTTTATTAACAATTTAAATAGGATTTTTGGATATATTTTTGTGAGTTTAAGGCTATTTTCTAACTTTAAAAACGTTATTTTTAAGTATTTTTAATTGATTTTTAATTAAATAAATAAATAAAAATAAATAAAAAAAATGTTGACTTTTGACCGTTGACCATGACTGTTGAACGTTGACCGTTGACCGGTTCGGTTGTGAATATTATTGCACTGAGTGTGACTCGAACCCGTGACCTCCCGTACGCGTGCACGCAGCTCTACCAACTGAGCTACGTGTCTAACCCGAAATATTTCTGTTTTAATTATATTTATATACTATTTAACTTAATCCGAAAATAATTTATTTTTTAAAAAGGAATTTAGTTGCTCTGAACCGGTGCCGTCAACCAGTCTCGAACCCGGGACGTATGAGTTAGTGTTGCACACAGTCCACCGCTGGACTGTGTGTCTAACCTGGTTAATAATCCGGTTTTTATTATACTCAACATGATTCTGTGAGTTATCCCGGTTCGGTTAAAAAGAGCATTTTTATTTAAGAGAGTAAGGTTGTGATAGGAATCGAACTCGCGACGTGTATGTATTTGTTTGCACACAGTCCACCGCTGGACTGTGTGTCTAACCCGTTCATAATACTGATTTTAATTAATCTTATAACATAAACGAACTTCGTCTTCTTCGCTCAAGAACACAGATAATGATAATTCAACTGTTTCATGTCCAATTCGATTAACAAGCATTATAAGCAATTGAAAGGTAATGAACGGAGAGGGTTTGGGGAAAGGATGTTCCGATCAGTGTCTTTCACAGAACTCCGGCAAGGATTCGTCGTCTCTGTTTTGTGAACTTCGGCTGTTATGATCAATTAACAGTTTGGATGGATTAGATGTGAAATTGAACTACTGAGCAACGATTATCAGTAGGTTTAAATGATCATACCGGCTCACGGCGTGATTCTGGAAATTTCAGAAGTTTTCCGACGAAAGCAGAATTTCCGACAACGTCGTCTGGGATTGATTCTGGATGGTGGATTTATGTTAGTAACGGTCTAGCAATGGAATGAAACAGAGAGAGTCGAGGTATTTACCGTGTTGATGTGAGTCTCGGTTTTCTGGCGAAAGTCCGGTGATGGCAGAAAAATTCCGGCGAGTGAAATTGCGTCTAGAATTGGTGTGATTGTGAGCGAAAAGACTATCAGAGGCTAAAGTGTGTATTTATAGGGAAGAATATCGATGAATTGGGTCTGATTACCGTCTTGATTCGTTGGTCAATAATTCTCTGGCGGTTATGACTGATGTCGCGGACTGGACATCGGTTATAACCGATGTAAGAGTTATTATACATGTTAAGTCACAAGAAACCGACAGTAAATGGCGAAATCGTCGGGATTTCCGACGACTGCGAATTGGGCGCGTCGGTTGACTGATTTAAAATCGAGGTTTGATATTTGAATTAATTGTTTTGATATATTACTAAAGAACACAAGTGGCGGAGTGGTTTGGTGAGTGAGAGTTAAGACTTGAAGCTTTACCCGGCTGACCCGGGTTCGAAAACCCGGCATCAGCATAATATTTTTATTTCGTTATTTTTAATAAATTTTCAATTATAATTTTATATTCTAATAAATTTATTAATTATGTATCGTTTAAAATTAATTTGAGCATTAAATACGCAATGAAATTTTTAACTGGATGTTCGGTTGATAAACGAAACGGGTTTGGTTAACCCGGTTTTTTACGGATGTTACAATGATTGACTATTCTCCATGATTTTGTAACTGCAACATGATTGGGATTTGATTTCTGTTTCGATTTATGTTGAAGGTAACCGCCCTTTTATTACAGACTGAAGGTTACAATTGCCGATGATTTCTGGGCGGGTGAATCTTGAACTGGTTTAAGTTCTGGGTTTAGTACAAAATTTATTTATGCCAACTCACAAATGTGATTGTAGTGTAGTGGTGTTGGATGTGAGTGCGAGTGCAGGAGACCCGGGTTCGATTCAGGTTTCCTTCTTTCTTTTTATTTTACTATTTGATTTATTATTAAAGATTAATTTAACTTACTTATTGTTTTATTTATTAATTATGGTATTTAAATTCTAAAATATTTATTAATTAGGAGATATTTAAAATAACCGGCACAATAAAATACGCAACGAACTTTTAACCGAATATTTGATTATTACACGCAGCGGGTTTTGAAACCCGTTTTACGACGAATGTTACATTAGATCCAAACGCTATTTATTAAATTGATATGAAATACATTAACGTTATGGGATTTATCAAATTTATGCAACCAACATGATGAGATTTACCAAATTTATTGTCCGAGGATAACAACCATGATCAATTTTTGAGGTCGTGGAGAATGGTTGTTCTTCATTGATCACCCGCATCCTCCACATCACTTGCATCTCACACCATTCTCCTCTCCATCTTAGGCTATGAGGTATGGGACGGGGGTTTGGGCGTGGGTTGGGGGGAAACGCCCATGTGACCACCCCAGGTGGGCTTGGGTTTGGGCGTGACCCTTTAGCGTGGGTTTCAGCCCGGGCGTTGGGCGGGGCTACCCAACTGAGCTGGCGGGTGGACATTAGGTGCACCCAACCCTATATTATCCATTAATTTAAAAAAAATAAACGGAATTTGGCCAAGCCACCCCCAAACCCAAGCCCCACCATACCCCCAATATTTTGGGTCTTGCCAGTGGAGCCCACCCAGCCCACGTGTCAACCCATGCCCCAAACCCCCGCCCCACCATACACCACAATCTTATCAAGGGGTGGTGTCTTCCTTTCACCGAACCAATCAACACAAGAGAGAGAGAGAGAGAATGTAGTCGAGGAGAAGGGGGAGAATTCCCCAAGCCCACCGAAACCGAAAAGGGGAGGCGGTGTTCCCCTTTGGCGCCGCCGCCAGGTGGCTCTCCCCGAGCCACACCCACAACCTTGAAGAATGGGTTTATTTGGATAGAAAAATTACATATCAGTTTATTTTGAAAAACTAAAACTATACAATGGGTAAATTCTAATATATTCAATTATATAATTTGGGTTAACTTAAAATGTCCAAATGAGTCAATCCATAGCCATTGTCAACACTACAACAACTCACCACCACCACCACCTGCAGCGCCTCCACCACATCGCCACCGAAATGTGGATAACCAACAAAACAATAACTATAATGTAGAAATCTTGGTGATTCGATCCAGATAGAATCATAATTTATATATACATATCATCTGACAGTTGCAAACGGTTATGTTTTATGTTTGGCGATTGGTTTATGGCGCTAAACCAAGGATAACTGTCACTTAACGGCTAATCTATCAAGTCGACATACTTTCCTAAATATACCTAACATAAGTACTAAGTATTTGTCCATGGCTTCATAGCCTAGTGGCATCTTGGTGGTGGGATGACACTACAAGAAATACCCCCCTTTAGCGGCGACACCTTTAACGGCGACAGCCAAAGTGTCGCCGCTATTGGTCGATCCGTGTCCCGAGCTCTCAGTCCAAACCCCAGCCGTTGATCATTTTCAAGATCTGACGGTTGGGGATTTAACAAGCAATAGCGGCGACATTTATATGGTCATTAGCGGCGACGACGTCTCCGCTAAAGGTCCCTTAACCACAATAAACCCTAGCCACATAAATCTTATCCAAGTTAACCTAATAGCGGCGACACGTTATCAATACCGGTGACGCGCCGTCGCCGCTAAAAGTGTCGACGTACCAGTCCCTATACAGCGCTATTTCTTCCCTCCTTCTTCATTCCCCCCCCCCCCCCAAAAGTCGCCTGAGCACCGTCGGAGACCCCTGTTTTTTGCCCAAATCGGTTAGTTTAACTCTCTTTATGTTAAATTTCTTATCTACATTTGTTATATTCATGTTATAGGCTTTAATTTTTGCGCGTTTTTGTGTATTTTTGTGTTTGTGGAAGAAAACTCGAATCACCACCTCTCTTCTTCAGTCATCACCATCATTTCTCCGGCACCACCTCTTCTCCGCGGTCTTCATTTCCTTGAAACTTTAAAAAAAGGTTAGTTTTATATGTATTTTTTTTTTTTTTAGAAATTGTATAATTTTTTGTTTAGGTATGTAAATGTGTATGGAAGGATGAATTTTTGTGTATTTTTTGTAAGAGAATAGATAAAAGAGATGTTTGTGTATTTTTTGTAAGAGAATAGATAAAAGAGATCAGTGGATACTAATTAAAAATAATATATATGATTCCACCTTTTCAAAACCGATTTCAGGTTAACATCTTATCGGTCTAATGTCAAAATTTAACAAAAAATAAATGTAACTTACTATAAGTTCATTATATGTTCGTACATTTTATCTATTCATCAATCAATTGTTATTACAAATCCATGATACTTATCTTATTTATCATTAAATTAAAAAAAATATAATAAAAAAATATATTTGATGATACTGTTCGATTCAGCAAAGTGAAAACAAACCTTATAATATCAATCATATATATTAAATATATATTATTTTTAAGATTATAATAATATTAATAAATAAATAATAATAATAATATAATAATAATAATAATCACAATAATATTATTAATAATAATTTATAGTATATCTCTCATTCATGCATGTGACTTGTGATTCTTAATTGAAGGATGATTTGCTTATAAAACTAAATAGAAGGGGAGGCAGGCAGCATGCCTTGTCTTCATTATTAAGCAACATCTAAAAGTCTTGCCACAAACAAACAAACATTAACTATTGTGCTTTAATAATATATTACTTGTCTCTACATTTATAATTATGGGATTTGATATCCATACCTTTAATTAATGCTATCCTTAAGAGGTATAAGATAGAACTTTACACACTCATAATCATTTGATGATAGTTATAACATCTTTAAATAGGATGGATTAGTTCTAGACTTCTAGTAGTGAGCATAAAAACTAGAGTAAATTGCACAAAACATCCTTTATGTTTCCTCAAACTTGCAGGTTCCAGCCTTAATGTTTAAAAGTTGCTAAAAACAGCTTTTAAGTTTATTTTTGTTGCGGGTTCAATCCTTTACAGCTAACCACGTTATTTTCTTCAGTTAAGTTCCCTCACATGCATAACATGTGAGGGTATATTCGTCATTTTGGTTGATCATGTGAGGGAACTTAACTGAAGAAAATAACGTGGTTAGCTGTAAAGGATTGAACCCGCAACAAAAATAAACTTAAAGGTTTTTTTAGCAACTTTTAAACATTAAGGCTGGAACCTGCAAGTTTGAGGAAACATAAAGGATGTTTTGTGCAATTTACTCTAAAAACTAAATAGCCAACCCTAACAGAAAAATACAGAGTATTGAAATGAAAATGCTCTAACCAATTGAAAAACTAGAAACTAATGGCTATAACTGTTCTATAAGCTAGGTTTACAAATAATATATGACTCCCAAAACTTGTTATAAGTTTTACAAATAATATATTACTTGCCTCCTCTTTTCTAAATTGACAGACTTGTTTGAAATTATTAACCGAAACAAGCTTATGTTAACCAGAAATCTGAACCTTTTTTTGCTAAATTAATCAGTTAGGAACAAGTCCAAACCACTCACTTAAACTAAAAGTAAAGCATATTTTAAATTTCAGCAGCTTGGAATTTGTTCAAAGACATGTATACCTTATTCACCTTTTTCAAAGAGTCATGCATAGTAATGTTATGACCCCGAGATCTATGGACGTACTTTTTAAAAGGCTTAGTTTGCTATTCAAAAAGGGGTAACGGCGCAGGTTGGGTTTTTTTCAGGTTGGAGTTTGATAAATTAGAATGAAGTTGTTTCCAGGTTGCGGTTTGATACAGGTTGCGTTTTTTCGGTCGGAAACAGGTTTAGCAGCTGTTTTTAGCTGCTGTCAAAAAAAATTTGACATTTAGTGGCGACAGGCGTCGCCGCTATTGATAGTCCGCCAAAACCAATAAAGACAAAATAGGGCATTAGCGGCGACATATAACTTTAGCGGCGACAGCCGGACCAATAGCGGCCCAGTAATAGCGGCGACGCTTTAGCGGCCACGTGTCACCGCTATAGGTCAATAGCGGCGACATAGGACAGGGCACAGCCTCGCCACTAAACCTACCCTTTTCTTGTAGTGTGAGGCTTTGGGACCAATAGGTCCTGGTTCGATTCCCAAAGGGGGTTTTCCTATATTTATTGGGTTTCCTCTTGAATCGGTGTGACATTATGCCTAATGGAGATGGATATGATCGGGTGGTTCCTCTGATGGCTCGATGATACTCCAGTGGTCCGTCAGTGATCCAAGTTTGCCGTTAAAAAAAAGTACCTAAGTATTTAGTTAATTACAGACATAATGAACATTAATTATGAATTAAATTTATTGCTTACAATATATTTATCACTAAAGTTGCAAATAGAAACAACTAGTATACGAAAATCTCACAACTAACTTCAATCAAGTTTCATATTTCAATCAAGAATAAAGGTAAAAGTTGAAATTAGGGGTGTTGCACGATTCAGTTCCATTCGGTTATTAGCCTTAGTTTAGTTGTGCCCCCGACACAATTAACAACCGGCACACGATAATCAGATTATCTAACTACTTATGGTCAAAATAATTAGATTTTTGATAGGTAAGGAGAAACTAAAAGAAAACTAAGAGTTGAGATAAGAGTCATCTATAACTTTATACAACTCCGTATCTGATTCAGTATCTGATTCAGAATCTGTTCCTTATAATCATAACAAAGTTCGAAATTGCACATCCAAACAGCCCATTAGCGCCTAAATCTGGACTCGAATCATGCAGAGTTTACTCTGTAACTCAAAGTGATCCAAATTACAAAAATGAGAACTGTGAAGTAAGGTCATAGCAATCTTATCTTAGAATTTATGATGATTTTTTTCTTGTTTTAAGTTAAACAATTCAAAGCAAATATGAGCTACAACAGGAAAAAATTATAATATTAGTTAACTGAAATTATCCGTAAATTACCAAAAGACTCCACGCTACCTGATCTCGGCTTTCTCGGGTTGAGACCCCGATCAAAGCCTGCCGATAGCGACGATCTGCAATGGAAAGTGGAGTTAAGAGGTGAATGGGTTTTGTGTTCCACAACCCTTTCCCCTCTCAAACTCTCCCCTTTCAGGGGAGCTGCTTCGGAAGCAGGAGGCCCTCGGCATGATGCCTTGGGAAGACATCATGTCGTACTGTACGGGGGATAAGTCGTGCTTATGCACGTGTACACACGTAAGCCTGATTATCGTTAAACCCAATGTGAGTTTTTCATTTTGATTTGCTACTCCGCCGTGATTGAATGCGAATTGATAAGAGGCTCGTGGGATTGACGTGAGGGGGCAGGGATGACTATATTTCTAGGAGCAAACTCCTGGCGAAT
This sequence comes from Scalesia atractyloides, assembly GCA_947069175.1. NCBI lineage: Eukaryota > Viridiplantae > Streptophyta > Magnoliopsida > Asterales > Asteraceae > Scalesia > Scalesia atractyloides. The sequence continues at coordinate 9,088,928 of CAMTDV010000017.1, forward strand.
ATGAAGTGCATGGATACAAGTTAGGCCTTGGAATGAAAGACAATTCTGAATACGCTTTGTCTACGAACAAGGAAGCTATAAGTAATGCAACTATGAATCTCATGGAGAGTTCGATCCTGGCTCAGGATGAACGCTGGTGGCATGCTTAACACATGCAAGTCGGACGGGAAGTAGTGTTTCCAGTGGCGGACGAGTGAGTAACGCGTAAGAACCTGCCCTTGGGAGGGGAACAACAGCCGGAAACGGCTGCTAATACCCCGTAGGCTAAGGAGAAAAAGGAGGAATCCGCCTGAGGGGCTCACGTCTTATTAGCTAATTGGTGAGGTAATAGCTTACCAAGGCGATGATTAGTAGCTGGTCCGAGAGGATGATCAGCCACACTGGGACTGAGACACGGCCCAGAATCCAACGGGAAGTAGCAGTGGGGAATTTTTCGCAACGGGCGAAGCCTGACGGAGCAATACCGCGTGGAGGTAGAATCGTAAAATGAAAATGAGGATGAGGATAAGACATCGGGAATAGTCGTGATAGCTAAGTTGGTAGAGCAGAGGACTGAAAATCCTCGTGTCACCAATTCAAATCTAGTTCCTGACACAAGATTAATTTGTATGAGTCTCTATTCTACCAATTAGTTGATGTGAATATGTATTCATTGAGTATTTTCCAAATTTGAGAATCCCAATGAATCCTTAATTTTATTGTATTTTTTTATTCTATACATAATAAAAATACAAACCATAATACAAACGAGACTTCGATTATTCTGTTAAATCTAGTATAGAACCTTGAATCTATAGAATTGTAGAAGTGACACGAGGATTTTCAGTCCTCTGCTATACCAACTGAGCTATCCCGACTATTCCTGATGCCTCTTCCTCATTTTCATTTTACTAGAGAACGTGAGTATATGTCAATTGAACGGGTATTACAAAGCCTCAGCCTTTAACAAAAAATATAACTTTATAAGTTTCAATATGAATCAAAATATCGATCTTGAATCATTCAAATGGGGATTCCTTGCTCAAAGATGTTCATTTGTACATGTATCATATGTGTCACATGTGACATGTGATACATTTCCGCTCAGATCCGTTTGTATAAAGAGTAGTGAATGAGAAAGATAAGTACTTTTAAACCGCTAATGAAAAAAGGATAAAATATTATCGGGCCTTGTACACACCGCCCGTCACACTATGGGAGTTGGCCATGCCCGAAGTCGCACACTTTTTACTAGTCAATTGCATTTCAAGTTCTTGCACAGTTGATCCAACAAAAAATAGAATCTAGTCTCCGTGAGTCTATACCAATATACACTTTCTTTAGTTACTTTTTTTCTATAGGTTATGTTATAAGGAAGCTGACTTTCCTAGGAAGAGAAGCGTGAAGAAAAAGAACATGGAATAAAGGAGAAAAGGAGGATTGAAGGGGAGGTGCAAGCATGAAGGCGGATACTAAGGTCAATCTTGGTAGTGAATAGGTCAGCAGTTGGAGGTGTGAATCTTTCTATAGATAGAAGCAAGCGGATACAAGATCGAAAAGCTCTTTTTCTGCCCAACAACTCCCATGCCTTTCTTGGTCGAACCAAGCCAACTATTTCCCACAAGTCTGTCCTCATTTTCGAGCAAGAAACGGAACTACAAGAAAGAATCTCAATTTGATGAATAATTTTCTATTATACAGAATTGAACGTGCGGCAGAAAACCGGGTTGAGACTCTCATGGAGACAGATTGGGATTCCGCTGCCTCTTCAATAGAATCCGACGCGCGAAGCGCTCCACTTGACTTTTTCCAATTATACCAAGAAATATGTAATGAGTGCGGCAGGCTTTTACGTGAAGCCGGGATGGTATTACCACCGACTTGACCATGCCTGAAGCTATTCAGGGAACCTGTGGAGATGCAGCAATTCGGTTATTATATGGGAATAACGTTATTCATTTTAAGCCCTCCAATTAAAAATGTCATTATGTACATGATCAAATTAAGTTCAATAAAGTGTCAAAGACAAGCGTACTTTACACAACTAAATTTTCACAAAATTACAACTTGTGTAGCTGAGATTCCTCAATTTTCTCAGATAAACTATCAAACTTAATTAACTGAATTTAATTTGCTATATTAAGAGCTAAAACACAAACGGAACAAATCCAAAAACACCTTGAAGTTTAACAACAATTAAGAAAACACACACACACATATGAATATATATATATATATGAACTGGAAACTGTTAGAAATATATTTCGAGGTCGTACAGAATTTGAACGCATTCCATGTCATCACAAATCCAGATCTATACAACACTCCTCGAATAATCAACGGAAAATAACAAAAGTTCATAGTTGAAGGAAGAAATCAAACCCCCCAAAGAGTTTTAAAATTTTCAAAACTTTGATTTCTAGGTTTTGAATATATCAAAATCCCCCCCAAAAGGGTTTTAAAAATTTAAGATTTTTGTTTTGGGTTTTCTATAGTTTGTTTTGGAGCTGAGGAAGCAGCCTCTTTATCTCTAGGGATAGAGGTGGGGTTTGCCTACATCTCACCCTCCCCAAACCTATAGTAGCTGTAACAACTCCCAAAGGACTCTAAAAGAACCCGTAATCAAAATCCCAAGTGTGCGTACTGAAACTTGTAGTAATCAATCAGAAAACTTAGAAGTTAAGAAAACTTGGCAGTTGATGAACCAATCCACACAAAAAATACCCTTACTAGACTCACAATTAAAAACCGAATCATTTAGGATCAAGACTCGAGCATACGCGATAAGAACCGGCACAAAAATCTAGAAAAACGCACGATTGGGTGAAAAGGCGGCCGACGACACGTGTCACGCCATGCGCCACGTGTCAGACCTATGCTGGACACGTGGCAGGTCTAGGCCAGGCTGACCGCCCTGGAACCACGTGAGAGGAACCCTGGTTTCTCTCGCGACTGGCGGGAGATGCTAGTATGGGCTATATAAGGCCAGGTCGGGAGACGTTCAGTTGCACCAGTTTGACCGCAAATCAATAGTTCTTACTCTCTCTAATTGTTATTCTATTACCCAAACCCCTAAACCTCGAAACTTTGCTCCGTAGAAAGCGTGCTAATCCTAATCACTGGTACGATACCTTGTCTGATCGATCTGAAACCAAATCAATGGATGTTTAAGTGTTGCATGTATAAGGCTATACTTTGTCATCTACGTTGGGGTTTAGATCTCGTGATTATCGTTAAAGTTTGAATTGGGTTAATACAATAATACATGTTGCATTGTGTGTTTAATTAGGAACCCAGAACTTAGACTAGAAGACTATTACCAAAGACCCTAAAACTGCAATGTGAGTCATTCTCTTTTTCTCACAACATTGTGAGTCATTCTTTTCTTTTTCTTACAACATTGTGAGTCATTCTCTTTTATCAAATGCCTTCAAAACCCTAAATTTTTTCTAAGCGTTACTTATATTACAGTGATTAAATCTTTGTATTCTTACATTGAAAACTACTGTCAGTATGTGGAGTTTTTCTCATATTTATTGGGTTTCCTCCTGGATTGTTGCATAGGCATTATGCCTAGTGGGGATGGATATGATCGGGTGGTTTCGCTGGTGGCACGATGATACTCCAGCGGTCCGTCAGTGATCCTAATTTGTCGTTCAAAAAAAAGTATGTGGGATTTTGTATACATTATTTGATATGCTTCACTAGTTGAGAGAATGATCACTAGTGAGATGACCACAGTCATAGTAATTGTGAGTGACAAATACCTGTTAGGATCTGAGTTTGAATTACTTGTAGTTTTGTTTCAAAAATGGAAAATGATTGAATTAAAAGAGATTTGCAGCGGAATAAGATGGAAAACTTTTACTACAAGCAATGGTCATTTGTTTTTATCATCATCATGCTTTCAAGTTGATTAACTTGCATGTGATTCACAAACTCCCCCTCAGACTTTGCAATTTCAGTTTAATGATAAGAAAATGCAGAGAAGATGATATGCGAAAGTTGATCTTTTAATAGACAAGTTTAAAGGTTACATGAGTTGCCTATTTATACTAACTATCTAACCTCTGAGCATCTTTGATGACGTCAAGGTTGATAGTGACAGGAAACTAATATGTAACTAACTATAAACACTGCTAATTCTAAACTATCAGTGCTTGGCACTGTTACATTAATTAACTAAGCTAAAGACTAAACTCTGATCTCTATCCTCTGACCCTTGTAACTCTGGCAGACCTTGAAGCTTTGTGTAGGCAGATGATAGGATGAGCAGTCTTTATGAGAAGCAGTGTAAGTACATCAGAGGTTGTAACCTCTGATAGTTGAAATAAAGCTCGGATAGTGTTATTTGGCTTTATATCATCTGTTCCTTTCATAGGGTTCAATCCCAACAATCTCCCCCTGGAACAGATGATGCCAAAAACACTTTATTCTTGGTTTTTATTCCTCAGAAGAAATTCTCTTATTTGACCTTTGAATTGAAGTTCAAAGTTAAGAGATTCCATGTCATCAACATCCTTCACCAGCTCTAAACATAGTAGTTCTTGGAAGTATTCTACTGTAAGCTCATAAGCAGCTTCCATGGATAGTTTAGTGGCTGCACCATCAAACTTGAGCAATGTCAATTCATGGGTGTCTTTATCGACCTTCCATTTTAGAATTTTTGGGTCTGATGGTTTTCCTGAAGGAGCTTTTATTGCTGAGGTTTGTGAATGAGCTAATATTGATAGTCTTTAGCCAGCTTGGCACTTGTATCATCTGTGTGATAATCAATCATATTCTGAATCCCTTATTTGATAAATGTATTCTCAAACTCTTTGTAGTCTTTTCATTCATCTCCCCTTGCTTTTTCCTGTGTTAAAGGGCAAGTGTAGAATGGGCAGATGTTGAGCTGGACCTTTTGGAGAGTTGAGCTCTGAGGATAGCATCTTCTTTTGAGTAATCAGGCTTGGGAGGCATGGATGGATCCTTTTTCCTTCTCTCTTCCAAACTTTTGTAGGTGTCTATCACCCTCACCTCACCCCATCTCATCACTTGGTTTTTGGAACCATAATGATTTTGGATCAGTTCTTGCTTCATTCTCTTCAACTTCAATGCATTTTCAGAGATATCTTTCTTGTATAAATCCCAGTTGGGAGGAGTTGGCTTTTTGAGAGGGTCTTTCAACATTTCTTGCATTCTATTGATTTCTTCTCTCAGCTCATTTATGCTCCAATCCCTGAACTAAGGCCTTGTTGCCTTATACATCTTCTTTTCCATGATATACTCAATGAGTTCACTCTTGAGCAACTTATCTTCCCTTACTGACAACTGGTTGCTCAGATCCTTGACAAAGTTTTGCAGAATGGTGACCTTACTCAGTTGAAAGGACATGATAATCTGTATTTCTCTATCATTTTTACCAGCTGATTCTCTTTTGGCAATATCCTCTGCTTGCTTCTTTTTCAATTCTAGATAAGCATCAACATTTGCTGGTCTTGGATAGCCATCAAGGGATAGAATTGTTCTTTTGTCAGGGTCATCCTCTGAAAAGAAACTTAGGATCTCTTCCCTGACTGCTGGTAAATCAAGAGGGTACAACTTTGCTGCAGGAATGACTTTAAGAGTTGAAGAAGTTGTAAGCACTGATGTGGGGATCACTGGTGTTGATGATAGTGGAAGAGGTGCAAAGATCTTATCATCATTTATCACTTTTGTGATTTTCCTCCTTTTCGACCTTAAGGTGGGTGATAGTGGTTGTGGGATTTTTGGTGGTGTAGATAATGGTTGAGTTGATGTGGGAAATGTGATCATGGCAGTGGATAGAGATGCATCTATTGCAACCTCTGCTGTATCAACAGATGTTGACACAACAGTTGCTGTAACATCTGCTTGTGTGGATGTGGGTTGTGGTTTTGAAGATGTGATAGGTTTTTGAGAGGCAGAGGTTTTAATGGTTGGATTGGTTTCAGGCTTAGTTTTAGGAGGTGTGGATGTTGGTTGCCTGGCTTTTCTAGCAGGGGCTCTTTTTGAAGAAGTACCAACCTCTCCTTTTTCTTTTTGCTGATCAATCTTTTTCTCAACCAACACTCTGCTCTCCTCAATCACATTCTTCTTTGACTAGCCCTTGCATTGGCCATATTTCATCAGTCAAATCAATTTTCTTTGAACCATCAGGCCTTGGGATATTTACTGTTGGTCTGGCCTTATCATCATCTATTGTTAACTTCTTTGGACCCAAAGGTTTCTCCCCCTTTTTGGCTTCATCTATTGTAACAAATATAACCGTTGGAGGTGCATGGCCAGTGTTGTGAGTAGATGTGCTTTGATGGCTTTAATGTTTGCTGCAGTGTCTTGATACCTTGATTCAACCATGTTTCTAACTTCATTCATCTGATGTTTATGTTGAAGTTCCAAGTAATGTTGTTGTTGTTGAAACAGAGTATTGAGAGCTTCTTTAAGATCAGCAGTGAATAGAACAGAGGGTTGACTTTTGGTAGCTATCATCTGCTTTAGTAAATCTTTGATTTCACCAACAGAGTTTTCTATTCTGGTCACTCTCTCCGTCAAATCTTGGTATTTTAGATCATCACCTAATTTAATAGGATCATCTGAACTCCTACCAGTGGTGGTAGTTATATCTATGTTATCATGAGCAGTGGTTTTAGGACCAGCTTCAAACATAGATGTCCCTTTGTCTTGGTACTGGGGACTTCCCACAATAGAGGTAACAGTTGTTGCCTCAGTAGTGGTTGCCTTCAACCAAGTCTTATTAATGAAACCACTGTCCAACTGAGAACTTGGGAGTTCAGCAATTGTAGTGGCTGCTTGTGTTGAACTATCACCAAGGGTTACATGTAACCCAAGAGATGTATCCTCTTCATTTGCTGATGGGCTAGCAATGAAAAAAGAATCAGACCCAGCCTCTGGATGAAGTATATTCTCAGTAATAGGTTGTTGAGAAGTGCTGGATTGTGTCTGAACTAATTCAATTGCATTCAGCAATGGTACAATTGTGGGTGGATGTGAAGGTATTGGTGAAGGTGGTTGAGTAGAAAGCGAAATTGCCCTGGGAGAGGGGTTGTGGAAGATAGAACCAAGTGGATCTAGAGCTTCATAAATTGGTGTCCCTTTGTCTACAACCTTTTCCTTTTGTGAGGAAGAAGGAGGAGTTTCAAAGCCGGTAGGAGATCTTTGAACCATCTGCTTTGAAGAAGTAGCAGCAGTGATTTGTGACTTTGGTGCTGTCACAGGGTTAACCTCTAGGATTTCATCTTCCAGGGGACCCTTTTTGGGTTTGGTGGGCTTTTTGGAAGTCGTTTTGGTTTTCTTTTTGGAAATTTTTGGTGTGGGTTTCACGGCAGCGGTTGTGTTGCCCTGATCACCAAGAGCAGTGGGCTCAGTAGCAAGAGGTTGAGTTTGAACATTTTGTTTGGTTGGATCTTCTGTGCTTGGAACCACTGGAACGTGAGTCCATAAGCAACAGATCTCCAGCAACTGGTGTTTTGCTGGGCTAGGATGTGACCCATCCGTCGTTGCCAAATGAAATATTCATTTCTTTTGAGCATCGGCAGTTTAAACAAGGATCCAGAATTGGCATCCTGTGTGTTTTGAGACATTTTCAGTTGATTTTTTTTCAGATTTTGTTTTTAAAAACTTTGAACGTAGTAAAAACTCTGAATATCAAACAAAAACAACCAAACTGATTAGCAAGAGAGCTGATTGTTCGAACCAAATCGATTGTTAGATCGAATTTGATGAATCAAGCTCTGATACCTATTGTTAGGATCTGAGTTTGAATTACTTGTAGTTTTTGTTTCAAAAATGGAAAATGATTGAATTAAAGAGATTTGCAGCGGAATAAGATGGAAAACTTTTACTACAAGCAATGGTCGTTTGTTTTCATCATCGTCATGCTTTCAAGTTGATTAACTTGCATGTGATTCACAAACTCCCCCTTAGCCTTTGCAATTTCTGATAAGAAAATGCAGAGAAGATGATATGCGAAAGTTGATCTTTTAATAGACAAGTTTAAAGGTTACATGAGTTGCCTATTTATACTAACTATCTAACCTCTGAGCATCTTTGATGACGTCAGGGTTGATAGTGACAGGAAACTAATATGTAACTAACTCTAAACACTGCTAATACTAAACTATCAGTGCTTGGCACTGTTACATTAATTAACTAAGCTAAAGACTAAACTCTGATCTCTATCCTCTGACCCTTGTAACTGTGGCAGACCTTAAAGCTTTGTGTAGGTAGATGATAGGATGAGCAGTCTTTATGAGAAGCAGTGTAAGTACATCAGAGGTGGTAACCTCTGATAGTTGAACCAAAGCTCGGATAGTGTTATTTGGCTTTATATCATCTGTTACTTTCATAGGGTTCAATCCCAACAATACATTTGGGTAGTAGTAAGATATAAACAAATTTAAAAACTCTTAATGTTGTAAATATAAGATGGTGTCTTGTTATAAATCAAAATGAACTTACCAGTATTTTTCGCTGATCAAATGTTTTCAAAACGTGTTTCAGGTGATTTAATGTGAAGAAAAGGAAAGTGCTAAGAGGCACTCAAGCTTAAATAAGTGGTTATGTAAACCTGAATAAAAAGTGTTTTGTAATCAAGAGTTATCCCTTTGAAAATCCTTTATTTAAATATGGGTTTCACCCCACAGTTTATGAAATGAAAACTACAGTGTTTGAAAACTTTAATATTTTTCCAGACATCTGGTCCTAATGTATTTCCGGTTGCGATAATTTTAATAAACACCGGTACCACTTGTATCTGCTCACGGCTCTCGTCAAGGGTAGGGTCGGGGTTGTGACAGTAGCTCTGCTATTTGTGGGATTTACTGGGTTTGGTTATCGTTGTTTCTTTTCTGGAGACCTAAACTTCTGACTACATCAGTTTCTGAGTTCAAAATGCATGTGTGTTATACGTCCTGTTTTTCATGTTTTCAACGCATATGTTTGTGCATATTGTGAAAACAGTGCCATATATTCGGTGTTTGGATATCTTGTAATTTCGTAAAACGTTTAGCAATTGGGCTTAGTAGTTTGGTGTGTTTAATATTGTATGGGCTGAACTAAACTAAATGAGCTTACAAGCTTAGTGTTTCAAGTTTAGTGATGGGCCAGGGCCTATCCCAAAACGCAGACATGCATATGTATATAAGGTTGTTTGTGTTAGGGTTTTAGAGTAGACAACTAGGAGAACCTTTGTGAAAGAAGAGAACTTTGTGAGTGGCAGCAAAAACAGACATAGGCTGTGAGCCTTGATTGTTCGTCAGGTCTAGATTGGTCGTAAATATTTTTGTTCGATAATCAATACAAGACCGGTTTAAATAATTCGTATTTTCAGTTTTCTGTCGTTTCTGTGTTTATTGATTAAGAGGATTTCGCATTCTTGTTTAGAGATTTAATCTTGTCACCGTGTGAAGGGGCCTACAATTGGTATCAGAGCATTGGCTCTGAGTTGCTCGGTTCAAGATTGAGGTTTTGAAGGAAAAAAATGATTTTCGGATTGGTTTAGGCATCTTTGAAGGCTGTTTGAAATTCTGGATTGTTTGAAGCAGATTTGGAATAATTATAGGTTGTTTAGAAATCACGTTTTTGATAATTAATTGTTTAGATTAACCTTTCAGTTTTTTTTGTTTTGTAGATTTGTGTTGAAAGTTGAAGAAAATTGAAAATATTGATCTTGGTGTTCTTCAGGATTCAAGAAATTGTTCATCGAATTTACTATAATCTACTCCTTTGATGTGTTTACAAAGTGTTTAAACTTTAAAGACAAAGCTTTTTAACATTTAAAAGGATTTGAAAACTTTAAAAAGATTTGCAAAAGATTTAGAGATAATCAAGACCCCAAAATTTACCGAGATATTGTTAATAGGTGGATTACAACTTTGTAGTTGACAAATCACAAGTTCTCTAGTTCACGTTTTGAAGGTTCTCAAGCTAAAGTGTTCACAAGTTCGGGTTTAGGAGTTCAAGGCGTTCTAGAGATAACAGGTTTCCGAGCTTTGCAGTTTACAAGTTCGGGTAGTTCTCGAGGTCAGGTCCTCTCGAAGTCTTGGGAGGTTATGACATTTCAGGATTCTCGTGTTTCACGACTTTGGGAGTTTACTAGATCATGGATGTTTGCTAGTTTCGGAGTTCACTACTTCAAGAGTTTACCACACGCGGGATTTTACAAACTTTGAGAGTTCACAAGCTTTGGGAGTTTACAAACTTTAAGAGTTTACAAGCCTTGGGAGTTGATGGGTCTAAATTATATATATGTTTTAAATGATTCCCTACACTTTTAAGTAGCTTTAAATTGTTTTGGCAAATTCTACTTATTCCTGATTCATATTTACTATTTAAAGGTTTAAAAAGAAAATGAATTGAAAAAGTATACATGTTCTAAAAGATGAAGGGTAAATTACACTTTTCATAATTTATGTATGTAATCTGAATAGCCTTTAACTTTAATAATTACAGTCACATAGTAGCGAAACTTGAGATTTCTGACCGGGGGTCAGAAGTCACTGAACCTAAAATTATACCATAAAAATTATAGAACCGGGGGATCGAAAACGTATATACCTAAAAAATTCTATACGAAAAGTACATGTCGGACACTACTGAGCGAAAAGTTCGGGGGCCGAGCGCCCCCCGGCCCCCCACTAAGCTACGCCCATGCAATCACAGTCTTTTATTAGTGAAACTCATTACACCCTACATCCTTTTGCTCTAACCTGGTTAATATTTTAAGTTAAGTCTAATCATGTGCAAGACACATAAGGGTAGTTTTGTAATTTTACCCATTTATTTAAAATTAAATTTATAAAATAAACAAGATAATAATATAATATATATATATATATAACCAAAATAGTCTCTCCCTCTATCTCTCTCACACACACTTTCTTTCTTTCTCTGTGAACCCTTTTTTATCTATAAACCCACCCACTTTGCCTAAGCCTCAACACCACCACCACAACTCCGCCCAATTCAGCCACCACACCGGCCACCACTTTGGCGACGGCTAAGTGAGTTAATTTCATCTATTAACATGCATACACAATTTCTAAACCCCTGTAACCTAAACGCCTAGATACGAATGAGATGAAACAAGTGGTGGTGCGTTTAATGGTTATTATTAGATCTGGAATTTTGATTGAAAATTGGTGCAACTATATTGATTTATTTGAGGTTATTATATAAAATTGATATTTGTTACTGCAACTATATTGTTGTTAGATGATGAAGATTCCATTGAATGTTACAAATTTAATAAATTGATACTTGAAAAAAAATCAATTATAATCTAAGTAGTTAATGCGGTAAAATATCGTATATCGGTCAAGGACCGGTATTTGAGATATTGGTTATCGCGGTGGGATATCGGTAATTTTACTATCATGCTAAATTTATATATATAGCAATTTAACACTAACAATTCAGTATACTCTCCTACCATTAACAAATTAACCTTTTGCAGCTTCAAAACACTAACAATTGTAGTAAGTAGGACCTGACTAAGACTTAAAACACAAACATTTAACATTAACAACTAACAATAAAGACATAAAACACTAATAACAACAATAAGAAGAAAGCCAAATTGTAGAAATAAGAAGAAAGGTAGTGATTTTGGGAAAATCGATGATATATTGGTCAAATATCGGTCAATATCGACGATGTTATCGGTACTGATATTCTGACAGATATTTTGTACCGTTATCTCGGTAGGGGACCGATAAGCAATGTATCACTGATATATCGGTAATATATCGTGATATTAACTACATTGATTATAATTATATCAGTGATTGAAGACCCAGATGTAGGTTTGTTTTGGGTGGTTTTATTAATTTGAAAGGGATAATTTTCGATATTTGGTGATGGAGGTTAGTTGAAGAGAGAGAGAGAGGGGGAGAGAGATGGCTGTGAGAAGAGATTGGGTTTAATGTGCAATCAAATGAGTAAATTACCAATCTACCCTCATGTGATCAAATTTGACTTAAAATATTAACCTCGTTAGTGTTAAAGGACGTAGAGTGTAATGAGTTTTACAAATAAGGGTAGTAAGTGTAATTATTGAAGTTAAAGGCTATCCACTACAATCCGTACAAACATAAAGGACGAAAAGTGTAATTTACCCAAGATGAATCATCATCATCATACCCAGTAGAATCTCACCAATAGCAAAGCTAAGGTAAGGTCTGAGGAGGGTAAGATGAAGACAGCCTTACCTCTACCCCGTAGGAATAGAGAGGCTGCTTCCAGTGAGACCCCCGGCTCGATAGTAGTTTTGCATCAAGCCTTGGACATAAGGCACATAACACTCGGCAATTGGGACAAAAGTCGATTAGTGCATTACCCCTTGTCTTTCGGCTATTAACGCCAATGAATGGTGATAATTATAGTGCTTTGAATACATGTTAAGAAATATAAGAATTAAATGTTTTAATTAACTTGATGTGTGAAAAATCGAACGGAGACATGAAATTGAGTTAGAGTAAAAGTCATAATTGAGAATTGAATGAGTCTTTTTTTTAATTACAAAGAACGCTGTGTCAACCACCGTGACACTGGGCGTTGTGGCCAAGGTCGACTACTCAACCGCCGTCAGTCCCTTGGCTCTCCCCAGATACGCGGTAACCTGACCTTCACCCGCCCGAAGGCACGACAGTAGAATAACCGGTAAAACCTCGCCTCCCATCCAAGTCGAACTGACGCCACCCGTATTCACTCTTCAGTTGGATGCCGCAGAAAATAATGAAGAGAGTGGGAATTGAACATGGGTCATAAGGAGCACAAATTCTTTCCCCTAACTACTCCACCAGTACTCATCGACATAGTTGAATTGAATGAGTCTTGAAAGTTAAATTATATTTGGGCTTGAAAGTCAAATTTCATGAAGTGTTTGTGTTTTGTGGAAACCCATTGCTGGTTATGAAAGAATGTTAAAAGTCAATGGAATCACAAATGAGATTAGTTATTGGACTGATATGGATTGTGGATTATTAGTGGACTTCAAACGTTATTTGGGCTTGCACTAGTTGAGATGAAATTAATTCAAATATTGCAAGTTCATGGAGGACCTATTGTTTTGATGGTTAGGGCCTAGGGGAATTAGAGGAGTACTAGGAAACAATTAAAAAGGAATCTTGAGGAATTAATAATAAGGTAGACGACAATCAATTTTTAAAAATCGGTTCAAATCGGGCGGTTGTATCCGTTGAACTTCCGGTAGAATCAGTTAACCGTCCGATACACCTGATTGAACCGTCTGATACACCCAGTTAAACCGTTTCTAAGTCAAATCTAGTACGGTATAAAACTGGATTTTTAAACATTGATGCCAATTGTGGGAAGGCGCCACTAATTGGGATTTTGATTTGGGCTGGGTAGCGACTAGCTAGGCACTTGGCCTTGGGTTAGTGATACGCAAACCTACTGTTTGCCGAAAAAAAAAAATTTGACGGTTGTGGGCAAAGCATTATTATTTTTCAGAGAAAAGCTACTGTTCGAACTACGGGGAGCAATACAAAGAAAATACTTGGAGCGATTTGAAGGTTTTCAAGGGAATAGAGAATTTGGATCGCAAGAAGAAGTTAAAAGATTAAAGCTTTCGGTTAGATACTATGTTTTATATTTTCAATTTCTTAGAACTTTAATATTTGACAATGTTTTCTAGATCCGTTTGTTTTAAATTTATTTTTGTTTCGCTCCACTATGAGTAGCTAAGCTTGTTATGGTTGCTTAGGATTGATGAACTAGGCGAATGGTTTGAATGATGAATTTTTTGTTTTGAATGAATGTGTTATTTACATGTTATAACTTTGAAACCCGATTCTAAATAATTATGTGTTGGTATTGATTGGTTTGATAATTCATCTGTTAGTTCCTTTGCTCTGGATACCTAGAAATATACTTTAGAGCTGGAGTCAGTCTGAGGTTGTTAATCTGTCATTCTAGACCTTGAAGGTGAGAAATCTAATTCAAGTTTAATAATTATTAAAACCAATTGATTAAAACGTGCAATCTTTTCTAGAGGTGAGAAATCTAATCAAGAATTGCTAGGTTATTAGCTTGGCAACGTTAGGAAGTTTGGGTGGCCGATCACTTGGGTTCATCTGCTTATTCGTGTCTAGAGTTTCCTAGGGTTTCGGTGTTTTTAGTTGTTTCAGCTTCATAACTTGAGGGTTTTAGTACATAAATTACTTTGTACCTGATAGTTGTGAGATTTCGTGGTCGATAACTCGAGTCAGTCTTTTTTAGCACCTCTTCACGTGTCTACTATTAGATTCATTTATCTTTCAGGGGTTTATCGGGTTAGACAAAGTATTCGTTCAAAACCAAGATTAAGATTTTAATCATGAATCCAGGGATTCTTGCTAGGTAACCTATTTTTTCCATACCTGAGTTTCAGTCCGGTCTTTAGTTATCTGCTATTATTGTCTGTTTCGTCGTCTATTTGTTTCATTTGTATTTTTTAGTTTTAAAAACTATTCTCTCACACAACCAAATTATTAGGCTAGGGGTCGATAGAGGTCTAGTATCAAAAGTCGCTATTATTGTGTCCATGGTTCGATACTCGGACTTACTTGTTTTACTACTTTACGACCGTTACACTTGCCGATAGTATGTGGTTTAGCGGGTTTTTTCCAATTTTAAAACTTGTTTGAATTCAATTAATGTATATATTTCATACATCAGGAGTTACAAACGTTATTAGGAGTTCTCAAACTTTTCAGAAAACAAAGATCGGAACGGACAGGATTAACGGTTCGCAAGTTCGAAAACGTTATTAGGTGAAAGTTTTGTTATTTATTTGCTTTCAAAAATTATTAAAAGCCTAAAAGGATTTTATTTTTCTTTAAAATTCTTAATGTGCAGAAAATGGTTGTTCATAGAGGAATTGTTACTGTAAGGGAGAGACGATGTTACAACATTGAGTCCTAATTTTTAAACGTGCAGATTCTATTGTGTTGGACAGGCTTAAAAGCCATGTGACCTTAGTAAGTCATTTTTCAAAGAACTTAAATCAATTGTATTTTCCTTTAAAAAGTATCTCAACTGTAATAATTTTTGACATGGTTTATCTACCTTTCAACAGTAATACTTTTTGTCTCAACTCTAAATCAAAAAAATATTGTTTATCTACATTTGTGGAAAAGTCTAATGGATTTTTCAGGATGTATTTTTTATACAGGTTAACTTTGTTCCTGAGAAGTGCAGCAGGGTTGCTATCGAGTGATGAGTGTTGTGAAGTTAAATGAAAAGTAGTCTAATTGGATGCATGGTAGAATCCTCCTTCGACATTGCAGAGAGAGGTTGAAGATTGTTATGCTGCTAAACCAGAGTTTTCTATCATGCTCACGTTGTGAAAAAATTGGTGATTGGCTGCATCAGCCTAGAGGGGAGTGTGTTGCTGAAACAAGCTTGAAGCTAAAGTTATCCAAAGACCAAATACATGCTAGATTGTACCCTATGAAGCTATTGTCAAAAGGAGAGTCTGTTGGTGTAAATTGCGACAACTGCATCATTCGGTCTTTGATATCTTGTAATTTAGCAAAACGTTTAGCAATTGGGCTTAATAGTTTAGTGTGTTTAATATTGTATGGGTCGAACTAAACTAAATGAGCTTACAAGCTTAGTGCTTACAAGTTTAGTGACGGACCAGGGCCTATCCAACGCAGACATGCATATGTATATAAGGATGTTTGTGATAGGGTTTTAGAGTAGACAACAAGGAGAACCATTGTGAGAGAAGAGAAATTTATGAGTGGCAGAAAACACAGACATAGGTTGTGAGTTTTGATTGTTCGTGAGGTCTAGATTGGTTGTAAACATCGTTGTTCGATAATCTATACAAGACGAATTTAAAGTGATTCGTATTTTCAGTTTTCTGCAGTTTCTATGTTGATCTGATCCAGAGGATTCCGCACTCTTGATTAGAGATTCAATCTTATTAAGATCTGTGTGAAGGGACCTACAGCATTTGGTAGTTGTACGTCTTGCATGTGCAAGTTTAACCATAAGATTTCGGTACATTATTAATGTCTTTGAGATGGCGATGATGTTGGTTTATCTCTAAGCATGCCTTACCTTCTTGATGATGAGATTTATCTCCGAGCTTTTTAAGTAGTCAATTTATTTAGGGAAGTCTAATCTAATAATTTATCAAGAGGTTAATTCTACGATTTTATCAGTTATTGAGTTCATTAGTGTATGTTGTGACTCAAAACATTCTCATCAGATTTGTTTGTTGACATACATGGGTCGCATAACCCGGATAGTTTTTGGTATACGGGTCATATGAACCAGTTTCAAAAAACAATGAACGCCAAATACAGGTCTTATGACCCAAACGGGTCAGATCGCCAACTCTTGGTATTTCGGTCATCTTGCAGGTAACATTTCCTTATTAACAGTCCGACCTGTGCATTTCAACACGTTTACTTGAGTCTTTTATGTAATGTTTTATGCTGCAACTAAGTGGTTTAGTCTGAGGTTCTCAACTTAAGGCTATACTTGGAAAATGATTTAGCTAGGGAGCTGGTACACAAATAAGATTGGAGTGCTCTTCAAGGGTTTGATCAGCTAGGCGAAGAGACTCAATAAAAAACGAAACAATAAAGGCAACATTAGATGATAACTTTCAATCAAAAGCACCAGGTAGTCGTAACAGCCACTTCTGAATGTTTGAATAAACAATTAAATCGAGTCTTTTATGCAATGTGTAGGGTGAAGATGAAGGTTCGTTTATGGACGAATACTGAATATGATTATGACGACTACGATGAAGATGAGGATCTTGAAGATGAGGGTGAATGATTCTAATTGTTAGTCATCATGTTTTCCACCCCGTGTTAGTCATGTGATTTGTCACTCTTATCAAACCCATCGTTAATTTAAATAGTTAACTGCCATTTTCGAGCACGTGGTTTGTTCACTTTTGTAATTTCAGTCCAATTTTTAAAAATGCACCAGTTTACTCCCTGACATACTTAAAAACGTGTCATTCCAGTGCAAAAATTAAAATCTAGTTAAGTCAGACAGGTTTAATGAAGAGTATTTTTGTCCTTTCATTAGTCAGACATAAAATAAGGTGAAAATAAAAGAAATATGAAAGGAGAAAAATACCCTTTATTAAACCTGTCTGACTAATGGATTTTTGACTAAATGGCACTTTCCATATGTCGAAAATTGGTGCATTTTTAAAATTGGACTGAAATGACAAAAGTGAACAAACACAGCGAAAATGGCAGTTAACTTATTTAAATATATACACACTTGATTCAGTTTCTTTTTATTATTAATGGCATTTTCAAGAAATTTCATGGCTATTTCAAATTTATATTGTAGATACATTTTGGAGTTAATTTCATCGTTTTATTGTTTAACACGGGGCTCTAATCTAGTAATTATATACAAGGATGGGTATAATAATAATAATATTACAAGGATGGGTAATAATAATAACTAGTAAATTTTCCCGCGCGTTGCGGGGGTCAAAATGTAAAATAACTCGGATTTATACAATAAAGACCTGAACCGCTATATATGGCGCCACTTATTTGCAAAAGAAATTTATGTCGAACACCAACCTGAACTTATATGACACGTACAAAAATAGGAAAGAAAATATGTTTTTTAAGTTAAATAGTACCGCGCGTTGCATTACAGTCTAACGGAAACATATTATATTTGACCCAACGTGTTGTAAAACAAAATTTATACCGAAACGTAGTACAACTAAAAAAAAACCTGAACTTTTACCGACACCTACAAAAAAATAAGAAAAAAATTATGTTATTTTTAAGTTAAACATGGTATCGCGTGTTGCGTGGCGCCGAAACTAAAGTAATTCGAATTTGAAAATATAATATATTTGACTCAACTTGTTTTAAAACAAATTTATGCAAAACGTAGATTAACTGAAAACGTAAAAAAAGAAGAAGAAAAACATATCATATCTGAGCGTGACCAATTTTCAAATAAATGTAATTAACCTAAATTTATACCGAAATATAGATAAATATAAGCATGTAAAAAGCGATTATAAAGTTTTTAGAAAGTTAAAAGGTTGTAAGTATGAATAAAAGGTAAAAGTTAAAAAATCTAAAAAGTTATTAAAAGGAAAAAAAGTAAAAAAAAAAGTGACCATTGACTGTTTATAATTCACATAAAGTAAATTTGATGAAATAGAAAAGTTGAATATTATATTATTAAGTTACTGTATATGTAACTTATTATTGTAGGTATACTAGTAAGTTTTTGGCGCGTTGCGGCGGGTTCAAATGTAAAGTAGCTCGAATTTGTACCTTTAACATATGAATCATTTCTGAACAAAGGTATATCAAAACGTTGATAAACTAAAGATGTACATAACAATAACCACAAAAACGTATTATACATGACCCGACTTATAGGCGAAAGAAATTTACGATCGAACACTAACTCGAACTTATACCAAAACGTACATAAAAATAAGTACAAAATTATATTTTTGTAAGTTAAAAATGATACCACGTGTTACTATGGCGCCAAAACTTAAAGTAAATTGAATTCATCGTCTAACGAAAGCATATAATACTTGACCGGACTTGTTGTAAAACAAAATTTATGCAAAAGCTTATATCATTAAAAACGTACAAAAAAAGCGATCCAAGTGTAAAGTAACTCGGATGTGTACTGTCAACACCTGAATCATTCCTAAACAAAAGTTCCATCAAAATGTAGATAAACTAAAGATGTGCATAAAAATAAGTAAAAAAACGTATTGTATATGACCCGACAGCGAAAGAAATTTACGTCGAACACCAACTCGAACTTATACCGACACATACATAAAAATAATTAAAAATGAAGTTTTTCTAAGTTAAAAATGGTACCGCACGTTGCGGTGGCGCCAAACCTAAAGTAAGTCGAATTTATACAATTTAATGAAAGCATGGTTATACTTGACCCGACTTGTTGTAAAACAAAATTTATGTCAAAACGTAAATTATATGAAAATGTAAAGAAAAAAGCAATAAAAAACATACTATATCTGAGCCTACCTATTTTTAAAGAAACGTAATCAACTTTATTTTATACTGACACGCACATAAATATAAGCACGTAAAAAAATATAATAAAGTTTTTAGAAAGTTGAAGGGTTGTAGGCGGCAATACTAAATATTTAAGGGTAAAGGTTAAAAAACGCATGCTAAAAGATTAAAAAGAGAGGAAAAAACCTAATCAATGGTCAGCTGTCAGGCACTGGTCATCCATCTTGTGATCTGTAACTTTAAACGTAAAC
The DNA here is from genome assembly GCA_947069175.1 of Scalesia atractyloides. NCBI lineage: Eukaryota > Viridiplantae > Streptophyta > Magnoliopsida > Asterales > Asteraceae > Scalesia > Scalesia atractyloides. Next base: position 9,108,195 of record CAMTDV010000017.1, read on the forward strand.
AAACTTGAAATTATACTGAAACGTAAAATAACTTGAATTTATATTGTATAATGAAAGGCTATTATATTTTGAGCTGACTCTTTTTAGTTTATAATGTTTTACTAAGTTAAAAATAGTACAAATACGAAAACCTATTATATTTGAGCTGACTGATTTCCTCCAAAAAAACTTATGTGGAAATAAAAACGTTATATAACAGTCAAATAAAACACGTATATAAAGTCCAAAGTTTATAAAAAGGGTTGTAAAATCAATACTAAAAATGAAAAGGCAAATATATAAAAAAAAAGTAAGTAAAAGACATAAAAAGAAAAGAGAAAAGTCAATAAAAGAACAAAAAAAACAATTGAGCTGGCTGCTACTGTTGATCGAACTTTTCATTGTAGGAGTAGATATTAAATAAATAATAATAATACAATAATAATAAGACGTGCAAAAAAACGATACCAAAAACAGGCTTAATATTTAAGTGACTGCGCATAAGAAATTTGATTGATTGCATTAGAAATGACATCATAAAACATTAGAAGGATAAACTTGGTATACTTATCGTTTAAAAAAAACAAATTTAATTAAGTTTTTGCTTTCATTTAGAGTTTAAAGAATGGGTTTAAACGAATCAACGACTTAAAAGTAATATAAGTTAGTTGATCGTATCATTTGCTATCAACATAAACATGTGATTATATCAACACACTAGATGAGGTAATACGTACCTATCTTAACGCGGCTTGTACTTCTTTTTGTTATTATATTAGGTTACAATCACATGTATTTACACAGGTTGATAACTATAATGTTATATAATTATTAATGATAAAGTTATGTTTTAAAAAACATATATATTACAAGATTGAATAAATTTGTGTATTATACTAATAAAATGTAAGGTAAATTCTTAATGTATATATAGTCATCATGATGTGACAATTATAAATTTTGTTAAGTTCATTTTTAGAATATTATGTTTTTAATTGGAAGAATTTTTTTGAAGGCTAAATTACACCTAATCCATCTTTAGTGGACCTCGTTACCATTGACTTCTAATAGAGCAACATCTTAACTCCAATGGCTTTGCCAATTGGACCCAACCCCCACCCTCGTCACTAGGCATTGACTATGATTTTTTTGTACCATCTATATTTTTATTATTTTTAAAATTTTGTATTCTTACCATACAATCACATTAAATGTTCGATAAGTTGTAGAAATCACTCATAAAAACAATTATCATCATTATTCTTCGTTTGTAAGGTAAAATAGTTTATTTAAAAAAAATATTTAGTTTCCTATTAAATTCATTTGGTTGATGATTTAATAACTATCTTTAAATATAAAATAAATATCCATAATTAAATAGGCGAAAGAGACAAGAAACCAACAAGTAGATACCTCTAACTGATAACACGTGTCTCTATTATTTTCTTTTATTATATGATATAGATATAAATAATAAACATTTTTTTATCTGGCACGTCAATATAGTGGGTATGATTGTTTTTGTTGTTGGCTCGTCGTTGTTATGGAAACCATATTATTATTAAGGAAATAAAATATGTTAAGATTATATGAGTGTTAAAAGGAAAAAAAAAGACAAGGTTTATTATGCAAATAGCTCAAAAGAGACGAACTTTAAATTAAATTATAAAAACGTTTATATCTAATGGATTGTACATTTACATAATTCACACCTTAATCTAAAATAAAATTTACATGGAAACGTTAACGAAAATAAGCATGTCGCTTTACAGTGTGTTCGAACTTTTTTTATACACCATGTTATAAAAGATCTAGAAGATAGAGAGAGAGAAATTATGGCACATGACATCGTATTGTTAGTTCAAGAATGTAACTATATATATATATATATATGGGACCGTTAAGATGAAAACCACCACGAGTTGCGAGGATCGTAAGAACTATATCATACGGGACAAGTTGGGCCAAAATTTTTTTCATAAATGTAGATGAATATATATTATAAACACATCTGTAAAAAAATTTAAAAAAAAATTGTCGTGTATGTAGTTTTGACCACCACAAGTTTTTTTACGGTAGCGTAAAATTTAAATTCACGCTACCATAAAAAAACTTATGATGGTCAAAACTACACACAAGACAATTTTTTTTGAATTTTTTTACAGATGTGTTTTTAATATATTCATCTACGTTTATGAAAAAAAATTTGGCCCAACTCGCTTCGGATCAAAAAGTTCTCACAGTTCTCACAACTCGTTTTGTTTTCATTTTAGCGGCCCTATATATACATACGTACACACATATATATATATATGTGTGTGTGGCAAACTATAGAGAAATTGACTTGTACATTGACGCATAACTGACTTGCACTACACCTTAATCTAGAATAAAATTTACATGGAAACGTCAACAAAAATAAGTATGTCCCTTTACAGTATCTTTAGACATTTTTTCTTATACACCATGTTATAAAAGCTCTAGAAGATAGAAAGAAAAAAATTATGGGTGTTACACATCACATTGTATTGTTAGTTCAAGAATGTAATTAAATATATATATATATATATATGGCAAACTATATAGGGTTTTTGATAAAATGAAAACCTATACGAATTATGAGAAATTAGAGAACTCGGCCTAACGAACTGTTTTTTCAAAAAAAAAATTATTAAAAATCATAAAAGAAATCAACCTTTCCAAAAAAACCTTGTTTTTTCATTTACAGTAGCCGTAAATGCTGTAAAAAGTGATGTCATGCTTATGTCATGACTTTTTACAGCAGCTGTAAGGTCCGAAAAACGTCACTTCGAAATTTTTTATTATATTTTACGACAGTGTTTCTAAACATTTTCATCTAGGTATGTGAAAAAAATAGGTGCAAAACTCGCATGAGAAGATCGAGTTCTCTAAGTTTTTACAACTCGATATGGTTTTTAACTAAACCAAAAGTCTAATGGATAAAAGATACGTAACTAAACTAAAAGTTAACTAGATAAAAGATAAGTGGAAAAATGAGAAAAAATGGGGAGAGAGAGAGAGTAAGCGCATCACACATTTGCGCCATAATAAAACCTTGAAATTTTGCTACAACGTCACTTTTCCTTGTAATGACTTATTTGCCAACTAATTAACTTGTAGGGTTACAATATAACACGGAGTTTATATGGGTCGGAAGGATAGAAAGTAACATATTGATCTATTTAGTAACAAATGGTTAAGATTAAATGAGTGAAATTGGAAGAAAAAAAAATAGGTGCATGGGTTTGTGTAGGGGCATTCTAGTCAATCCAAAGCAATAGTTTTTCTCTTCTCCAATCCCCTTCCCCCGGTTTTTAAACGTTAATAACTCTTTTATACGACATTATTTTTTTATAAAAAATGCACCATAAAACAAGCGCGTTTTTATCTATTGAAACGAGAACACTATTGCTATACTTTTGAAAAAAAATGTTTTCGATAACTCAAATGCGTAAAACGCAATGGACAAAAAACCCAAAAAAATGATTTTTTTTAAAACGCAATAGACTTAAAACACAAAAAAAAAATGTTCTTTCTAGACAAAAAAGCACAAAAGAATTGTGTTTTTTTTTCTAAAACGTAATAGATCAAAAACACAAAACAAAGTGTTCTTTCTAAAACGCAATAAGAACACAAAATAAAGTGTTTTTTTAACGCAATGGACTAAAAACACATAATAATATGTTTTACCTAAAACGCAATGCACTAAAAACACAAAAAATACGTTTTTTTCTTAAACGCATCAATGGACCAAAAACAAAAAAAAGTGTTTTCCTAAAACGCAATAGACAAAAAAAACACAAAAAATGTGATTTTCCTAAAACGCAATAGACAAAAAAAACACAAAAAATGTGTTTTCCTAAAATGCAATAGACAAAAAAAAACACAAAAAATGTGTTTTTTCTAAAACACAATAGACCAAAAATATAAAAAAAAATATGTTCTTTCTAAAACGGAATGGATCAAAAACACAAAAATAATATGTTTCTTAATTATATTATAAAACACAATAAAATAGAAACACAAAAAAATGTCTTTCATCCATGGATTAAAAGGCAATGGCGCTTGCTGGCAAAGAAAACAAAATATTCATCTCTATATGTAAAACACAATGAAGCTTGGTGGCAAAAAAAAAAACAAAATAATCATCAGTGTAAAGTATAAACATAGTCAAGGTTGTAATACAGACCAAAGCAATAAAAAGAAAGGAAAAAAAGGAATCTGTGTTTACTATCCAAGGAAAGCATCAAAGGTAAATTCAGTTGAACAAATCATATAAGACAAAGAAGACACCATCTAGAATTACACCCACTTCAAATTTCATTATCAAAATTATAACGCAACAGTTAAGAAAGCAAATTAACATATTTTACAAGAAGCTCTATTTCAGTTTAAAACAAAGAAACGTGCTTTCCTTCTTCACCTCCTTCTTATTGATGTCATAAGTCAAAATATTAAAACGCAACTGTTGTACGACAGTTTCGTTAGATTGGAGAAATTGGATCTAAAATGCAAACGACTGTAGCTTCTAGAAGCGACTGCGAAGATCTGATTCCGATGTGGAGAACCGGTTGTGGTGGTTGTGGGCGGTGAAGCGGTGGCGGTGGATGGTGGAATAGAGTTTCAGATCTAAAATCGCAAACATTTAGGTGAAGGTGAAAGTGACGAGATGGTGTTGGTGGTCACTGACGGCGAGGTGGAGGTGAGAGTGGTTGTGGTTGCGGTGGACGGTGTGGTGGTGGCGATTGAGTGGTGGCAATAGAGTGGTGAAGTGGGAGTGGTGTGGGGTGAGAGACGAGCAAGATCTGGGTTTTTGTTAGGTAAAACTAATTTGAATGCCCCTGCTGATGTTTTTTTCAACTTTGACATGTCTCACTCTATTATTGTTTCCTATACTTCCTACTCAAACTAAATTTCCTATTTGATCTTTCCTTAGAGTAAACTGTCATTTTGGTCACTGAGGTTTAGCCAGTTTTGCCATTTTAGCCTAAATCTCAAAGTCTTTGTATTTAGATCCCCGTGGTTTCATTTTTGTTGCCATTTTGGTCCAAAAGTGAAATCATGCCAGATTCCCCAAATTAAACCCTCATGTTTTGTCCTTTTCCTCAAGGGAAAATCGTCTTTTTACGCTTTTTTGTAATTTTGTTTTAAATTAAAAACAAAAAACTGAAACCAGCCCCAACCCCCACTCTTTCTCTCTCTCATCTGCAGAATTCTCCACTTTTCAAAAATAAAAAATTTCATCACCGTACCTTAATTCTAATCGAATCTCATATATGCGTTTGATTCATTGTCGAAAAACAATCGAAGATGGATGGTTGTTCGTTGTTTCTAGATTGGATCCTCGGACCTCGCCGTGCACATCAACTCCAACGGCTTGTTCACAACAGCAAGGTTAGACTCCTCTGTTAAGCCCTAACCGATTGGGGATTCTGCTGTGGAATGAACTACTACGGCAACAAATCTGGAAGGCGGTGGTGAAGTGACGACAGTGGTGGTGCTATATGCGGTGCTGGCCCCTGATTGTTGAGAGAGAGAGAGAGAGTTTGTAGAGAGAGAGTTGAGGGAATTAGAGTGTGTTGTCTGTGTATATATCTATGTATATGATTAATAATTTGCAAAGTAATAAAATAAATATGACCATTTTGGCCCTGAGAAAAAAGACAAAATAGTATGATTTAATTTAAGAAATTTGGCCTAATTTCACTTTTGGACCAAAATAATTTCACTTTTGGACCAAAATGACAACAAAAATGAAACCACCCTAAATACAAAAACTTTGAGATTTGTACTAAAGTGGCAAAACTAGCCAAACCTCAGGGACCAAAATGGCAGTTTACTCTTTCCCTTGATGTGTATATATAATAACTTGACTTTTTTTTAACGGCAAATTTGTTTTTATTCATGTTGTTCGTGGGACTTGAACCCTAGACCTCCCACTCTCAACGTGTTTAAAGGTTTTGTCAGACTACCACCCCATTGGTTAATTTCTTTTTGGACGGCAAACAGCTCACCTGGCTAGGACCGCGGTCAACGACCTAGCCCCCCCCCCCCCCCCCCGAGTTCGAATTCACGCGCATATGGACTGTTTCGACCCTTCGCTCGGAGGCTTTGCATAAATTTGCATGCCCCGCGATTCGAACCGGTGTCACCCGGGCAAAAACCCCGAATGAAAAACCTTCCCACCTCTCCACAAACCAATTGGTCTGTGGTCATCGGCACCACCCCATTGGTTAATAACTTGACTATTTAACAATTGAAGTTCATTTTTTTAAATTACTTTTACAACACACTATTGACTATTACATAGTTAAGATTAACTTTTTATTCATGATTTGAAGTTAGTCGAACGTTAACCTTCGGTTGCTAACCTGTAATGCCTGGCCTATAAAGTAGGGTTTTGTCGTAGAAAAATGTTCCAGTCACACTTGTACCTTGTTAAAAAAAAACCCTTGAAAGATGACTAGTGTGTCACTTTCCCTCGCAATGAGTTTTTCTGATTAACATGTATATATAATAACTTGACTATTTTACAAATGAGTAGATTGCGGTTTTAGTTCGTGTAATTTGATCTAACATGTCACCCTAGTTTAGATAGCTTTTTTTTGTCATTTGTGTCCCTATATTTGTCAAAAAAAATTGTCATTTTTGTCCAACACTCAACCCCTTTCAAAAAAACTCAGTTAAATCAAGGGTGTTTTGGTTTCGTTACATACTACTTTTATTTTTGCCATTTTCATTCACTCCTTTTTACATATTTTAATTTTAATTATTTATACACAAACATGTATTATATATATACACATCAATTCATCCACCACGCCACCATCCCCACATAATTCCGATTGACATCTTCAAACTCAAAGTCCATGAACATATTAAGCTCAATGAAAATCAAACTCGTCGGAATACCCAAAAACCCACTGGCGAAGGGTATGGTCAAATGAGTATGTATGGTAGGATACGTGTAGGGCCTGAACAGGGGCGGTGTGTGGCGAAGGTGGTGACGGTGGTAAAGGTGGGTGATGACGATTTAAAATATGAAACATCGCTGTTACCGGAGGCTATAAAGATATCGTCGTCCTTGATGATTATAGTTTGTTTACCTTCAGGCGTCAGGTTTGATGGATCAATCTCCATTTGTGTAGGTGATATCAGAATCATTGGTGCAGTTCATGAGCCATTGTTAAGGAAACTAAAAAAATATTATCAAGGAAATGAAATATTTTAAGATGATATGCGTGTTAAAAGGAAGAAAAATAAAGGTTTGTTATGTAAATAACTCAAATGAGTATGGAGCAGGTGGAACTTTGAATTAAATTATAAAAATGTTTATTTTTAACCGAAGCGTAAATGACTTGCAGATTATAATTCACACTATCTTGAATTAATAAAACTTACATCGAAACGTCGTCAAAAATAAGCATTTCGTTTTACAGCATGTTCAGAATTTTTTTTAAACATCATTTTGTAAAAGATATAAAAGAAAAAAAGAAAGAAAGTATTGTGAGTCTTACATGTGACCACCCGCAGCACATGACGTAAAAGGCTCAAGAGTCTTCCCCCTCCCACTACATATGGTCTAAAGATGTGAGAGAAAAATATAAATACTTTTTGGCCAAACCTGTATGCCTAAAGATGAGAAATGGATAAGATATACATGGAAAGGAAGAAAGGGTGGCGTAGTAATTAAGAAGAGAGTCCTGATAAGCAGGTTTAGTGGTTAGTCATTTGGTTTCTCTTCTTAAGGTTTCAAGTTCAACTCCTACTAGCATCATTTTAAAGGACATTGGTTGTGACAATGAAGTTTAGAACTAGGCCTCTCTCTAGGTTGCCAGTTCGAAACGGAGCCGAACAGGGTTTTACCTCAGTGGGCATTGGATGAACCGTAACTACAAGTTATTCGGTTACAGGTTTCGCTAGAAGGTGCGGGCCGAGTCGGTTAGCTTGCGGATCTTGAAGCTTTGCATCCAGTGAGTTCTAATCCCCTTTTTTCTTAAATATTTCCGGGGCTAGCATACATGCTTTCGTATGTTTTCATACACGTTGCGAGTTTTATATATTTACGAGTTTGCAATTAAAATGTTCTATAAACATTTTTCCACAAACCATGTTTTTATACGACGTAGTGATTAATCGGGTTTTATCAGTTTACGTTCTATTTAATAATGTCGTGGTCGTATAGGTATAGGCGTGGTAGGTGTCGATATTAAAAACACAACTTGTGTCGTGGTAAATTTTACATGGTAATTCTATCATGGTTTTCGAACCTTAGTGGTAGCGGGAACGTGAAAGTGAAAGTGGTAGTTACCGGGTAGTTGACGTGTTTTTAACCTTGTATGTGTAGTCATGTGTTTTATGTGAATTAGCATCCTTGAGGTGCTAGATGCGGGTTACTTGTGATGGCGGCGTTGCCTTCGGGGTGGCATCAGGTCATGAGATGTGGGTTATTTGTGATGGCGGCGTTACCTTCGGGGTGGCGTCAGGTCACGAGATGCAGGTTATTTATGATGGCGGCGTTACCTTCGGGGTGGCGTCATGTCACGAGAAGCACCCTTGTGGTGCTAAGTTGATGGTCATGATTTGTGACAATGTTTTAGCCCTAGTGGCAACGACGGTTTATGCGGGAGACGATGATGGCTGCAGTTTAGTAACCTGGCCCAAAGAGGGGGGTTACATGCGGCAATATGAGACCAGTTATGGTCACTTATTAGTGATTTGACATGATTATGTGTTAGGTTCCCACCTTATGTGCTTATGTGTTTTGCGCTAGTTAAATGGTGGGTAAATGTGATTATTTGTGTAGTTGATGAATGATGATAAATGATGCGGGTGACGAATGATGTTCCATTATGTAGTTGTCGAATGATGTTAAATTGAGTAGTTGCTGGATGAGGTTAAGTTACATTTGAGTTTTAGGCCATTAATTGTTATGTCCTAGATACGGGTCAGTATGGCTAACTGGCCTATGAATTAAGATGCTTGGAGGGTCGTCCTTTGGTGTTTAAGTAATCTTATTCACAACGGAAAGGATTACTTGTAGGATGATTTGACCTAGCTTATGGGCGAAGTTTGGGTCGTTATGGGTGATGGGTTGGACCATTTAACTTTAAAACGATGTTCACATATTTTAATAAACGCTGGTGGTTTTATAATGATGGTGTTTTGGTTTTGAAATAAAGTGTTTATGAGGGTTTTTAAATGCTTTAACTTAAACTATTAGAACTCACTCAGTGTAGCTGACTTTTGCATGTATGTTAGATTGTTTTGAAGGTGTGTCATTTGAGTCAGTGTTGCTCTTGGCTAGCGGATGGGATTACTCGTGATAGGGTGGAAGGCATTCGGTTGTTAGTGACTAAATAACATTTTAAGTTTTAATTAATCATGTATTGTTTAATCAAAAATTTCCGTTGCGTATTTTTGTGAAAAGTCTTAATTTTTAATAGTACACTATGATGTAACCCGACTGTGAGGTGCCCCTTTAGAGGTCTTACAATATCTCATGTTAGTGTCGTTTTATCGAGTGCCCTCCCCCAAAAAGTCCAAGATCCGGGAGATCCTCTTATTCCAATCCAAATTGGTAAGTTTAAAATTAAGAGGGCACTCCTATATCTTGGAGCTTGCATGAGCATCTTGCCTGGGAGTCTGTATGACCAATATGATTTTGGTCCCTTGAAAAAGTTTGACATCCTCGTGGTGTTGGCCGGTCAGACTCCCACGCATCCAAGGGGGATGGTGGAAGATGTGATAGTGAAGGTTGAAGATTGTATTACCCAGTTGAATTATTGGTAGTTGACTATGTTGGGTGTGTTGAGGACACACAACCAATAGTCATACTGGGTAGACCGTTCCTTGTAACTGCTAATGCCATAATGAATTGTGCAACGGGAACAGTAAGCATGAAATTTGGGGACCGGGAACTAAATTTGAATGTTTTTCCTAGATTTACTAACCTGCTCGGTGATGATAAGTGTACTAAGGTGGACATGAATCCGAACAAAAAGATATGTGCTATGGTTGGTAGGTTTGGAGAATCGAAGAAGAAACTGGTCAAGAAGAAGAAGGTGAAGAAGTCACATCAAGAAAAGAAGGAAGAGGATGAATTCAGGAGGTTTGGCCTGTTTGAAAATAAATAGTACGAGTCACCGGTCGGTGATGTGGAAGAGTTTGTGGGCGACAAGCACTCCGTTCGACCACGCATCACCTCCTAAACATTAGTCAAGGTCACATTTTTCTTGTAATAGAAATAGTCTTTACAAGTATAATATTCTTTTATGTGCTATATAGGGCATTAAGATTCTGTCTAACCTTTTGAATTATAGGAAGGCCAATGTCTGATATGTTGATCAACAACATGTGTGAGGTGTTCAATTCAAAGATACTTGAAGGAAGAGACAAGCCCATCATTACAATGTTAGAATTCGTTAGGGAATACTGCATGAGAAGAATTGTTAATGTTCTTAAGTTGATTGATAGGAGTGATGGTTTACTAACACCATATGCTATTGAGTTGTTTGAGGAAATCAAGAAGAATGCTACCAGGTTTGTATTGCTTTCATGGTTTATATATATCATGTTATTGAATTGTGATATGTACTCAACACTGCTTTGACAAGTACTCTATAATTTGGGGTGGTGAAGGCCACTATCAAGTAACTGGTGGTATTAATCAGTATGTTGTGAACATGGAACAAAGGACATGCACTTTCAGGAGATGGGAACTCAATGGCATACCTTGCAGACATGCTGAGGCATCCATCTGGAACAGAGCTTCACATGGACAGGTGGGCTTACTAGAAAGCTTTGTCCATCCTCTTTATAGGATGGATAGGTGGAAACAAGTTTACTCATTCAAGGTGTATCCAGTTAATGGTAAGTCAATGTGGCCAAGGTGTCAATAGCCAACAACAATCACACCACCTTATTACCATAAGTTTGTGGGGAGGCTAAAGAAAGCAATGAGGAAAGCAGCTACAAAGTTGGAAGATATCATAGAAGGTGGTAGACTAAGAAAGGTTGGTACATCAGGTACTTGTGGCAAGTGTGGTAATACAGGGCAGAACAACAGGTCTTGTAATGGTAGGTCAGAGGTTGTCCAAACTAAGCAAACTAGTGTTATGTCAACTAAAGGTGGTGCTGGAACAACAAAAGGGCAGAAAGGGAAACAAGATGGTGCAGGAAGTAGCAAAGGGAAGCAAGATGGTCAAAAGCAGAAGGTAAAAGTTTGTGGAACAGGTCATAACATCAGAATCTGTCAAGGCAAGAAGAAGGTGTAGGAGACTAGGTTTTTTGGTATTATGTCTATGTCCATGGTTTTAGCTTTAAGTAGAACTTGTAGTCAGTTTTTGGGTTGTTTATGTCCATGGAACATGTTTATGTTGATGAATTTGGTAAGTAACTGACAATTATGTATTAGGAGCCTTAGATGGCCATTTTGGTATGAACATGTTATGTGTTTTGTTCATTTTGGTGTTGGATATGTTATGTGAGGGCTGCATATTAGATGCATGTTATGTTTTAGTAATTTTGGTATTGGATATGTTATTGTCATAGTATAGCACCATATTGGTCATCTGGAATAGCTTGCATATTGGCTGCATGTTATGTTTTAGTCGATTTTGGTATTGGATATGTTATTGTTGTATTTTCGCACCATATTGGTCATCTGGAATAGCTTGAATTAGGTTGCATATTGACAAAACAAAAGTAAAAAATTTCCATTCACATTTAAAACCAAGTCCATACGTTTTAGCTACAATACATAGTCTTCAACAACATCTTCATGGACTAAATACAAATACATTGACAACAAACAAGATTGATGTGCTAAAAGTAGTTTAATTAAAATGACCTAAATTAACCTAATCTAGACACTAAGTAACACTCTAGACTCTCTAAACTCGGCTAAACTACTAACCGGCAAGTCAACCGATCGACTCTAGTAAAGCTAAGTAAGTCCAGAAATCGAACCCACATGGCTCATTTTAACTACGTTCTCTAGACTTATACTGACACGGACATGACACTAACTATTTTTATATTTGATGGGGGGGTTTCTAAATGTCCTAAAAATGTGATTTAATTACTAGGTTAACTAGACACTAACTAACTTGGATTTACTCAGATGATGGAAAAGACTACCTAGACTAGAATCCTGGATTGTACTAGTAATGATCTATTAGGATGTTAAGAACTGGAATCTTTTAATGCTAAACCTGTCGAGACACCGAACAAGACCCATGACCCTTCTCAGGAAGACACTTATGGAGCTCTAAAGGTTGTTATGGACACCGGTTGGTCTAGACTCCCTCACAGGCTATCTAAGTGGCTTACGAAAGTACCCTAATTTGATTTACTCCCTCACATGCTATAAACCTAGGATAAAGGTGGGTACTCAATTTGACTTGTTAGACAACGGTCAATAGGGAAACTAGTTCAGACTCCTCACGACGACTCTACCTAGCAATTTACTGACTTAGACGTAAGAATTACCTCGCACCTCACAGCTACTGAGATTAGTAGAACACTTAGACTTACCTAACTATCAATTATCGCTTCTAAGGTGTATTGGCCAATTACCCCAAAAGATTACAAAGCAATATTATAATCTTGCATAAACCTATTATGTGAAAGATGTCCACCAAGACTCATACGAAGCAATAAACGACAATTAAACAGAGCTAAGCATGCATATGCATCACACTGATAATCAACTCGACTACTTTCATAAATAATCCATAAATAATTAATAATCCATAATAAAAATCAAAACTTTAACAATCCATTCATCCAATCTAATTAGTACAAAGTATTTAGCCTAACATAATGAAAGTCAAATACAAAACAAGAGTAATTTCAAAGAAAGGAAACATGGTTAATAAACGGAAGTAAAGAACAAGTGAACAGAATGATTAACAAGCAACACGGATGTTCCCACGAGCTTCCAACCTTCAATCACTACTTCAAAGACTCCGAAAAAGCTCCAAATTCGTCTAAGAAATCGCCCAAGATGATGCCAATTCGTGATTAGGGTTAGAATTGTCGTTAACGATGTATTTATAGGTTTCCATTCAATCACATAGCTCAAAACCCGTAACTTCCTGTACGCGAAGGGGAACTCACTACACCGTCGCGTAGTGCGGCGCGTGTTTTATTTTTTATTGTATTTTAATGCCTTCGCATTATGCAAAGGCTCTTCTTCTTCATGGTCGCGTGACGCGACATGGTTGGTGTACGTTGAACGTACTATAATTTTTTGTTATTATTTTAAGTTCATTTTAGCATTAGTCAAGTTTTAAATTTATAAAACACGATATTATACTAACACTAAACACACACTTGGGCAAGTGCACCCATCGTGACGTAGTATAGCGTTGGTAAGATACCGAGATCGTCCAAGGACACAAGAGCTTTTAATACCGGTTTATCGGCAACGTCTAATCAATCTAAATTTTTTATAAAAGTTTCAAATATAAAAATTAAAAATAAAAATAAGAAGATAAATAAAATAAAAAGAAAAGATAGACAAGATAGAATCACTTGGATCCAACTTATCTTTAATGTATCCTTTGATGATTTTCGCACTTTCGGACTTTTTAAGAGATTATCTTATTTATACTAGTAGGCCCCTCTTTTGAAGGTGACGTTACCCTCAACCCAGTGGTTTGAGTCAGCAGGGATACAATCCCAAAGGGTCGGAATATTAGAAGACAATTAAGTAAGTTATTAATGCGAAAAATGGTAGGCCCCTTTTTTGAAGGTGACGTTACCCTCGGTTAAGTGGTTTGAGTCAGCAAAGATACAATCCCAAGTATCCGGTTTAAAATATTAATAGTAGTTTACATATGAGGGGTTCAACCCATTCGTACCCCCGCCATCCAATACCTTTAGGGTATTGAAGGAGGTCCTAATAAGCACGAAGCAAGTCCTCGCAGGATCTATACATTGAACAAGACAAGAATTTTACCAAACAACCCTTCTAACCCCAACTAGGTTAGTTAACGCGCTTTATATAGACCGTAAAGACACGAATGAGCAAATCATGACATCATGAAGAAATGGTAGGAAAATTCACTTTCAACATAAGAAACTAGTTATTAAAGTCATTAGTACAAACCCAAATAAAAAGTGTCGAAAGATTAAAAATCAATGTAATACATTAAAGACTTGTCTTCACCAAGTGATGTAAGAGATTAGCCAAGCATGGCCTTTGATTGACAAAAACCCTTACAATCAATCTTGGATCCCAAGACTACGACACACTCTAAAGATGAAAGATGGGTGATGATGGTGGGTGTTGGTGTTGTAGTGGTGGTGGAGTGGTGGCAAAGTGAGAGAGAAGTGGTTTGCCAAGGGATGTCTTTGAAGGGAACCAAGCACCCCTATTTATAGTCAAAATAGAGGCCCGGCCACGGCCCCGTGTCCAGTGGGCACGGCCCGTGGCGATCATCCTTCTTTTTCTTCATTAATTGCATCTGACAACAGAGGGACCCACACGAACCCGTGGCCTCTAGGCATGGCCCCGTGGTCAATTGTTCGCTGTACTATCTGGATCCTGCAAATCTTATAGTTGACCACGCCCCATGTTGGCCTGGACACGGCCTCGTGGTGGGCGTAGAAGCTTCTGCAGGTTCTGTCTTGAAGTGTAGGGTCTGACCACGCCCCGTGTTGGATGGACACGGCCCGTGGTTGTCTTCTGTAACCTTGTTTTTGTCTTTTGGGGTGTTACTAAGGGGTCGGGCATGGTTCGTTATTCCTTCTTTCGTATTTATGTTGGTTTTGGCTTCTTATTTGCTTCTTTCGTTCTTTTATGTTCTTTTTATCCTGAAAATACAAAAGGAACAAAGAAACGTGCTTTTTTCAACATTAGTACTAAAAAAGGGTTAGTTTTATGCCTCAATTGATGTAATTTATATGTTGTATTTTGCACACATCAAATATCCCCACACTTGAATCTTTGCTTATCCTCAAGCAAAACTCTTTAAATATGGCTTACACACCCAAATGGAATAGGTAGAGAAGGAGTTTTGTGGTTTGTCTATGAGTGTCGGGAATCCAAGATCTATATTTAAATTTTGTTTTTACTTTATTTACAATCCTATTCATCGTGATTTATTTAGAACGGTTTTTTAAGAAAATTATTTATTTGGGCATAACATGCCTCCTTAAAATTCTATTTATATACAAGTTCACGTACCTCACAAGAGATCACTCAACACTTGGCCGAAGATGTATTTTTGTGATATCGCTCGATTCCGGTTTGGAACTTATTTCTATCATATGCTTGCCAAGCGATCAAACCTTCTCCTTTTTAACTATAAACATTTGCGAGTATCAAGAGGACTTTGAAAGGGTTAAGCTTGGGCTAAGGGTAGGTGTCACACCCCAACCGATGGCGGAAACATCAGGGTTAGTGGTACTAGGCGACCAGATTGTCTCACGAGAAATTCCGTAACAATTATTAAACAACATTACTTAACGTCTAATATCCCATACTATCAAACATAATATTTGAAACAACCATTACAGAAATTCTGATTTTTCTCATAAAAACAACATGGTTCAATTTCCCCTAGATTTTATTACAACCGTTCTAAACAAGATAAGCAAAACACTAAATAAAACTACTCCAAAGCAATCCAAGCTAAATCCTCAACATGTTACATACGTTAAAATACAAGTCAATACAATTAACAAAAGGTGAGCATACGAGTTGAATAATACTAGCATAGTCGAGAAAGCGTTTGCAAAACAATCTAATTACATATCATGATACACCAAAACACTTAACATAACATAGGCTCATTTCTCAGGTTAACTACCATGAAAAAGGCTTTGCGCGACCATCCTAACTAGACCCCGTCGGGTGTTAGCCAAACTATAGCACCATACTAGCTAAGGAGACAAGTTAACGAAAATAAGTCCTAGTCACATGTTTCTAGTATCATGTATTGAGCATATACAATCAGATTATTTGCGTGTGATAAACAGTTTTGATTTGTGAAGTGATTTTGATATAGGAACGTATGTAACACCCAAAAAGTGCATTTAAGCGAAAATGGGTCAAGTATACTCACTGTGGGTGCGTTTAGGTAAGACTTGGGATCTGAGAAGAGTTGTGAAGAGCGCCGGATCAGCCTTAAACGAACAGAAGTGCATCATTCTTCCGAAAAGCCAAACGGTGAAGTTTGAGTTGAGCAGCAACCAAGTTCGGGTGAACTTGTATGGTTTTGATGTGTTTAGAGCCAAGTTCGGACGAACTTGTAAGAATTTCTTACTGAAATGATAAGTTCGGGCGAACTTGTATAGTTTCCTAAGAAACTAGACAAGTTCGGTCGAACTTGTGAAGAGTTTAGTGAAAATAGCCCAAGTTCGGTCAAACTTGCCCTGTTTTGGTGCAAGTTCGGTCGAACTTGACCTGGAGAGTTGGTGATTCTTGAGCGAACTTGATGTTTTCGGGTCCAAATCACGTCGTTTGCTGAGTAAATCGAGTGTTCATCCCTCCAACCCTGTGCTACTAAGCAAACTTAGGTCGGAGAGGTCTTTTAGAGCGTTTTTGCCATTTTACAAAAGCGTGGGCTAATCCGGACGAACTCGGGGTTCGTTCGGGTTAGTCCGGCTTGTGTAAACCAACATAAACGTCCTTGTGCTTCCAGATCTGGGATCTTGAATGATAAATGCTTCGTTTCATATCACAAAATGAACAAAACATCATCAAAAGACCGTATTTTGTGTCAAAATCAAGGTTTTAAAAGGTTTACTTAGATCTAAACATAGATCTGAGTGGAAAACAGAAGTTTTATGGAAAAAGATGAAGATTTTCGTAAACAGAGAAGATTTGATGAAAACGAAGGCAATGCCTTGTGCCAAAATCGATGTAAACCTTTGTAAAATGCTGATAAACATCGTTGTAGTTGGAATCGGGTTGATTCTTACTTAGAAAACAGAGGGTTTCGGGTTTGAGAGCTCTGGGCGAAGTTGCAGCAAGTTCAAATGAGAGAATGGAGCTGAGTATTTATAGGTGAAGGCAAAGATGAGGGCTGGTGGAGTCAAGATCGGTCGAACTTGCATGAGTTTCATGCAAGTTCGGGCGAACTTGCTTGATCTTCAAGAGAATTCAGCTAAGTTCGGCCGAACTTGTACATGTGTGTACAAGTTCGAGCTAACTTGAGGATTTAAGAGGGATCCTTGTGTCTCAGGCAAGTTCGGGCGAACTTGGGGTAGTCAAGTTCGGCCGAACTTGGCCTGGTGACCAAGTTTCGTTTGCTGATTTCGCGTGAAGTGTTCGTTTGGCGATTCGGTTAATATTAATTAGTTATATTAAGCGTTTTAGTAAAGCGTTAAGCGTTATACTTGATATAATAGTGTAATTTAGCGATTTTAGTGTGCGAGAGAGATGCGATAGCGGGCGTAATCATAATCGCAAACACACATAACACATACATAATATAAAACCTCACAAATAATATAAAACCACATAAATAATTGCGATTTGCGATGCGATGAGATTAGCTATGCGATTTAATAAGCGATTAGGTGCGATAATAAGATACACAATCATAATTTAGTTAACATAAACTTCATTAATAAGCGAATATCAGATTTACAAAGGATAGATACAATCGTTAACAAAGAAGAAAAAAAAATAACAACGAGAAAATCGGAGTTGTTACAGTAGGTGATTTTTGGGTTAGCGGTTAGTAAAATGGCGAAAGGCGTAAAAAGCGTCGGTTATCGTAAAAATTGTTTATTTCTTTAAACTGATCATTTGTTCTTTTTTTTGAAAGAACTTGTTTGGTTAAAGAGATATGGTTTTTTTTCATATATATAACCGGAGCTTTTACTAAAATAAATGGGTTTGAAATGAAAAAAGGGTTTTGGTGGATAATGGATGTTTTGTTTTGCGGGTTTGAAATGAAAAAGGTTTAGGCTCAAAAGGGGTTAACTAGTGGGATTTTGGTAATGGGTAAAAAGAAAGGAAAATAATGGTTTTGAATGAAAAACAGGTTAGTCCTAGTGCCTCCATCATTTACTTACTTGGGTTTATGTTGGTAAGGATTTGGAATGTATCTTCTTGGCAAGTTCTAGAGTCATAAGAACCAAGCGGCTATTCACACAAGAAACAAAGATGAGCATTTAGTTTAATTATGAATGTATGCTCGATAAAGGCTCAAAGCTCACTTATTGTAGGAATGGGTTTGTAATGTGATTAAGTATATATAATCAAATTTTAAAAAGATTTATCATGCCCTTTTTTATATAATTTTTCTAATTTAGTTCTTTTTATCACAACGCTATCGGTTGTAAATTTGTAAAAACATAACGTTTTAGAACTTGTTACTCCCAAATTAAACCAAGACAAGTAAGAAAATGAAAAATTTTGAAAAAGATTTTGGGTGATTAGCGGTTCCAGTAGAGTTTTGTGTAAGGCTTGTTATTAGGACTTGATAGATTCAAAGTGTTAGTCCCCCCCCCCCCACACTTAAATTACACACTGTCCTTAATGTGTCCAAAAATAATTTTTCGGTTGATTCGAATGCGTAAAAGCGTGTCAAAAAACAAATTTTTATGTTACTGGGCATCTGGGCACGGGCCCGTGTGGTCCGGGCACGGCCCCGTGTCTAGAGTGCCAATGACAACTTACAGAAGCTTGACCACGGGGCGTGGCCAGTCAACACGGCCCGTGGTCAATAACCTGTTTCATAATTTTTTTCTGCAGAATCTGGGCACGGGGCGTGTTGAACTGAGCACGACCCCGTGCTGCACATGTTGTAAAGATGCAGAAGTTGTCGGAAGGCATTGTTTTCATGCATGGGGTGTGGTTTTGACGTCCCTTGGGCATTTTTCATCTTTTCTCGTGGTGTTAAGCCATTATTTAAGATTCAAACACCACACAATAACTTAAACCATCATATATTAGAGTGCGAGATACAAAAGGTCCTAAAAATCAATCCTAAAAATTAAAATTACAAAGTTCCTAAATTTAGATAGACTCAAGAGACCTAAGCCATAATGAAGTTCCACCCTAGAGGTTACATGTTTTAAGAACGACAAAAAACCGAAATCGATTTTTCGGTAGATAGGGGCTTCTAGGGAGGAAGAGGGAAGGTTCTTCTTCCGTATTTTCATACGGGGGAGAAGTGGGAGGTGCGACCATTGTTGGAACCTCATACAATGCGTCTAGAGGGGGTTCTGGAGGGAGGTCATCCTATCCGGTTGGGTTAACGATCTCTTGAGCAAGATTCCAATCTTCTTGGGGGAAGATTGGTTCCATGGGAGGTAGTGCATGAATGTTCAACCTTTGGTGCAAAAGGTTGATTTCTTGCAAGCAATTCTCCAACCCTACCGTCATATATTTAACACAATCGACAAGGGCCTCTTCCACTGATGCCATTTCGTCGATGGCTTCCCTTAAAGCATACATGCCGTGAACTAGGGTAGCATCAATTGATGGTCTTCTTCTTCCTTGGTTGTTTCTTGATGTTGACGACGTTCCACTGTTTGGGTCGACATGCTAAGAAAGCAAGGGTGAATTTTTAAAGAAACGAGAGTTTAAAAGCTCACCACGGCCCCGTGTCCAGCGGACACGGGCCCGTGCTCGTCCTCATGCAATGTTTTGAACTCAAAATCTCATTGTTTTAATTTATTTTTCTCAGGTTTTAAACATTTGTGAACAGAAATAACTTAAGCAATGTGATAAACATGTTGTTTATTGAGAATATTGGGTTAAAACATATGTTTTGCAAAAATAAAGCTTGAAGCTATGGACCTTCAAGCTTTAATGGAGGAATTGAGTTCAAAGAAGAAGAAGGAAAGTGACAAAAGTGGCAAAGACAATAGGGATAGAGGAAACTTCTTTAAGAACATACCTTTTAAGATATATGTGAGAAATCTCAGGAAATCTCTGTCTTTGGAATGAGGCCAAACATGCAGCAACAAGGCTGACTTTATAGAAAGTGACAGCACACTGACCACGGCCCGTTCTCACTGAGCACGGCCCCTTGGTCAGACAATGTTCTGACACGTTTGTCTGTATTAGGAACACGGTGTGTGTTGGCCAGGACACGACTCCGTGGTGAACTTTCCGGTGGGCACGGGGCGTGTTGGAGTGAGCACGGCCCCATGGTTGGAGTTTTTATGTTGTGTCGTCTTTATTTTAAGGATTTCCACGGGAGGTTCTTTACTGGAGGGAACAACACCGAAGTATCTAAGGTACCGGAGTTGCTCTTGGTTTATGCATGAACGCAAGAGGTTATCAGAAAGGGTAAAAACTAATCTACTTACCGGTGGGCGAAACCAACCTTTATTCCCCTTATTCGGGCTCTCGTTAAAGAAGGTGTATGTCGAATCGCTCAGGGCTATGAGTGCATCGGTGGGGGCCGATGTAGAGTCCTTCATGGCACAATCGACACAGGGATGACTATCGTTAATGTTAATGCAAGAGACTAAGGTACTAACATCTTCGACATTGCTAGATTCCAAATGCAAACTCACCGATTCTTCTTGGCTTTGGGCTTGTGATGAGTACCTCTCTCTCATCATAAGTTATATTTCTTTTATTTTTCGGAGAATCCTTTCTTCCAGTTGACATAATTCGGAAGAGGTAATGTCGTATGGAGAAGTTTGAGTGCATTTGGTTGGGTGATATGGATCATTTTTACTTTCGCTAATCTTAAGGTGATTTCCAAGGGAAAACGATGGGTCTGCTAAATAGTGGTGTTCAAAATTTAGAATGTTGCATTCTAAATCTTGATGGAATCCTCCACATAGTTGACACCACTTGCCGTAAGATTGGCGAAATAAAAAATAATCAATATCATCCATGTGTGTGTCAGAGGTTATTAACTGTCGGGATCAAACAGTCCTGTTTTCAGTAGCTGGACGTTGGACACGGCCTCGTGTTGGATTGGCACGACTCGTGTTCAGCTACTGTCTGACTTAAAACAGATGGTGTTGCTGCTGTTATTGGGCACGGGGGCGTGTTGGTTTGACACGGCCCCGTGCTGCAGCCTGCAGAAACTGCAGATTTTTCTAAAAATTGAAAAAATTCCTAAAAATAAAAAGAAAAATTGTTAAAAATAATTAGGCCATTAATTTTAAACTTTCTCAAAATCCTTGTGTCCCCGGAAACGGCGCCAAAAACTTGGTGTGCGTTGAGCGTACTATATTTTTTGTTATTATTTTAAGTTCATTTTATGTATTAGTCAAGTTTTAAATTTATAAAACACGATATTATACTAACACTAAACACACACTTGGGCAAGTGCAACCATCGTGACCGTAGTATAGTGTTGGTAAGATACCGAGATCGTCCAAGGACACAAGAGCTTTTAATACCGGTTTATCTTCAACGTCTAATCAATCTAAATTTTTTATAAAATTTTCAAATATAAAAATTAAAAATAAAAATAAAAATAAGAATATAAATAAAATAAAAAGAAAAGATAGACAAGATAGAATCACTTGGATCCAACTTATTTTTAATGTATCCTTTGATGATTTGCGCACTTTCGGACTTTTTAAGAGATTATCTTAGTTATAGTAGAAGGCCCCTCTTTTGAAGGTGACGTTACCCTCAACCCAGTGGTTTGAGTCAGAAGGGATACAATCTCAAAGGGTCGGAATATTGGAAAACAATTAAAGTAAGTTATTAATGAGAAAAGTGGTAAGTCTCTCTTTTGAAGGTGACGTTACCCTCGGCTAAGTGGTTTGAGTCAGCAAGGATACAATCCAAAGTAGCCGGTTTAAAATATTAATAGCAGTTTACATATGAGGGGTTCAACCCGTTCACACCCCCGCCATCCAATACCTTTACGGTATTGAAGGAGGTCCTAATAAGCTCGAACCAAGTCCTCGCAGAATCTATACATTGAACGAGACAATAATTTTACCAAACCACCCTTCTAACCCCAACTAGGTTAGTTAATGCGCTTTATATAGACCGTAAAGACACGGATGAGCAAATCAATGACATCATGAAAAAATGGTAGGAAAATTCACTTTCAACATAAGAAACTAGTTATTAAAGTCATTAATACAAACCCAAATAAAAAGTGCCGAAAGATTAAAAATCAAAAGTAATACATTAAAGACTTGTCTTCACCAAGTGATGTAAGAGATTAGCGAAGCATGGCCTTTGATTGACAAAAACCCTTACAATCAATCTTGGATCCCGAGACTACTACACACTCTAAATATGAAAGATGGGTGATGGTGGTGGGTGTTGTAGTGGTGGTGGAGTGGTGGCAAAGTGAGAGAGAAGTGGTTTGCCAAGGGATGCCTTTGAAGGGAACCAAGCACCCCTATTTATAGTCAAAACAGAGGCCCGACCACGGCCCCGTGTCCAGTGGGCACAGCCCGTGGCCATCGTCCTTCTCTTTCTTCATTAATTGCATCTGACAGCAGAGGTCCCCACACGACCCCGTGGTCAACTGTTCGTTGTACTATCTGGATCCTGCAAATATTATAGTTGATCACGCCCCATGTTGGACTGGGCACGGCCCCGTGGTAGGCGTAGAAGCTTCTGCGGGTTTTGTCTTGAAGTGTAGGGTCTGACCACGCCCTGTGTTGGATGGACACGACCCGTGGTCATCTTCTGTAACATTGTTTTTGTCTTTTGGGGTGTTGCTGAGGGGTCGGGCATGGTTTGTTATTCCTTCTTTTCGTATTTATGTTGGTTTAGGGCCTTTCGGGTGCTTATTTGCTTCTTTCGTTCTTTTATGCTCTTTTTATCCTGAAAATACGAAAGGAACAAAGAAACGTGATTTTTCCAACATTATTACTAAAAAGGGTTAGTTTTATGCCTCAATTGATGTAATTTATATGTTGCATTTTGCACACATCAGTGGTCATTTTCCAGAATTCTTCATTTGCAGTTCTCGTTCAGCTGCGTCACATCCGGTTCTCATTACTTCTCATCACTTGACATATTTCGTGCGTTATTCCATCACTTTCAGCCACCGAGACCTGCAATTAACTAAACTGTTAATAGTAGCTAATTCTAACTAAAAACCGACACAAATGAAACGAAATATATACAAACTGTACATGATAAATGTATGTATTTTGCAATACATCAAAGATCCAACTGAAAATCAGGCAATTCTTTCAAGTTCTTGCTTTGTCTTCAAGAATTCTTCTTTGTTCTTGACTCATTTGCAACTTTTCTGTC
Organism: Scalesia atractyloides; assembly: GCA_947069175.1. NCBI lineage: Eukaryota > Viridiplantae > Streptophyta > Magnoliopsida > Asterales > Asteraceae > Scalesia > Scalesia atractyloides. The sequence goes on from CAMTDV010000017.1 coordinate 9,131,365, forward strand.
CTAAAACACCATAAAAAATTGATTTTTAAATAAAGGGTGATTTTAAGAAAAATTTAAACCCTTACCTTGTTGATTCCAACTGAAAATTAATAAAAAAATTAATTAGGGTTTCAAGGTTGCAAAAAATGGTGTTTTGTGGGTGTGGAAAGGAAGTGGCGATTCGAACATCAAAAACATCTAAGAATCCAGGTTGTAAGTTTTATGGACAACAAGCTGCACCGTAACTCACTTTTAAATAGCAAATCCAAATACTGAAAATAAAATTTTGGATTTTTGGCTTCGAGAAATTGTTTACGAAACCCCTCTTGTTCTCCAAGTAGTCCATGTACTATATATAACACACAACACTGTTCCGAAGAGACCTATTTAACCATTAACTTTCTTTTACGACAAACATGCTAACTCACTACACCTACTAATAAATTTACACCATCTGTCTTCGATGAGACTTAGAGCATTCACAATGAAATCCTTAAATATATGTGAGGCAGTGCTATATTATAAGGAATGGTTGTTAGTGTTTTTGAGTGGTTGTGAGTGGAGGAGAGAGAAAATATATGGGAAAATCTAGAGAGAGAAAACCTTATAAATTTTTTTAATATTTTTAGAAATGGTTGTGAGTGAAGGAAAGAGAAAATGTAATATAAAGGTATAAAAAATATTATTTAATTGAAAAGAAGATAAAAAATATAGTTATTTTTAGTGAAAATATATGGATAAGGATATGGAATTCATTGTGAATGCTCTTAAACCCTCATTATTTTAAAAGGTACACCATTGAACCAACTTGATACCGACCATTGGGCTACAGCCTATAAGCCCTTTGCTATATTAACAGTTAATTAACTAGAGCTTAATTTTTCTGGCCGGCCTCATAACTCAATAAAAACTAGTTTTTTTAATTTTTTACTCAATAAAACATAATTAAGCTAATAAGACTTCTACAAAGAAGTAATAAGAACTAAATTTCTCACAAATTCAAAAACATCTAATTAAAAAGGTGAAAGATTTACACTGGAAAATTCTACTTATAAGAACTTGTAATACATAAACAAGAATTGCCATTCAAAGAAAACAAAAACAACAATCATAATACTCCTCACAATACAGTAGGAGTGTGTATGGTTCGGTTCGGTTCGGTTTTTGGGCAAAATCAAAACCGAAACCGAAATGTCAGTTTTCGGGTTTTAAAAACCGTTCGGTCTTGGTTTTTGGCGGTTTCGGTTTTTTCGGTTTTTTACGTCGGTTCGGTTTGGTTTTTCGGTTATTTCGGTTTTTGAAACAAAATTATGTAAGATTCAAAAAATAAAAAGTATAATTTATATTATAACAATCTTTTTATATGTTTACATTTAAGTTATTATAGTTAACCTCTTTAATTAATATTGTTTACATAAACTAACCTTCTAATCTATTTTTTTGTTTCTTGAAAGTTTTTATTAAGGCATTTTTTTATAATAATTTGAAGATCATTTAATTTTTATATTAAATTTTCTTATATCGTATAGGTAATAAATAAATCATTTCAATTGTAAATAAACATGTAATGTTTTTATTAAAACACTTAACATTCATGAATAAAATTAACATTTTCTACTAGCATTGGGTTGAACACTTAAACAATTTAAACATAAACATAAAAATATATTGATTGTAACTTATTGGTTCGGTTCGGTTTTTTCGGTTATTGAAAATGTTTATCCGAAAACCGAACCGAAATTTTCGGTTATTAAAAATCCGAAAACCGAACTGTCGGTTTTTGCTTCGGTTCGTTTTTTCGGTTCGGTTATTCGGTTACAGTTCGGTTATTTCGATTTTCTTGCTCACCCCTACAATACACTTTGTATATATCGTATATCAATATTTGAAGATAAATTTCTTTATTGAGTATGATCAAACATATATGTTTTGCTATCAATCTACGTAATATAGATATATATAGGAGAAGGATCCGTTAGGAACCACCCTTTATTGTGAGAAACGCGAGAACCAGTGTGAACACGAACAGTAATACCTAAAAAAATCTAAAAAACACCCCAAAATTTTTTTTTTGATTTTTTTAATATTTTTTTTTGAAAAAGTCGCTATATTTTGTCAACAAAAAAAGATAACTTTTTTTTCAAAAAAAAAAAAAAGGAATTGAGTAACAGCTATCCATGCACATGTGCATTTTTATCATTTCTTTTGTTTACACTACCACGTGTAATACACTAATGTTTACATTACCAAAATTAGAAATGCACATGTACATCTATATATATCAACATGAAATAAGGTGTTTTGGTACACTACTTTGAATACACTTTCTCTTTCATCTATCATTTCATCCATAATACACTACCATGCACATGTGCATATGTATCATTTCTTCGACAAATTTCGTGTTACATTACAAATATTAGACAATTGTACTTTCATTTACACTACCATTTGTAATACACTACTTTTTACCTTGCCAATATTATAAATGCACATGTGCATCTATATGTATCAACATGAAATAAGGTGTTTTGATACACTACTTTGAATATACTTTTTCTTTCATCTATCATACCATCCATAATACATTTCCATTACCTCATACCATCCATAATACAATACCATTGCATCCTACCATCTATAATACAATACTAATATTTTAACTTTGTTACATGTATATCATCACCATTTACACTATCCAATCAACATATTACATTATAAAGTGACAACTATAACCAAACCATCAACAACTAGATATAACTAACCAAAAAACATGTATATGGGCCAATTTCATCATTCAAAAACACAATCTTTTTGTAACAAAACACGTTATATAATGGTTATACAAAATGATGCACATGTGCATTTTGAATATTGGTAATGTAAAAAGTAGTGTATTACGGATGGTATTGTAAATTAAAGTGCAATTGTCTACTACTGATAATGTATTACGGAATTTGTCGAAGTTATGAACTGTTACTCGAAAAAAAAGTTTTTTTAGGGGTAAGAAATGTAGCGATTTAAAAAAAATAGTAAAAAAATTGAGTGCTTTTTTATTTTTTTTAGATTTTATTTTGCAATAAAGGTTGTTCTCGAGATTCTCGCAATAAAGGTGGTTCTCGCATGAACCTTATATATATATATATAGGGTAGGGATCCTAAGAGAAGTTCACCATATTTGAGAAACGTGAGAAGCATTCTGGACCACACATTTTTCTAAGCTTTTCGTAATATACAAATACGTATAGTTTAAAATTCACTATATACATATATTTATATTGGATTATACACATATGTATATAGTCAATTTTAACTATACGTATGTGTATATTACGAAAAGCTTAGAAAAATGTGTGGTCCAGAATGCTTCTCAAGTTTCCCAATTAGCATAGTGCTTCTCACATGATCCTAACCCTATATATATATATATATATATATATATATATATATATATAGGGTAAGGTTCATGCGAGAACCACCTTTATACCGAAAACCGCGAGAACCAATATGAACACAACAAAATAAACCCACTACACCATCACCCAAACCTAAACACGCACCCCCCCCACCCCACACCACCCAAAAACCTAAACCCCTTACCCTCACTCCCCCCCCCCCCACGCCCAAAAAAAAAAAACCTAAAAAAATCTAAAAAAACACACACAAAAAAACAGATTCTAATGCCGCTGAAATGAGCCCAATTCGTTTTACAAAATTACTCTTTAAGAACATTTTACAAATTACTCCACAAGAACATTTTACAAAATTACCCTACGAGCAAATAATTACGAAAATGTCACCGCGTTTTTCAGTAAAACCTTCAGTTCGTACGTTTTGTATGTTAAAGTGATTTGTATTTGATCTTTTGTTTATACTTTGATGGTAGTAATTGAAAGTTTATCAGATAGTTTATTAATAATAAGAATAAAGAGAAACGATCAGATACAAAGGACTTTTATTGTAAGATTGATAAGAAAGAATATTCTAGGAATATTCTATAATGTGAACACAACCAAAAATACTTAAAAAAACACACAATTTTTTTTCAATGTTCTATAAAAAAATCGTTACTTTATCGTCACTAAAAAAATTAGTGACGATAAAGTAGCCTTTTTATAAACAATATTAAAAAAAATTGTGCTTTTTAGATTTTTTTAAGGTTTTTTTGGGGTTTAGTTTTTAACATTTAGCTTGGTTTGGGGGGTTAGGTTTTTGGGTGGTGGTAGGGTGGGGTTAGGGGTTTGAGTTTTTGCATGTGCATATTCTTTTTCTCTTATAGACACGATTATAGACACTTTTCATTCTGTTATCTTACACTTCTTATTTTTATACTCCTTTGTAGAATAACTCAACTCTAAGAATAAGTTGTTTTTTAAAAACTGCTACTGAAATTAGACAAAGACCTTTTTTATATACGGACGAATCATTACAACGTTTCAAATGAATTACATGTTCATATCGGTGGAAAATTATTAATAGAAACTTTATTAGACCATGTGTAGTGGTAAGGGTCAAAATTGCCCCCATCCTTGGGCGTTTTTGCCATGTGCCAGTACAGTCAGCAAGGGGCATTATTGGGCGTTTTTCTAAAATGGGTGTAGTGGGGATGTGGGCATTATGTTAAAAGGGTGTAAAAGATTAAATGAAATAAAAAAACTAACCAAAAAAAGGTATTGGTCAAACAAAAAAAAAGAATAGTTGTGATTGGTGGTTTCAAAATTCATCTAGCGTTGTTTGAAAAACACCAAAACAAAAAAGTTGATAAAAAACGCCCAGGGGGCGGTACCCCGGCGTTTTAGGGCGTGTTTCGTGCCCCTTAATGGACGAATACGGGTGTTCTTAATACTCAACTAATGATGAAGTTCCCACCAACGAACAGTTACCACTACTTTATATTACTACTCACTAGTAGTAACTGGCCAGTGACAACTCACTAATGGACCAAATTGATAATAAGTACCAACTTACTACTCGTAATCATGCATGATGACTATCTTCCTTTCTGTTATCCTCCAATCATACAAATATGAAGCAAAGGTAACATATAATTTATCAATAATGGGTGTCACTCGCTGTCAGGAAAGCGAGACCCCTTATAAGTCCCTACTTAGGATGTTGCCCCGATCCGCACCAAGGGGGCGCTGCCCACTTGAATCTCAGGGTTCGTTGGTGTGTGAAATAAGAATAGTTACGAACGAGCATGTATGGCGGTTAGTGGTCTCATCATAAGTTTTAAGGACTCGTACATACATATACACATATTTGTATTTATGTACGGATACTACTTTGACGTATTCTAAATCTATTATTAATATAGGGATGATGTTATTCAAATTGACCATTGGAAAGGTGCGTATCGGAAAATTGGAATATGCTCCAACTGGACGTTTTGTGATGCCAAAACAGGCGAGATATTACTAACAGCCTCATGGTATCAACCTTTTAATGACTACATATAACAAGAAAACATGTTTATATGATAACTTTTATGGGCATTAATGGTGGTATATTTCTTGTGTAATCCCATAGTATTTGGTTAATGATGAATGAAAAGACAAGAAGGCTAACCAAAATCCCAGATGAGGTTCAAGGTGAATTCAACGAACATATTACAGACACCACACCACCTATAGTCACTAGAAAATGGACAGCACAAGATGAAATGATTGTAGACAATGTTCGCAATGGTATAACGGTTAGTCAAATTGTTAAACTTTCTTTACCTATAAAATGCTAATCCTTATAGGTTTAAAGTTAAGTCTTTGCATGAACTTATTGATTTATTTCATACACATATATGTGCCTATAGCCAAGATGGAGCGACTTAGATGTCAACCAACATGTTAACAATGTGAAATATATTGGGTGGATCCTTGAGGTAACTCGTTTTCCTTTCATTCTAAGTATATATGTTTTGATCAATATCAATCACACGGATATTTTGTGGAAACTCCTACGACTCTTTTATGATTTATTAAGAACGAAAACCACAAGTTACAATGACCCTAAACCTCTTTTTATACTAACAAAACTTAAATTAATACATAACCCAAATCGAATCTTACTATAACTCAAACCCCTTTATATAATTAAATAAAAAAAGTAATAAACATATTCTAATTCAAACCCCTATTAAAGAAACTATTTAAATAAAACTAAAACTAAAACTTACACATAAGCTCTTTTAAGCTTATTTAGTCAATTTGCAACTTCAAACCTTTAACTCTCACAACTTATCAAGATTAACCCTTCATATGCATCAAATGATTTAAGAGTACATTTACTTATTATTGCAGAGTGTTCCATATTCAGTTGTGGAGAACTGTGAGCTTGCTAGCCTGACTTTAGAGTACTGCCGAGAGTGCAAAAAGGAAAACGTGTTACAATCACACACTTATGTAACGGGAACCAAAAATGACAAGATAGGTGATTATATTTATGATCATGTTGATTGCGAGCATGTTCTTCAACTTGAGGATGGAGGTGGTGAGATCATGAAAGGTTGGACTACATGGCGATCAAAACAATATGGAAATAGGCTACGACTTAATTGAGGGCAGCTGTTAGTTCTTTTATTAAAAGTTTTAATTATAAAATATTGATAGGGTTAAAAGACTTAAAGTCATAAAATAACGAATGTTTACATTGGTCTTCTCTTATCATCTTTTATCAAAAGTCATGAGGGTAATTGACTTTTTCGTTTTCTAAATTAGCTTTGTGTCATGTTTATTATACTCATATCATATTATACAATACAAATCGTTGATACATGTAAAATACATAAATTCTCCTTTCTTATTAGTTTATGCTTAAAATGCTAGTGTTTCAAGCTCATTAGCATTAAGGTAGTATCAAATTTATAATCATGTGAATATTGTGCCCTAATACATTAAGCAAAGGATCAACGTCGACGAGCATGTACCGATCAGAGCACATATACAAAAAAAACATAAATTACATTGAACAGTGTTGGTAATCATCAATTGAATCCCGATAGGGTTTTTACCCGTGGTTGAAGCGACAATTACAAATAGATTGTCGATGACCAAGTTTGGACAAAAGTGTACAATGATTTGTTACCGAAGGGAATGTGTGTCAACCAATCTTACATTGGTACTTTATTTGAAGATAAAATATTCATTTTATTTAAAAAGTTTTTACAAATCTACTATTATTTTGCTTCCAACACAAATCTAACTTTTGTTACATAATCCAGTGTTACAAAAGATTATCAAAATCTTTGTTTTTTTTACAAACGATAATAACACTAAATCTTCTATACTTTGTATATAATAACTATCTTCTATCTTATATATAACTAGAATTAAGCATCCCCGTGTTGCGACGGGTGTATAAAACTGTTAAACGTATTACCTAATGGTCAGTTTATGTTTGGTATACAAATATTAATAACTTGTTTTGTATTTTTGTGAGGTCTAATGCCAAAATTACTCAAGTGGGCTCTAGACAAATAGACTACAACTTGCAATCTTGCATAACTGGTGGATAGGTGATGGGTGTTAATCCCTCAATAGGGCACCTTCTGATTATCATGTTTACTTGGTCAATTAACGGGTCAAAGTTATAGTCAAGAAAAAGTCAACGGGTCAAATTCTAAATGAATTAATATCTGACAATGTAGGTGCTATAAAATCAGTTTCAACACTTTAATAACTTGGTAATAATTATTAGAACATGTATAAACATGTTCGGCCCGTCAAGTCCAGATCTAAGGTCGGTTCGCAACCGAAAGTCGCAAAAGTTAATTCCTGCTTTGACTTTCGATTCTGACCCGATTTAGCAACCTTAGTTACTGATTCTAAGTTGCATTGTGACCATGTTAGGTTGTAGTATAACCCTCTGGAGTTAGATGTGTCACACCCCAACCGATGGCGGAAACATCAGGGCGCGGCACTAGGCGAATCAGATTGCTCAAGAGAATCCATAACAACTATTTAAACGATAATATATAAACGTCCAATATCTCATACTATCAAACATAAAATCCTCAAATAATCATTACAAAAATCAAACAATCTCTCAAACATATCCAATCCGATCTTCCCTGGATTTCTATTACATGAGTTTCTAAAGATAAGATCCTAAATCCATTGCAGCAAAAGTCATCAACCTGTCACATTTGTTAAAATAAACGTCAATACAATTAAGTAAAGGTGAGCATACAGGTTTGCATACATAGTAGATATAGAAAGCGTTTAGCAAACACCGCATGAACATACGTAAGAGATGTGAATTATACTACTGCATTGATACATGTAAACCAACAAACCGCGAGTGCGAGGCACGCGAAAAAGTGTCCACGTCCTAAAGAGAAAATAAATGAGAAGTAAGAGGGCGAGCCTTAACAACCCCGGGCCTCCGGGTGGCGGGTTAACCTCTGGCAAGTTATCATTTAAGGGTGGCATACAAACCAAGCAATACATACAATTCATCGATTCACGTATAATCATGTAAAGGCGGGTTGCGAATAAGCGTTTTGAGTTGTGTGACGTGTTTTGATATAGGAACATATGTGACACCCAAAAGTGCGTTTAAGCGTAAAAGGGTTCAAGTATACTCACAGTCGGTGCGTTAAGAGAGACATGGGATCTGATATGGATTGAAGGGAGCGTCGGTTCAGCCTGTAAACGCGAACAGAAGTGCATCAGTCTTCCGAATTGCTGAAACGGTCGAAACGTGAAGGAGCAGTAAACAAGTTCGGGCGAAGTTGTACCAATTCCTTGGAATTGGTACAAGTTCGGGCGAACTTGACTGTTTATCTTACAGAAGGCACAAGTTCGAGCGAACTTGTCTGGTTTCCTTGGAAACCGGACAAGTTCGGGCGAACTTGCCTTGTTTTCTTGGAGTGTGAACAAGTTCGGGCGAACTTGGCTGATTCTCATTGGACAAGTTCCGGGCGAACTTGACTGAATTGCTTGGGTTTTGGTCAAGTTCGGGCGAAGTTGGTCCTAAATCTGTGACAACTTCGAGCGAACTTGATCTTCTTGGAGCGAACTTGGCTGTTTTGGTTACCAAATCGTGCGTTTTCGCGTCGTTTGCTAAGGAAACAGAGTGTCCATCCCTCCAACCTGAAGCTACTGAGCAAAACCTAGGCTGGAGAGGTCTTTTGGAGCGAGTTTTAGCCACTTTACAGGAACTCGGGCTAATCCGGGCGAACTTGATGGTTCGTACGGGTTAGTCCAGTTCGTGCAAGGTGACGACATCGTCCTTGTGCTTCCGGATCTGAGATCTTACTTTACAACGCCTCGTTCCACTTCATAGTGAACGAAACATACGTCATTGGTCCGTATTTTGTGTAAACTCAATGCTTTAAAAGGTTTTCCTTAGATCAAACACTTGGTGAGTCGAAATCATAAAGATTTCTAGCTTGGGAAGCTAAAGCTAAGCCCAAATACACTCGTTTAGTGTAGATCTAAGTGAAAAGAAGAAGTTTTGTAGAAAAAAGATGAAGATTTTCATAAACAGGAGAGATTTGATGAAAAGAAGGTAATCCTTGTGCAAAATCGCAGTAAAACGTTGTTGTTTGCATGAAAAAGGGTTGATTCTTACTTGGAAATCAAAGGTTTTCGATTTTGGGAGATTTCGGACGAACTTGCAGCAAGGAGAGCATGAATGGAGGTGATGGGTATTTATAGGTGAGGAGAAAATAAGCTGGTGGAGACCAAGTTCGGCCAAACTTGGCACAAGTTCGGGCGAACTTGGCCAATTTGCTTGAACTTTGTGCAAGTTCGAGCGAACTTGCTTGATTTGGAGGGTTTTTCTTATTTGTTCACCACTGGTCAAGTTCGGGCGAACTTGGGATACCCAACTTCGGCCGAAATTGGAATGATGGCGAAGTTTTGTTCGTTATTTCCGCATTAGGTGTTCGTTTGGGAATTCGGTTCGTATTAGATAGTTATGTTAAGCGTTTTAGCAAAGCGTTAAGCGTTTTAAATGATAAAATAATGCGATTAAGCGATTCGTGCGAGTGAGAACGTTGCGATAGCGAGTACAACCATAAATCATAAAGCACACATAACACATAAATAACATAATGTAACATAAATAACTGCGCTTGCGATGCGATGCGATAGCGATGTCGAAGGCACAAGTGGTTATTGTACAACAACACACTTGGCTCTTAAGGTAACATAGTTACCTGTGATTGTGTGGAGTTAGCGTTGCGTTTAATATGTGTTTTTAGATGTAATATAGTTGTGACAAAAATATAATTAGTTAACATAAACCATCCTTTATTATCGAATCTCGGACTACAAAGACAGATGTAAACAAAATAAAACGAAAAATACGAGTTTTTACAGTCTCCCCTACTTTAGGAAATTTCGTCCCGAAATTTAAGTAGTGGTCGTAACAAAGAGATGTGGATATTTAGCTTTCATATCACTTTCCAGTTCCCAAGTGAACTCGGCACCGCGTTTGCCTTCCCATCGGACTTTCACAATAGGAATGCGAGAGCGTCGAAGTTTCTTGGTTTCTCGGTCCATGATTTCTACTGGCTTTTCCATGAAGTGAAGAGTCTCGTTTATTTGCAAATCCTCAAGTGGTACATGAAGATTTTCCTCAGCTAGGCATTTCTTGAGGTTTGACACGTGGAAAGTCGGATGTACGTTGTTGAGTTCTGCTGGTAGTTCGAGTCGATAGGCCACCTTGCCAATTCTTTCCAGAATTTTAAAGGGATCCACGTATTGTGGCGCTAGTTTCCCTTTCTTTCCAAATCGGATCACTCCTTTCCTGGGCGCAACCTTTAAAAGTACATGATCTCCAATTTCGAACTGTAGGGGCTCGCGGCGTTTATCGGCATAACTCTTTTGGCGACTCCGAGCTTTCAAGAGATTGTCTCTGATTTGGAGGATCTTGTCTGTCGATTCTTGTATTAACTCGGGACCGGTGATTTGTGCTTCTCCGATCTCATGCCATGCAATAGGCGATCGACATTTTCTTCCATACACTGCCTCAAAAGATGCCATTTGAATACTAGTATGATAACTGTTATTGTATGAAAAATTCTATTAAAGGTAAATGCGTATCCCAATTACCACCAAAATCTATGATGCACGCACGAAGCATGTCTTCGAGGGTGCGGATCGTGCGCTCAGTCTGATCGTCGGTTTGAGGATGAAAAGCGGTACTAAGATTAAGCGTAGTACCAAGAGCGGAGTGAAAAGTCTCCCGGAGACGTGAGGTAAAGCAACCATCGCGGTCAGAGATGATGTCACGAGGCGTCCCGTGTCGACAAATGACTTCGTCGGTATAGATTCGTACTAATCGTTCAACCTTATAGTCTTCTCGTATAGCAATAAAATGAGCGGATTTCGTAAGACGATCGACGATAACCCAAATGCTATCGTGACCAGAGGAAGTGCGAGGGAGTTTCGTAAAGAAGTCCATGGCTATGCTCTCCCACTTCCACATCGGGATTTCGGGTTGTTCGAGCAAACCAGAGGGCCTTTAATGTTCGGCTTTAACTTTCGAGCAAGTTAAGTACTTTGAGACGTATATAGCGATATCCTTTTCATGCCCGGCCACCAATACTTAGGACGGAGGTCCTAGTACATCTTGTCGGCTCCGGGGTGAATGGAGTATCGAGATTTATGAGCTTCGGTTATTAGCAACTCTCGAAGATTATCACGGCTAGGAATCCAAATACGATGGAGATAATGATAAATGCCATTAGGTTTAGCTACTAGTTGGGTTTCGGCTCCACATTTCATTTCTTCTTGCAGGGGATTCTCATTAAAAAAAAGCAAAATTGGCGGCGCGAATCAAAATTTCGAGATTATTCAAAGCTTGAGAGTCATGAATACTATACACATAGCTTCGTCGGCTGAGAGCATCGGCTACGACGTTTTCTTTGCCAGGATGGTAGCGTATCTCACAATCGTAGTCGTTAAGAAGTTCACCCCATCTGGGTTGGCGCATGTTCAGTTCCTTCTGATGCTGTAAGCTCTTATGGTCGGTGAAGACCGTACACTTGGTACCGTAAAGGTAGTATCGCCATATCTTTGATGCAAAAACAACTACACCGAGTTCGAGATCGTGGGTAGTGTAGTTCTTCTCGTGGATTTTGAGTTGTCGCGCGATAAATTTGTCTCGTTTCATAAGAACACAACAAAGACCAAGATTTGAGGCATCACAATAGACTACAAAATCGTCGTTTCCGTCGGGTAGAGCGAGTACAAGAGCGTTGCATAGCATACGCTTGAGAGTTTGGAAGGCTTCCTCTTGTTTGGAATCCCAAACGAAAGGCTTGTCCTTATGAGTTAAAGAAGTAAGAGGTACGGTGATTTTAGAAAAGTCGGTGATGAATCGACGGTAGTAACCCGCCAATCCAAGAAAGGAACGGATTTCAAATGCATTCTTCAGCGTAATCCAACTATTTACAGCTTCTATCTTTGCAGGGTCGACATGAATTCCTTGACTGTTAACAATATGACCAAGGAATTGGATTTCTTCGAGCCAGAATTCACACTTAGAGAACTTGGCATAAAGGCGATTTCCTTGAAGAAGTTCGAGAACTAAACGGAGATGACGCGCGTGTTCGGCTCTCGACTTCGAGTAGATAAGGATGTCATCAATAAACACAATGATGAAACGATCCAAGAAGGCTTTGCACACATGGTTCATCAAATCCATGAAGACCGCGGGTGCGTTTGTGAGACCGAAAGGCATGACCACAAATTCAAAATGGCCATAACGAGTACGAAAGGCGGTTTTCGGAATATCTTCTTCTAACACGCGTAACTGATGATAACGGGAACGTAGATCGATCTTAGAAAAACAAGTAGCACCTTGAAGTTGATCAAACAAATCGTCGATTCGAGGAAAAGGGTAGCGGTTCTTTATCGTGAATTTGTTAAGTTCACGATAATCGATGCACATTCGGAACGTCCCATCTTTCTTCTTCACAAAAAGAACGGGTGCGCCCATGGCGAAGTGCTCGGGCGTATAAAAACTTTATCAAGTAATTCTTGAAGTTAGCTAGATAGCTCGCGCATTTCGGATGGTGCAAGGCGATTGGGAGCTTTAGCAACGGGTGTAGCACCGGGGATTAGATCAATACGGAATTCGACATCATCAGTAGGGGGTAAACCAGGTAAATCGTCAGGAAAAACTTTAGGAAATTCACAAACAACTGTTGCATCTTTCAAGGTTTTCTTTTCCTTCTCCGGGTTCACGATGTGGGCTAGGAAAGCGATGCACTGCTTGCGCATACATTTGTTCGCTTGGGTACATGACAAAAGCATCAACTTCTTTGAGGGTGTTTCACCGTAAACATATAGTTGATCACCATTTGAGAGGGGGAAACGAATCATCTTATCGAAACAAACGACTTCAACACGATTTTCGCGAAGAAAATCCATGCCTACTATGATATCGAAGCTACCTATTTGCATAGGGATGAGATGGATCGAGAAGATGTGGTTGTTGAGATCGAGAGTAGAACCACGTAGGACGGAGTTAACGGTAACGGTTCTTTCAGTGGCAACTTCAACATCGAAAGTCTTTGGGAGTTTGGCGCGTTTACGTTTTAAAAGTTTTTCGAATTCTAACGACACAAAACAGTTATCGGTACCAGTATCAAATAAACAAGAAGCATAAATACCATTAACAAGGAACGTACCATTGACAACATTGTTGTCGTTCTGAGCCTGGCGGTGATTAAGATTGAAGGCTCTTCCACGCACAGCCTGTGGTTGTTGCTGTTGCGGCTGTGGCTGAGGCTGCTGTTGTGGCTCTTGCTTCATGGCTTTGTTTGGGCAGACATTGCTAAAATGGTTCGTATCACCGTAAGTGTAGCAAGCACGTGCTTTTGGGACTGGTGCTTGCTGTTGGGGCTGCTGCTGGTTGGTTTGAGGAGCACGAGGTGGAGCTGGTAGTGCTGCTGGTACTTGAGGAGCTTGCTGACGAGGACCAGTACGGCAGCTGACAGTGAAGTGGCCGTAGATATTGCAGTTGGTACAGAAACGGCAATTGCCTCCAACTGGGTGATGGTAGGTACACTTTGAGCATAGCGGGTGAGGACCAGTGTACGCACGCTTTGCAGGTGGTGCATTTGGTGTAGCAGCTTGTAGCGGCTGAGAGTTCAACGGTGCAACAACGACACAATTCTTGCTTTGGTTCCCTCTTTTGCGACCTTGGCGATTGGACTTTGATTCCTGAGATGGCTCGGTAGTAGCGCTTGGTTCGATGGTAGCTTGATTCATGACTTTGTTGTTCTTGAAGTATCCAGCCTGGACACGTTTATCATTAATCTCGGCTGCAAGCTGGAAAGTTTCTTCGATGGTAGTAGTACGCGCTGCTGGGACGAAATCAGCAACGCAGTCAGGTAGGGCACGAAGATACTTTTTGATTGCTTTTTCTGTGGTGTCCACCTGACTGGGATATATGATACTTAGCTGCTTGAAGCGGGCAGCGAGACCTGCGTTGTCGGGTCCATCTTGCTTGATATCCAAAATTCGTTCTCCAGTTTCTGAATTTCATGGGGAGGCCAGAATTCTTTCACCATAACTGCCTTGAGTTCCTCCCATGTGAGCCGGTAAGCTTCATCGTTTCCGCACCTGTTGCGCTCTGCGGTCCACCAATCAAGTGCCCTTGATTGGAACACACTAGTAACGTTGATGGTGCGGAGAGATTTGGGGCATCCGCTTTGGCGAAAAGTGACCTCAATGGAATCGAACCAATGGAACATCGCGCTTGGCCCGTCTATGCCAGTGAAAGTGAGAGGTCCGCACGCTTTAAATTGTTTGAAGCTAAACGAGGACTTTGGCGTGTCGGTTTTAGAATCAACCGAGGAGTTGCTGCTGACAGCCTGAATTTCGCTAACAATCTGGGGAATGACCTTAGCCATCTGCTTGGCTACTAGCGAGGCGATACGCTTGTCAGCGTTGTTACGCTGGATGTTCCTCCTAGTGTGAGATCCCATGGAAGACATCTACATGAAGGATTTGATTGGGTGAGATTTGATTATAGTAGGTTTATGATAAAAAATTTAGCGTTTCATAACTATTATTATTATTATTCAAATAAGGCACAAAATCACATATTCACGTAGGCAAGTAAACACGTAGGCACATAAGCACATAATCACATAAGTCACGTACGCATATATTTTACACGTATTCACCTTCTCCTAAGTAAAGCGTAGCGCGTTAGAGAGTTAATGAGGTAGCGTAACGCGGTTGCGTGTAGTAGTATAGCTCATACCACGCCATATTAGAGACTAATACAGCGGACGAGGTACGTGTACCGTATCGTAAGCGGGATATTTTAGTTGGATTATCTGCGATTTTATTAGCGTTTTAGATTGCGAGCGCTGTGCGAGTAGTGCATATAATAGAGCGTAAAAGCGATAAATTGAGAAATCGAATAAGCATAAAATCCACAAATTTAAACACGTAATTAAAATAAAACTCAATGATGCGGAAAATCGGCGATTGCAGGCTTAAATCAATTTGGAGTGTCCTGGGTTTTGAGACAGCGACTACCCAGAGTGGTTTGAAAATTCTCTGAGTTCGGGCACACGATTTGGCCTAATAGACAAATGCTCTCGCCGTACAACGGTTAACGGCATTTATCCTTCCAGTTACATCGTGTCCCGAGTCATCGAAACAGTCGAGACATTGGTGAGATTGAAAATCGAGGAGTGGAACTAGTTATTAAGATACGGGTTTCACCCCTAACTTAACAACTTCATTCCTAGTTGTGGTTGTGCTCACCGTTCAAATCGGGAGTTCCACTAGATAGAAGTGGAGATTTTCGTTAAGGTTTGGATATCACTCCTAACTCAACGAAGGTATCTCGTGCGATAGAGGATGCACAGAGTGAATGATCTTATCGAGAGTTCTTGGTTTTCACACCTAATCTCGACTTGATCACTAGTTTTGTGTGATACGAGCGTTCTTCACATGTATTGTGGTAGCTTTAGGAAAAGCATACGTGATTTAAAAGTCCGTTTAAAGGTATTTGGTCAAGTTCGGGCGAAGTTGCCTAACTTCGGGCGAACTTGATCATCTTCGAGCAGACTTGTTGTGTATTGAGGGGATAAAGGTAACTTCGGGCGAACTTGGTCAAGTTCGGGCGAACTTGGCCAAGTTCGAGCATCGTACTAGTTTCGGGCGTTTAATCGATGCGTAACGGTCTGATTTGGTATCCTAACTATAGACTAGGCCAAGCATGGCAGTTCTACCTAATTTTCCCTATAGTTATGGCTCTGATACCAATCTGTCACACCCCAACCGATAATGGAAACATCGGGGCGCGGCACTAGGCGAATCAGATTGCTCAAGAGAATCCATAACAACTATTTAAGCGATAATATTTAAACATCCAATATTCCATACTATCAAACATAAAATCCTCAAATAATCATTACAAATATCAAACAATCTCTCAAACATATCCAATCCGATCTTCCTTAGATTTCTATTACATGAGTTTCTAAAGATAGATCCTAAATCCATTGCAGCAAAAGTCATCAACCTGTCACATATGTTAAAATAAACGTCAATACAATTAAGTAAAGGTAAGCATACAGGTTTGCATACATAGTAGATATAGAAAGCGTTTAGCAAACACCGCA
The DNA here is from genome assembly GCA_947069175.1 of Scalesia atractyloides. Taxonomy (NCBI): domain Eukaryota; kingdom Viridiplantae; phylum Streptophyta; class Magnoliopsida; order Asterales; family Asteraceae; genus Scalesia; species Scalesia atractyloides. Next base: position 9,147,944 of record CAMTDV010000017.1, read on the forward strand.
TGAACATACGTAAGAGATGTGAATTATACTACTGCATTGATACATGTAAACCAACAAACGGCGAGTGCGAGGCACGCGAAAAAGTGTCCACGTCCTAAAGAGAAAATAAATAAGAAGTAAAAGGGCGAGCCTTAACAACCCGGGCCTCCGGGTGGCGGGTCAACCTCTAGCAAGCTATCATGTTAAGTGTGGCATACAAACCAAGCAATACATACAATTCATCGATTCACGTATAATCATGTAAAGGCGGGTTGCAAATAAGCGTTTTGAGTTGTATGATGTGTTTTGATAGGAACATATGTGACACCCAAAAGTACGTTTAAGCATAAAAGGGTTCAAGTATACTCACAGCCGGTGCGTTAAGAGAGAGATGGGATGTGATATGGATTGAAGGGAGCGTCGGTTCAGCCTGTAAACGCGAACAGAAGTGCATCAGTCTTCCAAATTGCTGAAACGGTCGAAACGTGAAGGAGCAGTAAACAAGTTCGGGCGAAGTTGTACAAATTCCTTGGAATTGGTACTAGTTCGGGCGAACTTGACTGTTTATCTTACAGAAGGCACAAGTTCGGGCGAACTTGCCTTGTTTTCTTGGAATGTGAACAAGTTCGAGCTAACTTGACTGAATTGCTTGAGGTTTGGTCAAGTTCGGGCTAAGTTGGTCACAAATCTGTGACAACTTCGAGCGAACTTGATCTTCTTGGAGCGAACTTCGCTGTTTTGGTCACCAAATCGTGCGTTTTCGCGTCGTTTGCTGAGGAAATCGAGTGTCCATCCCTCCAAATTGAAGCTACTGAGCAAAACCTAGGCTGGAGAGGTCTTTTGGAGCGAGTTTTAGCCCTTTACAGGAACTCGGGCTAATCCGGGCGAACTTGATGGTTCGTACGGGTTAGTCCAGTTCATGCAAGGTGACGACATCGTCCTTGTGCTTCCAGATCTGAGATCTAGCTTGACAACACCTCGTTCCACTTCATAGTGAACGAAACATACGTCATTGGTCCGTATTTTGTGTAAAATCAATGCTTTAAAAGGTTTTCCTTAGATCTAACACTTGGTGAGTCGAAATCATAAAGATTTCTAGCTTGGAAGCCAAAGCTAAGCCCAAATACACTCGTTTAGTGTAGATCTAAGTGAAAAGAAGAAGTTTTGTAGAAAAGATGAAGATTTTCATAACCAGGAGAGATTGATGAAAACGAAGGTAATCCTTGTGCAAAATCGCAATAAAACATTGTTGTTTGCATGAAAACGGGTTGATTCTTACTTGGAAATCAAAGGTTTTCGGTTGTGGGAGCTTTCGGGCGAACTTGCAGCAAGGAGAGCATAAATGGAGGTGCTGGGTATTTATAGGTGAGGAGAAAATAAGCTAGTGGAGACCAAGTTCGGCCAAACTTGGCCAGTTTGCTTGAACTTTGTGCAAGTTTGAGCGAACTTGCTTGATTTGGAGGGTTTTTCTGATTTGTTCACCACTGGTCAAGTGCGGGCGAACTTGGGATACCCAACTTCGGCTGATGGCTAAGTTATGTTCATTATTTTCGCGTTAGGTGTTTTGGCAATTCGGTTCATATTAGATAGTTATGTTAAGCGTTTTAAATGATAAAATAATGCGATTAAGCGATTCGTGCGAGTGAGAGCGTTGCGATAGCGAGTACAACCATAAATCATAAAGCACACATAACACATAAATAACATAATGCAACATAAATAACTGCGTTTGCGATGCGATTTCGAAGGCACAAGTAGTTATTGTACAACAATACACTTGGCTCTTAAGGTAACATAGTTACCTGTGATTGTGTGGAGTAAGCGTTGCGTTTAATAGGCGTTTTTAGATGTAATATAGTTATAATAAAAATATAATTAGTTAACATAAACCATCCTTTATTATCGAATCTCGGATTACAAAGACAGATGTAAACAAAATAAACAGAAAAAGATAACAACGAAAAATGCGAGTTGTTATAATATTACATGGTCACATAGTAATCCGAGTTTGTATGCAAGTATCCGTTGATTATGCCAAACTTTGCTAAAATGCCCTTCATGCCTAAAAATGAGGTTTTAAATACAAATGAGCATTCATGTGACTTGTAAACTGATATGTTAACTTATTTAACCTATTTTAAGGTCAACATTCTGATCATCAACTGAGTTTTGATTAAAAAGGCGTATTTCATGCTTTAAAGTGACCAAATCGCCTTTTGGCATATAAAACGGTTTAAACATAATCTTGACATCAAAACTCTTTACCTACTGATTGCATATCATATTTAGAATTGTTTGGGATGTTAATTCATGTTGTAAACTGAGTTTATACACAAGTCCACGTATTAAGTCCTTAAATGACGATATTGCCCTTACGGCACCTAAAATGGATTTTAATCATCTTTAATGAACAAAATCTATTACCTATTGATATATTATATTATATGACATATTTTATCATACAAACCTGATCATAACATCAGTTTTACTCAAATACTATTTAAATCGTCATTTAGCGACTTAATCGCCGTTTCGGCGCATAGTATGGTTTAAAACCATATTAGAGCATCAAGACTTAATACCTACTGATTTCAAAACTTATTTTATACATATTTATAGTAGGTACACAATCTAAACTCAGATTCCCAAATAATTCGTCAAGTGATGTGTGAAATGACCAAAATGCCCTCTCGAGGCATAGTTTGGTCTTAAACTATAAGCCACACGTATACTTTATATCCTACTGATATAATATTATAAATTAATCATTTTTACAGAATGTTTATGACCACGACATCAATTTACTTGCAAGCTCCTTTTATAAGTCATAAAATGACTAAAACGCCCTTTTTAGACGTAACTTGATTTTAAAATCATAACGGGCATACATGTTGATATCCTACTGATATTACAACATGTTTTAAATATAATTGCATATGGAACTTGTATACGACTCATCTGGTTACCCGGTTTCGCTTATACGCGTACGGTTAAGCCTACGTGACTAGTTTACGTAGTTTAACCGAAACGGGTTTAACCTTATCATTTTTATGTCAAAATCCAGAATGTAATATGTTTAGCCATATTAACAAGTCTTGGTACTTGTCGGGTTTAAACTACATTCTATTCCGGTCATCGCTTAATCAAGCATTTAGTGCCGTAAATATCATTTTAAGCTAGCCGGTACGAGTCTATAATGTAGATAGGACTCGTTAGCGTTCTAATTGGTTAATAGTACCATCATTCCAGACTAAAGTCTTCCGGTAGACTGTCATCTAAGCTTATTTTTCGATTATCGGCTGAGTTATTAATCTTATTGAAGAATTTGCTCAGGTAAATACTTTTAGCCTATGTTCCCTATACGGGCTTGGGATACAGTATAATAATACCGCTTGGTCGGGTATGGGATCATGTTATCGGATTATGATTTACTAAATCTTCATAACCCGTTTTATTCTGTTTTGTTTGATAACTTAAACATTGGGGGTTAACTCGACCGTGTCTGGGATATCCTTGGCTCATTTAAGTTATTAATGGCCACGACCTTAAGCGCGGGGTGTAGGCATACACCTATAGATGCTAATGCAAATAAATATTAAATCCCATTGGTGGATTATTTAAGTGGTGTGTCGATTAATCATGTTATTCGGTTTCTGCACCGGACCCCATATGTATTGACAAACATGTAAAACTGTAAACAAGGTGAAACCATTTTTAAAAATATTCTCAAAATGAGTCGGTTATTAGTATTTACCAGTGAAAACTGACGTATTTTCAAAAGATCAAGCTACAGGTGACAACGCGAAATAGGCCGGGAGCTGCTTGGTAGTAACATAAGAGGATTTTGCAAGTCCTTAGTTGCCTGAATCTGTTGAACAAATACTTTGTATATATTTATTTCGATCCGCCTGTGGATCTATCATTACAAGCCTTGTAATTTATTTTTGAACTTTGAACACTCGGTTTGTAATAGTAATTTAAATTCAAGACTTCCGTTGTGCTGTGTTTGATTGGTTAGATGTTATCAACTACGTCACGATATTCCCCAACCGGGCCCACCGGGTACACGTGGAAATAGGGGTGTAACAATACATCAAACCTCTTGTTCTTACACACCCCAACAGAATGGGGTGGTTGAAAGAAAACACAGACACTTGCTAGGGCTTTACTTTTTCAAGCTAATATTCCTTTAAAGTTTTGGTCAGAATGTGTTTTAACTGCATCTTATTTAATTAATAGGACACCTTCCTCTGTTTTGAATGGTAGATCTCCCTATGTGCTCTTGTTTGGTTTTGAACCCTCTTTAGGTCACTTAAGAGTCTTTGGGTGTTTATGTTTTTGTATTGTGCTAACAAATAATGATAAGTTTGAGGAAAGAGCAGAAAAATGTGTTTTTATGGGGTATTCTTATTTGAAAAAGGGATATAAAGTTTGGAGTTTGGATGAAAAAAGTTTATATTCTCAAGGGATGTAAACTTTTATGAAACTATTTTTTCGTATAAAAACATGGTGTATGAAATTTTTGCTGATTTTCAAAGTTTTAAGGACGTTAACAATCAAAAAAATTTTGATCTTTATGACTCATTAAGTGACGAAACACCCAATGATGAAAAAAGGGCAATCAATGATTCTAGTGCAAGTGATAGTCAGCAATAAGGTGATTCTTCTAGAACTGTAGTGACTGCTGATGCACAATAGCCATCTACTGGAATAGGCAGGGCAGAGCAACAACATCATACAGTATCTGTTGATGAACTTATGAGGGTTGACATTCCTAGTCCTGAACAAGAAGAATCAGTCCTGTCTAAGGGCGTCACTAATCGAGAACAAAGTGTTAGGAAGTCGTCTAGAGTAACTAGTATTCCTAAAAAGTTTAGCGATTACATTGTTGAGGGAAAAGTCAAGTATGGGTATGAGAAGGTTGTTAATTATGTGAATTTGCCTGCTAATAGTTACTGTTTTGCTGTTAATGTAAATAAAACCAAAATCTTGTATGGAAGTTGTTAATGATATAAATTGGGTAAATGGAATGAACGATGAAATAACAACATTATACAGAAATAAAACCTAGGAAGTTGTTTAATTACCTGAAAATAGAAGTCCTATAGCTTGTAAATGGATTTATAAAGTGAAATATAAGGCAAATGGCGACGTTGAAAGATATAAAGCTAGATTAATGGCTAAGGGCTTTAACCAAAGAGATGGTTAGACTTTGATGAAACATCCTCTCCTGTAGCTAAAATGTTAAATGTTGGGTGTGTGATTACCGTGGTTGTTCAGAATAACTCGGTGTTATACCATTTAGATGTTAACAATGCATTCCTGTATGGAGAATTACAGGAAGATGTTTACATGGTCATGCCTGAAGGTTTAAATAACGATAACACTAACCTTGTTTGCAAATTAAATAAGCCATTATAAGGGCTGAAACAAGCGCCCAAAATGTGGAACAAGAAACTTGTTGATGTTTTGATTAAGAATGGTTTTTGTCAATCCAAATGTGATCACTATTTATTTGTTAAACTTGCTGACAAAAGTTTAGTAATTCTTTTAATATATGTGGACGACATAGTACTACCCAGTAATGATGAGATTGAAATTGCTAATATTAAAAGGTTGTTACAATCATAATTTTTGATTAAAGGTTTAGGAAAGTTAAAATACTTTCTAGGTATAGAGGCCATTTATAATGATCAAGGTATATGTTTAACACAGAGAAAGTATTGCATGGATCTACTTAATGAATATGGATTAAGTGGGTGTAAACCTGTGAACTGTCCAATGGAACAAAACTATGTGGTCACTAAAGTGTGTAAGGATAATAAAGATCAATTATCAAACGTCACTGAATATCAGAAATTAATAGGAAAATTGATTTATTTATCACATACATGCAGCTCATAAATCAGAACCAAGCTGACAAAAAACATACATGCAGCTCATAATTTTTTTTGCTCAAATACTCCGATACAATCACCATATACTCGATACCCATTAAAAACCAATCACTTATTCTCAGCTCATAAATCAGAACCAAGTTGTCGAAATCTACGTCAACCACCATCTACAACCGAGATCTCGTCAGTTGCCACCGATCTACTCGAGAATCCTACCGCTGAAACCCTAGTAGACAAACTTTTACAATACACACCACACGGTCGCTAGATAGAGCCATGCATTTGAGAAATCAGATGAGAGAGAGACAAACAAGAATTGAGAAATAATGTTCAGAATCAAAAGGACGGTGTCACTTACTCTTGGCGAATGTAGCAAAACGCCAATAAAAGCCCTAAATCGGAACCAGGAGGTCAGAATCTTCATCAATCTGTTGAAACTTTACAGATCTAGTGAAATCGTGTTCTTGAATCGCCAGAGAGAGAGAACAAAAGAGGGGAGCGGCAGGATAAGGATTTGAATGTAATGAATCTGAAACCCTAATCAATGTGTACCCGTGTCTTTTTTTGGTGGCATAACAGACTTGTACATGATGCATCAATTGTACTTTTAAGTAAGTGGCAGATAACTAAAGTTGCCCCTCGAATATAGATATATATATATAGTATAAATAGTATAGATATATTATTAATATGTTTTTAAATAACAAAATAAAACTCATATTGAAATTAGGGTTTGAGTTGAACGTTGAAAGGTCTTCTGCTACCAGAGTACCAACTCTAGGGTTCTATTCACCCCCTCTCGCCGGAGAACACACGCCGTTCGAATCACGTTCGTGCCTCTATTGTAAGACCATATCATCTCTTCCAATCAATATTTATTATTGTAAACGAATTCCAGTTATTTGTGTTATTTCTTTTACTCGAGTTTAAGTAGTAGAAATCTGTATATTAATGTTGTTTTAGCAACATACATGATTGAATAATCTCATTATCACCGTTATAATAAAAAAACAGAACGAAATAATTACTATGTACTGCTAATTTGATAATAATAATTCAGCTTATTTTGCTCCCAAATGTGTATGGAGTAAAAAATTCAAGCTCACCTTTTTTTTATTACTGTTTTAAAATCAATTGATGAGTTTTGTAGTGTCAAATTGTTGAAATTTACAGTTTTGGTTATGTTAATTACTATGTAGTCAATATCCCTGTATGTCAGTGATATCGGTTACCGGCCCACTGCCGTGATATTGGTGCAAAATATCAGTCAAAATATCGGTACCGATAATATCAGTAGGGATATTGACCGATATATCACTGATTTTCCCGATATCAGTACCTTACATCTTATTTCTACCATTCGTCTTTCTTCTTATTGCTGCTATTAGTGTTTTAAGTCTTAGGGCACTTTTGGCTAAGCTTTTTGAACCAACTTATTGACTTATTGGCTTTTTCAAAAAGCAAATAAGTCAAAATATTGTTTGGGTAATTGAAATAGACTTTTCAAAACAACTTTTCAATAGGAGGAAAAAGTCAGTTTTGAAAAGCTAGAATTTTGTGGCTTTTTGGAGCTTTTTAGTATTTTACATGGAAAAGCTAAGCCAAACACTTTTTAAAAAGCAACTTATTAACTTATTGGCTTTTCGTACCCCATAAGCTAATCCAAACACTTTTTTTAAAAACTACTTTTCAAAAAGTCATAAGTTAATAAGTCATTTTCTCTAAAAGTCCTTTATGAGTTAAATAAGCTTAGCCAAACAAGCCCTAATTGTTAATTTTTACTGTTAAATATTAGTGTTTTAAGACTTAGTAAGTTCCTACTTGCTACAATTGCAAGTTGCAAAAGGTTAATTTGTTAATGGTAGGAGAGTATACTAAATTGTTAGTGTTAAATTGCTATATATATAAATTTAGCATGATATTAAAATTACTGATATCCCACCGCAATAACCAATATCTCAAATATTGGTCCTTGACCGGTATCCGATATTTTACCGCATTAACCACTTAGGTTAATTATTAACTTATTATTGATTCTTTGATTTGGTATCACAGCTATTGGGGTTAGGGAAGTTAAAGGATAGTCGGGATGGCTTACCAAGGAGGAGGTACCATGAAGTCGACCTCCATTAATGGAGTGAAGATGTATACGATGGCGGGACAACAACGCTCGCTCGCCACTTGGCTACCGCCGAAGAAGCTTAGAGCTCTTCGCAAAGACAAAAGTATGGATTTTGTCGATTTTTTTTTATTTTCTAAAAAAAAAATAATTTCCTTTAAAAAAGTTGAACGTGAATTTCATCAGTTAGATGTGGTACATTGTTTTCAACCGTTTTACAAGAATTGTTGTTTTCTTTATTTAACAGTTTGATTATCCGTGTTTAGGTTACATGGAAAGGGTGGACTTGATCCAAGATTTAAGATTTGAAACTGCAACAACTAGAATTAAAGCTACCCCTGATGGCGAATTTCTCATTGCTTCAGGTTATTGGGAACGTGTGATGTGTTTTTGTGTTTCATTCAGCTCTGTTTGCATCATATGTGGTAGATATGTGTTAGCAACTTTTCTGACTGGCTGTGAGTTTCAGGTATTTACCCTCCACAAGTCAAAGTATATGAATTAAGGGAGTTATCGTTGAAGTTAGAAAGACATCTAGTATCAGAGATTATCAATTTTCAGGTATCTTTTTCGTTGAAATGTTGAATCTTGCATCTCTTATTTCATACATTTTGGTTTTCTTTTATATTAAAGATTAAAATTAATTTACAAGAGGCAGAGGCAGTCTACTACATTTTGCTGAATCTTTTTTTACATATAAACAGGTGTTGAGTGATGATTATTCAAAGCTCGCATTCCTTTGTGCTGATCGTTCTGTTAATTTACATGCGAAATACGGAAGTCATTACAGTTTACGCATTCCAAGGTTCTTAAACTTCTCTCATAAGACATTTTCTTACATTAATGTTGATCTCTCTTTAATCTGATTTTTTTTATGAGCAGGATGGGAAGGGATATCATATATGATTGCTGGTCATGCGATTTGATATGCGCTGCATCTTCACCTGATTTATACAGAATTAACTTAGAACAGGTAACTTGTTAAACATGAAGCACCTTCACCACCCACCTGTTATGAGATATTATCAGTTTTTTTTTTTTGCATTAAAGTGTGTAATTGGAGCTAATAAAAGTACCTTTTACACAGGGACGCTTTCTATCTTCTCTTAACACACAATCTCCAGCGCTAAATGTAGTCTCAAGAAGGTGAGCTTAACCTCATAAATGCACTCATGTTTTGCTCATTCTATAGTTAATATGATTTTTTTTTTTGTTAAATTTTTAGCAAGTATCATGGGCTGATTGCTGGTGGCGGTGAGGATGGTGCTGTTGAATGCTTTGACATGAGGGTAAAATCTTCTGTGGCCAGGCTCAATGCCGTTACTTCTGAAAGTGACGGTGATCAGGTTATTTTCTCGTTTCTTCATGCAGATTGCAATATGTATTGTTTTCAAGATTCTCGTTGTAACGATTCGTTATATTATGTAGGAAGTCACTGCCATAGAGTTTGACGGAGATGGAGGCTATCATATGGCTGTTGGAAGTAGTGGCGGAAAGGTATGCTTAAAATATCATTCTATATTTCTGTATTTTGCATCATGTTCGGTCATGCGATTATTGTATGTCGAGTTTATCTATATACCAACTTAACAGTTTTTAACTTTTTATAATCATTTAATGGCTTATTTTTGCTAATTTACAGGTGATGATATATGATCTGCGCTCATCATCTCCTCTTCGAGTCAAAGATCACATGTAAGTTACTAATTTAGGCCGGTGGTACATTATAGCATCATTTTCAAGATTTTTATACTGAATTCTGGCAATATATAAATAGGTACGGAAGCCCTATATTAAACATCAAATGGCATCAAACTCTTAACTCTGAGAGGCCAAAGCTAATTACTACTGATAAGCATATTGTTCGGATTTGGGATCCAGAAACTGTAAGTGCGCATCTCATAATTATTTTTTGAGTGAAGTACACAGATGGTCCCTGGGTTAACCAAAATTTTGGTTTTAGTCCCTAGTTTTTCAAAAGTACATAGATGGTCCCTGTGGTTTGCACTTTGTAACATATTTAGTCCCCAACCTTTGCCAAAAGTACACAGATGGTCTCTATGGTTTGCACTTTGTAACGCTTTTAGTCCCCAACTTATAGGGATTAAATGCGTTACAAAGTGCATATCACAGGGATCATCCATGAACTTTTGGCAAAAGTTGGGGACTAAATCGTTACAAAGTGCAAACCAGAGGGACCATCCGTATACTTTATAAAAGAAAGGAACTAAATCCCAATTTGGTTGACCACACAGACCATCCGTGTACTTTACTCTTATTTTTTTCCAACTATGGAGAACAAGTATTATTTTGCTTTTCTAGGATGAGTACTTTCTTTTTTTATGATGTGTCGTATACGTTAAAAATTAAAGCCTAAATTGCTATTGTATAACCTGAATCTCGTATCTGCGACTTTTTGATGAGTTTTTAATTGGTTTCAGGGGGACGGGATGACTAGCATTGAACCGACAGCTGGAGCAATTAATGACATGTGTGTGTTTAATGAAAGCGGACTAATGCTATTGGCTCTAGACACCAGCCAAATCCCTTCGTATTTTTTACCAGCCTTGGGACCCGCTCCCAAGTGGTGTTCATACATCGAAAACTTAACAGTATGTCATAGAAAATATCACTACTTACATAAATATTACACCTAAAGTGTGTATTGTATCATATTATAATTTATAAACGTGTTTATATGTAGGAAGAGATGGAGGAGGATGCACAGACTACTATTTATGATGATTACAAATTTTTAACAAAAGAGGAACTTGAGAAGTTGAATTTAACCAATTTAATTGGCACAAATCTTCTAAGAGCCTACATGCATGGATACTTTATCGATTTCCGCCTGTATAAAAAGGTGATTTTTCTTGTATTTTTGTTGGTCAATACAAATTACGTCATTACTTTTATTATTTATTTATTAGTATTTGTTTTAAAATTCTGTTTAAAATGTATTTGCAGGCCCAGGCAGCGGCTAATCCAATGGTGTATGAAGAATATATAGAGAGACGGAAGCGGGAGAAGGAAGAAGAGGAACGCAGTACCCGAATCACGGTTAGTACTTTGAACTGTTACGCTATGCAGTCAATAGCGTGCTATAGCGCTTAGCGGACATTCGATCTCATAGCGGTTCAAATAGCGGTCCGCTATACGGTTCCGCTATTAGCGGTGCTAAATGCCGCTATTTGACCGCTATTCTGAAACCGTATAGCGGTCGTAGCACTACTTTTAGCGGTTTTTTTATATTTCAACCCAAAAACCCATATTAATCAACTTTTTGTTTGAAATAAACCTAAAAGTAAAGGCCCAAACTTAAAACTAAACCTAAATCAAGGTCTAAAGTCTTCCTTTGCTAGATTCGTTTGATGTTGGTTCTTCATCGTTCAACAAAATTAAACCTAAATCTAGAAATTGTTGGACTTCCACTTTCATGTTTTCATTTTTTGATATTACTACTAATATTTTGCATGATATTACTATGAATTTTGATTCCACAATCAATATTTTCAAATATATATTTATATTTATATATAAATACATAAATTATGCATGGTATAAAAATTACCGCTATACCACCGCTATAACCTATATATCATATAGCGGACCTTGGCTGCTATATGATTTTGGACCGCTATAACTGTATAGCTGTTATGATTATTATATATAACAATTGAGAAATGTTATCTCACTAATGTTTGTTACCTTGGGATTATTTTCTATTTTATTTTTTTGCAGATTAAGAGGAAGTTGCCTAAGGTTAACCGGACTCTTGCAAAACGTCTTCTTGAAGATGAAGAATTAGAAGCTAATAAAAAAGAAACCGAAGTTGTTGATACCAAGAAACCATCTAAGAAAAAGAAGGGGCTCACTTCTGACGTTCTTCAAGATGAGCGGTTTGGATCTCTGTTTAATAATGAGGTATGGAATTACTTTTTTAACTGTTGGTTCTGTTTTCTTTTTTATTGATAATATGTCATACGTTCTCAAGCGAGGCGTTGTTTCTTCTTTTAACCTTAATGACTTTTTTTATCTGATGATGTTTTCAGGACTTTGAAGTTGATGAAAACTCATTGGAGTATCGGGCTTTGCATCCTTTAGCTGCACCTGTGCAGCAGTCGTTAGTGAAAGAACATTTCGATCCTTTTATGGAGGAAGAAGATGAGGATCAAAGTGATTCTGATGCATCAGATGAAGATGATCCTACAAATAATAAAAATAAAGATGAAAAGAAATCTCGTGCTCCAAGGTAATGAAATATTTAACAGATTGCGACCCATTTTTATATAAAAAAACTAACATTATTATTGGAATGATATAATATGTGCAGGTTGTATGAAGTGAAGGATGAAAGGCACGCAGAAGCATTTAGAAACCGCAAGTCACTTGCCAAAGAGGATGCATTGCCACTAGAAGAGAGGATAAAAGCTTTAGAAAACAATAAAAGTTCAAACGGTTTCAACAAGGTTAAAGCGGGACCCGGTGGGTCACGAGAGATCTCGTTTATATCCCGAAGCAAAGGGAAGTATGTTGAAGACGAGTATGATGATGATGATAACCCTCGTGAAAAAAGAAGGGGAATACAGTCACTGGGGCTGAAATCCGATAGATCAGGGTTTCAGGGACGGGGCCGTGGAGGCGGCAGAGGGTGGGGTGGCGGCGGTGGAAGAGGACGAGGAGGTGGTGGTGGAAGAGGGCGTGGAGGAGGTGGTGGTGGAAGAGGGAGAGGAAGGGGTCGGCGATGAAGTTAGCTTTGTTGAAAAAGGAAGTAATAGTGAGTGACCTGAATGTATTACATACAAGGTTTATGAGTAAAGGGACCTGTTTACACAATTTTGTAGGGTGAAAATTTTGTGATCATGTGATTTGATTCTGAAGAATATAGCCATGATGAATGTAACATTAATCTGTTGAAAATTATAAAATTCGTCAACTTTGAGCTTTGTTTGGTTAACCTTGACTCGTGGAGCAGCTAGAGTTCCACAATTGAGTCAAGTTTGGGTTTTTTTATTATATTGTTTATTATGAATTTATTATTGAGTTAAATTATTATTTTCATCTCTTTTCAACGGTATCCCACTAGGTTATGTATGACATGAAGTTTTTAGGAGCATCTAGCTTTAAGCTTTTAAGAAAAAAATTATATTCAATAAAAAGTCTTGTTTGGTTGAAGGAGCTTGAAGCTTTTAGGTAAACGTTCCTACTAGTAGCGTTTAGGAGGAGCTACAAGCTTTTAAGGAAAAAATGACTATTTTAACCTCTAAATGACTATAATGTTTTGTTTATTTATGTCCATTTTGGTCATCTTATACATTTTATTAAAAACCCTAATTACTTTGCCAAACACCTAAATATATCTAAAAAGTTACAGCCACCAGCTACTTTTGCCAAACATACCTTAACTCTACTTTTAAATACTCTAATTTTAAATTGTACATTTTTAGACAACCTCATTATGAACTCTTGCTGTTTGGAAAGGCAAAGCCCGAACTCGTTGCTTATTAGCTTTGATTCAAACTCGAAGTCGTACAGGTTTGGCTAGTTTACACCCCCAAAGTTAACAAAAAAAATTATCAAGTTAAGACAGAAAATAATAAAAATAAAAATGAATGTGTGCGCATGTGATTAGTGGAAGGTGGTGGAGAAGGCGCTCACGCCGTTATTGGGTAACAAATAAGGGGCTCCAGCCCCCCTTGGTGCCGCCCCGTATATGCCCACTACAACTAGCCTTATAAAGATTGAACTTTATTCACATGTCAACATCTTATTAGCTCATAAAGTCTATATTGTGGACGTAAGTAGGGTCAGAGTCAACAGAATAATTCAACGTTTCAGATTGGTTCCTTTTACCTTAATCTATTTGTATTTTCTTATTTTGAGGAGGATACATGAAGCTCACTTATAAAATTCTACTTTTTTTTAATCAAATTGGTTCCTTTTAAAAGGGAGAATCCAAGGGGATAAACTGTAAAGAAGCTATTTGTTTAGGGACTAACGTTTTGTGGTGAAAACTAAGATTCTAAAAAGTTCCATCTAGTTAAAATTGCAAAACTTTCCTTTCAAGATAAGGTTCAGCAGAGGTTTGATATTACGTTCAACTAAGGTTAAAGTCTGGTTCACTTATTAAAAATACAAAATCAATAACTGCCATGTACAATTTATGATGCCACCATGGAGTTTGGTATATCATGTCACCAAGTTTTCATAAAAAACATCTTATATTATCTGTAGTGGCTTAACTAAAAAGTGTAAAAGTTTGTGTCATGTCACTGTCATGCAGGCAATGGGGGCTTTAACTAAACTACATTTCACAATTGTGGCCTAGTGGGGAAGGGGCCCACGCCTAACAAAGAAGGGGCTCCAACCCCCTTGGTACCGGCCCGTATTGGTTTGGCGATCCTTTGCTGGTGATGTGGAAGGGGCTTAACGCCCACTACGCATAGCCTTATGAAATTTGAATTCTATTCACGTTTCAAACATTTTATTAGCTCTTAAAGTCTATATTAATTTTGGTTGAATGATTGTCTATCCTTCATTTTTAGTGATTCACAAATTTACAATAAATATATGTGGACGAAAGCTGGGTCAGAATCAACAAAATAGTTCAACGTTAAACTGGTTCCTTTTATCTTAATTCGCTCCGCGGCTAACTATAATTTAAAAGAAATTGCATAATTTTGTTATCAACTACTTATATTTTACACATTTCATAAACAATAAAATGCACACAAACAATGAACAAAGTTTCAAAAACAAAATCATAATTGACTAGACCACATTTGGTCCTTATTACAATCAAGAAACCAACTGATTTAACTGCTTTTTAACCTGCTTCTGCTTAAAAACAAGAATCTCCTTATTCCCATGAACAATACCCATGTACTCTTTGTGATCTTTTCCTTTATCATTAAAAGAAAAGCCGCGCTTAGCACCGTTTTAAGGATCTGCGCTTTTAAGCCTTTGAAGAATCCGAGTAATCCTTCCTTTTTCCATATAGCATATAGTGCCCCGGATACCGTTTTTCTTGCCTTAACTTCTGCTTCCTCGTATGTGTCGTCCTCAGATTCCGCAGCCTGAATCATCACCTTGCATCTGTGTAATACGGATTTCGGTTTAAGTTTTTTTTTTGTTATTATATGCATCTTTACAATTTGCATTTGATGTTAAACACATGTATATTCAACTTTAAATTGACTTGAATAACTACATTCTTTTAAAGGCTAGTTTCACTAGAAAAAGTAACAAACTTTGGTGAAATTTTAAGTTTAGGCCACCAACTTGTTAGGGTAAAAAAAACCACCAAAGTTTCATAATTGAGTAAAATACACGGATGGCCCCTACGGTTTAACAAAATTTTGGATTTAATCCCTAGCTTTCCAAAAGTACACAGATGGTCCCTGTGGTTTGCACTTTATAACACTATTAGTCCCCAGCCAACAAATCTAAAGGTTTTAGCAGGTCCAAGTTAAGGACTAAATGCGTTACGTAGTACAAACGACATGGACCATCCATGTACTTTTGGAAAAAAGTTGGGGACAAAATGCGTTACAAAGTGCAAACCACAGGGACCATCCGTGTACTTTTAAAAAGCTAGGGACCAAATCCAAAATTTTGGTAAACCACAAGGACCATCCATGTACTTTACTCTTCAAAATTTTCACGCCAAGGTACCAGGTTGAAATTGATGATTTGACCATGTTGACTTTTTTATGGTCTTTTAGCCACAAAAAATAGGTTACCTAAACCAGAAACTTAACCAAAGTTGGTTATGCTTTTATGTAACTGGAACTTCTTTTAACTTCTACAACTTTTTTTTTTTTAAATGGAATGTTGTGTGAAGTCGGTAACACAACCGATACCAACTTTGAATTAGAAGACATAGTTTGACCCCAAAAGTCAAAATTTAACCCCTATTTGTATAAACCGCCAACAGAAAAGATTTTACCTGATAGCTGGGTAAGTCAAGCAGGTAGCAGCACACTTTGAGGCTGCCCCTAACAGAAAAGCAGTAAGGGCAGAAAGCGACTGTGGGTTACCTTCTCGCCCCTCCAGTAGTCTTTGTTTCAATTGATCAAATGCAGTGTACTGCAAAAAAAAAACAAAAAAAATTACATTTAATTTCCTTAAGGAATATTATTATTCATCAAGTACTTCGGTGTTAAAGACAATTTGATTGGTTATTTGCATACTATAAATTTACAACATTTTTGTGCACGGAGGTGTTGTACCTAATGTTTAGGCCTTTAGGGGTTATTCAAAACAAATTTGATATTACACTTTTGACCCAAAACTATTTGATTTTTTACTTTTAACCCAAAAGTTTTCATCTTTTGCAATTTAACCTCACAACTATTTTACTTTCAACTTTGGTCCCCTATACTTTTCATATTTTGCAAATTTTTCGTTTCACGTTTCGTTCTAAATTTTGTGAGTTAACACGGCGCTGTGGTTCAATGTTTTTACGTTCCGTTTTACGCTTCGTTCTAAATTTTGCGAGTTAACACGGCACAAAGTGCGTGTGTGGTTCCACGTTTTTACGTCGTCTATTTTTTTTCCCGTTTGACAGGTTCGTCGCAACGCACGGGTCCTACCTAATTCAACTTAGTTATTATTTTATATGCTTTACGTTTCGGTCTAATCTCTTCGCATTAACACGCCACAACTTCAGTGTTGGTGGTTGTTGGCGGTGGTGTGGCATTGATGCTATTTGCATTGGCGTAGCTTAGTGGGGGGCCGGGGGGCGTCCGACCCCTCGAACTTTTCGCTCAGTAGTGCCCCGTATGTAGTTTTCGTATAGAATTTTTTAGGTATATACGTTTTCGACCCCCCGGTTTTATACTTTTTAAGGTATAATTTTAGGTCCGATGACTTCCGACCCCCCAGTCGGAATCTCAAGCTTCGCCACTGGCTATTTGGCACGGTTTTACGCCCCCACCGCAACGCATGGGGGCTTAATACTAGTTAGTTTAAATTATTAAAATCTGCACCGGTTCGAAACTGCTCAATATAATCTAGAGGTCCTTAGTTAAATATCCTAGCAACTGATTCAGTGTTCAGGAAGCAAAAGTTTCACCTCTCAAGCGTTTATCGGATCTTCTATTTTCTTTTTTCCTTTAGCTAAATCTCCTAGCAATCCGTTCAAAAAAATTTCCTAGCAATGATTAGTTACCTGAATTGCAGGATTTATTGTAAGTAGAATCGATATCCCAAGTCCATCAAACGCCTCTCCCCACGTTCCCTCTGAAAGGGTCTTCCATAGCCCTTTAGATTTGCCAAAATCACTTGTTTGCATCCTTGACGCAGCTGTATCCAACGGCTGAACAAACACCGCATACTTAATACAAGAAAGTTTATTTGTTCTGACCCGAAACTCTACATGCCCATTTTGCAACACGTAATGTATATAGTAAGACATGCTAATATGATTTTGACTAACCTGTGTTATTGCAACGGTAAAAGCGCCAGAAACAGCAGCAATGAGTAAGTTAGCTTTGGTCCCTATAGACTTGTATCCAGATCTCTCAATGTACATCTTCCTAAAGAAGCTGTATCCGTAAAAGTATATAAATGATGAGATAAACGACTGCAGGTTCTTTGTCCCTAGCCCTTGAAACAATGAAAGAACCTGACGTTTGGAAATTGCTTCCCAGAGAACATCCATAAGGTTCCTGTACAAGATATATATAAAGATAATATATAAATAGTAGGTATATTCACCAATACATTGCAGGGTTCGGATATGAGATTAATAAAAAAAATTAAACACTTAGGAAACAAACAACACCTTCAACTATAGTTACTTATATTTCAATCCACAAGGACCACAACCTCAATATTTGTGCTTTAAACCACTAGATAAGTGTAGTTGATCAAAAAGGGCAAGCAGTAAACAACAACATTCGTGAATTATGATAAAATTTTGGTTGTAAGAGTTACTGTATGATTCACTAATACTAGCAAAGTGTGCTGTATATTGATACAGAACAGGAATTGCAAATTGCCACATAAAACTATATAAGTTCTAGCAAACATCTAATAAACACCTGATTTGAGAGAAAATACACTTCGAAGTGTATATAGGGCTGCAAACAAACCGAACGTTCAACGAAAAATTCGTGAACTGTTTACGTTCGTTCGTTTAATAAATGAACGAACAAGATATTTCGTTCGATTAGTCAAATGAACGAACACAAACAGATGTCTCGTTCGTTCAATTGTGTTCATGAACATTCGTTCATGTCCGTTCGATTATATTGTTCACTAAAGAGCTTTGTCCGTTCGATTATATTGTTTACGCCTCGCTTGGGTATGCACGGATAATGTATATATGTGTGGGCCCTCGGGGGGCAAAAGTGAAAGTGCACTAATTTTAACGTTATTTTACTAATTTCGTGAAAATAACGTTAAAAAGCGAGGGGTGGTTAATCATGCATCATGTGGTGGCGTTGATAGCTGAAAGACAAGGGGGTACATGCACTAATCAGCTTTTGTCCCAATTGTTGAGTGTTATGTGCCTTATGTCCAAGGCTTGATGCAAAACTACTATCGAGCCGGGGGTCTCACTCGAAGCAGCCTCTCTATTCCTATGAGGTAGAGGTAAGGCTGTCTACATCTTACCCTCCTCAGACGCTACCTTACCTTTGCTATTGGTGGGATTAACTAAGTATGATGATGATGAACTAAAGAGCTTTGTGCATTTATTTATTTTATCTAAGGAATTAAATACAACAATTAAGATATCAAATACGACAACTAACAAAACACATAAATTGATTTTCTAATTTATTTTATAAACGAAAACCAAGAAATATCTTCAAACTCAAGTTCGGATCTTTTGTCGTTTTTTCACTCGTAAGCTTCTACACTCTCACTGTCGACAACACCTCTATTCTTATTTGCTTGCAAAGAATTCATCCTCCAGCTCATAGAATTTGACGATTTCAAAGGGTCATGCACAGTAATGTTATAACCCAGAGATCTATGGATGTAGTTTTTAAAGACTTAGTTTTGCTATTCAGAATGGGGTAGCGGCGCAGCTTGTTGCCCGCTTACCTTCTATCTCGATGTAATTATTATCTTTTTATTAATATGTCGTAAATACGAGAAAAAAAAAATTTGTTAATGTGCCGTTTAGCTTCTTCACTTCCACTACCCCACGATGCCGCATACGAATGGGTTAGCAATTCACTTATGTGTATAAAAACATAAACTTTGCAACTTTTGTACCTACAGATTCTTGTTAGTGTTTACATTCTCTTTATGAATACTGTTTGTAAACTACCTACGAATCACATGTGTGACAATCAGGAATCCAATAGTCCATTATGTTGATCAATTTCATATGTATGTATATATACAATACAAATCACCAAACTTCAATTCACAATTCACAAATAAACCAATCAATCTTCTCAGACTAGTAACAAACTCAAAAGTCAAAACATCAATGTTTCACATAATATTCACTGATTATCTAAGTAGTTAATGCGGTAAAATATCGGATATCGGTCAAGGATCGATATTTGAGATATCGGTTCTCGCGGTGAGATATAGGTAATTTAATATCATGCTAAATTTATATATATAGCAACTTAACACTAACAATTTAGTATACTCTCCTACATTAACAAATTAATCTTTTACAACTTGCAAAACACTAACAATTGTAGCAAGTAGAGACTGACTAAGACTTAAAACACTAACAACTAACAATTAAGACTTAAAATACTAATAGCCACAATAAAAAGAAAGACGAATGGTAGAGCTAAGAAGAAAGGTACTGATATCGGGAAAAATCGGTGATATATCGGTCAAATACTGGTCAAATTTCGGTCAATATCGCCTATATTATCGGTACCGACATTTTTGCATGGTAGAACTAAGAATAAAGGTACTAATATCGGGAAAAATCAGTGATATATCGGTCAAATTTCGGTCAATATCGCCAATATTATCGGTACCGATATTTTGCACGGTAGAACTAAGAAGAAAGGTACTAATATCTGGAAAAATCGGTGATATATCAAGTCAAATATTGGTCAAATTTCGGTCATTGTCGCCAATATTATCGGTACCGATATTTTGCAGCTATATCTCCTACAGAAAACTGATATATTACTAATATATCCGGATATTAACTACATAGCTAATTATATATTTAAATTAGCAATCAACCAAATTCGCATAGGAAATTCACAACCAGAAAGTGATAACTGGAAGCAAAGAGAAATACGAAGGAAGAACCTGTATTTTCTGAGATGGGGGGTACGTAATTCAGCTTGGTACTTGGTTTTGCAGGTGTCTAAAGGGTACAGGATAGTAGTGCTAGCTAGAGATCCAATGGCACCTGCTGTTGCATCCACCAATGATTCCATATCGAAACCACCCATCGTTGTTACACACTTCTGCTCAGCTTTTGTGTTGATTGATTGAAAAATCTTCGGAAAGTGGAGGCAAATATCTGGGGAACTTTATCTTCACTACAGAAAGAGGAATGGAGAAGGTGTGTGCTGTAAAAGGTAGAGTCAAATTGGTAAACTTGAGTTAAAACTTTGGGGAGTTTGGGATTGAGTTTGGAATCTCCTAGACTATCCTCAACTCTACAAATATCGTTACCCTTCTTAATTATCACCTCATCAGAGCATTCACAATAGATCCTCAGTATTTACATAAATGTAGCATCTATATTTGTGTGAGTAGTTGTAAATTGTTGTAAGCGGGAAAAAGAGAAAAAAGAGAAAAAGTTATTCTATATCAATTAATTTAGAAGAGATACTATTTACCCCTATAATTTTAAAAGTGTAAAAAATATTATTTAATTGAAAAGAAAAGAGAAAATATAGTATTTTTTAATGTGATTGTAAAGATAGAGTAAGAGATTTGATTCTGAATGCTCTTACCTACTCACTACACATGCTATATACATAAAACTTCTTTTTCTTTTACTTTAGGTCCACTCACATGCAAATATATTAATATAATGGCACAATAACCTAAAATTCTTATAATCTTGTAGAAGGATATTGAATAAAATATGGATGAGGATTAATGGGCCTTTAGATTTGGACACCTCTACCTCATCACGGGTGACAATAGCCCGGATAGCATTAGAGTTAGTCCTATAACTTTTGGAATTGACTCTTCCCCTCACATGCGCTCACAATGCCAAAACGCCTTTTAACTTTTCGAAAATTCAATAAGCTAATAAGTCATTAAAATAAGCAATCCCAAACACCCCTTTAAATTCAACTAACCAACTTTTGTCTTCAATCTTTTCATATATTTTTATAACTTTTAGGGTTTTTTTTATATAAACCTGAGAGAGAACCCGTGCTTCACAGCGGAAACTTAACGTTTTTCAACAAAATTAAAATAAAAACATAGATAGAAAACAAAAACGTTTTTGAACGAAAACCTAACACGCACGTTGCGTATCGTTTTTGTTTTGTTAAAATCACTTCTGAACGAAAACTTTATATAAGAAATCTTTTCATATATTTTTATAACTTTTAGGGTTTTTTTATATAAACCTGAGAGAGAACCCGTGCTTCACAGCGGAAACTTAACGTTTTTCAACAAAATTAAAATAAAAACATAGATAGAAAACAAAAACGTTTTTGAACGAAAACCTAACACGCACGTTGCGTATCGTTTTTGTTTTGTTAAAATCACTTCTGAACGAAAACTTTATATAAGAAAAAACAAAACGCAACACACATTGTACCTAGTTTTTTAATTTTGTTAAAATTAAACTTACCCCGTCATGGAACACCCCCCGATCCCATGGTGGATTTATCACTTAAATCGTTATATTAATTGTTAAAATACAAATTAAACCCTCTTGATTTGATTTCTTTTCTCTTAGTCCTTTATATTAATAAGTAAAATGCAGATTAAACTTTCTTATTTGTTTTAGAATAAACTAGGTAACTTTTTCACGCGTTGCCGCGGTACATTAGTGTAGGCGTTAAATGCGTATCGGTTTGGTTCATTACATTACTGTTATGATAATTCACTCGGTATAGAAATCAACATGTATTTATAATGACAATGACGATAAAAACGATCACTGTACCGACACCGATATTGTTTGAACTATACCGACCAGTTAAGATCGTTACGGTATCGGTACTGATATTCATTTATAATCATAGACAGATTTGTATAAACAAAAAGTTATTAAAACCGGAAACCATAAAGATGAGTACATGTACCGTTACCAATATTGTTTGGTCGGTCTTGGTGTAGTTCGGTATGATAGTGGCACAATATCATTTTTTTATAAAATTTATATCGCAATGTTGAAAAAAATAAACTTAGTTGTGGAGGCAAATTTAAAAAAAAAAGTCAATATACACAATTTATTAGAAAAAATCAAATTATATAATGAGTAAATATAATATTATGAAAATCAAAACAAATAATCAAATATTTCAAATAATATATATTGTAACGCCCCGCGTTTCTATGCTTTCTATATTTGTAAACCTTATATCGTACTTCTATTTTTAGTAAGCGTTGTATCTTGCATTCGTCTTTCGTTGTAAACGTGGAAACTGAGACTTGAATCGTAATAAGAAACTCGTATTTTAACAATATTATGTTAATTATAGTCATGTTACACTTATACTTGTTCATACTTTAAACGTGTAAACGTATTCGTGGTACTCTCAATCGTAAACGTGTGATAACTTGCAAACATGGTATGTATGCGTAATCAAGACTCAAACGTAAAACTCGTGATCATTAAAGTAAATTCGTTAAATATAATTATCTATTCATTTATTAAGTTAATTAATTAAATTAATTAAGTTAATTAATTAAATTAGTTAATAAAATTAATTTATTTATTTTTACAAAAATTAAAATGCTATTTTATAAATATATTAACATTTAGGATTAAAGGTTAATAAATACATATATATATATATTTTTTTATAAAGTCCAAGGTCTAAATTGTAATTCTTGAATTCTTAACTTCAGGGACTAATCTTGCCATTTTGGTAAATTGTTTAAAAGGTTTTAATTAAAAAATATATATATATATAAATAATATACCAAAACAGGGATCCGCGGGTTTCGAACCCGGGACCTCCGGTTCAAAAGCCAAGCGCTCCACCACTCCACCACTTGCCACACATCTGAAGAACCCGGAAACACAAAGCATATAAGCTTTGTTTCCGGGTCAGACCTGATCGCAAAGGAGGGCGGCAGCAGCGGGTTTTGGGCGGGATTGGGTTGGTTTTTTGAGTTTTTTTATCAACTTTTAACACTTAATAACCACCCAAAACTCACATAACTTAACCTAATCCTTCCCCTATAAAACCCCTCTAATCCAAACATTTTTACACTTTAATCTCTCTTAAATCACTCTCAAATCACCTCAAGATCCTTGCAAAATCAGAATTTTCGACCAGAATTACTAATCTTCACTAAAGTGAGTGTAACTCACTCATTTCTTAACGAAATCACTCCATTCTTTTTCCTACTTGCTTGGATAAACTTTGGGTTGAATTCCTAGGGTTCTCCATGGAGAAACCAGACCTGGAAATGCCCCAAAATGTCCACAAACTTTCTGTTTTGTCTAAACTTTTATCAAACTTGTGTTTTAACTTCAACAAACTTGTGTTCTTGTGCTTACAATCAAGCTTATGATTAGTAAAGCCTAACCAAGCTTGTTAACATGAACTAAGGGCTGTTTTAACACCCTAAACTTTCTGTTTTTGAAGAGCATTAAGCTCACAAGTGATGCAAGCTATTATGCTTGTTCATGTGTGTCCACAATGAAGCTTGGGCTATCCTAACTTGAGACCACACATCACTTGATTATTTTCATCAAGATCCCAAACTAGTTTGCTAGACCTAAAGTGTCTCAACCCCACAAAGCCGTTGACGATTGTCCTCGTGTGCTCGTCGGGTTGTGGAATACTTGGCTACTTGGTATCTAGATGACACCTTATCATTCTTGTCTTCCCTCCTTGTTACCAATGGTAACTTGTGTAGTGGTGAACATAATCCGAAGTTCAAAGTGGATGGTTTAACCTCCCACCTCATACTTGATATACATGACACTAGAGGTTACAAAGTGGATGGTTCATCCTCCCACCTCCTACATGATTATAATGATATATATATAGTTATTTTAAAACCGAAACCTTGATAATGAACTTATAATCACCTATCAAGTTATTAAGTTTAACACTAAAGTATGTAATTCCTTGTCATGCTTCTAATAGGTCCCGAACCTATGAAATCACATCCAACTCGTAAGAGTTACTATAGTGTCAAGAACGAGTGTTACATCTTAGTGAATACTTTCGTATCATAATACTTTATCAAACTTATTTTTAATCATGCTCGAATACTCCTAATCTTCCGTTTAAACTCTATACTCATACGCCTCGTTTCCTCTTGTAGGATAATTCGGCGTCATCCTCGAACCAACGTCTTCACGGATTGTCAAGTGTAGAAAAGACTAGCAAAACCGGGAGTACACTCGACCCACTTTTGTTTATAACACTTTTCGGGTGTAACATGTTTCCATATACAAAATCACGAACACTTAAACTTTATGAAACACACAAACGATCCCATATACATGAAAACTTGAATCTTATACTTGATGCTTGTCTTGGATATTCGTTATGCTATGCTTTAGTCATTAACTATTTTTAGCCTTTGTTTGACATGCTTAGCACTATAGGAATTCACGCATCCACCTCCATCGTGTTATTCGTGAGGTCATGTTAAAACATCGTGATTGCGTTAAGGGTTTGATTATTAGTATTGCATGCCTTGATATTGCTCTTGTATAGATTTGGTTGCCATGAGGATTGTTTAAACTTATTCGTATACGTATGCTATGTTTAAACTTGTGTACTCGTCTTTGCTTTCGCATTGACATTACTTTAAAACATGTTACAGGTTGAAGGAGATGATGCTATGAAAACAATATAGCAAGGACTAGATACACACAAATTAGACGTTAGGTTTAATGTCGATGTATCAATTTTGTTATGACTTTGCAAATGTTATGTTGTTTCTTTGTTTTGTTACATTGATGTATTTAATAATTCTTATGAAATGAAATATTGTTTAATTAATTATTGTCACTTATTAATGTTGTGAGCAATGAGCAATCTCGTTTTCGTCTCATCCCGATGTTTCCGCCATCGGCTGGGGTGTGACATATATAAATCAAGTTATATTATAAATAATATATTATTATAATATTAAAACAAATACTCAAAATATTAAGTTACTATTCATGAGAACTTTCAAATAATATGTAGTAGTGAAATACCCTCGCGCTATGCGACGTGAATTCGCTCAGTATCGATACAGTGCATCATAGTGCTGACACTTGTTATAGCAATGAAAGGAGAAAAAATAAAACAAAAAGTAACGTCCTGACATTTTCAAAAAGATTTCGACACACTTTATATCGATCGAAAACAATGAATACGGATTCCGATACTGATGTTGTTTAGTTGGAATCGGTTCAGTTCATTACGGCATGAGTACATCACTCGTTAAAACAATAAATCACTATTAATTGGCGATTTCGATTCAGTCTGGCATGACAACGACACAATATCTATTTTCAATATAATTATATCGCAGTGTTGAAAAAAATAAATGTAGAGTTTAATTCTCTAAAAAAATTAGAACTCGCAAGTTAAAACAAATACCTAAAAAAATTATAATCACTAATCAATATATTATTAAACAATTGAAACAAACACCTAAAAAATAATCATTATTATTTATCGGAGCATTAATATTATATGCATCAATAAATAATCTATTATTAAATAATTAAAACAAATAATAAATAGTAATCATTACTGTTCATCATGACTTAAAAATAAATAATCTATTATTAAATATTAAATAATTAAAACAAATAATAAATAATAATCATTACTGTTCATCATGACTTAAAGATCATATATGTAATTTAAAGTTATAAAATAAATAAAATATAATTCATATAATTTTATTATAATTATTATTTATTGATTTGTTTATTATTTGGTGTTATTTTAGTTTTTTATAATTAATTAAGATATTTTTAAATATTTAAGTTTAAAAATACCATATTTCACCTCCTTATTTATTTATTATTTGATATCATTTTAGTTATTTTAACTTAATTAATTTATTATAATATATAACTTTAGATTAACTTAAAATAATCTGATGTTGAGGAAATTTGGGACGATAGAGTCCTGAGTTATATCAATTTCGAGTGGTTTACAACTGATCCACTTTTAAGTGAACTTCTTCCGAGCGCGACAAATTGAAATATTTTCTTTTTAAATATCACTTTACAGTTGTATGAAGAGATACTATAAATTGTAATTTTAAACATCAATCTCTTATATTAAAGTGTTTTACGGTAAGTCTCGATCAGTTCTCAATAAACTTAAGCTTTTAATTTTGTTAAAAGCTTTTATACACTTCTCAACGAAAACCTAACATGCACGTTGCGTAGCTATTTTATCTTGTTAAAAGCACTTGTTAATGAATATGTTATGTAAGAAAAAAGCAAAATGCAACACATGTTTTGCCTAACCTTTTGTTTTGTTAAAATCAAACTTACCCTCGTGCACCACCCCCAAATCCTGGGGTGGATTTTTTCACTCAGATTCTTATATTAATAGTTAAAATACAAATTAAACTTTCTCGATTTGATTTTTTTAAGTAAAATACAATTGATAATAACTAGTAGGATTACCTGCACTATGTGTGCGAGAGGCCTGGTTTGTTACGGTATCGATACTTTATAGGTTTTAGAACTAAATGATAAAAGAGTAAAGTACAGGGGTGTAAACAAAAGTTTACTAAATGACAAAGTATTAACGTACATGAGGTGTAGGTATAACAAAACACATTAAAGGACGAAAAAATCACTATTTACGATATGGTTTTTGTATATCGGGTAAATAATAATAGAGTAAATTCTTTTTTAAGTCTCTACGTTTTGACGGTTTTAGTATAAAACCAAAAAATTTAACGTTCTGAATACCTGAATTGTCAATTTATAACTATCCAAGTTCAAATTATTAACTCCATTAGAAATATTATGTTAATAAACCCGTTTATTAAATAATTATAATAAAATAAATACATAAAAATAGACTACTCTATTTCACACACTCACTCAACCTCTCTCATATTATTACACACACACTTTCTCTCTTTTTCTCTCTAACACCACCACCACCACCATTAGTCCACCACAAAATTTACTCAGAACCATGTGTAAATGTAAATCGGTCCACCCTCGTGATCTGTAATCCTTCATCGACACAACATCCCCAGACAAATAACCAACCGTACATCTCTAATCTTTAAGCGGACAACCGTAAAATCCCTAAATCTTCAAAATCCCAAACAAATAATCGCAAGCTCATCAACCATAGATATGTAATCCTTTTACCAACATAACATGATCGGCGTTCTTCCCTTAGATCTGTAATCTTCATCAGGAAATGATGTTCTATACGCGACAGAGAGAAGTTGTGCTCCTCGGCGGTGAGATTGGACGCCAGAGTACGTCTAATGTGGTGGGGGAGGGGGCACTACGGTGGTGAGGTGCAAAGTGTAACACCCTGCGTTTAATTTTCAAAAAAAAATTAAATAATAATAATAATAATAATATTCTCCTACGTTTCTCGATGTTGGATTAGGAGACGGGTTTTAGAAACGTAAACCGGGCCGCTCAAAACCCTAAACACGAATTAACAGGCCTTGGGCCCAACACACAAGCCCACTTGAAACCCTAAAGCTTTAAAAGCATCTCATCTCCTTTATAAACCCTAGCCCCCCTCAAGACCAAACACTGTCTCTCTCTTCTCCGGCGACCGGAGTCGCTATTCCAGTGACTCTCCGGCGACCCATCCCTCCGGCACAACCTCCTCCTATCTCCCTCCTTCTCACCCTCGCGCACACCACACCAAGCCTGACCATCGCCTCCCTCGCTCTCGCTCTCCCCTCTCTCTCTCCGCAGTGGTGTCGCCAGCCACCAATCGGGTGGCGGCGCAACAGGTTCGATGTAACAACAACAGCAGGACGCCGGAGCAGGCAAGGCAGCGGCGGCGTCGGAGCAGCACGGCGGCGGCGGCAGAAGCTTTTAGGTCAGCCGTTTCGGTTCCGGTCAGTCGTTCTGATTCAGTTTCGGGCTTTTGGTTTGGCTTCGGTCGTACCTGATTAGTTTATATTTTTCCGATTCAGCTTTTGGTTCAACTAATGTTCAGAGAGTTCGGGTCAAACCCGGTCAAAGTCAGATTCATACCGGTTCATGTCCTGTTCAGATTCGTGTTTCGGTTCAAGTTCAGACTTTGATCAGTCTCGGTTCAGGTCACTCTAGATTCAAACTCGGGTCGGTTTTGATGTCAAGTCATACCTGGTCAAAACTGGTCAAACGGTCAACCCTGGTCAACCGGCAGTCAACTCGGGTCAACAGCAGTCAACATGAGTTTCGGTAAAATGTTAACGGCACAATTTTTGTAGTATATTGTTTGTACATATTATTATAACCACTCGAACCGTACTTTTAATACTCATTTACATTTTGTATTTAACGAAGGTTCTTATATATATTGTTTACATTGCGATCTCATTATTATATATTTTATTATCTACACGAAAACGATACATTTGTCATTTATTTACGTCTTTTGACACTTGACGAAGAGTTTATATGTATCATTTATATTTATATTGCTATTGAATTGTTGAGTTTTGGAAACTATATCGACAACTAGATTGTCGGGATCGTCCTAAAACAGGGGAAACTCTGCCCGTTTATTGACAAAATAAATAATTATTTATTAAATTTTATCAACATATATATAAATATTACACTTTTCGACAAATATATATATATATATATAATTTCTTTCGACAATATATATATATATATATTATTCTTTTCGTTAAATATATATAAATATATACTTTAGAGTCGGAAACTAAAGATAACATATCGAATTCGAATAATTTTTACAACAAATGAATATGAAGGTAGATATATTTAATCATTATTTTGACAAAACTTCTATAATACTTTCGGCAATTTTTTAAAACTAAAATTGTTGTACAAACCATGCTATATGTATATATATATACT
The DNA here is from genome assembly GCA_947069175.1 of Scalesia atractyloides. Taxonomy (NCBI): domain Eukaryota; kingdom Viridiplantae; phylum Streptophyta; class Magnoliopsida; order Asterales; family Asteraceae; genus Scalesia; species Scalesia atractyloides. The sequence continues at coordinate 9,177,078 of CAMTDV010000017.1, forward strand.
ACGTTCATCCAGCTTCAATTCGAATCCTCCGTCGTAGCTTCGATTTTTCATGCACATTCGTTTGCCATTTTTAAGGTGACCTCGGTGTCCCCTTTCTCCCACTCATCAACTCGTCGTGGAACTTCCAAAGAAGACCTAGCAATTTTGTGAGTACACTCGACCCACTTTTGTTTATATCACTTTTTGGGTGTAACATGTTTCCATATACAAAAATCACAAACACTTAAACTTTATGAAACGCACAAACGATCCTATACACATGACTACTTGAATCGTATACTTGTTGCTTGTCTGGGATATTCGTTATGCTATGCTTTAGTCATTAACTATTTTTAGCCTTCGTTTGACATGCTTAGCGCTATAGGAATTCACGCATCCACCTCCATCGTGTTATTCGTGAGGTCATGTTAAAACATCGTGATTGCGTTAAGGGTTTGATTATTAGTATTGCATGCCCTGATATTGCTCTTGTATAGATTTGGTTGCCATGAGGATTGTTAAAACTTTATTCGTATACGTATGCTATGCTTAAACTTGTGTACTCGCCTTTGCTTTTGCATTGACTTTATTTTAAAACATGTTACAGGTTGAAGGAGATGATGCTATGAAATCAAAATAGCAAGGACTTAGATACACACATTTAGACGTTAGATTTATAAATGTTGTACCAAATTTGGTTATGTTTTATGAACTTATTGTATTGCTTCATGTTGTATTTGACAATGTTGTGAAATGAAATTTGGATTTAATTAAATATTGTCATTTATTAGCGTTGTGAGCAATGAGCAATCTCGTTTTCGTCTCATCCCGATGTTTCCGCCATCGGTTGGGGTGTGACAGATTGGTATCAGAGCCATAACTATAGGGAATTAGGCAAATTGCTATGCTTTTGACCTAGTCTATAGTTAAGTACCATACTTGACCATACGTGATTCACATGCTAATTTCTTAAAATGTCCTTTATGTGCTAAATTCATGAAATGTTTTACGTGTTCATACTTGTTACATTATCTCGATACGCCTTTCCTTATGCATTTACTCGATTATACTAAACTCGAAAGCACTCATATTGCACAATCGAGACGATTTCACCAAAATAGGCGTGAAATCCACAATTTGGTGAACGACTCTCTATCCACCTATTATTTTACGCGAAATTCGCCCTCAAGTTAGGAGTGACATCCTCACCTTGATGGAGAATTTCCAATTCAAACTCTAGTGGACCCTCGTCAAAGTCTCGAACTATAGTTTGACCCGATGAGTACCAACCATACTTAGGGTACGAAACGCCAAGTTAGGAGTGAAACCCACACCTTGTCGATTAAGTCTCATTCCTCGATTTTCAGTCTCGCCAAAGTTTCGACTTTCCAACCGATTAGAGACGTGTAGTAACTGGAAGGGTAAAATGTCGTTAATCGCTTCTCGACGAGAGCATTTTACCTATAGGCCAAAGCACGCTTCTCTAATTCGAAAGGATCTTCGAATCACTTTGGAATAGCCGACGTTTCTCTACCTTATATATGCTTGTTACACTTCACATTATTTTAAGGTTTTTATAACAAATCATACTAAACTTTTTCATATATATCTATACGTATTTACATGCATGGTTTCAAGACATCACCAGCTATACTTATATTTCTTGAAAATCCCGAAATGGAGACCCACCGTCGAGATAGTAGTGATTTCCTTACCTTGACAGTCAGACTCCGTTTCTTTCTTTCTTTAAAACGACCTCACCAACGGGTTAAGGGTGATTTCCATACCTCGATGATGGTTACCAACCCTCCTTCTTGGAGACTTTATTATGTGAACCACGCGTTTAAAATTGTATGCCTAAATCTTTTCTCGTATTGTCAAAAAATTCCTACTTAAGCGAATTTTAAAACGTACTACTTTATCAAACGTGATTATTATCCTACAACCTGTTTCATACAAATCACGTATACGTATACTTGGTCACCACGTGAAATGTTTTGTTTCTCGATTTTCAAAACTTGACGGAATGCTACCTACCAACTTAATTGGTCTAACGAATACCTTGCCCACAAGTCTTATGTTTAACTTAATCATTAAAACACGCTCACGCAATAACTTTATGTTAAGAATTTTCGTTTGTAAACAAAAAATTAAACCAATATCTTATAGGCATTATGGGATCGTTGTACTAAAGGTGTGTTTGGGATTCTTTTGCAACCTAATATTTTTATTTTTGTGTTTGAAAACGCAAATATTAAATAAATAAATAAATAAAAATCTATTTTTAGTGTTTGGTAAATAATTAAAAAAATATATAATAATATATAAAAAAAAACTGATTTGTTTTACTTATTTTAGATATCGAAGCTCATCTATTTATAACTTTATATATACATGTATATATATTTTCCAAACACTCAAATAGTTGATTACCTGATTATTGTGATATCAAAGAACATAATCAAATCCAAACACTATCTTCCTACAGTATGTTTTGTTACAACTAATTATCTGATTTTGATTACTTAGAACGCATAATCTATTTTCAAAACTCAACCCCAAACACCCTCTAAATCTCTCATCGCGATTAAGAAAACATTTTTGCTAAACGTTTTTCAACGGTCATTAAATCAATTAACACGGATTTCCTCTCAAGGGTCAACGTTTCACAAGCACCACTAAATTTCAAATCTCTTATATCCTTTGAAAACAATGCGAACTTACTATTTTAAGACCTTATCACACCTCCCGAAATGTCACATCAGTTTCAAAACACGTAGGCAAGAAAACTTTATGAAGACCAACCATTTTCGACCTACTTAAATTATTTTAAAACAAATGGTAGCACTCCCGTCCTTTACAAAATACATAACACATAATCGATAAGTACTTTATATTCCTTTATATTCACAAACTAGATCCTATATTCTAAGTTAAACTTAAGCCTATTTTAGAAGCGATAACCTCAAAGTTTTGCTCAAACAACAATACAAGCGTATCCTCGTACATGGTTTAGTCAACTCTTGCATGACATTTTAATCATATCATTCGTTTTACATACCCTGATCTCTCGACTATTTTATGTAAATAAATTCGTAGCATTCAATTCATATCATACGCACAATTATCGTCTGTTACACTTGTTGGCGTTCATAATTATACCCATAATCATATTCATGAACATACGTGCTATCATTCATACTTATACTTATATTTGCATTCATGCATCCACACCCTATATCCATGCTTATACTCATACTCATACTTGTGATCATACTCATATTCATACATTTATGCCTATATGCGAGCGAAACCCGAGGGATTCGCTTACGTGGGCCACATGCTTAATTACACGCAAACATGCTTACACACTCCATTCTTACACGCACACAAACTCATTTTCAGAATTTATGAACACCTTAATCCATACGCCGCTAATACAAGCTATGCAGATCATGCGATGATCGGTATAATCACGGTGCACACGGGATTATAGCGATAAGTGCATGAGAACTATAGAGTGTACTACCGTGTATGGTAAGACATGGAACGCAACATTGCATCGAATAACGGAACGGTCGCGACATGGCCAAAACATGGTGGATACGCCGCTGGTACTTCCTATATATAAGTGTTTTCCCCATGTTGCCAAACTTTCGTAAAACGTGCCATGAGAAATTCGGTGTTTTACAGACCATAGTAAGACCTAATATGCAAACTTTAAACAACTCACAAATACATTGCTAAGCGCGTGATACCCGATTATCCACGACGAGACTTCAACTCTATCGCAACGTTTTCGTTTGTTCATATACTCGTGCCATCCTCATGCTCGTAATCATTTATTAGATCAAACGTTCACTATTATGTCCGCGCTATCCTTGTCATTATACAACCTCGCGTGCAGTCAATTGTTTAATCATTCAAGCCCTAAAATGCTTTCTTGATTTGCAACTACCTTCTATTCTTATTCGGGTTCAACCACACTCATCATCAAACTGCTTACCGTTTCATACGAAAGCTTTCCTGCTTAGGTTAACTTATCATTGAGTTAATCAAACTCGTTTAAGCCACTCGTCTATACACACTTATACGTTTTACTTATGCTTGATGCCTCAAGTCATCCTAGTCAAGCAACCTCTTTTGCAGACCTAACTCTACGTTGCCCTAAACTTCATGCTTTCCCCACATGTATCCAGAACTCTTAGTCTTGATCGTTAACCCTCATTCTTTAGCCAATCCCTTTCAAATCTTCCTCTTGAATAAATTTCGGGACGAAATTTCCTAAAGGATGGGAGACTGTAACACCCCGCATTTAATTTTCAAAAAAAAAAAAATTAAATAATAATAATAATAATAATCTCCTACGTTTCTCGATGTTGGATTAGGAGACGGGTTTTAGAAACGTAAACCGGGCCGCTCAAAACCCTAAACACGAATTAACAGGCCCTGGGCCCAGCACACAAGCCCACTTGAAACCCTAAAGCTTTAAAAGCATCTCATCTCCTTCATAAACCCTAGCCCCCCTCAAGACCAAACACTGTCTCTCTCTTCTCCGGCGACCGGAGTCGCTATTCCAGTGACTCTCCGGCGACCCCATCCCTCCGGCACAACCTCCTCCCATCTCCCTCCTTCTCACCCTCGCGCACACCACACCAAAGCCCGACCATCGCCTCCCTCGCTCTCCCCCCTCTCTCACCGCAGTGGTGTCGCCAGCCACCAATCGGGTGGCGGCGCAACAGGAACGATGTAACAACAACAGCAGGACGCCGGAGCAGGCAAGGCAGCGGCGGCGTCGGAGCAGCACGGCGGCGGCAGCAGAGGATTGTTAAAACTTTATTCGTATACGTATGCTATACTTAAACTTGTGTACTCGCCTTTGCTTTTGCATTGACTTTATTTTAAAACATGTTACAGGTTGAAGGAGATGATGCTATGAAATCAAAATAGCAAGGACTTAGATACACACATTTTAGACGTTAGATTTATAAATGTTGTACCAAATTTTGTTATGTTTTATGAACTTATTGTATTGCTTCATGTTGTATTTGACAATGTTATGAAATGAAATTTGGTTTTAATTAAATATTGTCATTTATTAGCGTTGTGAGCAATGAGCAATCTCGTTTTCGTCTCATCCTGATGTTTCCGCCATCAGTTGGGGTGTGACACAAAGGGTGGTGCGGTGGTGGTGGGGGTGTGTCATGTGTGTGTGGGGGGGGGTGTAGGTGTGTCTGAGGTATGTGCGCGTGTGTGTGTATATATAATGTTAATTATACGTTGTGCATTAAAAACATGTACCTTATACATTATGCGTTAAAGATTTGTACCTTATTTGTAAATGATTATAATACCCTTATAATTAACAGACTTGGTAGACGACGTTAATAATTTAGACTCAAATTGTTCAGGTGCTCAAATAGTTTAAAAAATTGATTTTAAACTTAGATAGTTTAAGAAATTAGTTTTAAACTCAAATATATAAATCATCAAAAAAAAAAAACTAAAAAAAAAAAACTCTAAATACTAAATAGTAATTAGAAGTGTAAATAGGTACTTTAAAAAGTGAGACTTTTAAATGAGTGGCAAAGAATAATAATGAAAAGGTTCTCCAACGTAAACTACCATTAATCCATTTCTTTATTTTTGCATTTTTGAAAACCATTTTCTCCAACGGTTCCCTCTCCCCCCTCTCTCTCTCTCTCTCTCACTGCATCATACACAAGTGAACAGAAACTCCAATGAAACCCTAATTGACACAATTCATCTTCAACTTCACCAATTGATCCATCACAACCTCTTCAATTACCACCAAGTGATGCAGGATTTCATCGGATCCGTTCGTCGATCTCTAGTCTTCAAACCCTCAGCCGCCGGCGCCGGAAATGACGACGGTGCCGGTGGTTCGTTTGGCGGATTTGTCGAAAAGATCGGTTCGAGCATTCGCAAATCGAAAATCGGACTGTTTGCTAAGTCGTCTGTTCAGGCATTACCTCCTCCGAGAGCGGTGGGGAAGATGAGGAAAGAAGAGGCCGGATCGCAGATCCGATGGCGGAAAGGGGAACTAATCGGTTGTGGAGCTTTCGGTCGGGTTTATATGGGGATGAATTTAGATTCAGGGGAGCTGCTTGCGGTTAAACAGGTTTAGAGCACAATTTAGCATATGTTATTTATTACTTTTGGTACTAGTTAATTTTCTAGATATGATATTGACTATTGGCTTGTGGATTGGCTTGTTGATATGCAGGTGTCTGTTGTTGTAAATACAGCTTCGAAAGACAAAACGCAGGTGTGTGTATTTGCATTAGCTCAATTATACATGATTGTGGTAGTACAATAAATAGTGATTTGATCTGAATTGATTGTACTCTGATCTGTTAATTAGCGAATGATGATCCAATTCAGTCTGTAACTAATCTAGTTAGTTGTTCACAACTGTAATTTTCGCATTTAAAGTGCAGTCGTGAAGGACAAACTACATTTTTGGATATGTATTGTATAAATTGTGAACACATGGTGTTCAGAACTTCTGTTTCTTAACAGAAATGGTTAGGTACTGAGATTTTAAATTTTACTGAATTCAAAGTAACACGTGATAGGCTCATATCCGCGAGTTGGAAGAAGAGGTGAAGCTCTTAAAGAATCTTTCGCATCCAAATATTGTTGTAAGTGTAAATATATATATATATATTATCGTCTTGCATTGGCAAATGGCAATTCCTATCATAGGCTTATTAATCTTTTGGTTTATTTAATTACAGAGGTATCTAGGAACTGCTAGAGAGGAGTCATCATTGAATATCTTCCTGGAATTTGTTCCAGGTGGATCCATCTCGTCTCTCCTTGGAAAATTTGGTTCCTTTCCTGAATCTGTAAGTTACTGCTATCATAACTTTAAATCTTAGTTGACTGAATCTTTTTACAATAATATTCATGCTAGGTTAGAAAAATGTTGTATACTTTTTTAATTTATAATGTTTGGAACATGAAACTTATCTCTAGTTTAATACTTGGAGCAGGTGATAAGAATGTACACAAAGCAAATATTATTAGGGCTGGAGTATCTCCACATAAATGGTATCATGCACAGGGATATTAAGGTAAATTCTAACTTTTCATATGTAAGTATGCGTGAGAGAAATAACTCAGTATGTGAGTATGAGTTTGTTGTAGTTTGATGTATGGAGTTACTCATGTATATTCATTTATGTGACAACTGACAATTTACTCTTGCAGGGTGCAAATATACTCGTTGATAATAAAGGACAAATTAAACTTGCAGATTTTGGGGCCTCCAAGAAAGTTGTAGAGTTGGTATGCCGGATATTTAATCTAATATTTATTCCTTTAAAATAATTCTCTTTATAAACAGTGTGCTTGCATATTTTTCTTAGGCTACAATGACTGGTGCTAAGTCAATGAAGGGTACCCCGTATTGGATGGCTCCTGAAGTTTATACTCCAGACTGGCCATAGCTTGTAAGTGAATTAATACATATCATGTCAATATATTATTATTATTTCTTATATGCTGTCTTTCTTTCTTTCTTTCTGAATTTTATATCTTAGCATTTTCAATGGATCTGTTCTTTTTGTTCATAAGAAAGCAACACGACTTATACGCAGTATACATTTAACTGCTCTATTACGATGAATTGAGTTGCTTTATTTTTTTAGCTCTGCTGATATATGGAGTGTTGGATGCACCGTCATTGAAATGGCAACTGGAAAGCCTCCATGGAGCCAACAATATCAGGAGGTATTTGTATACATATATATGCGTGTGTGCATTACGATTATTTCTTAATGGTTTAGAATCAGTTGTGAATTTTTTTCATCTAGCAGTAATGTAATAAATCATGTATGTTTTCTTCAGGTTGCTGCTCTCTTCCATATAGGGACAACAAAAGCTCATCCACCTATACCAGACCATCTTTCTGCTGATGCCAAGGATTTTTTGTTAAAATGCCTCCAAAAGTATGAAATTTGTTTTTTGTTCATGTGTTCATTATTTTTTATGTATGACCTCCAAGTGTATCCACTTTGTACTACATTCAAAGTATTAGCTGCTTATATAATTTTTTCTTATTTGTTAATTGCATTTAAATTTCAATTGTGCTTGTAGGGAACCGGATCTCCGGCCTAATGCATCAGAGTTGCTGCAGGTGATTTTCCATGACAAGTTTTATCTATAGAAATGAGATTTCGATTTGTTTTGTTTTTTTTTCTATATCTTTTGGGCAATAAGTTTTTGGCTAAGTTGTTTCAGTCCATATGATCAACTTAGAAATGCCAAAAACGTTAAGGAAACCAGTAAAAGTTCCGTTTTTATGGTGTTTGTTGATTCTCTGCAGCATCCTTTTGTTACTAAGGAGTATAACGAGACTCATCCTGCCTTTCGGACATCACTTATGGTCAGATTTCCAGCATAAACTCTCTTCGATTCAATTTTCTCAAAATTAAACATACCCAAACCATTTTTATACATATCATAACACAATTTTGTGTTATCAGGGCACCCCCGACTATCAGATACCAATGTCTAGGAAGGAACCTAGGAATCTGTAAGATTTATCTTTTATCTTCAGCTTGTTTGTACCTTATATAAGTTTTTGCTAGAGGTCACCATTTTGCCCCATTTGTTTTTGAACGGGTTGATTCGGGTTATAGTTTTATCTCAAATGGGTCAAGCGGTTATCAATAAAAAAAAGCTAGCTAAAAATTACATGGGTGCCCCAAACATGTCAAAAGTCATCAAAAGTGTCGTTTTAACACATAAAACCTCTTTACTTCATTTATTCATCAAGTTATATTACATTTGAAATACTATTTTTAAAAATTTGAAAGATTCAGACAAAACTTTTATGGTCAACCCAACCCGGCTCGTTTCGACTCATAAAAACTGTTTTGACCCATTATTCATTTTGCATGGGCCTCCCGTTATACCACCAATAAATGAAAAATTGTTTGCTAATGCAGCATTAGCCCTGAGATTAAAACAAGTGGTGGCATGGTGGATGCTCACGATATGAACAGCGTGAGGTGCTCAACTATATACCTGGACAAATTTTCTGGACAACCTATGTGGGGTGCAAGCAGAAACGATGATGACATGTGTCAGATGGATGATGATGATCTCATCATGGCTGGCAAATCCATGAAGTTAGATTCCACTTCAATAACCAATGATGTCAATAAGGTATAACAAATTCACATATACCATTGTTTTAGACGTGCTTCATCTTAATGCTAACTGGTGTATTTTATATACATATATCATGACAGAGTTATAATCCCATGATGGAACCTGATGATGACTGGCCCTGTCAGTTTGATGGAAGTCCAGAAGTGGGTTCAAATGCGGCAGCTAATTTGTTTCCGGATCAAATTACGGAAGTGACCCCTGTAGAATTAGACAATGGAGATAATGATGGTTTCACTTTTCCTAATGGGGCTTCTGGAATGGAAGAAGATGATGAAGTTACGGAAGTTAAGATAAGAGCATTCCTGGATGAGAAGGTGAGCTTCGATTACATGTAGAATTAGACAATAGATTTTGGAGTAAATTGCCATTTTCGTCCCTGAGGTTTGGCCAGTTTTTTGTGATTTTCATCCAAAGGTTTGTTTTTTGCATATGAATCCAAAAGGTTTATAATCTTGCCTTTATCATCCAGATTGTTAACTCCATCCATTTTTCTCCGTTAAGTCAGGGGTATTTATGATTTTCCGTCTTTTTTGTTAACTTAAAAGCCAATCGGTCTTTTTCACTTTATGTACAAGCATTTAGCATAATGTACAAGTATTAAAAGACCGAATTGCCCTTTAAGTTAACAAAAAAAGACGAAAATACCTCTGACTTAGTGGAGAAAAATGGATGGAGTTAACAGGCCGGATGAAAATGGCAAGATTCCAAACCTTTTGGATCCAGATGCGAAAAAACTGACTTTTGGACGAAAGTCGCTAAACTGGCCAAACCTTTTGTAATCACAAGTAATGCATTGTCTATTCATACTAATAGTTCCTTGACATTTTCAGTTGTCTGTTTGTTGTCATACAGGCTTTAGATTTAAAGAAGATGCAAACGCCTCTATATGAAGAGTTTTACAACTCATTAAACGCAGCCATTTCTCCTGTCGGGATTGAAAACAAGGAAAATTCATCAACCAACTTAAACCTACCTCCGAAAAGCAAATCACCGAATAGTAACAGGCTGCTAAGAAAGAGGCTATCTTCAGCTGTTGACGTTTCCTATATCAGTAGCCCTGGTGGTAATAATTCTGAGCGTGTATCACATACTTATAATGATCAAAATCCACACGAATCTCGGTCACCTCAGCATGGTCAAATGAAAGAGAATATTCTTGATTCTCAGAAAGAAGCCATTAGTCCAAGGTTTGTTAATGCTAAAAGTTTTATTAGTGCTTGTTATATGAAACCGATGCTTGAAAGTTGATATATTTTGTTTGTAGTGCAAGTTTCTCGGAGAGGCAAAGAAGATGGAAAGAAGAGCTTGCTGAAGAGCTTGAAAGAAAACGAGGCAAGTTTTTTTCTTCTATTCTTTCAAATACTTGTAGTTATTTACACACATACACGTATATGTTTATAGAATAGAAAGAGAGTGAGTGAGAATCAGGTTAGAAAATCATGAAAAAACAAAATTTACAATGAATGATTAATATAAAGCAAAACCAAATAAATAATAAATGGTAAAAACTAAATAATGAATAAGAACATATTTAAGACCCAAAGAGAGAGAGAGAGTACAGGCAGCTGAACAAGCCGAACTCGATTCGTTCAGTTTAAAAGAGCCCAAGTTCAAGTTCGGCTCGTTTCAGTCTTATTTTTAATGTTTTGAGTTTGAGCGCGACTCGTTATAAGTTTTCAAGCTCGAGTTTATTAAATAACTTCTTGTTTTGTTTATATACATATATATAATTCATTTTATATATATTTAATTTACAACTTTATATAACAAATGTATATTGTATTTAGTTACTTATAGAAATAGTAAGCCTGTTTAGGCTCACTTGGCTAGTCAAGCCCCATATGTTAAACTCGGGCTTGAGCTCTTTAATATCTTTAATAAGGAGATCCAGTCTAGGTCCGAGCTCGTATAAGTTCGAGTAAACTTATGAGCGATTTGGCTCGTTAACGCGAGAACAACAAGTAACTGTATCAATTTCTTGGAGTCTCATACCTTTGACTATGATGACAGAACTTATGCGGCAAGCAGGCATGGCAAAAACGTCATCTCCAAAGGATCGGATGATAAATAACCGCCAAAAAAGGTTTTCGTTTCTTGGAAATTGACACTATGTAGTTAAATTTATAAAAATGGGCGGGTGGCTGCGTTTTATTTTTTGTTTTATTTGTTTATTGTGAAGGCATACAGGCAAGCCCCCCTTCCCTATGTATTAAAAATCCACGTGGTCAGCCTGGTTTATAATTTATACACATTTTTTGTTTTATTTTGTTGTGAATCTATCTTATATTCGAAATTTGAAAATAAAGTAAAGAAAGAGTTCATTATTGGGGGTGTTTGGACGTTCAGGTTGAAGTTGATTAATATATAGTATTTATATGATTATTTTAGGGTTACATAATGTGTTGTTTGTAGTTATTTTGATACTGATTACAATAAAACTGTTTCTCAAATGGTAAAGTGTATTATGTAAGTATCCTTTATTGTAACCATCTATTAGTCACATAAAGGTGTTTCATATATTTTTTTGACATTATTATTTAGCTAAATGTAGTTTTTTGACACACTCATACTCAGTCACACGAATCTTCACGAGTACTCACATCGGTGACCATCGGCCATCGACATGTCGACGCCTAACCTTATCGTCCTCCTGTATCCCTGCACTGCCTATTGGATATCAATTTATTTGTTTGCACTCGCTGTTTTTGTTGGGTTCATGTGTGTGGGTTGAATGACCAACACAACCGATACCCTGTCTTATGGGATTTGGGTTACGATCGTGGGATTGACCGATTGATCTACAAGTGTGATTTTTTTAATATGTGTCTTGAGTGTGCGTGTGTATGGAAAAATGGGGTTTAAAGATGGTGACTATTGGTGTTCAATCGTGTTAGAACAATGAACATGAACATTCAGTCAAATTCGTTAAATAAATTCAAAGAAGTTGTATTTGATGTTTACTACAATTAAAGTTGATCATAATAATCATTCCTATTAATGAAATTAGTGTATAATAATGTTTAAAAGTTATTATAAGATTACCAATATTTAATTTGTTTACATGCCAAACTTGGCCAATAATGTAACGAGGGTAAAATACTATTATTTTGTAAAATTTTGCCCGTAAAAAGACATTCTTACAATTTTAGGTGACCAAACTCCACTTCATTATGCTTTTGCATTGTATTATATTATATCTCATTATCTATATCTATTCCTAATCATCAAAAATATAATTTAACACTATAAATTATCAATACTTTTATGCATACTAGTGTTGTACTTATAGCTTAGGAGGTTTTAAAAAAATTGATTTTTTTTTTACTTTTAATCCACAAGTATTTCATAAATTACTTTCAACCCAAAACTATTTAATTATTTTTACTTTTAACCCAAAACTTTTCATTTTTTGTAATTTAAACTCACAAATTTTTAACCTTCAACTTTCATCACCTATGCTTCTCATCTTTCGCAAAATTTTCGTTTTACGCTTTTTTCTAAATTTTCCGAGTTAATACAGCGCCACGTGCGTGTGTGGTTCAACGTTTTTACATTTCGTTTAACGCTTCGTTATAAATTTTGCGAGTTAACACGACGCAACGTGCGTGTATGGTTCAGCGTTTTCATGTCATCTATTTTTCCTGTTTGACAAGTTTGTTGTAACGTGCGAGTCTTAGATCGACTTAGTTATTATTTTCTATGTTTTACGCTTTGGTCTAATTTTTCCGCATTAACACGTCGCAACTTAAGTGTTGGTGAATGTTGACGGTGATGTGACAATGATGCTATTTGGCATGGTTTTACGCCACTGCCATGGATAGTTAATACTAGTTACTTTAAAAAAACACATAGAAAATTATAAAGCAAATAAAACAAACTTCTGATTAAGAGTTAAATGCTTGGGTGGTCCCTGTGGTTTGCAAATATTGCAGATTTGGTCCTAGTGGTTCACTAATTACACACTTGGTCCTAGTAGTTGTGATTTTTGCACTCGGATGGTCCTTATCACTAACCTATGTTAGATTTCTTAGTTAAGTTGATGTTAAATTACCCAGTTACCCTTAACAATTAAAAAAAGAAAAGTAAAGAACTTAAAAGACTAAACCTGCAACTCTCTCTCTCTCTCTCCTTAACTCTCTCAGCTCTCTCTCTTCTCAGCTCTCTCACTCTCTCTCCTTAGCTCTCTCACTTCTCTTTCTCTCTCTCAAAGCACCAAAACTATATTCGCCGGAAAAACGTGGAGGTCGGCGGGCTGAAGATGATGGCGGGGGTGGGCTGAAGATGATGGCGGGGTGCTGGTGGGTTTATGGTGGAAGCAAAGGTGGTGGGTTGAGGGTGATGGTGGTGTTGGTGGTGGTGGGTTTACGATGGAGACAAATGTGGTGCAGGGTGACAGTGGTGTTAGTGGTGGTAAGTTTACGGTGGAGGCAAATGTGGTGGAGTGAAGGTGACGGTGGAGGCGAAGGTTGCGATGAAGGAGGAAGACGGCGGTGGTCAGCGTTGCAAGTGACACGGTGGTGAATGGTGATGGTGGGGTGTGACGTGAGCAGCGGCGAAGGTGGATATTTTGATGGTGGCGGAGGTGGAGATGTATGGTGGCGGTGGTGGAGATGGACGGTGGTTGTTATGGGGAAGATGAGTGTGGCATCTTTTTTTAAAATTTTTAAATTGTTCAAGGGTTGGTGTTGGCAACGGAGTTTGGGGTGGTGTTGTGGTGGAGGCGCTGGTTGGGTTGAAGGTGGTGGTCGGTTGAATGTGATTGTGACGGTGGAGGTAGTGGTGGTCGGTTGACGGTGGAGGTGGTGGTGATGGGTTGAAGGTGGCGGTGGCTGTGGCTGTGGAGGTGGTGGTGGTGGGTTGATGGTGGAAGTGGTGGTGGGTTTTAGAGAGAGATATATATTTGAGAGGATGAAGATGAAGGTAGGTGAGCCATTTCTTTTTGTTTTTTTATATTTTTTTAACCATTTAGGGACAATCTAGTAATTTCACACATATTTAACTGAAAAATCTAACATGAGTTAGTGATAAGGACCATCCGAGTGCAAAAATCACAACTACTAGGACCAAGTGTGTAATTAGTGAACCACTAGGACCAAATCTGCAATATTTGCAAATCACAGGAACCAACCAAGCATTTAACTCTTTGATTAACTGATTAACACTTGATACTTACCTATTCCATTCAGAGTTTGCCCATCAGCCCGTTAGTTTATAGAGATAACTAACCATCTCATCTACCCGTTAGTTTTCTCGTCGGTTCTTTTATCTCCACTGTTTTGTGGGTGATAGAACCCGTAAATGTCGACTGCATCATCACTAATTATACACAACCGCACCATGATCTTCACAAACGCATACGCCGGTGCTAGCACGCCGCTGCACCACCGTCATCTGCGGCAAACCTCCACCTCCTTTGCTTCTCGTTCTTCTAACCGTTACTGTGACACCGGAGGTAGTACGCGTCGATCTCCACCGTTTACCGTAAGATGTTGCAGCAGTTCCGACTCAAATTCCGGCCGAGGTTTTGGACCGGCCGAGGTATAATTTATTTTCTTGAGTCATTATTTCTCAATCGATTTCGCTCAAATTTGTGTGATTAACATTTAATTTATTGAGGATTTTGAGTTTTTTGTTTACTTGAAACCTGTACATATCAAGCAAGGCCTCAATTGGAAAGGACAGTAAGGATGGGGGTAAAAGTACAGCGTCACGCCGGAGGTAGTTTGTGAAATTGTGATTTGTTTATATAATATTATAATTATAATTAGGTTTTATGTTTCTGGTTTCTATTTTGATATTATTAGGAGATATAAGCTTGAACATGTACTAGTGTGTTGTTTTTACTGAAAAAATTTAAGCTACATCATGTAGGATATATGACTGTTAATGTGGTTGATGATTGATTGTTAATGTTACAGGAAATCAGTACCACAGCAACCTGGTTCTATACCTAATCGTAAGTGGATTCGTTGTATAACGTATATCATATATGCTTTATTTATGTTCTTTGAAATGAACTCGAAAATGCTGGCCATTGTATGAAGTTGGTTTTGGAAAAGAATTGTCTCGTCTTCTAGTGATTAAAGTAGGGTTAAACGCGTTTAATATGACATGATTATGTTTTGTTTGGTTACAGTCTGTTAATTAAGTCTAATAAGTAATATGTTTCTACTTTTAATGCATTGCTGTCAACTCTTAATAATTTCCTTCAGAGTCACCTGCAACAAATTATGGAATGGACGGAACATCCAAAAGCTTTACATCAGATCTTGAGTTTGAGGAAAAGCTTCAGGCAGTTAAAAGGTCTTACATTCTACCAACCATGGTTAAGCATGCTTCGTTTTTAGAGATTTTTTTCTTTAAAATGTATTTAGCGTAATTATTTGGTTTCACCATACTTTTGCATAATGCATAATGCTTAGTACCTGAATGCAGAACATGCCCATCTTTGCATAATGCAATGAGCAAATGATTGATTTGTTAATTGGGATATTGCATGCTGATATTGAATGCAAAAGTAATGCACTCATTTCATGAAAAAATCACCTGAAAAGATAAAGGTGTAACAAATATTGAATGATTGTGAGTGCTATCATTTTGCTTCAAGGAGATTTATTTTGTTTCTACTTAGGTCAGCATTGAACCAGAAAAAAGCTGAAGAGAAGAATATGTATGGAACAATTGACTATGATGCTCAGGTTGCATCAGAGCCTAACAAAATTGGACTCGGTACTCAGGTGATGACTTGTAGGATAATTTGTATTTTCTATATTAGAGTTACATTTAGCATCTTCAGTGGTTGTTGACATTCTAACATGCACTAACATAGATCGGAGTAGGAGTTGCTGTTGTTGTTTTTGGGTTGGTATTTGCTCTTGGAGATTTTAGCCCTTCTGGAAGGTATAGTTTAACAGATATTCATTGTTAAGTAAATCAGTTCTCCGTGTACACAAATTTTTGTTACCTTTTTTATATTTCTAACTACTTTCTATACGTAATTCATATTAATTTGTATATACACTTATGCTTTACAGTGTCAATTCGAATAAAGATGCCGCCATAGAAAAGAATACATTGTCAACAGAAGAGAAAGAAACACTTCAGGTAAGATTCATGACGAGTAACCACTTTATTTTATCAATGATCAAGTTATCGGTTTATTTAAAATAAGGTTATTGCCTAGCGAACAATCAACATTGCTTCATATTATAACTTATAAGATATCCTATGTTCTGAACATGTTTTTCATTTGTTATAGACACAGCTGCAACAATATGAAGCAACACTTAGCACCTCCCCAGATGATCTTGTTGCTCGTGAGGTGAGTCAAACTTTACTATAAATTGTATATTTACTATTTCTTATACAAACGTATACGCCCATAAGTATAGAGATAAATACACATATATGTATATGATTCTACATACATATCATCCAAGTGGATTTGCAGGGAGCAGCTGTAACCTTAACAGAATTAGGAGGACTATACCCGGGCAGCGTCCATGCTTGAAGATTTGACCAAGGTTGGTTATTTTGAAATTATGTACAGAATATAGGATAATCTTCACTAGATTCATTTACCATTGAATATGTGTGAATTTACAATTTTAGTTGTCAGATAAAACCTAGTGATCCCGCGGTTTTCTGTTTACTCGGAGAAGTAAAGCTTGAATTGAAGGACTATGAAGGTAGTATTGCTGCCTATAGGACTTCCGCAAAGGTCAGTACCCCCCCCCCCCCCCCCCCCACGCGCACACACACCCAAAAATGAAAATGTTTGTTGAGTATGTAAGGGTTTATATAGTGAAGATTTCTTCTGAGCCAATAAAAAGAGTAAAAATGCCATTTTCATCCCTGAGATTTGGCCAGTTTTGCAACTTCCATCCAAAGGTTTGTTTTTTCGCATCTGGATCCAAAGGTGTTAGCTCCATCCATTTTTCTCCGTTAAGTCATGGATATTCCCGTCTTTGTTGCTAACTTAAAGGGCAATTCGGTCTTTTTCACTTTATGCAAAATACTGAATACCCCGAAAAAGATCGAATTGCCCTTAAAGTTAGCAAAAAAGACGGAAATATCCCTGACTTAACGGAGAAAAGTGGACGGAGTTAACAAGCCGGATGAAAATGGCAAAATTTCAAACCTTTGGATGAAAGTCGCAAAACTGGCCAAACCTCAGGGACGAAAATGGCATTTTACTTCAATAGAAAACATAAGATTTACGTATCACACAAACTACTGAAGTCAAAGCATAGGGTTCAGTTACATTGAAAGCAAGGTTCATAAAACTGTCATACAGTTCTTGTCTTTTTCATAACAGATTTCAAATAAAATGGATTTTCAAGTTCTGCGTGGTCTCACAAATGCGTTGCTTGCTGCGAAGAAGCCTGATGAGGTATGTTACGTGAATGGTACTTTTGAATATAGTTTTATCTAGTTGTTGGCATGAATGTGTTTCGATATAATAAACTTTATATTTTATATTCTTGTATGTACTGCTTATTCAGGCTGTTAAGATCCTTCTGGCAACTCGTGTCGGTTTGGAAAGAGAGAAATTAAATCAAGAAAACATTGGAGGTGGTAATAGTCAAATAGATACAGAATCTCAATTGGACCCTATTCAAGTGAGTTGTTACTTTTCAAAATAACAGTTTCATCATACATATAACTTGCAAAATATATAATTTCATATATCTGTGGTTACATTTTGAATACACAAACTTAAAACGAAATATAGCTTAAAATTTAATAATGATAAAAAAGGAGTAATTTCATATACCCCCTCAAAACTTGGTGTAATATCATATTCACCAAACAAAAAATCGTAATATCAAATATATCCATTTTCAAATGCATGACATCTTGCATTAGGATATGATAGTATGGAATGTATGGAAGAAGAGAAGGGTATAATGGTCATATTGTACTTTATATTCAATGAAGGGTAAAAATTAATTTAAGTATTTGAAATGGATATATTTGATATCACGCAAGTTTTCAGGGTATATATGATGAAAAAAAAAATCATGCACTATTAAATTATTTATTATTCATCATAATGAATTTTCTTAGGTTGAATTACTTCTTGGAAAAGCATACTCAGACTGGGGCCATGTCAGCGATGCCGTGTCTGTTTATGACCGACTTATCTCTAGCCACCCGAATGATTTTCGGGGTTACTTAGCAAAGGTTAACAACATTCCCCATTTTTTGTTTTTGTTGGTTTTTAATGTTTTCTTAATTTAGTTTTTAATGTTTTCTTAATCTTTGATGCCTTTAGTATTTTTTAAATAGTTTCTTATACAATATTTTTCTTCTAGTTCGTTTATATAACAAAGGTTACACCTCTGCAGGGAATAATCTTAAAAGCAAATGGGAAAATTGGAGATGCGGAGAGGATGTTTATACAAGTTAGTATTAATCTACTATTAACCTCCAAACATTATAATATACTTGGTGTATACTTTATAGTTTATAACTTATCTACCATCAGTCTCAAGCAAATTATTATTTACAGGCTCGGTTCTTCGCTCCAGAGGGAGCCAAGGCGGTTGTAGATCGTTACTCTAGACAATAACCGTGACTTAAAGTCATGGTTGTGAGAGGGCACATTGTAATTAGTACAACTGTTATGCAAGTTTTGATCTAGGGTTTGTAATGGGCAAGAGTCACATCAAAGTTGCCATATGTGCCTCGTATGAAGCATAAGGGCTCCAACTTCAACACGAAACACCTGGTTATATATCGGGTTACCATGATCAATTTTTTCTTGTCATTTTATGACCGATCATCTTAAAGGTTGAATGAATACTCAGATTTTGACATATATAACAGAGAACATATTTTATAACGGAGAAAACATATTTTATATTCTGATTTAACGGAAAAAAATGGATGGACTTAACGAGCTGGATGAAAATGACAAGATTTTAAACCTTTTGGATCCAGTTACACTCCTGTCTGTGAAAGACAGAGCCGCATCACATTAAAATTTTAAATAAATCTGAACAATGATCATTCCACAAACAAAACCTCATACCAGTAACATCCATCAGGTGTCACCCAACGTTCACCCACAAAAGCATTGTCCCCGAGTTTAAGAACCTCAAGCCACGGAAGCTTTCCAAGGATCGACATTTGTCCCCAGTCAAGCATCGTGTCCGATAATGTAAGTTTCTTTAGCTTCTCTGGGAACTTGTAGAATTCAGGAAGACTATGCAACTTACCATCCGACGGTGCAGTCGGGTATGTGTCATTCAACAATTTCAACTTCTCGAGATGGCTTAACTTTGCAATATTATCAAACTTACAACTACCTTTTTAATCTTCCAATAGCAATGCCAAGTTCCCACGAACACCGAGTTTTTGTAGATTTGGTGTCCGAGCTAAAATCACATCAGTACAACTATTGGGTGAAACTTTAGACATGGTTCTAAGGTTTTCGTTAACCAAAGGATCTTTACTACCATTTCGTGAGCTCGAAGACGGGCTCGGCAAAACACGAGCTGCACTTGTGTAAACATGCCTTAATTGTAACAACTTCAACAGATCCGCTTTAACCTCAATTTTACGAAAGTTTGTCTTGACTATAAGCGTTTGTAGGTTCCAAAGGTTCGATATGGCTGCTGGAAGAACTTCAAATGTGCCTAGCAATGCGATGTACCTTAAATGAACAAGTTGGATGCTCGGGAAACGAGTGAAACTGATCGGGAGAACGTCCAAAACTCTAAGCAATTTAAAAGAGCCTGGGAAGTTTATGAGGTCATTACGCAAGACGGTCTCTTCTTTGCCATTACACAAGAAAGACCGCACGTGTGAAGAATCAGGTTTTGAAACATAATCTGATACCCGCGAATGAACAGAAACGCAACGGAAGACATTTTGATCAACAGATCTAATTAAAGATTGTTGCACACCTTTGATTTCTTTAAAAAAGTTTTCTTCTTCGGCTTGTTTAACACACATATCATGCAACATATCATGAATTCGACATGTTTTGATCCCACCGTCAGCCTTTCTTTGCTCAACCAAAACCAAGTTCCGGTCCACAAGATCCAACAAATTCTCTTCGGCCATTTCTTCTGCGCTTGCGTCTCCAATTCGTTGAATGAAGCCCTCGGCTATCCAAATATGGATCAATTTTCACACTGGTATTTCAAAATCTTCTGGAAAAATACCAAAATATAGAAAACAAGCTTTCAAATCATAAGGTAAATGGCTATAGCTTAATACTAATACCTCCATACACTGCTCCGGTTCCATGGCCACATAAGTAGTCACCTTTTGCTTAACTTTCTCCCACGAGCTACGCGTTTTATCTCTCTTCTTTAGAATTCCCGCAATCACCACAATCGCAAGAGGTAAACCATAACATTTTCTTGCGATTTCCTTCCCTAAATTCTCCAACTCTCTCGAGCAACGGGTCCCTTTAGGGAAAACTTTCTTCTCCAAAAGCTCCCAACTTTCATCATCCGTAAGAAACCGAAGCTGATAAGGCTCCAGACTCGTGTTCGCGTGCAACGCTACCTCCTTGTTCCGACTCGTTATCAAGATTCGACTCCCGTTTTTATTGTTGGGAAACGCCACTTTCAATTCTTTCCAATCTTCTTTAGTCCAAACATCATCTAACACAATTAGATACTTCACATCTTTCAGTTTGTTGCGCACTTCATCCGCTAGGGTGGCATCTGGTACATCTTTGCTTTCTTTAGTACATCGTACATAATCTTAAGAAACACCTGTCTCGTATGACAATCTTACGAAACAAAAACCCAAGATTGAGTCGGAAACTCATACTGCACCGACGGATCATTAAACACTTTCTTAACAAGCGTAGTTTTACCTAACCCGCCCATACCCACCACAGTTATCACCTCCAGCTCATCCGAACCCGCCTTGAGCCACCCTGCCACCTTTTCCGCTTCTTCATCGAACCCCACAACGTTCTCCTCCTCCACACACGGAGGAGGTCTTACTAAACCTTCTTCATTTCTCGACACCTCGTTAGCAAACAAAATGTTGTCATAAATCTCCTTAACTCGGCCCCTAATCTCCCGAATCTTTTTCCCTACACTTCTTAGTTTCACCGGGTAATCTGTTGTGATATGAAGAACTTTCTGGATATTGTTTCGTGATTTTTGGACCGAGGCGTGTAACACGTACATATCAACAATGTCTTCGGCTTTGTAGACTTCGATTCTGATCTGTCTAACGAGTTCTTTCACCACCGGGTGTTTGCTTCGGCTCTCGCTCGTTGCTTTCACGAAAGCTTTGAGGAGACCCAGATCG
Source organism: Scalesia atractyloides (assembly GCA_947069175.1). Classification (NCBI taxonomy): domain Eukaryota; kingdom Viridiplantae; phylum Streptophyta; class Magnoliopsida; order Asterales; family Asteraceae; genus Scalesia; species Scalesia atractyloides. The sequence goes on from CAMTDV010000017.1 coordinate 9,198,546, forward strand.
TTGCACAGAGACTCGACTTGGTCTTTGACGCTTGATATCAAATCTGCGTTGTATACCAGAAGTTATTACGAGATTACCTAGCAGGAATTCGACAGATGCGTCCGCCATTTGGATCAAAGTTTGTGAAACTCAAGTGGAACGAGATCAAGATCTCAAATGATTTTGGAATCTATGTTTATTGTAAGAAAATTGATGGCATCTTCTTGGCAAGTTCTTGACAAGTAAAAGTCGTCGATGCAAGTCGTGTTCATGGGACCGAGCACTTTTTTTTTTATTTCGCAGCAATTTCTCCGTCAATTCATAAAAGTGGAGTTAATCAAAGGGAAAATGTAGGCGTTTTTGTTGTTTTCTATTGCCGCTCGGTTTTCGGATTTGCCTTGTGTTTTAATCAAGTTTTCTTTAAAAAAAATAAAAAATTAAAAGGAAAATGTCATAAAAATAAACACACTTTAATTACATTAAACATTAAAAAACTAGTAGCATCAAATAGAAAAGAAAAAAGAAACAAAAATCCATATTATCACGGTTACCTATGAAATGAATAAAAAAACCTTAATTTTAATTAAAAATAAATGTTGAGTGACCTGGTTGTTGAAACTTGGAGACCTAATTAAAACAATTTTAAAATTTGATTACCACTCTATAAAGTTACCCCTTAAAAAACTTTGATGATGAAAAAACTATAGTAATACCATTAGTGGTGCTTATTATTTGGTTAAAACCGAACCGAATAAGAATTTGGTTATTAAGTTTGGTTTTCATTTAAAAACCGAACTAACCGATTTACCCATCTTAATGAAAATATGACAATTTGGGGAATCAAATTTATTTTCAAATGTCTAATATACCGTTTTAGTTTTTTTTTAAAAGGAAATTACTAACAAAAGATTACAATCATGCCATTGATATAAAACTATAGATAACTATATATCAACTAAATCAAAGGCCAAAATCTATTCACTTAGTTCACACGAAGCTTATTATTCACTCTTGAACCCCACCCTATATATATATATAGAGAGAGAGAGAGAGTGTGCGTGTGTAACATACAATAGCTCTTATCGTACAACGTACGCGACCCTGAAATCACATGTTATTTTGAAAAGGCGCATGCGTATAAGTGTAAAATCGCATGTTTTGGTTTTATGGAGAAATCGCATGGTATGGAATTCAAATTCGCATGTTGTTTTTGGCTAACCAAATCGCATGTTGAAGAGTGAATTCGCACGTTTGAAAAAAGGTTGTGTATGCAATGTACGTTAAGCCCTATCGTACAATAACCAGCCTCTCTCTCTCTCTATATATATAATAGATATGGGATTATGTGGGAATCTTAAAGTCATATGAGAACTAGGAGTATTCTAATCCGAGTTCTTATCTATATCCATATAATTTAACCAAAAAAAACATATTTACCTTATCAATTTAAAAATTCTCTAAAAACTCTTGCATTCGATTCCTTGTATTTATCTCTATGCAATTAAATAATACAATTTTAAAAAATATCATTCTTTCTCTCTCTTCCCGCACCAAAAAGAAAAGTATAAGGGATGAATAGTGAGTTGTAAATATAAGTAACGAGTTGACGCAAACCCGCGTGTTGTGACGGATACTGATTATAAATGTCTTTAGTATTAATACATGAAATGCAATTGTTAGTTTCATTCGAAACATTTTTTTATTTTGCTTTATCTCTTGTTACATCATCAAACTAAAACATTTATTTTATAAAATTTCTAACAACGGGAATTAAAAATTTGCAATATAAAAATAAAACTAATATAATAGTACCAAAATAATAAATTTAAATTTGAGTTAAATGCTTGGTTGGTCCCTTTGGTTTACGAAAATTACAGACTTGGTCCCAATGGTTCACTAATTACAGAGTTGGTCCTAATAGTTGTAATTTTTTCACACGGGTGGTCCTTACCATGGATGACCGTTAAAATATTCAGTTAAGTGTGAGTGAAATGTCCAAAATACCCTTGTCCATTTAATATACAATTAAAAAAACCTTAAACAAACATTAATTTATTTAAAATAAAAAAAATATCAATTTCTACCCACTCTTTAACTAAAGCCCCAACCCTATTTCCCTTTCAGCAACTATAACCCAACCACCACATTACCTCCTTCTACCATTTCAGCAACCACCCTTTAATTACCTTCATTCACCACAAAAACCATAGTCAACCACCACCTCCTGGAGACTAGGTAACCCACCCATCCCCTACGGTACCGCTAAAACTAAAGAATCAAGAAACACAGCCATCGTCGACGGCAGCAGCGGTGGTGAGTGGAGTAGAATTTGACAGATCCCGCGACGACAGCAGCGGTGGTAGGTGGTTTCTGGCGGTGCCGGAGAGGCGAGGGAGATGACGGACTTGATATGAGGGTTTGCCGAGACGGCAACCATTGAAGCAAAATTGAAGTGCGGCACACATTAACAAGTTTGTTCTCAGGATGAAGACAATCGGTGTTCGGAATGGACGAAGCGGTGTTGATTTACAGGTGGTGGTTCATGTGGTGTTTCGGGGTGGAGGTTGTGTGTGAGAGGTTGACGTGGAGGTTGTTAGGTGGTTGGCAGTGGTTTTGGTGGTGGGGTGTGTGAGGTGGAGAGGAGGGAGTAGGAGACGGTGGTGGAGGTGTTGTGGTGGGGGAGGCGGTGGTGGAGGTGGTTGTGGTGGGGGAGACGGTGGTGGAGGTGGGTTGACGGCTGTGGAGGAGGTGGGACGACGGTGGTGGGTGTTTCTGGTGGTGATGGATGTTAGGTGATGGTGGGTGTTTTCTGGTGGTGATGGGTGTTAGGTGATGGTGGTGATGGGTGTTCGGTGATGATGGAGGGGAGACATTGACAGGAAAGAAGATGATGGATGGGGTGGGCCTTTGTTTTATTTATTTCTTTTTACTTTTTTTTAAATTGTTTAATGTTTAATTCTAACCTTAAGGGTAATTTGGTCATTTACAAAGACTAAACTAAGAAATCTAACGCATGTTAGTGTTAAGGACCACCCGAGTGCAAAAATTACAACCACTGGGACCAAGTGTGTAATTAGTGAACTATTGGGACCAAGTCTGCAATTTACACAAACCATAAAAACCAACCAAGCATTTAACTCTTTAATTTTAGTGTCATTAGTATTCAAAAAGAAAAAAGTCGCGTTCGAAAAGCCATGACAATTCATAAAGGCGATCACATCGGTTCATGTGAACACCAAATAATCTCACTCTCTTCTGTAATCTAAGTTTGAGACAACTACTTATGATATAATAATGAATGCATATTAGAAATTCACTATGGAAAAATTGTGTGTTTTTGTATTCTAGTTTAAATATAGAATATCCAATTCAATTCATGTTATTTCATGTCATGCATATCAGAATTCCACCGTCATAGCGTCTTGAACTCGATCATTTCCAAAATTCCGTGTTATAAAAATGCTGTTATCATTTCCAAAATTCCGTGTTAGAATGTTTATATACAAAGGGTTGTAACTTTTTTTAAGGACGGAATGACTGGTGTAAGGTGTTGGCTACATGGGGTGCGGTCACACTAGTGTAAGGTGTTCGCTACTGATGGCTGTGGCTGGCAAGATGAAAAGACTAGTAAATCTTGTAAGATTAAAAGTTTATTTTTATTGTTTTAATTATATTTGAAAACGCATATACTCCTAGGGTTAAGTTATTGTATAAATGATATAAACATACAAAATACCTTTAACGTGAGAAGTAAATGAGAGATTTTTTTTTTGAAATTATTTCTGAGCTTATTAGTCATGTATTTCAGTCCCAAAATTCATAAAAAATCGTGATTTACAATAGTAGAGTAACTATGTAATTTTGTAGAGTAATTATAATTACTCTACTAGTGTAAATCAAGATTTGTTTATTATTTTACATTTTGCAATTAAGCATAGTTCTTAAGTAGATGGAAAAGAAAAAAAAAGAACTTCTTTCACTTCTCACGTTAAAACCATTTGTATGTTAAAACTTATTTATATTTGATTTTTACAATATACTATGTATACCCCTTTTGAACAAGTAAACAAAAAAATTATATGGTGATTTCTTGCTAGATAGGATTTTAAGTTGTAACGTTCCCTCTTAGATCACACAGTGTGGGCGTGGTGGAGCGGCGTTGTTGCCTTTCCACGCCACACAAACCACACTGGGCCCGACATTGTCGTGTGGGCTTGAGATTTCCCACCGGCGTTGAGAGTTATAGTGTATCGACGTGGCGTGATTTGATTAAGTGTTTCCACTAGCCGTTGGACCCCAACGACGTTATTTAAAAAAAAGATTTTTCATTTAAAAAAATTATTTCACCTCCTCATACAAAAAACTACCATTTTTCATTCTATCCAACTCATTCTCAACTCTCATTTTTTAGAAAATCTCTACAACTTTTATAAAAAAAAATAATTCATCCACACAACCGCAAGTTTGATCCGAACAACCCATATGGTTTCGGCGAAATGCCGAACGCCGCTTCGCCGCCTCAAGGGTCTGAGCCGATGCAACCACTTTTTAACGATGCCCCTTATTAACGTACGATCATCTTCTTGCCAACTTACCTTTCAGATATCGCTTTTATTTTGGTTACGTAATCTTTTATTTATTTAAATTATGAATTTTTTATTATTGTTAATTATTATGTTACTAATAATATTTTTTTAACAAAATTAATAGAAAACGCCCCGTCCACGCCCGTTCCCACACCCCTCTTTTTTCCACCAGCTACTATTCTGATACAGACTGGCATAAGGTTTACATGTCGAGAAACATCAATTCTTCAAACCCATACACACCGTGTGGTGTTAGCTCCCTGCTGAGATCGGTTCTCTCTCTTTCTTTCTTTCTTTTTTTTTTTGTTTTTTTTTTGTGTGAATGAAATGTTAGCACTGCCTTTAAAAAAAGATTTTTAAGTATCCGTTGTTTTATAAAAATTAAAATACAAATGGGCTGTCTTCTAGTATTAACTGTACATCCTGACAACTTCAAGACTGAAGATGGTGAAGAGAACAGAGCAGGCGAAAACCTAACATCTCACCGGACTTCCAACGGCAACCGGAATCCAAAAAAATATCTAAGCAGCGACGGCGCGTGCGGGAGGCTCACCACCCAAACATAATGACCGCAAAATCACCGTCACATCCCCATGCAAGATTCTCTTTCAATTTCTACCGATAAATATTCTTCACGCCTTTTCGTACAAATATCTATCTTTCTATCTGCTTTCCCACACGTAATCTAACACTTTTTTGTTTATGTTTAATCAATGAACCAGCAACGTTCAATGGAGGAGGATGCTCACGGATTGATCTTAGACTCTGCACCACTCCACAAGAACCACCACCATTCCGTTTCAATGGATAATTTTCAACTTCCAGATATTCGACGACCAATCGCCGTAAGTTCTGCTCTCAATTTGACCTAAATAGAGAATTAATTATCACAATTTGTTAATTAGCATGTTTGATTATAGTCTAATTGCTTGCATGTTGGTGGAATTAGAGTTTAATGGATTTGATCTGGATTTTGGAGTGAGATTTGTGAAATTGTTTCAGAAATTTGTGAAGACTAGAGAAGTTGGGGAATTTGTAAGTGGTGCTTTGGCTGGGGCTATGACCAAAGCTGTTCTAGCTCCTCTTGAAACCATCAGGTTTGTGATGTCTGCTGATGAGTATAATTAGATTCAAAATGACTTGGTTTTAAAAATTGTGCGCCGAGGCGATTGGGAAAACGCCTCGGAATTTGAGGCGACGAGGCGTGCTTCTTGCGCATGCGGCTTAAAGGTGAAGGGATTATAAACAGTTGAGATCCAAACGGTTTCAATTTTTGCAATTTTGCGGTTTAACAATTCGGTTTGGTTTGGTTTGGAACTTGGGTCGGTCGTGTAAACAGGATTAATGTTTTAACTTCTATTAAGAGCATTCACATCCCTTCCCGTATTTGTATATGGGTGATAACTGCATTTTATGAAAAATGGTTGTGAGTGGAGGAAAGAAAAAATGTTACTGTTTATATGTAAATCTGGGGGACACTGTTCACCGAATCACCCCATAATTTTTTAATATTTTTTAAAAGTGGTTGTGAATGGAGAAGAGGGAAAAAATAATGATAAAGGTATAAATAAGTATTATTTAATTGAAATAAGAGAGAAAATAGAGTAAGTTTTAGTGTAATTTTTTTTGTGTAATTTTAGGAATGGATACAGAGGAAGGGATTGAATGCTGTCTAAAATTTGTAGTTAGTCAACGTATTATAACCAGTTACCCTTTTATCATTTTTAGTATTTTAATACAAACTATTGATTTTGAATATAAAATAAAAAAAATTTGGTTCAAACCATAAAAACTGAACCGTCAAATCCCCAAGAGTTTTCGTCAAAACCCGGCCAAACTAAGACCATAAACACCCCTATAGAGCGACATGCAACTTTTGGCTGTACATAAAACTTATTTGGAAGAAAGCCTAGCGTACGTGAAGCTCTTGCCTCAGCTTTCGAGACCTAATTGCTTTTAAGAAAAGCTAGATGAATATAAAAGTTCATAAGAGACTTTTTTACATATCTGTCCGATATATGTTTGCTTTTGTCTTTGAAAATTAATAATTATGCAGGACCCGAATGGTGGTGGGTGTTGGGTCAAAAAAGATATCTGGTAGCTTTTTAGAGATAATCGAAAAACAAGGTTGGCAAGGACTTTGGGCTGGTAATGCAATAAACATGGTACGAATTGTACCCACACAAGCAATTGAACTTGGAACATTTGAATGTGTGAAACGAGCAATGACGTCAGCGAAAGAAAAATGGAGTCAAGACAATTCTCCGAATGTGCAAATCGGTCCGGTCAAACTAAGTCTTTCTCTGTCATGGCTGTCACCAGTTGCCCTTGGTGGTGCAGCTGCAGGGGTCGTTAGCACCCTTGCATGCCACCCTCTTGAAGTCTTAAAGGTAATAACCTGAAATATCAAACCCGTAACTTTTGTAACAAATAATCTTTTTGGCTGACTAAGAGAACCCGTCGGTGTAAACTCACGGGCCCCACCAATACCTTGTTAAACAATAGGGCCAGGTAAAGCGCAACACACACTTTACCTGCAGGGAATCAAGTGTTTACCACTACGTCACCCTTTGAAGGTTAAAACGGTAATCGTTTCAGGTTATTTTGATGTTAATTTATCTTTGTTTTCAACTAATACAGGATCGGTTGACTGTAAGTCCTGATGTTTATCCTAATTTGGGCATCACGGTTAAGAGGATGTATGAAAAAGAAGGGATTGGGTCTTTTTATTCTGGTCTTTCTCCAACACTAATGGGCATGCTGCCATACAGCACTTGTTATTATTTCATGTATGACACTATTAAAAAGTCTTACTGCATGGCTCATAAGAAGAAAGCTTTAAGTCGTCTCGAGATGCTGCTGATTGGAGCTCTTTCAGGTATGCCTATCCATACTTAGATTTTAGATCTTAATCATATATTTTGGCCGCCCAAGTATTTAACTTTTTTTTATTTTATTATGGCCGCCCATGTATTAAAATTAGTTCATAGGTCACCAAGTATGTATTCATTTATATCAATTTCATCAAAAAAAGTCAAATGATGAAATGCCCTTAAATATTTTGCAAAGAATGATTATAACCATAACATGTTGATACCTCATCACTCATCAGAGAAGTATTTATCGTCTTTTATAAGTTTTAAGACATTCTTGTCATCAGACATGTTTTTCTAGCCAAATTAGTACAATGAAAAGTGAATCCAGATACTTGGGTGACCTATAAAGTAGTATTGATACAAGAGAACCTTGTTAAGGAAAGTTGAATACTTTGGGCAACTCCCACATACAGTTTCTATTCAAACCTATGCAGTTAATATCCGTGATTATCGCTCTCCATGTAAATTATCGGTAAGAACATCGGTACTGATATAATTGGCGATATTTAACCGATATATCACCGATATTTGACTGATATAGCCGATATATCACCGATATTTGACAGATATATCACTGAATTATTGGTGTTGAATTGCTATATATATGAATTCTGCAGGATATTGAAGTTACTGATATCCCACCGGTATCTCACCAAGATAACATATATCTCAAATGTCGGTCCTTGACCGATATATGATATTTTACCGCATTAACTGCATAGATTCAAACCCTGTCTTGTTACAACTGATTATCCGATTATGATCATACAGTATCAGATAATCAATTACTGAACACAATTATATAGATTTTATTCATGAGTTCGTGTGTTTGGACAGGTTTAACAGCAAGCACAATAAGTTTTCCGTTGGAGGTAGCAAGGAAGCGGCTAATGGTTGGAGCACTACAGGGGAAGTGCCCCCGGCACATGGCAGACGCACTATCTGAAATTGTTAGGGAAGAGGGGTTTGCGGGATTATATAGAGGATGGGGTGCAAGTTGTATGAAGGTTATGCCATCTTCTGGTATCACATGGATGTTTTATGAAGCGTGGAAAGACATGTTGATTGGTGACAACCATCAAGAATGAGTAATAATCTAACCGAGTTCTAACCAATGTACCGAAATATTTTGCCATGTTAAGAAAATAATACAACGAGACATGTCAATTTGACTTTTGTTTAGAGTCATGTTTGACCCTCTTTCAAGAATTTGAAGAAAACTATGATAAATCAGCTAATCAGACCAAACATGTCTTGATGTTTAATCTGAAGTTGGATACAAAGATCCCGTAAGGCTTTTCTAATGTAAACTTGGTTACATAATCCTTGAAATGTTATGAGCACGGAATGGAAAAAAAAATACCTACTTTGCGGAACATGCAGTGATTACAGGGAGTGTTGAATATCATGAGTTATCTACCACATCATTTGGACTATCACTTCTCCAGCTAAATTTTGATGAGCACGTCCCAAACAAAGACGAATTTTCAGCAAGAATGTACAGACAAAACAAACTCACTCCTGTGGTCAAAGTAACAGCAAAATTAATACTCTTTGGTTATAAAACCAGTGTAAGTGTGCGTGTGTGTGTGTGAGAGAGAGAGAGAGAGGAGAGAAGAAGTTGCCACATACCAGCATAAGCAACAGTAACACCTGAGACCAATCTTCCCAAAGCAGATAACATATAAAGAATGACAACCACCTGTAACGAATTATAATCAAGATTATAGTTATTGTCGATCTCTAATAACCTTTCTACAGAGAAATAAAACGCAGTAAAAAAATGAGAAATGGCAGCATCTATATGGTTTCAAAATCGCTAATATGAAGCCCGAAAAATCTCAGGGTCTCGAGTAACAAAACGTTGATGCAGAAAGAAACTGTTGTATAAATACTGGGGCCAATTGCCGTGTGCTTTTATTGGTAAAAGGGATTTATGCAACACATGAGCTTGGTATAGCAATGCCAACAATTACAAGAATACCGAAATGTGTGCATAGAATATCATACATTCATACCTTAATCAAACTAAGTAATTTCTTAGCAAAATATTAAGATGCTGACAGAATAAAAGCTAATGACAGTGTTCAGAGAATTTTCAAGGTAGTCTAAAATCTAAAATATTGTTTGAATGTTTGCCTTCTTTAAAGGTAATTTCTTTTCTGGGTTTTATTGTTTATTATTAGCCTATTTAAGCAGATGTTTTGTATATATAGCATACCATGTGCTTCATTGGCTAGGATGCTGGCCACTATATCAGCAATCTATAACAAAGATTTATGGTACAGATTTTAAGCATGAAGGTATTCAAGTTAGCAATGTAGATATTGATATTTGAAGACGTAATAAGCTAGTTTAGAACCACTTTCTATCAAAGTTAGTTATGCTTGTCCATGGAAAATTTAATACCACTAAGTATAGCCTTTGGCTTTATCAATGTTTTTAGTACCATTTCCAATATCTCCATTATAATTTCTAGCGATTTTTATGAGAACACAATAATCCTCTTGTTTATAATGAGAAATTGCAATTGCAGCAACTAGGGTAAAGTGAACAAGGATGTTGTTGGATGATTTACCTTTAGAAATAGGCGTTTGTCATGGCCAGTTGCAGCAACCCTAAGAACAGATTCAGCTGCACCTACGGTATTAGCCAAACATGCAAAGAAGGTGTTTGCACTATCCTGAGATATCTGCCATTCCAGGGGATCCACAGGCACTCTGTACAAACCATAGAACACAAATTAAAACCTAGAATCCTATTCGGATTCTAACTAATAATTACAAAATAAATAGATCCAATAGACATACTGCTGCACTGAAAAGTCAAACTCATGCTTTTATGTTCAATATGACGTTCAATTGTAATCGAATGCAGAATTGATACATATCTAAAAGATCAGCAAAATCTAAAACCTAGAACTCCTAACCGCAACCTAACTAATGATTACAAAATAAATCGATCCAATACACACACTGCACTGATAAGTCAAAACTCATATGTTCATCTTCAATATTATGTTCAATTGTAATCGAATGCAAAATTTGATACATAACTAAATGATCAAAAAAAAACTAAAACCTAGAACTCCTAATGGGATCCTAACTAATAATTACAAAACAAATCGATCCAATACGCATACTGCTGCATTGAAAACTCAAAACTCATGTGTATATGTTCAATATCATGTTCAATTGTAACCGAATGCAGAACTTAATACATAACTAAATCATCAGCAAATATTAAAACCTAAAACTCCTTTCAAATCCTAACTAATAATTACACAATAAATCTATCCAATACACATACTACTGCATTGAAAAGTCAACTCATGCGTTCATGTTCAATATCATCTTCAATTGTAATAGAATGCAGAATTTGTTACATAACTAAATGATCAGCAAAAAGCAAAACCTAGAACTCCTAATCAAATCCTAACTAACAATTACAACATAAATCGATCCAATACACATACTGCTGCACTGAAAACTCAAACTCATGCTTTCATGTTCAATATTATATTCAATATCATGTTCAATCAAAATCGAATGCAGAATTTGATACATAACTAAACAATCAGCACAAACTAAAACTTAGAACTCCTAATCAAATCCTAACTAATAATTACAAATTAAATTTATCCAATACACATACTACTGCACTGAAAAGTCAAACTCATGTGTTTATGTTAAATATTACGTTCAATATCAGGTTCAATTGTAACCGAATGCAGAATTTGATACCTAACTAAACGATCAGCAAAAACTAAAATCTCCTAACCGCATCCTAACTAATAATTACAAAATATATAGATCCAATACGCACACTGCACTGAAAAGGCAAAACTCATATGTTCATGTTCAATATCATGTTCAATTGTAATCAAATGCAGAATTTAGTACATAACTAAATGATCAGCAAAAGGTAAAACCTAAAATTCCTAATCAAATCCTAACTTATAATTACAAGATAAATTGATCCAATAACACATATTACAGCATTGAAAACTCGAAACTCATGCGTTTATGTTCAATATTACGTTCAATATCATGTTCAATCGTAATCAAATGCAGAATTTGATACATAACTAAACAATCAGCAAAAACAGAAACGAGAAAACCTACTGGATGTTCATCTGGCGGAATAGGAGGCCGAGGATTGCGAGCGAGCAAAGGAGAACGATGAAGACGTCGGAAACAAGTGAAACGATGCTTGAATTACGATATGCACAGTGATAGTAGATCAAAGTGCCACACATCGCAACGATCAACGGTTTTCCTTTTCCTATTACTACTGATCGGAACTCCTTTGTGTTAAGCTTCTTTCTCGTTACCGCTGATCCGTCATCGTTTTCATTTGCTCCGCCACCGCCGTTGGTGTTGAGATCGTCCATGGCCTCAGTCGTCGTCGTCAATAAATCGGAATTAAAATTGCTCTTTGGATTTCATAGGCATCCAATGAATAATGAATAAATAATTGGTTAGGTTTGAAATGGGAATAGTAGTTGTAGACCTTTTTTATGGGTTGTGTAGTTGGAATATGGAAACATCCTTTTCGGTATTTGTTTTTTATTTATTTTTGGCAAAAGGAAATTTAAAGATTTGAAACTTTAAAAACGAATCAGCTTTTAATTTGGAAAATTACGAATAAGAATCTTATAGTTTAAAAAACAAATTTAATGATTTAATCATGAAACTTTCAATTACATATCATGTATGTATGTTTGTGTGTGTTCACTTGTTATCATGTATGTATGTATGTGTTCACTTGTTATAATAGAAATGTTTTTATGACATATGTATCTAACATCTAACATAATATATAAATATGACCAAAATTTGCAATTAATTTATTTTAATATAATATATCTATACACGTGCATGTCATCCAAAAAGCCTTGTTCCTTAGTACCATATATGTTATGACAGGGTTATTCTACAAGAAGAAAAAATTGTATCAAGTGTAGGAGACAAGTTTGATTGGTTGAGATTAAGTGGTACTCAAATATATAATTCACATAACAAAAAAAGGGAACATGTGGGGAAAATGGTAAAATAGGAAATCCAATATTGTTAACTTATAAACCCACTTCCCCCTTAATTTTCAAATGGCTATAACTTTTTTATACGTTAATATTTTTTTTATAAAAATTACACCGTATTAACGAACATTTCATTCTCTTTAATTCGAGCAGCCATTGCTATATTTTAACATTAATTTTTTTGAAGGATTTTGAAACCCTATTACTGATTACGTGATTTTGAATACCCAGTAAGTGACTACGTGATATTGAATACCCATTACGTGATTACTTGATTTCGTTGTAGTATTTTATGTAAAACCACGCTAAGTTATTACGTAATTACGTAACAATAGTTGACTATGTAAGTGATTTTAAATACGCATTTCGTGATTACATTATTTCATTATAGTATTTATGTGAAACTATACTAGGTGATTAGGTAACATAATACAAATATTTCATATGAATACCTAATATTTAAGGTATAATCACGTATTAAGGATAGATTTTATACAAAACATTAGCAAAACCAACCTATAATAGCAACATAATGTCATATATTAGAGATTTAACCACATAATAAAGCACAAACAATCAAATTCTTATTATTGAATATGTAATCACGTAATAAGCATAATTGTATTAACATTAGTTATAACAAATCATATTAAATGTGTAATCACGTATGAGTTTACAATGAATGCGTAATGATTTATGTTGAATGTGTAATCACATAATGAGTATTCAAAAATCATGTAATGGGTACTAGGTATTCAAAATCACGTAATCACGTAATGAGTATTTAAAATCCTATAAATTATTTTTAAGAATACTAATGTGTTGCTCGAATTAAAGAGAATGAAATTCTCGTTAATACGGCGTAATTTTAAAAAAAAATATTTAACGTATGAAAAAGTTATAGCCGTTTGAAAATCAAGGTGGAAAACTAGTTAAAGGGAGAAAAGACTATTATACCCTTCCCTTTCTTAAATTGAGAAAAACAAATGTGTGATCATGATTGTCTCCTACACTTCGTACAAAATTCTTACATGATCTCTTACCTATATGTTATATGATAGTGATTGCATTAAAAAGTGTGTCGTGTTACTGCCACATAGACCATCTAACAGTCGTGGTTTAATTAACTCACCCTTCACAAGCTTGTTATAGTTAAAATTTAACTAAAAAAATCAATAAACAAAGAACAATTATGATTGGTTACAAAGGAGGACCCCATCTCACCTTCATCAATCACGCCTGGTAAGGGCTTGGCAGAGAGGCAAGCCTTAAGAGCATGGCCAATAGCCATTTTTTTCTCATTTTTTCATGCCTGCGTGACATGTTTTCCATTTTTTTTTATTATGGTTGATGTTTGTAGGATCCATTTTTTCATCTATGTATTTGTGCAAGAACTAGAAAAATGAAAGAAGGTGGGGTAGTGTGTAGGTGGTGGGGCCGGGTGGGGGTTGGGTAATAATTAAAAAAATATATCATAAATTGCCATAAAATAAATAAAATATCTTAAATTATATATGTAAAAAAATCATTTTTTAAATTATAGTGTTATGATAGTAAAGTTTTAATAAGTTTTATATTTTCAGTTTTATTTTTTAAAATTTTAATATAGTTAATTAGATGTTAATTAAAAAAAGTAAATGTAAAAGGTGTAGATGCACGGTATTGTTTTTAGGTGTTTTTAAGATTCCTTATTGGATGAGTTTTGAGTGTTTTTAAAGAATGAGTGTTTTTCTGATGAGCCAGGTGACTAGGCACGTTTTTAGAATTTTTTTGTGCTTCTTATTGTGTATGCTCTAAAGCCACTTGGCGCCCCACGTGGCGTTTCCACCCACTTTTGCTGACGAGGTGGTTGGTTTACGCCCACAACGACACGTAGTCTAAGTAAGATCAAATAACCATAGACCCAATTGTGATTCTTTTCGTAATTTTTACTTTTAAGTTTTGGGTATCTGCAAGTCTTTTTCCTAGGCGATCAATGGTGACGGATTTAGGTTTGAGCTCGGAACCATAGCTCTTTATTTGTAATGTCTACAGCACAACCATAAAATCAACCCTCTTTTGACAGAACGATCCGATTTCACCATTTCAGAGTCCAAAAGCCGTTCTGGGTAAAATGCAAATTCTAAACATATAAAAATAACCTAAAGCATGAACTCAAAATCTTTAAAATCAATTTACAAGTTTTAACATACAAATCCTCCTTATTTCATCCATTTATTCATATACTCAAGAGAGTAAAAATATATAAATAATCCAACAGTACCATCAACATCAAATTCCGAGAGTAACCTGCAAGCCGCTCTGCTTATTTAAGCTCTCATGACAAAATGCCCAAAGGATGCATAAAAATACAGCTAAACACAAATGATAATAAACAGCCTTTAAATAAAATAAACAAATCAAACTACTAACAATCTCATTTTCCTTCCTTTTTTAAAACACACCACGCCTTGAAACCGACAGACTCTTGACACTTAAGAGAAGAACATTCCCGCTCGGTTTCATCTTCAAATAAACTGATTATTACGTGTTGTGTGTTTACCGAGTTTCATCCTCAAGGTTGCGGAAACCAGCAGTGAGATCGTCATTTAATTTCTTAAATTTCCCAATCAGAACATCTTCTCCTTCAGCTGGATCCTCAAACTTTTGTGACCTATTATAATTCATTCAATTATCAGATTAGCTGAACGTTTGATCAGCGTTATCTAAGTAAATATTCAATTGCAACTTCACTTACACTAGGCGGTAAAATAGATCACCCAACCGATGTTTGATCAGCGTGTAAGTGATCTTCTGGCCATCCATTCCAGCTCCTCGCTCCACCGCCTGTTGAATGTAAAACAAAAACCTTCTTTAAAATTCTTTACAAAAAGCAGACACTGTTGTTTTACACTTCAACCTGGTTTAGAATAAACATAAAGATGCTAAGAACTATAATTATTCTGAAATAACAACAAAAACCTATCAACTCTTGAGTTTTAAGTAAAACGCCATTTTCGTCCCCTGGGGTTTGGCCAGTTTTGCAACTTTCATTCAAAGGTTTGTTTTTCCGCCATCTGGATCCAAAAAGTTTGAAATCTTGCCATTTTCATCCAGCTCATTAACTCCATCCATTTTTCTCCGTTAAGTCAGAGGTATTTTCGTCTTTTTTGCTAACTTAAAGGGCAATTCGGTCTTTTTCACTTTATGTAAAAAAACCGAATACCCCTGAAAAAGACCAAATTGCCTTTAAGTTAACAAAAAAGACGGAAATACCCGTGACTTGACGGATAAAAATGGATGGAGTTAATGAGTCGGATGAAAGTGGCAAGATTTCTAACCTTTTGGATCCAGATGGCGGAAAAACAAACCTTTGGACGAAAGTCGCAAAATTGGTCAAACCTCAAGGACGAAAATGGCATTTTACTCTTTGAGTTTTTTACATAGAATATCAACCTACTTTTCATTTGTCCTATTTTAGTTATGTATTACGCAGTTTCATAGTTCTCTACTTAATTTTTTTTCTTTATACTCCCCAATAAATATAAAGATCTAACATCCTTATATATAAAGTTTACCTAAAAGAATATTATTTTTGACAGGCTGAGTTTTTGCATACAAAATGACCAAAACGGAATGCGAAAACATCTTTTAATGTCTTGAATGTACAAAATAAAGTATAATGACTAAAATGAAATTTGAAAAAGGGTGTAGATTTGTCACGTCAAAAAAAAGAACTATCAGCAAACTAAACCTTTTTTTTCATGAATAAAACAGATGATAACCCACCTGATTGGCTAAATTGTAGAAATGGATAATGTTGCGCATCATCCATACAGATTTGTAGAAGGGGCAGAACTTATCATATCTGTCATCAACATAAAATAAAAGTTTAAAACATGCAAATATTAAAAAAAATGTGTAACACAAATCACGGGCGGAGTACATACGGTGTGAACGCATTTTGAGCAAGATAGTCTTCCCTCAAAAGTTTTGCAGTTTCTAAGGTAATTTTATCTGTTTCAGCTAAGGCGTCTTTTCCCACCAACTAAAACAACCATAATATCATTCTTTTAGCAATATACATATTATTTGCAAAATTCTGAACAAAAAGTTGGAACATTAAAAAATATACCTGGACAATTTCATTGAGATCATCTTCTCTCTGCAGCACCTCACGAGCCTTTGTCCTGATGTCGATGAAATCTGAATCAAACTTCTCGTAGAATGATTCTAGAGCCTGTAAAAGTAATTATTATTTAGTAGGAAAAAGAAAAACAATACAAGTTGAAAAAGTGACAACTAGTGTATAAAATAATTAATTTCAACAACGCACCGTTGAGTACTTTGAGTAGGAAATAAGCCAGTTAACAGAAGGAAAATGTTTCCTTTGGGCAAGCTTCTTATCTAGACCCCAGAAAACCTAAGAAAATGTGGAAGATGTGTTACATTTGTTTAGGAAGTAAAATACATAAAATATATATAAAATGAAAAATAAAAAAAATTACCTGAACAATGCTGAGGGTAGCAGAGGTAACAGGATCTGAGAAATCTCCTCCAGGTGGAGATACGGCACCAACAATTGTCACACTACCATCTCGTTCTGGTCCACCTAGACACTTTACTTTACCAGCACGTTCGTAGAAAGATGCCAAACGTGCAGCCAGATATGCAGGATAACCACTGTCTGCAGGCATTTCTGCCTGAATATAAAAAAAACACAAATTACTTCCGTCACACATTCATCATAGTCATCTATTTTTTAGTTCCTTTTTCACCGGTCAGTACTTAAAGCTTTCTTAGCTTAAACAACTAAGTTACAAATACAATTCAGTGGGATATAGGATAACAGAAAAAAAACAAGATTAAAACAATGCTGTACCAGTCGACCGGAAATTTCACGCAACGCTTCTGCCCAACGTGAGGTAGAGTCTGCCATCATACTTACATTGTAGCCCATATCTCTAAAGTATTCGGCTATGGTAATTCCTGTAATTAAATTAAAAATACAAATACATTACAACTAAGATAATTCCTTAATGAACTTAACATGCAATTAAACTATCATGTGTATTACCCGTATAAATTGAAGCCTCCCGAGCAGCGACAGGCATATTAGAAGTGTTGGCAACAAGTGTGGTACGTTTCATGACGGATTCTTCACGGCCATGGGGCAAAGTCATAGTCAATTGAGGAAAATCCATGAGAACCTGCGAAGTTTTTGTAAAACCATGAAGACGAAAGTGCATCTATAAATGAAGCAAAAAAAATTATATATATTTAGTGGATGTACTTCTGCCATTTCGTTTCCTCTTTCCCCGCAACCAACATAAACAACAGTGTCTGAATTTGAGTACTGCATAAGGAAGGGAAAATAGTGATACAAAACAATATTAATGTTAAACTATTCAAATGAGTCATGAACGACTATTTATTGAGAATACCTTAGATAGAGCTTGACTAATAACTGTTTTCCCACAGCCAAATGCACCAGGAATGGCACATGTTCCACCGAGAACTGAAGGGAAGAGGGCATCAAGAACACGCTGATACATAAAACAGATTATTAAGAAACATTACGAGCAAAAATAAACATGAATGTTTTAAATTTAATGATGAATACCTGTCCAGTAAGAAGGGGAGTATCTGCAGCAAGTTTTGATGCAACAGGCCTAGGTGTACGCACAGGCCAAGTCTGTAAAGTTGAAGATAACTGCTTTAATACAATCGCGATAGAAACTTTAAAAAAAATGGGGCAATTTCATAAATATCCCTGCAAACTTGCAAAATATCATATATACCCATGCAAAATTATAAATATCATATCTACCCTTACAAAGTAGTTGTAATTATCATATATATTACCCTTATTTTTCTAAAACTTCAAAATCTCATATATGACCTTTAACTTCAAACATTATATTTACTCATTTCTAGCTTAATTTATTTAGCTTAAATATAAATATATGGAGAATACTATTGTTTATGAGAAAAAAATAAAAAAATCAAAAAAAGGGTAAAAATACATTTAAGCTAAAAATGTGTTATATAAAAATATGAAGTTAAAAGATGTGCATATATGAAAGCTTGAAGTTATAAAAATAAGCGTAAAATGATCATTTATTAAATTGTTTTTGATAAATTGGGAAGATTTTATATTTAACTACCTTGTAAGTGCATATATGATATTTTTAGTTTTAGTTGGCTTGGGTATATATGAAAATTTTCAAGTTTGTAAGGGTATATATGAAATTAATCCAAAATAATTTATCATCAAACTAAAAAAAAGAGAGACAGAAAACCTGAAGCATGGTGTATTTCTTTTTGACACCTTGGAACTCAAGCTCCAAGACAGTGTCCTGTACAAAAACAGAAAAGTAGTTGATACTCAGAAATAGGTGTAGACGTGTAGTTAAAAGTACAGATGCCAAAAGGAGTTTAAACGAAAACCTTCAATGAGTATTGACCAGGTGGTGCAATATATGTTATCTTTCCCATCGCATCAGGAGGCAGAGCAATTCGGTGTTCAACTAAACTGTTCTCAAACACAGTCTGCACATATATAAGAAGATAATTAATAATTTAAGGCAATAACATGTTCTGAACATAACCGGATAATTTAAGTTTGTAATGAGGACTTACAGCATATAGATCTCCACCTGTTACAAGATCCCCCTCGCCTGGCATCATATCACATTCAATTTTATTAATATCTATCACATAAACAGTTTCGGACTTCCACAGTAAAAAAGATCGAAAACTTTTTAAAGTTGTATAATCACCAATTTTTTTAGGTTGGAATTCCCAAAGTATATCTTTGTCGAGTGCTGGGACAGATACACCACGAGGAATGTAGACATCACCTGATCTTTTTGCAATAGTTTTCAAAGGCCTCTGAACAGATAAAAAAATCATTTAGTAACGCTATAAAAACATATATATAGTACAATACAAAATGTACAAAGAAGAAGCTTGCTAACCTGGATACCGTCAAAAATATTTCCCAATATTCCAGGGCCCAATTCCACTGACAGAGGCTGCAAGTTAAAACCAAATTTACTACAAGTAGGTTTCAGTTTATTTCAATCTCAAAGGGATGTAAAAATTAAAATGCATACCTTGTGTGTCCTCAGAACAGGATCATTCACCATCAGTCCAGCTGTTTCTTCATAAACTGAAACACAATGAATAAATTTTATCAATATTAATTATTAAGAGCTGAAGACAAATAAGTGTATCAGGATCGAGTTGAATAGCTAAATTAGTCATTTATAAAGCAAGTGTACTGAGACAATATATTACTCCTCAATTTGTGTGACTAATGTTGGGGGCATAAAGTATAAACCAAAATACCTTGAATTGTAGCAGAATTTCCTTCCAAACGGATAATTTCCCCAATAAGGTTGTCATGTCCAACACGAACAAGTTCATACATAGCAGCCCCTGCCATTCCATCTGCAATGACAACAGGCCCCGATACCTGCCAGATTCAGTAGAACATAAAATCAGGTTATTTTTTCTCGAAAGATAATCAAAATTTATTATCTACTTAGAAACAAATCACACAATAAATTATCATGTACTCTAGTAGAAGTACCAAACAGCTTTAATGACTGTGCATTTATCATCTTAATCATTGGTACAACTGAGAATAGCATTCAACTAAAGTACACAACGCTTTAAAACATGTCTTAAAGGCCAATGGCCCAATACGGACACCCATGTTTATAACCCACAAATATCATATAGAAATTTAAAACCAACAAAAGTTGGGTATCTTAATTGTTTAATAAGACTTCAAAAAGCCTATCTGATGTTGCATGATTTTTCAAAAAGACTTCACTATAAAAATCAATGAAGCAACCGAGAGACAATACGAAGATTAAAAAGAAAAATTATGATACATACCCAGCTCCTATGAGAGTTTATTCAAGGCGAAAAAAATCAAATGGAGTCGGGTCAGCCCAAGGAAACTCACTGGAGCTGCTTTGCTTTGTTTACGGGTCCCGATTTGACCCATTCAAATCTGATCAAGAATATGAGGAGATAAAGGGGCAAGGATGGTGTAAAGCCTGGTGATTATGAGGGAGTTAGTAGGGTGGGGATGCTGAAAAGCTGGTTGAAAATTAATGCTTCATCAGAGTTTGCCTCTATATATTTTGTTCTTGTTTCTAGTTTTGCTATCTTGTTAAAAATTGTTTTTCTGAACCTATGTATTGGAGACCGCCTATCTCGAATCAGGCCTTTCTATTCCTAAATCCAGCAAATTAATCTTTTTCATCCTTAGAAATCAAATTATTTAAGAAATTAATGTTAGGAATTTTCTAAATGTAATGGAAGAGCCCATGATTCAGAGCAGAAACATTATAGAGCTTCAAACAACATACACATTACACACGGTAGCTAAATTAAAAAACTCAGTGGGACTGACGTCATATTTAAGCTTATTTTGTAGTCTCTGAAGCAACTTATTTACAGGCATACAATCATATAAAACAATGTATATACCCAAATTGCTTTGAAAAGGACATACCTTCACCAGGAAGAATAATATTTAAACCGTTAGGGTGAAGGGAGTGGTTAAACACTTGAAAGTGGTAAACTTTAAAATCAACCAATGAGAATGTGTCATGTCATTCAACCTTCTAGAGTTTAAACTATGCTGAAAAGTGTTGGCAATGGTTAGACACTTCATGAATTGGTAAACCTTTTTTTTTAAAAAAGGGAAAAATGTGTGATTGGTTGAAAAGGAATGGACCCCACCACACACCCATCTATCCCCCCTTCTCTCCCTCTTCCCCGAAGCGGTGAACCTTCACCGATTTTGGCCAAGAATCAGCAAATATGAAAGCGGCAAATTGATGGCGGCGGTTACCGAATCGGTAAACATCTTTACCGATGTTTGCCATTACCACACCCTTCCCCCTTATAGAAGGTTGTTGCAATCATGTGACAGAAAAGGCGCACATGTTAACACAAAGCTTCACTTTTAACATATTCAGATAACAAATTATTTCAACGATTAAAATAAGTGAAGTAGATACCGCAACCACCATAGAAACTATAGGAAATTGTAAACTTAAAAAGTCTAGACCACCTTCTCGAGTTGATTTATCATTACAAATTAGATGATCACAAAATCTATAGTCCTCTAACTTAATCATAGGTCAAAATCACAGTATAATGATTAATTTCGCTATAAACATAGAGTCAAACAACTTGATCACTAATTCACCACATCATAGCAGCAAAATTTAAGTAAATCAGAGAACAATTTCAAATCATTTATCCTATGCATACACTAAACCACTAGATCGGTTAAAACGTTGAATCACATCAGACTTACATACACATTATCAAAATCCACATGATGCTTAACTGTAACATTCTTACGAAATCGAATATACATACAATCCGATTAAATCGATGAACAGCAGTTGAATCGTTATCAATAGCATAAAAAACGGATCAGATCGAGATCAAAAACCGCAAAAACGCAATCCGATCGAACGGAATTTAACAACAGATAAGTGAAATAGATCGAGAAATTGACCTTGCGAACGTAACCGCACTCGCTTTCCTTCTCGGAATCCTCAAACGTGGTCAATCGAGCACCATAAGCAGACGGCATGATGACAGAGAGAGATCAGGAGAGATGAGTTAGGGTTTGATTGAACAATGAGTTCACAGATGGTGGTATCAAAGGGATAGACGTGTATAATGAAAACAACAACAACGTGAATAATGTAGATGTGGGGTATGCTGGATCATGAATCAGTATGTCTTCATCGGGTACCGATCATGTGCTACGCGGACACGTATGCACCAGATCTTTGCCCACTAACACGTCGCCACGTCACCGCTGGATGTCTGGGTTGTTTTGACTGTTTGTTTTTTTATGACAAAAAGGTGTGGATTAATGAATATGGGTTCAGAATGAAACAAAAATAACCTATTTGATGATTGAGTTTTAAATGGATCTGGATGATATTTGGATCAGATCATGAATTATTTTCAAAAATAAAAAAATGAGATATCAGATCCAAACTTATGGTTCAGAGCATGATCCAAGATAGCTAAATAAAACAAACCAATTTGAGGCTTAAAGTTAAAATCTTTAGTGCATTTCAAATCCAAATGGAGGATAAACCTAGGAATGTTTATTCGGATCATTTCATTATTTTCGGTTAACATTTGTCGTTAAAAAAATAGTTTCGGCTTGACATAACCGAATGGTTTCGGTTTTTAACATATGAAAACAAACGCCAATATCTCTAGATCAGGTGGTGGAGGCTTGCATTTTTCTTGGGAGATGCATGTTCGACCTTCACTTGATGCAAAGTGCGATACTGGTGGGCAACGATAGAAGACTCAGGGAAACCTGGGTTCAATCCTTGATCCAAACAGGTTTTACCGGTAATTCCACTGTCGTGCCTACGCGCGGGTGGGTTACCAGGTTTTCCCCGGAATTAGTGGACTCAGATTACTCTCAGAGTACTAGAGTACTCCGTTTGGTCCAGTGGTGCCCCAAGAGTGCACGGGATTGATTCTGTTAGCCGTTAAAAAAACATACGAAAACAGATCATTTAAACTTCTTTAAGATTCAACCGGACTCAATTACATTTTGTTGGATCAGTTTTTTTGTTTCTATTATTCATTTGTATCTGAATACATTCCATAAATTAATAATCAATCAAACCATACAATCTAATCCAAAAATGTCCAACAGTGAACACCTTATACGTGTTCAAATCTATCTCATATACCAACAAAATCAAACCTACTTATTTCAATAAAAGAGGTTTAATTAAAGCCTAAAAGCCATACAATACAAATACATGCCAATCAAACATACAATTGCATCTCAGTGAATTCCTGGTATGACCCTAAATGGAACCTTGGTGCAATATGTCTTCCAATATTTCCCGTACCTGCACGTGCACACGCACCCCACACGCAAACCGAATTCATTATTAGAACGTACTATTTCTTAAACAAAAAAAAAACATGAAAAAACATGGATAAGACGCTTACTTTGAACGACATCTATCATCGTCTCTTTTAGCTCGATCAAACAGTAGGATAGTGAGGAACACAACGTAGAAGTATGGTAGACACTACATAAATATAAACTCATGAAGACTGAAACATAAAATTTTTAGAGTGCAACATCATAAACATGTTTCATTAACTTACATTATCAAAAAGAGCGGGTACTGTCCAGAAAAACGCTGACATGATTTCAGGTACATAGTGAAAATGACGAGAAAGTCCCCACCTGCAACAACAAGAACAATATCATCATCAACAACAATATCATCATCAACGACAATGTCATCAACAAACAATAACGACGACAACATCTTAACAAACTCACCATCCTGAAGTCAAGAGAAGGCTGGTCTTAGTCTCCCCTTTGGTTGTGGTATATGACGCAACTATCTAAAAAACAAATGATTATATGGTAGTATTATTATTATAGACAAAACATTGAACCCGTCATACACATGCAATTTCTTTAAAAGAATTACCTTGCTAGGAGCTTTCCCCCACACCAATGACTTGCCATTCGTTCTACGGAATTCTTGCCTTTGTCGGTCACAGTCATAATTGATGTATATGCACAGAGTGCCTGCTATCAGGATGGAAATTGCCAGCTGTACCCAGGAAACAAATAAAATGATATCACTTTCTAGTTTCTACACTATATTTTTCATAAAAAAATGTTATTTTTCATCAATAGAAAAAAAACCTGGGGTCCAAGATTAACGGGATGATTGACAAGATACATGCCAGGGGAAGTATATATAGAAGGAACCCAAACCAAACATCCCCAGCAGATATAAAATCCAGCTGTAAATTATTAATGAAGATATAAGAATGTAATAAAAAATACGAACAAAATGACAGCAAAACGCATACAAACGTACCTCGATCATGTGCAATATCCATTGTGTTCCAATACCCGGCTTCCCACCAAAAGAATTTTGTGATGTAAACCAACATCAGCACAGTATTTACAAGCATAGAATCTGATACTTTCCCGTTTGTTTCATACTGGATTAACACATTGCAAGCTTATCAATCCATAAATAACAACTAGAAACCCACACGTGTATAATTTAAGACTCTGAACTTAATGATTTTGGACTGCATACCTGCTTTATACAGTAGGTCACAGCAAGAACAGCCCATGACATCATCCCAAATCTGCAGTTTGTGAAGACTTTGATATCGAAGTTTTTGCCAATTCGAGGGTACAGTTCCATGCCCTGTGATACCAACAACCATAACATGGTTTCAGTCCATAACAGTCGACCCTTCTTAAGGGCCAACGTCCTCCGTTGGCATATACTCGTAAAAAATAATTACTTGAGCAAACACAAATCAGAGTAAAACGTAAGTTTCAAACAGATTCATGTGATTGATACATTTCTTTATATATATTCAAAGAAACAGAATAATTATATGAAGAATAAGATAAGAAAAGTCAGAGATGCTCACCCAATAGAAATCGAAGATTATGTTTCCTGAAGAACCGGAATCAGTGGAAGAAGGTGCCACGTGACCCTGTACATCAGCTACAATGATTAGAAGAACAGATAATATAGTTTATTAATATGTTACATTATCTAGCTTGCTTCTCATCGTTACCTTTATGTATAAGAATACACAAAAGATCAAGCTTCCAAAAATTAGCGCAGAGTATATTTCTCCCAAATGATCATAAACAACCGTTGGTTAAATATCCCAAACCTGAAATTTTAACAAGAATAAAGCTCAGGGGTCAAACATCCCAACTAAAGTAACATCAAAAAACTTATTTTAAATATAAAGATAGTATAAATAAGAAACTAGTATCCATAGTTCCATACCACCAAAGGCCAATATATGTAACCAGTGTCACCACATATGCTAACACACCATTAGCCTGCAACAAGAAAATAACCACCAAACACGCTTTATTACATTAACACAGATGGATTTCAAAAGTAATGCTAATAAATAATAACCAATATTATAGTGTATAATCATTGTTGATTTGATACCTTATAGACAGGCTTATTTCCCGTAGGAGATATCGGACCCTCTACTCTTTTCCCAGGTAGCCAGAGCTGGAGTGCAGCTTCAAAAAGGGCATAACAAGCAATAATCTTCCATGCAATAGCGGTAGGTCTAGGCCATATGTTAACAAATCCCTCAATCCCATTCTCCTTTAGATAATTAAATGTGTTTAGTATAGAACCATCCTGGTGCACCATTGTGTACCATCTGCAAACACATAAACTTTCTTAGCACCCTTCATGCACAAACTGCTTTAACATATCTACTCTTAGATCAGTTATACCTGTTAGATTAATTTACTAATGAGATCCTATAGTGTTCATAAATTCAATTAGGCCCATATACAATTGTAATCTTGTACTGTACTGAGCTAATGAAAGAATACCTAGTTGCAGCCCATGGATGTAGGATTCACACCAAATCCGAACCACATAAATTCTCGTATCTTAATTTATTGCTTTCCTGTGTGTGTGTGTGAGCGAGTGAGATGGTGATTCCGCTGCGTGTTGCTCTAATCGATACCTAACACTTTTTATGTAGAAGATCCAATTCATAACAGTTTTGTTTTGCCCTAATTAACTTCAGAATCATAACTAACATGATACATCATAGCGATAATATTAACATTACTCAATGATAGTTAGAAAACAAAATCAGCAACTAATGATGCATGCTTTCTTGAATCTAGAACAAATTAAGATCTAAATTAATAACTGTAATTTCGGATCAAAACACAAAACCTAATTTGATAATCAAAGAGTAACTAATCAACTAATTATGGAATCAAGATGTACACAATTATAACATGCATATGTATACAGTAACTTGAACAGATGCTAAATCAGAGAGAGAAAACGAATCTGATTTGATAAATAGTAAAATAAACTGCAATCGATTGAATGAAAGAGATCTGATTGGTGAAAGAGAGCTTACAGGAGGATGACGAAGGGGGGACAGGTGGAGAGAAGAGTGATGACGGAGAAGTAGGTGAGAAGTTGAGAGTGAACCATCTCCTTCTTCTTCGTGGAGTCTGGTTCTGGCTTTGCTGCAACCATTTTTTCACCAGAAACGACTGCAATGGCGAGTGTGTGTGTTTGGGAGAGACGAGGACTTCGATAAGAAAGACCTGCTTTATGGTCTCAGATCTGTAACGTACGTTTGTTTTCGTAAAAATATAGTGGCCGTATAATTAGTTATTAATTAATATAATAATATTAATTAACTAATTAATATCAATGAGGGGCTATACAATAATATGATGAAACATATGTTATGGGGTTGTGAGAACTTGGTTAGTGGTAGGAGTAAGTTTTAATTTTGGGTTTAAACCTCACAGGAGGTGAGAGTTTATAGATTTTATCTGGTTTTCGTGCATTAGAGGGTACAGTCTCACAGCGGTCAAAGAGTTGACCTTGGACATAACCCTGAACAGGGTGGATTTACACGTGAGATTCTGTGTCGTTCAAAAGAAAACATATGTTATGAGGGTAGTACATAGATGGACCACCACGGTTCGGATCGGTAATGTTGCAATTTTTCAACAGATCCTTGAGAATTTTGAACTTGTTTAGAAGAGTACAAACAATATATGATGCATTTGAAGAAAAAGTTAAGTAAAGAAAATGAGAATTGAATTTGATTAAGTAATTCAGGATTTCTTTCTAAATGCTTATTGAATGATGCGTTAACTTTTCATGATTACGATTATCTTAAAAACCTCAATGTCGGTTAGTTTTACCGGATGCACTAGTAAGTTATCGTTATTTATGTAACTTAGCCAACCCGAACGAAATATTCGGACATCGAGTTAAGAGACATTTGAGCACTGAAATACCTGACCCCGATGAGAAAAATAGTCTTTGATTCATCAATGGATACATATAATATACGTATAATGATTTATGCTCAGAATGATGTAATGTAAGTGTGAAGGTAGTCCTTCATAACATTTCCTAACTATTGTTCAAGAAAAATGTATTCCCTAATCAATCAAAATAAGATCTCTAGTCACTTATTCCAGTCAAACAATGTTACGAGATAAATGGCAGGCAAATTGTCCATGAAAAGAGTTCATGAATATATAGTATCACAACATAAATACAATAATCTATGACTGTTTGGATACGTGTTAACTAATACATTGGCATTCCATTAGTGGTTTGGGTAGTGTTAGCCGATGAGGTAGTGGTGGAGTAGTTAGGGGAAGAATTGGTGTTCCTTATAACCCAGATTCAATTCCCACTCTTCTCATTATTTTATGTGGCATCCAGGTAAAAAGCGAATACGGGTGACGCCGGTTCAACTTGGATGAGAGGCGAGGTTTTACCAATTATTCCACTGCCGTGCCTTCGGGAGGGTGGAGGTTGGGTTTTCCGCGCATCTGGGGAGAGTCAAGGGGTTGGCGACGGTCGAGTAATCGACCTTGGCCACAGCGTCCGGTGTCACGGTGGTTGACACACATCGTTCCTTGCCGTTCAATAAAAAAGAAACTAATACTTTAGTGTTCCATCAAAGAGTTGTTTCCTCTTCCAACCGGTTTAGATCTTCGTGTGCAAACTTCTCTTAAAGGGTAGATATCACCACGTGTTTTTCCTTGTAACAATGTGGAAAAATCATCATAACCTTCTCACTTTCAAGAAAGTGGTCACCTTTTATCGTTTCACTAATATAGACGATGGTAACATTTGCTAATCTTTCTAACTTGGTGGTGATCTGATGCAGGCCCAAGTGTAGAAGATCGAGCCATGATATTTATGGAGGCCGATGATCGAGCTTCTAAAGGTGATTTACGGAAACGAGCATAATGTCACACCCCGACCCGCAGCGGAAATAAGAGTCGGCGCATAATTGGGTTATCACCAAAGCACATGACATTTACTATTATGTTTCATAATTAATGAAGTCAAAGTTACATTTTCAAACATCCAAACATGTTCATTCAATACAAAGGAAAATAACCAAACATAGAAATCCCAATACTAAATCGTTTTATTCTTCTAATCCAGGTCCTATGTGTTCCTAGCTGCTGCTGGTTCACCTGTATCATGTGTAAAATGGGAGTTTTTGGGTCAACATAAGTTGGCGAGTGAACCTTATTAGATAAACATTTGATAATGATTTTATGGTTAGTTTATCAATGAAATATTGTGCATAATCATAAAAGAGCAATGTAAGTAGTCAAGCATTGGCAAATAGCAGTTACAATTATAACACTTGATAGCATACATGAACATACCAATATCATACGATAAATGAACTGTGCGATCAAGGCTCAATCAAACGGAGCCGATCGTATTGCATGAACTGGAAATGTAAATTGAACTGTGCGATCAAGGCTCAATCAAACGGAGCCGATCGTATTGCATGTACTGAAATGTAAAATGAATTGTGCGATCAAGGCTCAATCAAACGGAGCCGATCGTATTGCATGAACTGAAATGTAAATTGAAATGACCGATCAAGGCTCAATCAAACGGAGCCGATCGTTGCGGGCACGCCAGGTTCAACCGCATAATAAATGGGGAACGGGCTCAAACCTCATAATTAAATGGGGAGCGGCGGCCTCGGCAATTGCATGTACTGAAATAATAATTTGCATCCAATAATAACTACTTAACAGCAACAAACTAAATACACATGTCATGATATGATGTATGCACAATAGTTTAGTTATAATATGTATATAAACGAAGACACATGATACACCCCAAAAACGTGATTAAAACGGGGAATTTGAAAGGTTCACTCACATTGGGTGCGTTGAATTGGAGATGGTGAGATGCGCACGATTTAGATGAGCGAGTCGACGAGGAATACTAACCTAAATAATAATGGAAAAATATATTAAGTGGATGGATGTTATTAAGGATTTTAATGAAAATTTTAGATATATTTTTATGAGTTTATGGCTATTTTCTATCTTTAAAAATGTTATTTTTAAGTATTTTTAATTGATTTTTAAATTAAATTAAATAATTAAATATATAAAAAAAATATTATTTTTTTAGTGTTGACCGTTGACCGGTTCGGTCAGCGGTTAATTCTGCGCCGGGTGGGATTCGAACCGGCGACCTTCCGTTCGCGTGCACGTAGCTCTACCAACTGAGCTACGTGTCTAACCCGTTATAAACTCGGTTTTAATTATATTTATACTCTTATTTGAATTAACCGAAAATTCCTTTATTTGCAAAAACGTTTTATTTCAATTGAACCGGTGCACGTGACAAGATTCGAACGCGCGACGTGAAGTTAATGTTGCACACAGTCCACCGCTGGACTGTGTGTCTAACCCGTTATATTCTTGGTTTTTATTATACTTAACAACTATCTGTTTTAAACCCGGTTTAGTTCTGGATTAAAAAGGAATGTTATTACACAAAGCGTGCGCGTAGCAAGGATCGAACTCGGGACGTGTATAGTCGTTGTTTGTACACAGTCCACCGCTGGACTGTGTGTCTAACCCGTTTATAATCCGGATTTTAATTACTCTTATGTCATTATTGAATTCATCTTCTTCATTACGAACACAGACCTTACTCAAACATCCGATTCGTGATTAATCTAGTTAATAAACATGATGACTAGCTTGAATGTACTAAACCGAACAGTTTGGGGAAAGAAGGTACCGAACAGGTTGTCTTCCTCAGAGAGTCCGGCGAGAATTTGACGGCTCTGTTTTTGAACCTTCGGCAGAGAGGGTCTATCAACAGAATTAAGGGATTAGATATGAAATTGAACTAGTGTGTATTGATTATCAGTACGTTTGAATGTGCATACCGATAACTAACGAGTTTCCGGCAATTCCAGAAATTTTCCGGCGAACACAGAAAATCCAGCAAAGTCGTCTGTGGTTGATTTGAGTGATGGGTTAATGTTAGTAAAGTTCTAACAATAGATTGAAATCGTAAAGGAGGAGTATTTTACCGGTTTGTGTTGATACGGTTTTCCGGCGACTTTTGCAGAGAATTCCGGCGAACTGTTTTAGGTGCTCAGATGATTTGAAAATGCGACGAAAAGGAATTGGAGTGTTGTTGTGATAGTTCTGAATCACGAGAATGGACTGAAACTTGAGTTATCCAGGGATTTGATGAACTTTCGGTTTCAAATACCGAAAATGATGAAGTTTTAAGTTCAATCAATTCTGACTTAATTAGAAACCGTCGAGCATCGGTTATAACTGAAATTGTGAGGTAAACAATCGATTTGACGATTGGTTTGCCGATTATCGGTTTTCAGATGGCATCATCGGTTAAATCGAGTTTGTGTATAAGTTCCATTTGCTTTCCTAGTGTTAACAGAAAACACGTTGTGGCGGAGTGGTTTAGGGAATGGATGTTAAGTCGTTTGAGCGACTCAGCTGACCCGGGTTCGAGTCCCGGCAGCTTCAAATATTTTTTATTTGTTTTATTTTAACTTTTTATCAAATATAATTTTTATAGTTTAGTTTATTTATTAATTATGTATCGTTTTAACTCAAAATAACCATAAATAATTAATGCACTTTCATAACTTGGTACTTGATTACAAAACGGAGCGGGTTTTGGAGACCCGATTTTTTACAAATGTTACACATAACTTTGGCTATGGGTCTCCGTTTTAGGCGTTCGACAAGTCAAATCGAAGCTTGAAACAAGGAGCACGTCGTGGCAAGGACCCGAAAGGTCGTTGTTCAAGTTTCAGCCCAAAAAACGCGTTCTAATGGGAGTTATGGACACTATTATGTTTTTTGGTGTTTTATGTATTTTGTTTTTGGGCTTGTGTTTGGCCTATAGCCTTTCTGTGGCCCATTTCGAATTTCAGTCTTTATTCATATGTTGGTCTTGTTTTTATTTATATGTTGCTCTTGTTATTCTAAAATTTTTGAGAAATAACCATTTTCACTTCAAATTCTTTACCCTTTAGGTTAAATTTTGGGATTTGGGAAAGATCATCACGTGTATTCGTAGAATCTTCATTATGTATCACTCGGTACATCATGATCAATGCTTACAAATACAACAGATACAAGAATGTTTGATAATGAATGCCACAACATATATGAGTAACTTCTTTTCTTTCACCTTATTAATAGTTTAGATGATTGAAGTATTGAGTTGTTTATGGTTTTTAAATTTTCAAATTGTTAATACAAATGAAGGAGATCTCTATAAATATATGTAAATGAATAACACGATTGTGGCATCAACTGTGCTTGGTTGTTAGATCTCTCTTATAAAAATTTATTGTTGTAACATATCAAAAGTTGATTATCCAAATATTTTAGATGGTGGGAACTAGAGGTGCATAAACCGGTTAATTTTAATAACCAGTTCGGTTAACCGGTTATACCGGTTAATTTGACTTTTTGATTTTAACTAGTTATTTTTTTAACTGGTCCGGTTAATTACTATAACCGGTTAGGTTAATTAACCGCCTATCTTATCTTTTTTTTTTTTGAATTTCCGTGTTTTTTTTCGGTTAACCAGTCTATCGGTTAAAAAAGCCCGGTTAATAACCGGTTCCTATACTATATACTTATAACCGGATACTAACCTACGGTTAACCCGTTATTCCTAAATCAGTTATTACCCAGTTATGGTTTCGGTTAATAATCGGTTAATTAACCGGTTATTTTATGCACTCCACTGGGGAACAATTGACTAGAAATATTTTGCACATTTCCTTATTAAAGGAAATAACCCTTGTTTTTTCTATTGTTCATTTTACATGCTTCCCTATTGAATAAATCATCCTTTTTAAATTACTTTTCTAATATAATCCTTACACTAATATAATCAAAAAGGGTAGATATCACCACGTGTTTTTCCTTGTAACAATGTGGAAAAATCATCATAACCTTCTCACTTTCAAGAAAGTGGTCACCTTTTATCGTTTCACTAATATAGACGATGGTAACATTTGCTAATCTTGCTAACTTGGTGGTGATCTGATGCAGGCCCAAGTATAGAAGATCGAGCCATGATATTTTATGGAGGCCGATGATCAAGCTTCTAAAGGTGATTTACGGAAACGAGCATAACTTTGGCTATGGGTCTCCGTTTTAGGCGTTCGACCGGTCAAATCGAAGCTTGAAACAAGGAGCACGTCGTGGCAAGGACCCAAAAGGGCCTTGTTCAAGTTTCAGCCCAAAAAACGCGTTCTAATGGGAGTTATGGACACTATTATGTTTTTTGGTGTTTTATGTATTTTGTTTTTGAGCCTGTGTTTGGCCTATAGCCTTTTGTGGCCCATTTCGAATTTCAGTCTTTATTTATATGTTGGTCTTGTTTTTATTTATATGTTGCTCTTGTTATTCTAAAATTTTTGAGAAATAACCATTTTCACTTCAAATTCTTTACCGTTTAGGTTAAATTTTGGGGTTTGGGAAAGATCATCACGTGTATTCGTATAATCTTCATTATGTATCACTCGGTACATCATGCTCAATGCTTACAAATACAACAGATACAAGAATTTTTTAGATAATGAATGCCACAACATATATGAGTAACTTCTTTTCTTTCACCTTATTGATAGTTTAGATGATTGAAGTATTGAGTTGTTTATGGTTTTTAAATTTTCAAATTGTTAATGCAAATGAAGGAGATCTCTATAATTAGATGTAAATGAATAACACGATTGTGGCATCAACTTTGCTTGGTTGTTAGATCTCTCTAATAAAAATCTATTGTTGTAACATATCAAAAGTTGATTATCCAAATATTTTAGATGGTGGGAACTAGAGGTGCATAAACCGGTTAATTTTAATAACCAGTTCGGTTAACCGGTTATACCGGTTAATTTGACTTTTTGATTTTAACCAGTTATTTATTAACCGGTCCGGTTAATTACTATAACCGGTTCGGTTAATTAACCGCCTATCTTATATTTTTTTTTTAATTTTCCGGGTTTTTTTTCGGTTAACCGGTCTATCGGTTAAAAAAGCCCGGTTAATAACCGGTTCCTATACTATATACTTATAACCGGATAATAACCTACGGTTAACCGGTTATTCCTTAAATCAGTTATTACCCGGTTATGGTTTCGGTTAATAATTGGTTAATTAACCGGTTATTTTATGCACTCCACGGGGAACAATTGACTAGAAATATTTTGCACCTTTCCTTATTGTAAGGAAATAACCCTAGTTTTTTCTATTGTTCATTTTACCTGCTTCCCTATTGAATAAATCATCCTTTTTAAATTACTTTTCTAATATAATCCTTACACTAATATAATCTTAAAGGGTAGATATCACCATGTGTTTTTCCTTGTAACAATGTGGAAAAATCATCATAACCTTCTCACTTTCAAGAAAGTAGTCACCTTTTATCGTTTCACTAATATAGACGATGGTAACATTTGCTAATCTTGCTAACTTGGTGGTGATCTGATGCATGCCCAAGTGTAGAAGATCGAGCCATGATATTTATGGAGGCCGATGATCGAGCTTCTAAAGGTGATTTACGGAAACAAGCATAACTTTGGCTATGGGTCTCCGTTTTAGGCGTTCGACAAGTCAAACGAAGCTTGAAACAAGGAACACGTCGTGGCAAGGACCCGAAAGGGCCTTGTTCAAGTTTCAGCCCAAAAAACGCGTTCTAATGGGAGTGATGGACAATATTATGTTTTTTGGTGTTTTATGTATTTTGTTTTTGGACTTTTGTTTGGCCTATAGCCTTTTTGTGGCCCATATCGAATTCCAGTCTTTATTTATATGTTGGTCTTGTTTTTATTTATATGTTGCTCTTGTTATTCTAAAATTTTTGAGAAATAACCATTTTCACTTCAAATTCTTTACCCTTTAGGTTAAATTTTGAGGGTTTGGGAAAGATCATCACGTGTATTCGTATAATCTTCATTATGTATCACTCGGTACATCATGATCAATGCTTACAAATACAACAGATACAAGAATGTTTGATAATGAATGCCACAACATATATGAGTAACTTCTTTTCTTTCACCTTATTGATAGTTTAGATGATTGAAGTATTGAGTTGTTTATGGTTTTTAAATTTTCAAATTGTTAATACAAATGAAGGCGATCTCTATAAATAGATGTAAATGAATAACACGATTGTGGCATCAACTGTGCTTGGTTGTTAGATCTCCCTTATAAAAATCTATTGTTGTAACATATCAAAAGTTGATTATCCAAATATTTTAAATGGTGGGAACTAGAGGTGCATAAACCGGTTAATTTTAATAACCAGTTCGGTTAACCGGTTATACCGGTTAATTTGACTTTTTGATTTTAACTAGTTATTTTTTTAACTGGTCCGGTTAATTACTATAACCGGTTAGGTTAATTAACCGCCTATCTTATCTTTTTTTTTTTGAATTTTCCGTGTTTTTTTTTCGGTTAACCAGTCTATCGGTTAAAAAAGCCCGGTTAATAACCGGTTCCTATACTATATACTTATAACCGGATACTAACCTACGCGGTTAACCCGTTATTCCTAAATCAGTTATTACCCAGTTATGGTTTCGGTTAATAATCGGTTAATTAACCGGTTATTTTATGCACTCCACTGGGAACAATTGACTAGAAATATTTTGCACATTTCCTTATTATAAGGAAATAACCCTTGTTTTTTCTATTGTTCATTTTACATGCTTCCCTATTGAATAAATCATCCTTTTTAAATTACTTTTCTAATATAATCCTTACACTAATATAATCAAAAAGGGTAGATATCACCACGTGTTTTTCCTTGTAACAATGTGGAAAAATCATCATAACCTTCTCACTTTCAAGAAAGTGGTCACCTTTTATCGTTTCACTAATATAGACGATGGTAACATTTGCTAATCTTGCTAACTTGGTGGTGATCTGATGCAGGCCCAAGTATAGAAGATCGAGCCATGATATTTATGGAGGCCGATGATCAAGCTTCTAAAGGTGATTTACGGAAACGAGCATAACTTTGGCTATGGGTCTCCGTTTTAGGAGTTCGACAGGTCAAATCGAAGCTTGAAACAAGGAGCACGTCGTGGCAAGGACCCAAAAGGGCCTTGTTCAAGTTTCAGCCCAAAAAACGCGTTCTAATGGGAGTTATGGACACTATTATGTTTTTTGGTGTTTTATGTATTTTGTTTTTGAGCCTGTGTTTGGCCTATAGCCTTTTTGTGGCCCATTTCGAATTTCAGTCTTTATTTATATGTTGGTCTTGTTTTTATTTATATGTTGCTCTTGTTATTCTAAAATTTTTGAGAAATAACCATTTTCACTTCAAATTCTTTACCGTTTAGGTTAAATTTTGGGGTTTGGGAAAGATCATCACGTGTATTCGTATAATCTTCATTATGTATCACTCGGTACATCATGATCAATGCTTACAAATACAACAGATACAAGAATTTTTAGATAATGAATGCCACAACATATATGAGTAACTTCTTTTCTTCACCTTATTGATAGTTTAGATGATTGAAGTATTGAGTTGTTTATGGTTTTTAAATTTTCAAATTGTTAATGCAAATGAAGGAGATCTCTATAATTAGATGTAAATGAATAACACGATTGTGGCATCAACTTTGCTTGGTTGTTAGATCTCTCTAATAAAAATCTATTGTTGTAACATATCAAAAGTTGATTATCCAAATATTTTAGATGGTGGGAACTAGAGGTGCATAAACCGGTTAATTTTAATAACCAGTTCGGTTAACCGGTTTATACCGGTTAATTTGACTTTTTGATTTTAACCAGTTATTTAATTAACGGTCCGGTTAATTACTATAACCGGTTCGGTTAATTAACCGCCTATCTTATTTTTTTTTTAATTTTCCGGGTTTTTTTCGGTTAACCGGTCTATCGGTTAAAAAAGCCCGGTTAATAACCGGTTCCTATACTATATACTTATAACCGGATACTAACCTACGGTTAACCGGTTATCCCTAAATCAGTTATTACCCAGTTATGGTTTCGGTTAATAATCGGTTAATTAACCGGTTATTTTATGCACTCCACTGGGAACAATTGACTAGAAATATTTTGCACCTTTCCTTATTATAAGGACATAACCCTTGTTTTTTCTATTGTTCATTTTACCTGCTTCCCTATTGAATAAATCATCCTTTTTAAATTACTTTTCTAATATAATCCTTACACTAATATAATCAAAAAGGGTAGATATCACCACGTGTTTTTCCTTGTAACAATGTGGAAAAATCATCATAACCTTCTCACTTTCAAGAAAGTGGTCACCTTTTATCGTTTCACTAATATAGACGATGGTAACATTTGCTAATCTTGCTAACTTGGTGGTGATCTGATGCAGGTCCAAGTGTAGAAGATCGAGCCATGATATTTATGGAGGCCGATGATCGAGCTTCTAAAGGTGATTTACGGAAACGAGCATAACTTTGGCTATGGGTCTCCAGCTTGAAACAAGGAGCACGATCGTGGCAAGGACCCGAAAGGGCCTTGTTCAAGTTTCAGCCCAAAAAAACGCGTTCTAATGGGAGTTATGGACACTATTATGTTTTTTGGTGTTTTATGTATTTTGTTTTTGAGCCTGTGTTTGGCCTATAGCCTTTGTGGCCCATTTCGAATTTCAGTCTTTATTTATATGTTGGTCTTGTTTTTATTTATTTGTTGCTCTTGTTATTCTAAAATTTTTGAGAAATAACCATTTTCACTTCAAATTCTTTACCCTTTAGGTTAAATTTTGGGGTTTGGGAAAGATCATCACGTGTATTCGTAGAATCTTCATTATGTATCACTCGGTACATCATGATCAATGCTTACAAATACAACAGATACAAGAATGTTTGATAATGAATGCCACAACATATATGAGTAACTTCTTTTCTTTCACCTTATTAATAGTTTAGATGATTGAAGTATAGAGTTGTTTATGGTTTTTAAATTTTCAAATTGTTAATACAAATGAAGGAGATCTCTATAAATAGATGTAATTGAATAACACGATTGTGGCATCAACTATGCTTGGTTGTTAGATCTCCCTTATAAAAATCTATTGTTGTAACATATCAAAAGTTGATTATCCAAATATTTTAGCTGGTGGGAACTAGAGGTGCATAAACCGGTTAATTTTAATAACCAGTTCGGTTAACCGGTTATACCGGTTAATTTGACTTTTTGATTTTAACCAGTTCGGTTAATTACTATAACCGGTTCGGTTAATTAACCGCCTAGCTTATCTTTTTTTTTGAATTTTCGGGTTTTTTTTTCGGTTAACCGGTCTATCGGTTAAAAAATCCCGGTTAATAACCGGTTCCTATACTATATACTTATAACCGGATACTAACCTACGGTTAACCGGTTATTCCTAAATCAGTTATTACCCGGTTATGGTTTCGGTTAATTAAACCGGTTATTTTATGCACTCCACTGGGAACAATTGACTAGAAATATTTTGCACCTTTCCTTAT
Organism: Scalesia atractyloides; assembly: GCA_947069175.1. NCBI lineage: Eukaryota > Viridiplantae > Streptophyta > Magnoliopsida > Asterales > Asteraceae > Scalesia > Scalesia atractyloides. The sequence goes on from CAMTDV010000017.1 coordinate 9,236,450, forward strand.
TATAATGAAATAACCCTTGTTTTTTCTATTGTTCATTTTACCTGCTTCCTTATTGAATAAATCATCCTTTTTAAATTACTTTTCTAATATAATCCTTACACTAATCTTTAACTCGTAGAAACTCAACTATCCATATAAAAAAACTTCAACTGTTTTTATAATAATATGCAAAGTATTGATTTGTTTTTATAAACTTGTTCACTTTAAATAATATTTTAAGTCTAAAATATATTTTTAGACATTCACATCACCCGAATTTATGTTAGTTTTATCATCAATTTACCTATATAAAACATGAACCATTTTTTTTTGAAATGTATATATCATCCACACAACCGCCCCCGCTAAACACGCGAGACCGGCACTGAGAGCAACAAACAAAGGTTTAAACAAAATAAAAGTTGCACCAACCAATTGTTTCAAAAAATAGACTTATATTTAGATCTATATTTGAAACAAGAAACCAAAAGATCTTATACCATTTGAAAACATGAACCATTAAGCCCTTAAACTTTAGCTTTGTTTGGGTGTTTGATTCATGATTTTGAACCATTGGTGTGTTATTAAAGTGCGTTATGGTGTGAAAAAAGGTAACTTGTGAGTAATGATTATGATATGCATTATGCGTAGTTTAAGTGTGTGAACATTGTGTGTGCATTGAGTTATGTGTTGGTGATCGTAATGACCTGAATGGAATAGAATTGGTATTTTGAGTGGGTTTACGTAGATGGGTATAGGGTAAGGTTCTAGAGTGAACAATGGTTCATTTGTGAACAAAGTGAACGGATCTTGACCTTTGATATCCTAGAGTGAATTTATTATAAAAGCCAATATACACGTTTATTTTTTATTCTGTTGTGAATGTGTGAGAAGTTTGTTTATACACATATAATAAATTTAAACAGGTGTTGAGATGGCAAATGGAAAAACAGATGGCAAGGTCTCGTTTACTCATGGAGCGACTCTCTATAGGGTTCTAGAGTGAACAATGGTTCATTTGTGAAAAAAGTGAATAGATCCTGACCTTTAATATCCTAGAGTGAATTTATTATACGAGCCAGTATACACGTTTATTTTTAATTTTGTTGTGAATGTGTGAGAAGTTTGTGTATTCACATATAATAAATTTAAACAGGTGTTGAGATGACAAACGGAAAAACATATGGCAAGGTCTCGTTTACTCATGGAGCGACTTTGTTTGTTGATCTCGACGTTGACAATAAAACAATTGAAGACGTAAATATTACTAAAGGTATAGCTTTGTAAATATTTTACTGTAATGATTTTATGTTTGGAATCACTGTGTAACCCCTGTTTACCTTTTGGAAGTGGTTGCTGGGGATGATAAGCATGTTGGAAATAATGAAAGGGATCGGAAGAAGAGTAGAAAAGGGAAACCAGTTAAATTGGCGAGACAAGAATCAGTACATGCGGTGCGTGTTCCGTTCTCGGATAACTTGGAAGGTAAATGTGTAATAATTGATGTTGTAGTGAGAACAAATGTAAATTAAGTATTCAAGGTATAAATTGTTGCATTTGTTTGTGCTATTATAGGAGACGTCGGCAATACGGTAACTGGACATGAAAGGTTGATGAAAACTACTTCTACAGGGATGGTGTTTGTTCGAAAAGTTCAAATCTTGGTATGTTAGTATTTTGACTTTTACACTAGTGTTTCTTGGTATTTACGGAAACTGGACAAGAAAGGTTCAAGTGTTTTTTGTATTTAGAATACAAAGTTACTAGTGTAACTGATAAAAGTGTAACAAAAATACTTTGATTTTATTATTTTCGTATTATTCAGATATCGAGCAAGAGTGTAACACTGTCACAATGGATAAAGTATCAATGTACAAGAAACGGAAGCCAAAAGAGACCCAAAAAAGGAAAAGGCGAAATTTAGTAAAAGTAAAAAACAAAACAAAACTTGGCTACGATACTATTACAAGTGTTAATTGTCTATACACAACCTCACTTATTATTTTTATGTAATTCTAATGAAGTTTTTGAGAGTAGTGGGAGAAGATACATAACTCAGGTGGTGCAGAACCCATATTCAGGCGCGAAAGAAGAAGAAGAAGAAGATAAAGGAGGTATTTTTTGACTTGAATTATGATTTTTCTTTTTTGTGTACTCCGATGATATGTAATAAAATATATAACACTTTAATACTAATGTGTATCTGATGAAGTTTCCTTGTTTATATGGATTGCGTCTTTAACCAGATTTCAAGGAAGATTGTAACATGCACGCGACCGATAAAGTATTCAAGTTCAAACGACGAAAGCCAAAAAAGTCCAATAAAAAACGAAAACGCGAAATCTAAGAAACGTGCTAGGGCTAATGTCAGTAAAGAATTACCAGAGATTAGGATGTTGGGAAACAAGCGGTCTCAAGGATCCCCAACAACCCTCCCAAAGCTAACAATAGAGAAATATAACTGAACACAAGAATATACGTGGAAACTCCAAAACCGGAGAAAAACCACGGGACTCCGAGAGAAAGATCCACTATACGACAAATTATTACAATCAGATAGACTATCTCTCAAGATATCTTATTATTATAACCTAATTTTTAAGATATAATTTTTTTAAAATATAGTAATATCATACTTGGATAATAGTAAGATATAGTTTTTTTTAATATTTGGTATTTTAACTAATTTATTTTATTTCCCCTTATAGCTAAGATATGACATTTTAACTTTTAACGTTGTTTATCTTCCCCCGCCCAATTACACCCACACTCTCCAAAGTGTTTAACTAAAAACTTTCTACACTCTAAGACCAGAGAACCAGAAAAGAAAGAAAAACCAAACACTTTAAGTGTATTTTTGGTAGGGGCACTTTGAAACCGAAGCCTTGGACTTCTTTTATAGGCTTGGAGTCCTCCCAAGCTTTCATCCTTGCACCAATGTGGGATGGGGACATTTTTCATATAGCCAAAAAAACCCAACATAGGACTCGTACATCTCCTAGTAAATTGTTTGAGGTTGTTTCTTTGATGAAGACTTGGCAACGAAACATGGTGAGGAAAACGGGTTTTGGTAAAATATTGAAGCTAAAGGTACGTGACATAATGTTATCCCTAGCGCAGTTTGTAGTTGATAGGTTAGATACGGAAAAGATGCGAATTAACCTAGGGGACAGACATATAAAAGTTAGCAAAGATGGTATTAGGAAAATTTTAGGAGTTCCGTATGGTGGGATTAGGATGGTAAAGGATTGTACATGTGGGGGTGAAACGAACAAACTGATCGAAAAATGGAGATAGGTATGATAAGGTTCCAATTAGTTTTAAAAACATTGTCGACGAGATTAGAGGAGATGCTTATGAAGATGAAGGGATGTTCAAGATAGACTTTGTGATGCTTTTCATGTCAACTATGATTGCTTGTACGAAGAACGGACACACAGATGTACACGATGTTGGAATGGTTTTGTTTAGAAAGGAGTATAAAGATCATGATTGGTGTTAGTTTATTTTAGACACTATAAGGGTATGTACTCGATATATATCGAGTACATAAGTGTATTTTAATGTTAAAGTAGTGTGACATACCACCAACATAGTTATCGGGCCCCGAAAGTATGAATTGTTATCACTTCTAACTCAGTCACTCTTACATACCCTTATAATGTCTAAAATAAACTGACACCACTCTTTTTCTAGACAAGACCATTCTATCATCGTGTACATCATGTGTCCGTTCTTCGTACAAGCAATCATCGTTGACATGAAAAGCATCACAAAGTCTATATTGAACATCGGTTCATCTTCATAATCATCTTCTCTAATCTTGTCGACAATGTTTTTAAAACTAATTAGTACCTTATCATACCTATTTTTCCATTTTTCAATCAGTTTGTTCGTTTCACCCCACCTGTACTATCCTTTACCACCCTAATCCCACCATACGATACTCCTAAAATTTTCCTAAGACCATCTTTACCAACTTTAATATGTCTACCCCTAGGTTAATTCGCATATTTTCCATATGTAACCTATAACCTACAAAATGTGCTAGGGATGATGTTATGTCACTTACATTTAGTTTCAATATTTTACCAAAACCCATTTTCCTCACCACGTGTCATTGCCAAGTCTTCATCAAAGAAACAGCTTCAAATAGTTTATAAGGAGACGTACGAGTCATAATCCCTGGTAATTCTTCACTGACATCAACCCTGTAACATTCGTCGTAAAACGGGTTTCAAAACCCGCTCCATTTAAAAATCAAATATTTATTCGAAGTTCGTCGCAAAATTTTTTTAGTTGTATTATCTAATTTGATAATTATTGTTAATGAATAATTAAAACGAAAATAATAACAATAATAATAATTAATAAAGTAATTTAGTTTTAATGTAAAAATATATATATATTTATATATACAAAAAAAAATTAACTTAGTTAATAATTCAAGGGGATAAATATGTAATTCTATCAAACTAAGTTCAGGGGCTTTTATGCTATTTTCAAAAACTTGACCTCAACAAAAGGAGTAAAAAACGGGCAGCGCCCGGACTCGAACCCAGGTCACCCCGCTTCCATCACACACGCATAAACCAGTCGGCGGCCAAGCCTCATTCGGTTTATTGTTAATCCATTAATATATGTATACACGTTTAATATTGACGGAGATTTCAAAAATGCCGCCCAAAAGAACTTCACGCGTAACAGCCTGTAATCTTTCCTTTTTCGCGAATCCTAATTGACCGGGACGTGTATTAGTGATTCATTTCCATGTTTACGCCAATCAAGAACCATCCCTTAAACCCGACTCGATACGTTTTGGCGGAACCTTATAAATACCGAGCCATCACCTCGTTCACCTCACACCTCTCACATACGCTCTCTGTTTCGATCAAGTCACCGGAAGACGAGGAGTTCGCCGGAAGCTTGTGGAACACCGGAGTGTCACCGGGGAAGATAATCGTCATCGCCGGAGGTTTCACCGGAGACCCACGAACTCGCGGAGAAGACCAAGACTCCCTGGAGACCCGACGAGTCACCAATAAACCGGTATATCACGTTTTTTTTTCTTTCTCTGTAATTCTTTCTATATCAAACGTTAGTATATCCATACATATATGCACATAACTATGAAACCTGTAATTAAAAACAAAGAAGATGGCGGACTGGTTTATAATATAAGTATATAAAAAAACTATAGTCCACCTTCAAACTGGGCGGTAGCGCAGTGGTGTGGGTACTGTTGGTTAACCCAAGGGACCCGAGTTCGAGCCCCTGTGTTTCCGAATTACTCGCTGTATGTCAGTCTGCTGTTACAGGCCATGTTTGGGCCGGCCCGGTTTGGGCCTAAATTTTTTTATTTTATTTTTGGATTAGGCTGAGAAAGACTTGGGCCAGACTATTTAATTTGGGCCTAACCAGTATTTCTTTAATGTATTCATATTAATCTAGTATTATTTTTTTTTAAATAAAATCTGCATATTGTTGTAATTTGTAAAATCAATAACATTATTATTATTATTATCACTTATTATTTATATAAATCAAGTAAGTATTTACATCCAAGGATTTTTTTTATTTTATTATTTTTGACCTATCCTTATTAATAATATTGGTATTAAAACAATTAATCGCATCATCACCAATTAATATATTTACTCATCATCGCTATTATTCAAAGCACCTCTTATTTAATAAACCCGCTAAACTATAAACAATACGATACCATCCTTAAATCATAACACGTTCTTGTATTATCTTCTAGGATAAACGTATTCGTTTGATCCATCGACTTTACTCGTGCGAATTCCAAGAAACGTAAACGTAACCTAAGGTGAGTGAATTCTTACAAACTCCCCTTTTTAATTCATGTTTTGGGGTGTATCATGTGTCACTTAAACTAATTCGTTTATTCAATCTCGTGCCATACCATATTATGATTTAAACTTAGAATGTAAAAATTGTTTGTAGTGATGTATTACATATTGTCAAGTTGTATGCAAATTATTTGTTAGGCCCATCAGTTCCTCGTGGGAGACGAGTTGAACAACGCGTGCCTTAAAACTCATTCATTAGGCCCATCAGTTCGTAGAACAACGCGTGCCTCAAAACTCAATCATTAGGCCCATCAGTTCCTCGTGTGAGACGAGTTGAACAACGCGTGCCTCAAAACAATCTATTATTGTATGTGTGTGCATTATTTAATGTTAAGTGATTTGTGAATAAGTTTACATCTATATTTACTCATATGTGGTATGCACTTTATTTTACAATCAATTCAATAAACTTGTTTAAATGTTTTTCATAGGATTCACTCGCCAACTTTTTGTTGATCCAAAAACCATTTTTACACATGATACAGGTGAACAGGATGAAGCAAGGAAAACATAGGAAATGCCTTAGAAGAAAACAATGAAGCCTAGATTGATGTTTAGGACATGATGTAATTATGATTGTATATTTCCCATTAAAATGTATTAATGAATATGAAACGTTATAATAAATGTCATGAGCTTTGATGATAACCCAATCATGCCCCGATCACCTTTTCCGCTGCGGGTCGGGGTGTGACAAACCCTACCACGTTTCTTAGATTTCGTGCTTTCTTTTTTATTGGACTTTTTTTGCTTTTGTCTTTTGAACCTTAATACTTCGTCGATCGCATGCATGTTACAATCTTCCTTGAAATCTGGTTAAAGACGCAATCCATATAAACAAGGAAACTTCATCAGATACACATTAGTATTACAGTGTCATATATTTTATTACATATCATCGGAGTACACAAAAAAGAAAAGACATTCACAATTCAAGTCAATAAATACCTCCTTTGTCTTCTTTTTCGCGCCTGAATATGTGTTCTGCACCGCCCGAGTTATGTATCTTCTCCCCACTACTCTCAGAAACTACATGAGATTACATAAAAATAACAAGTAAGCTTGTAACAACTCCAAATTTCCGTTGTTATTTATTTCCGTGTATTTCGTTTGTATCTATCACTTGTACTCCGAGATTTGATTATGAGAAAGTTATGTTAATGGAATTATATTTTGTCACATCTATATCGCATTTAATCGCTAATTCAACGCAATCACAAGTAGTTATGCTACTATACGAGCTGAGTGTGTTATTGTTTAATAAACACTTGTGTTATCGCATCGCTTATCTCATCGCATCGCAAAACGCAGTTAATTATGTGTAATTATGTTTTATATAAGTTTATGTTATGGTTTGATATTGCTAAAACGCTCGCACGCTCTCGTAACTCGCTCTATCTCAAGTCAATAGTAATACGATGCTTAACGTTTTGCTAAAACACTTAATATAACTATTTAATACGAACCGAATCGCCAAACGAACGCTTAACCGAAATAATCGAACAAACTTGGCCAATATGTCAAGTTCGGTCAAACTTGTGCATCACAAGTTCGCACGAACTTGTCCAGGCCATCAGAATCCTTCAAAAACCACCACAAGTCCGCCCGAACTTGCTCTAATACCCAAGAAACAAGCAAGTTCGCCCGAACTTGATGTATCTAGCCCAACATTTCACCTCACCTATAAATACTCAGCTCCTCTTCCATTTGAACTTGCTGCAAGTTCGCCCGGAGCTCCCCAAAACCGAAGCCCTTGGTTTTCTAAGTAAGAATCAACCCGTTTTCAAGATACAACAACGTTTTACAACGATTTTGCATAAAGTTTTACCTTCGATTTTATCAAAACTTCTCTGTTTACGAAAATCTTCGTCTTTTTTTCTGTTTTTCACTTAGATCTATGTCTAGATCTAAGTAAAACCTTTAAACATCGATTTTTACACAATATTTGGACTAAATGACGTATGTTTCTTTCACTTTGAAGTGGAACGAGGCGTTGTAAAGCAAGATCTCAGATCCGAAAGCACAAGGACGAAATCGTCACTTTGCACAAATTGGACTAAATCGTTCGAACCTTCAAGTTCGCCGGATTAGTCCGAGTTTCTGTAAAATGGCTAAAACTCGCTCCAAAAGACCTCTTCAACCTTGGTTTTGCTCAGTAGCCTAAGGTTGAAGGGATGGACACTCGATTTCCTCAGGCAAACATCGCGAAAACGCACGAATTGGTTGCCAAAACAGTCAAGTTCGTTCGGAAAGCATCCAGTTCGCTCGAACTTGTCACCAGAATGGTGATCAAGTTCACCCGAAATTGATCAACCCTTCACCAAACTTACACAAGTTCGCTCAAACTTGTATCATCCCTCACCAAATAGGGCAAGTTCGCCCGAACTAGTCTATTTCTCAGGAAATCAGACAAGTTCCCCCGAACTTGTACCTCTAGTAAGTTTAGCCAACAAGTTCACCCGAACTTGTCTACTGTTCTCTCAACCGTTAACCGTTTCAGCAATTCGGAAGAATGATGCACTTCTGTTCGCTTACAGGCTGATCCGGCATTCTCCGCAACTCATCTCAGATCCCGTCTCTTCTCCCAAAACGCACGACTGTGAGTATACTTCAACCCCTTTACGCTTAAACACACTTTTGGGTGTCACATATGTTCGTATATCAAAACACATCACACAACTCAACTCTTATTGCAATCCCGCTATTACATGACTATACGTGAAATCTGCTGAATTGCATGTATTACTTGATTTCTTGTACGCCACCCTTAACATGATAGTATACTAGAGGTTGACCCACCACCCGGAGGCCCGGGGTTGTTAAGGCTCGCATTTTTCATTTCTCATTTGTTTTCTCTTTAGGATGTGAACAATTGTTTGCATGCCTCGATCAATCGCGGTTTATTGGTTTACTTGAATCTAAGTAGTTACATAGTTCACAACTCTTACGTATGTCATGGGGTGTATGCTAAACGCTTTTATATCTATATTGTACGCAAACCTGTATGCTCACCTTTACTTAATTGTATTGACGTTTATTTTAACATATATGGCAGGTTGAGGATATTGCTTTGGACGCTTAGATTTAGTTTTGCCTTTAGAAATCATGTAATAAATCTATGGAAGATCGAATCGGAAGTTATGTTTAAGAGATTGTTTTTAATTAGTGTAATGATTGTTTGAGGATTATATGAGTTTGATAGTATGGGATGTTGGACGTTGAATATTGTCCTTAAATAATTGTTATGGAATCTCTTGATCAATCTGATTCTCCTAGTGCCACGCCCCGATGTTTCCGCCATCGTTGGGGTGTGACAGATTGGTATTAGAGCCATAACTATAGGGAAAGTTAGGTAGAATTGCCATGTTTGCCTTAGACTATAGTTAGGATACCAAATCAGACCGTTACGCATCGATTAAACGCCGAATGCTAATACGAACAGACAAGTTCGCCCGGACTTGACCAAGTTCGCCAGAACTTGTCAATCCCCTACAACATCAAACAAGTTCAACTGGATTGAGCAAGTTCGCCCGAACTTGACCAAAACCCTTTTGAATTGAACTTCAAACATTGCTTTTCCTAAAGCACCCACAACATATGTGAAGAACGCTTGTATCACACAAAACGAGTGATCTAGTCGAGATTAGGTGTGAAAACCAAGAACTCTCAATAAGATCATTCACTCCACACATTCTCTCGCACCACGAGATATCTCCATTGAGTTAGGAGTGACATCCAAACCTCGACGGAAATCTCTATTTCCATCTAGTGGAACTCCCGACTTGATCGGTGAGCATAACCACAACTAGGAATGATGTTGTTAAGTTAGGGGTGAAACCCGCATCTTAATAACTAGTTCCACTCCTCGATTTTCAATCTCACCAAAGTCTCGATTACTTTGATGACTTGAAACACGACGTAACTGGAAGCATAAATGCCGTTAACCATTGCACGGCGAGAGCATTTGTCTATTAGGGCCAAATCGTGTGTCCGAAGTTAGAGAATCTTCGAATCACTTTGGGTAGTCGTTGTCTCAAAACCCAGGACACTCCCAATTGATTTAAGCCTACAATCGTCGATTTTACACCTCATCGAGTTTATTTAATATTTATGTGTTTAAATTTATGGATTTCACACTTATTCGATTTCTCGATTTATCGCCTTTACGCTCCATCGATATATGCACTATTCGCACAACTCTCGTAATCTAAAACGCTAATTAATTCACCAACCAAACTAATCGCTCAACCCGCATACGCTCATGAGGGCATTCGCGTCTCATACGCAGCTTTACTCACTATTTACACTATTATATCGCATCTCGTACGCGCTACACATGATTTAGTGAAGATGAATATGTGAAAAATATATGTTTACATAATTATGTGCTTACGTGCTTATGTGGATACGTGCCTATGTGTTTTATGTCTTGATTGTATAATTAATAATATATAATAATAAACTTTTGAAACATAAATCTATCATAATCAAGATCTCATCCAATCAATCCTTCATGTAGATGTCTTCTATGGGATCACACACCAGGAGGAATCTCCAGCGTAACAACGCCAACAAACGTATCGCCTCTCTTGTAGCCAAGGAAATGACTAAGGTGATTCCGCAGATCGTCAGCGAGATCCAAGCGGTCAGCAGCAACACTTTCGTGGACTCAAAGGCCGACACGCCCAAGTCTTCTTTCAGCTTTAAGCAATTTAAAGCATGTGGACCACTCAGTTTCACCGGCACGGACGGGCCGAGTGCTATGTTCCACTGGTTCGATTCTATCGATGTCACATTCTGCCAGAGTGAATGCCCCGAAGCCCTGCGCACTATCAACACCACCGGCGTGTTCCAATCGAGGGCTCTCGATTGGTGGACAGCGGAGCGTAACAAGCGCTGGGAACGACGAAGCTTACGGGCTCACTTGGGAGGAACTCAAGGAAATCATGGTGAAAGAGTTATGTCCTCTACATGAGGTTCAAAAGATGGAGAATGAGTTCTGGGATATCAAACAAGACGGTCCTGATAACACTGGACTAACCGCTCGTTTCAAGCAGTTGAGCATTATCTGTCCCGGTCAGGTGGACACTACCGAGAAAGCCATCAAGAAATACCTGCGTGCTTTACCCGATTGCGTCGCTGATTTTGTTCAAGCTGCATGCACTGTCACCATTGGGGAAACCTACCAGCTAGCCGCAGAGATCAATGACAAAAGGGTTCAGGCTGGTTACTTTAAGAACAGCAAAGTCCAAACCAGGCCATCACTGACCCAACAGCTCCTTCGATCAGTCTCGAGAGTCAAAGTCCAGTCCTCGTGGTCGCAAGAGAGAAAACCCGAGCAAGAACTGTGCACTTACCGCACCGCAAAACCCTCAGCCACTTCAGTCTACCGCACCAAACCCACCGCCGGCAAAGCGGGCGTATACTGGTCCTCATCCTCTGTGCTCAAAGTGCACTTATCATCATGTGGTTGGAAGCAATTGCCGTTTCTGCACCAACTGCAACATTTACGGCCACTTTACCGTCAGCTGTCGTTCATGCCCCCGTCAGCCAGCTCCTCAAGCCCCAGCAGCACCAGCTCTACCAACTCCACCTCGCACTCCTCAGGCTAATCAGCAGCACTTCTAGCAGCAAGCGCCAGCCCCAAAGGCCCGTGCTTGTTACACTTGTGGGACCCAAACCACTTCAGTAACGTCTGCCCAAATCGAACTATCAAACAAGAGCCGCAGCAGCAGCCTCAGCAGCAACCACCACCGCAGCCGCAGCAACCATAGGCTGCGCGTGGACGTGCCTTCAATCTCAATCATCGCCAGGCTCAGAATGACAACAATGTTGTCAATGGTATGTTCCTTGTCAATGGTATTTGTGCTTCATGTTTATTTGTACTGGTGCTGATAATTGTTTTGTATCCTTAGAATTCGAAAAGGTTTTAAAATGTAAACGCGCTAAACTCCCAAAGACTTCCAATGTGGAAGTCGCCACTGGAAGAACGGTTACCGTTAACTCCGTCCTACGTGGTTGTACTCTCGATCTCGACAACCATGTCTTCTCGATCAATCTCATACCTATGCAGTTAAGTAGCTTCGATATCATAGTAGACATGGATTTTCTTCTTGAGAATCATGCTGAAGTTGTTTGCTTCGATAATATGATTCGTTTCCCTCTCTCAAACGGTGATCAACTACATGTCTATGGCGAGACTCCCTCAAAGAAGTTGATGCTTATGTCATGTACTCAAGCGAGCAAGCATCTGCGAAGCAATGCGTTGCTTTTCTAGCCCACATCCTGAACCCGGAGAAAGAAAAGAAAACCTGCAAAGATGTACCCGTTGTTTGTGAATTTCCTAAAGTTTTTCCTGAACAATTTACCCGGTTTACCCCCTACTCGTGATGTTGAATTCCATATCGATTTAATTCCCGGTTCGACTCCTGTTGCTAAAGCTCCCTATCGTCTCGCACCATTTGAAATGTGCGAGCTATCAAGCCAACTTCAAGAGCTTCTTGATAAAGGTTTCATACGCTCGAGCACTTCACCTTAGGGCGCACCCGTTCTTTTTGTAAAAAAGAAAGATGGGACGTTCCGTATGTGCACCGATTATCGTGAACTTAACAAACTTACTATAAAGAACCATTACCCTCTTCCCCGAATCGACGACCTATTTGATCAGCTTCAAGGTGCTACTTGTTTTTCTAAGATCGATCTACGTTCCGGTTATCATCAGTTACGAGTGTTGGAAGAAGATATACCGAAAACCGCCTTTCGTACCCGCTATGGCCATTTCGAATTCGTGGTCATGCCTTTTGGTCTTACAAATACACCTGCGGTCTTCATGGATTTGATGAACCGTGTGTGTAAAGCCTTCTTAGATCATTTCGTCATTGTGTTTATCGATGACATCATCATCTACTCAAGTCGAGAGACGAACACGCACGCCATCTTCGTTTAGTCCTCGAACTTCTCCAAGAAAATCGTCTTTATGCTAAGTTCTCCAAATGTGAAATCTGGCTCGAATAAGTCCAATTTCTCGGCCACATTGTTAATAGTCAGGGAATTCACGTCGACCCTGCAAAGATTGAAGCCGTCAAGAGTTGGATTACACCGAAGAATGCATCTGAAATCCATTCATTTCTTGGATTGGGGGTTACTACCGTCGATTCATCGCCGACTTTTCAAAAATCATCGTTCCTTTCTTGGATTGGCGGGTTACATACCGTCGATTCATCGCCGACTTTTCAAAAATCGTTGTTCCGTTACCGCTTTAACTCATAAGGACAAGCCTTTTGTTTGGGATGCGAAACAAGAGGAAGCCTTTCAAACTCTCAAGCGTATGCTATGCAACACTCCCGTACTCGCCCTACCCGACGGAAACGACGATTTCGTTGTTTACTGCTATGCCTCTAATCTTGGCCTTGGTTGTGTTCTTATGCAACGAGAAAAGGTTATCGCGTATGCATCTCGACAACTCAAGATCCACGATAAGAATTACACAACCCACAATCTCGAACTCGGTGCAGTTGTTTTTTATTGAAGATATGGCGACACTACCTTTACGGTACTAAGTGCACGGTCTTCACCGACCATAAGAGCTTGCAACATATCTTTAATCAAAAGGAACTGAATATGCGCCAATGCAGATGGGTTGAACTTCTCAATTGATTACGATTGTGAGATACACTACCATCATGGAAAAGCAAATGTCGTAGCTGTAACACCTCGAAAATTTCATCCAATAAAAATCCAACACGTGTCCAGAAATTCTTGGTTGTCGCGTGTAGCTGAGGGAGAGACCAACGACGTCGTGTTATATTGATAACCTCTGAACGAGCATCGAGAAAGTCGGAAAATCCAAAGTGATAAAATGCCAAACTTTCAATCGCTGAAGGTCCTTACGGACCGTAACCATCCCAGGTTACGGACCGTAAGGTTAAACAGATCATTTTTCAGTAAGGCGGTTACGGACCGCAAGCCTTTATGGTTACGGTCCGTAACCAATTCAAATCTGTGGGCGCCAGAGGTCCTTACGGACCGCAAGGCATGACCCTCACGGTCCGTAAGGGACTGCCAGCGACAAAATGTATGGCAGCCTGCTGCCCTGCCACCTTTCTCGCCATGCCACTCTCTTGGCTGGTTGTGACACATCCAAAAACACCTGGAGACCCCTGGTAGCACCCTTGGACAGTTGTCAAGGCCTCATACTCCTTCCTCACCTATAAAAGGGCACTTGAATTGCCTCATTCACTTTCTCATTCTCATTTCTCTTCTTCTCTTGCTCACTTGGGAGTTCCTGAGACTTTTGGGAGCACCCTCTGAGTTCTTAGTACTTGTTTGGATCACTTGTAAGTGCTCAACCCTCTTTGTTCAGTTTTTGTTAGGCTTAAAGCCAAGGTCAAAGCGTTGACGTAAAAACGCCTTGACTTTGTGCAAAGACCATTATGGTCCAGCCAATGTTTGTAACGAACATGGCTACGTGATCGTAATAAGGTAGGTGTTAATCCCTCAAGAGGGCACCTCCTGATTACCACGTTTGAAATAAAATCATAATTAGCAATGTGGATGTTATAAAACCTGTTTTGATACCCTAATAACTTGGTAATAATTGTAAGAACATGTTCGGCTCGTCAATTCCAGGTCCAAGGTCGGTTTGCAACCTAAAGTCGCAAAGTTTGACTTCTGCGTTGACTTTCAGTTCTGACCCGATTTAGCCACATTACCTACTGTCCTAAGTTGCATTATGACCATGTTATAATGTACTATAACCTTCTGGAGTTATGTGGGCATGGTCATTGAAATCCGAGTCATTATGCAAGTATCCGTTAAATATGCTTAAAACGCCCTTTTTACACATAAAATGGTTTAAACATAATTTTGACATCAAAACTCTATTCCTACTGATGTAATATCATTATTAAGGTTATTTGGGATATTTATTCAGGTTGCAAACTGAGTTTAATCTCTAGTTTACGCATTATGTCCTTAAATGACGATACCGCCCTTTCGGCGCTTAAAATAAGTTTTAAACATTTTTATGAACCAAAACCTTATGCTTACTGATATAATATATGAATTAACATATTTTGTCATTCAAACCTGGTCACAACAACAGTTTTACTTAAATATCATTTAAACCGTTATTTAGCGACTTAATCGCCATTTCGGCGCATAATGTGGTTTAAAACCACATTAGAGCATTGAGACTTGATACCTACTGATTTCAAAACATATTTTTCAAATTATTAACAGTAGGTACATGTCCCAAACTCAGATTCGCAAATAAGTTATCAATTATATGTGAAATGACCAAATTACCCTTTTTCGGGGCATAGTTTTGTCTTAAGCCATAAACCACACATATAATTGATGTCCTACTGATATAGCATCATAAAATAAATATTTTTGCAGAATGTTTATAATAACAACATCAATTTACATATAAGCTCGTTTATCATATTTTAAATGACGAAAACGCCCTTTAAGGCATATTTTGCTTTTAAAACCATAACGGGCCGTCAAATCAATAACCTACTGTTATAATAACATATTTTAAACATAATGGCATATGGAACTTGTATAGGACTCACCCGATTACCCGATTTCGTTTATATGCATACGGTTAAGCCTATGTGACTAGTTTACGTATATTAACCGAAACGGGTTTAATCATATCAAAATATTCTCATACTCCAGAATGTAAAATGGTAACCCATATTATACAAGTCCTAGTAATTGTTAGGTCCAAAATACATTCTTTTCCGGTCACCGCTTAATCTAGCGTTGCGTACCGTTATTTTTATTTTAAGTTACCCGGTCTAAGTCAATGACTAAATAAAGACCCGCTAACCAACTAATCGGTTAATAATACCATCCATTCCGGACTAGAGACTTCCGGTAGATTGTCGCCAAGCTAGTTATTTTGATTACGGGTGAGCTTTGCTTATTTTTTTCTTATTATTAAAGATTTTGCAAGCCAGGTAAATACTTTAACTTATTTTCCCTTATACGGGCTTCGGATACGGTATACTCATACCGCATGGTTGGGTACGGGATCAAAGACCAATGAGTCGAGAATTCAAATAATCCATTTTAATTCGTATTGCTTAATATTAAACATTTGGGGGTTAAAACGATCGTGTCCTAGATATTCACGGCTCATTTAATTGCAACTGGCCACGACCTAAGCACGGGGTGTAGGCATACACCCGTCAGATGCTAAAATAAAGTATTACCCAATAGGGGTGCACCTATTAAAGGTGTTAGAGTGGTGTGTCGATTAATCATGATCCTGGCATAGTTTTCGGGCTCTAAATGTATTATTAGCATGTAAAACTGATAACATGAAATTATTTATCCCAAGTTATTTATAAAACGAAGTACCATTGTGTACACTAAATGTTTTCGAAATGTTTTCAAAATGAGTCGGTTAAATGTATTTACCAGTGAAAACTGACGTATTTTCAAAAGACTAAGCGCATGTGACAAGTATACGTAAATAGGCTGGAAGTACTCGGTGAAGCTTAAGAGGAATTGCAACCCTTTGCTTAGAAGGCCTTAGTCTGTCAAGTTTCCTTTTGTATTCACGTTTTCGATCCGCCTGTGGATCTAGTTACAAGCGTTGTATTTATTATCTTTGAAACTTTGAACATTCAAACGTTTGTAATAGTAATTATCCAGACTTCCGCTGTGTAATAATGTATTGTTTGGTAATGATGATATCAACTTACGTCACGATATTCCCCAACCGGGCCTACCGGGTTACACGTGGAAATTAGGGGTGTGACAGGTTGGTATCAGAGCCAACTCTCGATTGAATTAAACACTAGCCTTTTGTGTTTAATCTCGGGAATACATAATAACACACATCTCTTAGACTTTCGAGTCTAGACTTTGACCTAGGTTTAATCGTTTCCATCTTATTATTCTAGCTTTGTATTTTGTTTAACTTGTTTTTGAAACAGGAACAATGCCGCCTAAATTTAGACGTGGAGGAAAGGGTAAAGGCCCCATGAGGGGTGGACCCTCAATGACTGGAGCATCCTTCACTGGACCATCCTTTAGACCACCATACAAACCCTCTTTACCTAGAGCAGCCAATTTACCTGAGTACAACCCTTACGAAGGATCCGGAGATTCTTCATCACCCTTTGAACCTTACCGACATTCGATCTCACATGAATACTCACCTCCTCATTCACATTCTCAGCATCCTACCATTCTCACCATTCCCACCAATCGCACCATTCGCACTCTCATTCCCAACAAGAATACTTCAACTCCTATTTCGATAACCTAGTCAACCAACCCTCACCCGAAACCCCTCCAGTTGACTCACCGACCCATATGGAGGAAGATTCCGACCCGGAGGAATTTCCACAAACCTGATTGCACGGACACCCTATCGAGCTGTCTAGTGGCTCGAACTCCTTGGCAGGATCTCCGTTCCGAGGTCCTGATGATTATGAGCAATGATGGGCACAGTATGTGTTTGTAAACACGCCTTCCTACCACAGTACTCCCCATCACCATTCCCCATCACCACATTCTCAAGCCGAGGATGTAGAAATGCAACAGGTGGACCAACCTCAGCCACCACCTGAATCATCATCACAACCACGCCGAAAGCGTGGGGCATGTATGTCGGTACGTGTTGGTCAAAGGTCGGGTTCGCTACCACCTTTGCCACCCTCTTACCCCATCATCCCTGAGGACTCGCAAATGGGTGGGCCTCAAACACCTCGCTAGTGGCGGAACCCCCGCCGCAACCAGCTGTTGAGCCTCTGCCTCAACCACCTCTATCGCCGCCAGATTTCGCCAATCCAATACCTGCATATACAGGACCATCAGGGTTTCACACTGTTGACCCTCCTGGCTTGTATAATTACATTAACAATGGAATGGAGCCGGACCCTTATTATGATGCAGTCATTCATAATAACCTTTATCATTCCTCTTACCCTTCCTACCCACCTCCTTATACCTCTACCGGGTATCCACCTTATGGATATCCGTATCCAATTGCGCCTCAGCCGTAATCACCTCCACCTCAGCCTCAACCACAAGCACCACTTGAGGCTATTAACGAAGCCTTGGATCAGGTCCGAGAAATGCGACAACAAGTCAAGAAGTCAGAGAAGAAAATGACTAAATTTATCAAGAAACTTTACAAGGCTGTGAAAGGGAGGAAGGATGACTAGTATTGTATTTTCATATATGTAATTTAAATTCCAAAAAGTCCCTGCATGGACAATGTTATTTCCTTTTCAGTCCCTGCGAGGACATTATTATTTCTGTTAGGTTCCTACGTGAACCATTTTGTTATTTCAAGTCCTATATATATTAGGCAATTATGTAACGTTTACTTTAATGGAATTTTTTCATGTTATGTTTCATCCAGTCGATCATCATGATTCAATCAAATTTTATTGATCCGCTATATTATCCCAAGATCTATTAGCCAATGACTATGAACAACTAGGAATTGGCAAATGAAAATTTCGGAAGTAACCTTCTGTCTAGCAAAGGTGAACACATTTCTCTATATTTAACTCTCAATGAGGAGTTACCCTTTAATTCCCCGTGACAATTATTGCCACATTATTAAAAAGGGTAAATGACAATGTTCGCACCCTATCGCCTAAGTGATCCAATGAGATCCTGGTTAAATTATTCAAACACTCAATAGCAGTGTAAAGCCAATGTGCAAGGATACAGTAGTGATGCTTGATGCACTAACTGATAAATTCTGGACTATGTTCATCTATAAATGCCTATGATGGTCCTTCAAGACCTAGGTTATGTATAAATATACTACATTTAATATTTAAATCCTATATGGTCTTAGAACCATGTCAACACCATAGTGACTAACCGAATTCATCTTGATCTATCGAAGTAAGCTACAGCAATGGCTGATTCAAATGAAGTAAACAGCAAGCGCAATGACGATGATGCCAACGAGAACATCCTTATTAGTAAGAATGATTTAAGAGAACTTATTGCCGTAGAAGTTGGCTGTCACACCCCGATTTTCCATGTGTAACCGGTGGGCCCGGTTGGGGAATATCGTGACATAAGTTGATATCATCATAACCAAACAAACACACAACACAGCGGAAGTCTTGGAGTTTAAATTACTATTACAAACAAATGTCCAAATGTTCGAAAATAATAATTACAGGCTTATAATAACGAATCCACAGGCGGATCGATTAAATGTTTACAAAGGAAATTGTTCTACAGATTTGGTAGCTTATGGACTTGCAAGATCCTTATTTAGCTACTACGCAGCTCCCAATCTATTCCGCGTTGCCACCTGTAACTTGGTCTTTTGAAAATACGTCAGTTTTCACTGGTAAATACTAGTAACTGACTCATTTTGTAAACATTTATTAAAATGATTTTCGGTGCACTTGGCACATTTTATAAATAACTTGGGATAGTTCAAAATGTTTTACAGTTTTACATGTTTGTCAATACATATGGGGTCCGGTGCAGAAACCGAATAGCCTGATTAACCAACACGCCACTTTAAATTATCCACAGTGGGATTCAATCATTTCATTAGCATTAGCTCTATCAGGTGTATGCCTACACCCCGCGCTTAAAGTCGTGGCCATTAATAACTTAAATGAGCCAAGGATATCCCAGACATGGTCGAATTAACCCCCAATGTTTAAGTTATCAAACAATACAGAATAAAACGGATTATAAGGATTTAGTAAATCACAATCCGATAACATGATCCCATACCCGACCAAGCGGTATTACTACCGTGTCCCAAGCCCGTATAGGGAAAATAAGTTAAAAGTATTTATCTGAGCAAATTCTTCAAATAGATAAATAACTCAGCCGAATATTCAAAAGTAAGCTTAGACGGCAATCTATCGGGAGGCTATTAGTCTGGAAATGATGGTGTTTATAACCAATTAGAATGCTAACGGGTCCTATCTACTTTGTAGACTCGAACCAGGTAGCTTAAGGATAATAACGGTACTAGACGCTAGATTAAGCGGTGACCGGAATAGATTGTAGTTTAAACCGACAAGCATGGAGACTTGTTTAATATGGATAAACATGTTACATTCTGGATTTTGAAAATAAAATGATAAGGTTAAACTCGTTTTCGGTTAAATTACGTAAACTAGTTACGTTGGACGAACCGTACGCATATAAGCGAAACCGGGTAACCGGGTGAGTCTTATACAAGTTCCATATGCCATTATATTTAAAATATGTTGTAACATTTATTAGGATATCAACATGTACGCCATGTCATGGTTTTAAAATCAAGTTACGCCTCAAAAGGGCGTTTTGGTCACTTTATGACTTGTAAAAGAAATTATGAGCAAACTGATGTAATGGTCATAATCCTATTGTAAAATAGTTTATTTATGATGTTATATCATTAGGATATCGAGTATGTGTGTGTTTTAGAGTTTAAGACCAAACTATGTCCCGTAAGGGCATTTTGGTCATTTCACACATAGCTTGATAATTTACTTGGGAATATGAGTTTAGTTGATGTAC
Organism: Scalesia atractyloides; assembly: GCA_947069175.1. Taxonomy (NCBI): domain Eukaryota; kingdom Viridiplantae; phylum Streptophyta; class Magnoliopsida; order Asterales; family Asteraceae; genus Scalesia; species Scalesia atractyloides. The sequence continues at coordinate 9,256,825 of CAMTDV010000017.1, forward strand.
TTACTGTAATTATATTAAAATGAGTTTTGAAATCAATAGGTATCAAGTCTTGGTGCTTTAATATGGTTTTAAACCATACTATGCGCCTAAATGGCGATAAAGTCGCTAAATGACGATATTCAAGATGATTAAGGAAAACTGATGTTATGATCAGGTTTATATAACCAAAATAAGCTATTTAATATATCATAACAGTAGGTAAATGGTTTTGTTATAAAAAGTGTCTTTAAAATCATTTTATGCATCATAAGGGTAATATCGTCATTTATCGGCATTATACAAAGACTTGTGCATAACTCAGTTTACAATCTGATTTTAACATCCCAAGTAATCCTAATTATGATATTACATCAATAGATAATGAGTTTTGTTGAAGAATTATGTTAAAAACCATTATAGATGTCGAAGGGCATTTTGGTCCTTTAAAAGCATGATTTACGATAATTAAACAAAACTTGGGTTATGACCAGATTATTGGCATCAAAATAAGTTATTCATGTTTATACGTCAGTACATAATTCATTTGTATGCTCATTTGTAATTAAAACCTTGTTTTTAAGTAAAAGGGCACTTCAGCAAAGTTTGGCATAATTAACGGAAACTTGCATAAAAGCTCGGATTACTATGTAACCATGTAATACACCTCCAGAGGGTTATACTACAACTAAACATGGTCACAATGCAACTTAGAATTAATAGCTAAAGTTGCTGAATTCGGGTCAGAACTGAAAGTAAAAGTAAAAGTCAACTTTGTGACTTTCGGTTGCGAACCGACCTTAGACCTGGACTTGACGGGCCGAACATGTTTATACATGTTCTAATACTTATTACCAAGTTATTAAAGTGTCAAAATGTATTTTATAACACCTACATTATCATATATGAATTTATTTTAAAAACTAACCCAGTTTGACTTTTTATCAATAACTTTGACCCGTCAATTGACCAAGCAAACGTGGTAATTAGGAGGTGCCCTCTTAATGGTCTTAGCCTAAAGTCAAAGTGTTTTTACGTCAACGCTTTGACTTTGGTTTAAATCCTTAATAAAAATAAAAAGAAGGGATTGGAACACTTACAAGTGAACCAAGGAAAATATTAGAACTCAGGGGAGGTCTCCTTAAGCCAGGAAACAACTCCAAGAGAGCAAGAGAGAAAGAATTGAGAGGTGCAAGGAAGAAAGGGTGATGAACTCCCCTATTTATACTTGAAGTGGGTGATCTAGGATTGAGACAAGTGTTATGGAACGCTAGAGATCACTCCAAGTGTGCTAGGAGGTGTCCAAAACCGGAATTGAGTTAATGGTTTCGAGCTGTGAGAGTGCAGGTGGGTTGAGAGGTGGCTAAGCATGCAGATCAGCAGCTGGCATGCTGTTTCTGTGATCTGACCTCTCCCGCGTGTTGCGCAGGGATACCAGGTCCCTGGCGCGTGTCGCCTGGGGTGTCATTTCACAAAATTTCCATTTTGGCCCCTGAACTTCTCCAAACTCCCATATTTCGACATAAAACATGTTTTATTCACTATGGCCCCTGGTTAGCACTCTCGGGAGTATAACCGAACATCATTAAGTTCTGAGTTCGTTAAAAGGTCACTCAGAGGCATAGATTAAGCATGTTGATACGTTTAACCTCTCGACTTAAATATTCACCACTCAGAGGTTATAAAATAACATGTTGGCGATTTCAGTCCCTCTCGTCTAGCACACGGCATACGAGGATCAGCGGGACACGTGTCGAAATTTTATAGGAAATAAAAACACAGGGTGTTACATCCTCCCCCTTAAAGGAAATCTCGACCTCGAGATTTATTAAAAAAGATAGGGGTACTTTTGTCGCATAGTGGACTCGACTTCCCATGTATACTCGGGACCTCGTCGAGCATCCCACTTGACCTTTATAATAGGCACGTGCTTTCTACGAAGCTTCTTAACCTGACGATCTTTGATCGCTATCGGTTTCTCAATGAAACGCAGGTTTTCGTCAATTTGCACATCCTCGTGCGGCATTGCTAGCGACTCAGCCGCTAGACATTTCTTTAAGTTGGAAATGTGCAACACATCATGAATTCCACTTAGATTTTCGGGTAACTTGAGCTTGTAAGCTACGGACCCGACTCGCTCGATAATCTCGAACGGTCCTATATATCTTGGGCTCAACTTGCCCTTTTTACCAAATCGCATGACGCCTTTCCAAGGAGACACCTTTAGTAACACTTTGTCCCCAATTTGGAACTGAAGAGGTTTGCGCCTCTTATCCGTGTAGCTCTTCTGCCTATCTCGGGCAGCTTTGAGACGGTCGCGATTTGCAAGATTTTATCCGTCGTTTCTAGGACTATCTCAGGTCCTGTTAGTTGGGCTTCCCCAACTTCTGCCCAACAAACGGGCGTTCGATATTTTCTCCCATACAAGGCCTCAAAAGGGTGTATCCTTGATGCTTGTATGATAACTGTTATTATAGGAGAATTCAATCTAGGGTAGGTGGTCGTCCCAACTACCACCTAAGTCGATTACACATGCTCGAAAGCATGTCCTCAAGAGTTTGAATGGTACGCTCACTCTGTCCGTCAGTATGCGGATGATAAGCGGTACTGAAGTTCAATCGAGTGCCAAGAGATTGTTGAAAGCTTTCCCAAAAATGAGAGGTGTATCTTGTATCTCTATCGGATACAATAGACACCGGCACTCCATGTAGGGATACGATCTCGTCCACATACATCTTGGCCAACTTGTCCGAACTAAATGTTTCTTTGATTGGCAAGAAATGTGTTGACTTAGTCAGCCTATCCACGATGACCCATATCGTGTCATTACCACGCTTGGTCTTTGGAAATTCGGTGATCAAATCCATAGTTACCATTTCCCATTTCCAAGTGGGAATCTCAAGCTGTTGTAGAAGTCCTGACGGTTTCTGATGTTCAGCCTTAACTTGCGAACACGTCAAGCACTTAGCAACATAGGTGGCTATGGATTTCTTCAAACCCACCCACCAATAATTAGATTTTAAGTCCTGGTACATCTTATCACCTCCCGGGTGAATAGAGTACTTAGTGTTATGCGCTTCCTGGAGGATCAAATCTCTAAGTCCTCCAAATACTGGAACCCAAATTCGTCCATTGAATCTGAGGATTCCATCATTTCCAGGCATTAACTGTTCGACAGTTCCACCTAATTCCTCATTTGCAATATTAGCCTCCATCAGGGCTTGCTTCTGCGCATCAAGTAGCTTTTTGTTAAAACTGTTTCTGACTTCAATACTTTTGGCGTTAATCCTTAAAGGTTTAATCCTTTCTTTGCGGCTAAGCGCATCAGCTACTACATTTGCTTTTCTGGGATGGTATCGGATTTCACAATCATAATCATTAAGGGTTTCCATCCAACGACGTTGTCGCATATTCAAATCCTTTTGATTGAACAAATGTTGGAGGCTTTTGTGATCGGTGTATATAATACACTTGGTTCCGTATAAATAATGCCTCCAAAGTTTAAGTACAAATACAACAGCACCCAACTCCAAATCGTGGGTGGTGTAATTCTTTTCATGCACTTTGAGTTGTCGTGATGCGTAGGCTATCACCTTGCCTCTTTGCATAAGCACACATCCCATGCCAGTGTGCAATGCATCACATTAAACGACGAACTCCTCAATGCCTTCTGGCAAGGTTAAAACTGGAGCATTGCTCAGCTTTTGCTTCAAGATCTCGAAAGATTCCTGCTGTTTTGGACCCCAATCGAACTTGATATTCTTGCGGGTCAAAGCAGTTAGGGGAGTGGTTATCCTTGAGAAGTTCTCAATGAATCTTCTATAGTAACCAGCCAGTCCTAGGAAACTGTGTATTCCGAAGGTGTTTTCAATGCTTCCCAATTCATTATCGCTTCAATCTTGGCGGGATCAACTTGGATACCGCGCTCGCTAACTACATGTCCAAGGAATTGGACTTCGCGAAGCCAAAATTCGCACATAGAGAATTTTGCATACAACTTCTCTTTTTGTAGCAAATTTAGAATGAACCTTAAATGTCTCTGTTATCAGCTTGATTACGAGAATAGATAAGTATTTAGTCAATGAAGACAATGACAAACTTGTCTAAGTAAGGCTTGCAGACTCTATTCATGAGATCCATGAATGTTGCGGGTGCATTTCCTAAAGTAGGGGAGACTGTAACAACTCCAAATTTCCGTTGTTATTTATTTCCGTGTATTCTGTTTGTATCTATCACTTGTACTCCGAGATTTGATTATGAGAAAGTTATGTTAATGGAATTATATTTTGTCACATCTATATCGCATTTAATCGCTAATTCAATGCAATCACAAGTAGTTATGCTACTATACGAGCCGAGTGTGTTATTGTTTAATAAACACTTGTGTCATCGCATCGCTTATCTCATCTCATCGCAAAACGCAGTTAATTATGTGTAATTATGTTTTATATAAGTTTATGTTATAGTTTGATATCGCTAAAACGCTCGCACGCTCTCGTAACTCACTCTATCTCAAGTCAATAGTAATACGACGCTTAACATTTTGCTAAACACTTAATATAACCATCTAATACGAACGGAATCGCCAAACGAACGCTTAAAGCGAAATAATCGAACAAAACTTGGCCAATAGGTCAAGTTCGGTCGAACTTGTGCATCACAAGTTCGCCCGAAGTTGTCCAGGCCATCAGAATCTTCAAACCACCAGAAGTCCGCCCGAACTTGCTCTAATACCCAAGAAACATGCAAGTTCGTCGATGAGCAAGTTCGCCCGAACTTGATACAAGTTCGCCCGAACTTGATGTATTCAGCCCAACATTTCACCTCACCTATAAATACTCAGCTCCTCTTCTCGTTTGAACTTGCTGCAAGTTCGCCCGGAGCTCCCCAAAACCGAAACCCTTTGTTTTCTAAGTAAGAATCAACCCGTTTTCAAGCTAAAACAACGTTTTACAACGATTTTGCACAAGGTTTTACCTTCGATTTCATCAAAACTTCTCTGTTTACGAAAATCTTCATCTTTTTTATGCAAACTTCTGTTTTTCACTTAGATTTATGTCTAGATCTAAGTAAAACCTTTAAACATCGATTTTTACACAATATTCGGACTAAATGACGTATTGAAGGGGTATGGTCCCAAAAACCTTGCGCCAATCAAGAAAACCATACCCATTAATAACTTCTAAGGAAACTTCGCGCAGACTTCTTTGCCAAAATGAGATTTATTAGAACTCTGCGCCAAATATCCAAGAGAGGAAAGGATCATATAACTACCTTGCGTGGGCTCGCGCAAGGTTCAAAGTTAACCTTGAATATTGTCTTGGGATAAAATGCTTCATTTAACTACCTTGCGCGGGCTCGCACAAGGTTCAAAGTTAACCTTGAATAATCTCGTTTGATAATTCCTCATGCACAAACCTTGCACGGATATTTATATCAAAGCAAGTATCCACCAAACGTTGTGCTAAGCAGCAAGGAGAAGAAAGAAGATCAGTTAACTAACTTGCGCTTCTCGCGCAAGGAAACAGTTAACCCTGAGAAACTTTCCCTTAGCAAAATCCTTGACTTGGTGCAGAAGCAAAGGAATCTTTTCTGTTGTAACAAAATGTACACGTGGCGAACAACAGATGGGTAACAGCTGTGAAACCTTCTAGAAGCCATTAACACCCAATCGTGCAAGCATCTTTTCGGTTATAACCAATTGCCACTTGGCAGCATCTGGAATGGCTGAGGAAGAGCACAGTGATCGCATGCTCACATTTATAAAATATAATGATCTCATGTTGACATGTGGCACCTCCCTAACCGCTGATGAGCTCACGATCGATGAGCTCATGATCCGTATGCACTAACGGATTCCGTTAAAGTTAACAATCTCTCCTTTGGCGCCAAACACCAGCCATAAATAAGTGACTTAGAGTTCAAGGAAAGTTATTCACTCTCAACTACTCTTTCTCTCTCTTACAATACTTTACTTCCGACTACATGTACTTATTCTCACGCCGGAGGGTGGTCACGGAGAGAACCCCCCTTCTCCCCATGGCGAGCTAACGGTGTTCTATTTTGCAGGATCAACCGGAGTACTGTTTTATTCATCATTCATCGTGAAACCAAACGAAGGGGTAACCCTTTTATGCAGAGCCAATTCCATAGATCTACTTAGATTCTGGTCTAGTTGATCTAGGGTTTCGTTCACTTTGAAGTGGAACGAGGTGTTGTCAAGCAAGATCTCAGATCCGGAAGCACAAGGATGAAATCGTCACTTTGCACAAACTGGACTAAACCGTCCGAACCTTCAAGTTCGCCCGGATTAGTCTGAATTTCTGTGAAATGGCTAAAACTCGCTTCAAAAGACCTATTCAGCCTTGGTTTTGCTCAGTAGCCTAAGGTTGAAGGGATGGACACTCGATTTCCACACAAACATCGCGAAAACGCACGAATTGGATGCCAAAACAGTCAACTTCGCTCGGAAAGCTCCAGTTTCGCTCGAACTTGTCACCAAAATGGTGACCAAGTTCGCCCGAACTTGATCAATCCTTTACCAAACTACACAAGTTTGCCTGAACTTGTACTGATTCCAAGGAATCAGGACAAGTTTCCCGAACTTGTATCATCCCTCACCAAATAGGGCAAGTTCGCCCGAACTTGTACCTCCAGTAAGTTTAGCCAGCCAAGTTCGCCCGAACTTGTATACTGTTCTCTCAACCGTTAACTGTTTCAGCAATTCGGAAGACTGATGCACTTCTGTTCGCTTACAGGCTGATCCGGCACTCTCCGCAACTCATCTCAGATCCCGTCTCTTCTCCCAAAACGCACCGACTGTGAGTATACTTGAACCCCTTTACACTTAAACACACTTTTGGGTGTCACATATGTTCGTATATCAAAACAATCACACAACTCAGCTCTTATTCGCAATCCCGCTATTACATGACTATACGTGAAATCTGCTGAATTGCATGTATTACTTGATTTCTTGTACGCCACCCTTAACATGATAGTATACTAGAGGTTGACCCGCCACCCGAAGGCCCGAGGTTGTTAAGGCTCGCATTTTTCATTTCTCATTTATTTTCTCTTTAGGATGTGAACACTTGTTTGCATGCCTCGATCAATCGCGGTGTGTTGGTTTATTTGAATCTAAGTAGTTACATAGTTCACAACTCTTCGTACATGCGTTATGCTAACGCTTTTATATCTATATTGTACGCAAACCTGTATGTCACTGTACTTATTATACGTTTATTTAACATATATGGCATTAGATATTGCTTTGACGCTTAGATTTATTTGCTTTAGAAATCATGTAATAATCAGGAAATTGATCGGATTTATTAAGAGTGTTTATTTAATGATTTTGGATTATATATTTGATAGTATGGATGTGACTTTGATTACTTAATTGTATTGACGTTTATTTTAACATATATGGCAGGTTGAGGATATTGCTTTGGACGCTTAGATTTAGTTTTGCCTTTAGAAATCATGTAATAAATCTAGGGAAGATTGAATCGGATGTTATGTTTAAGAGATTGTTTTTAATTATGTAATGATTGTTTGAGGATTATATGAGTTTGATAGTATGGGATGTTGGGACTTTGAATATTGTCTCTTAAATAATTGTTATGGAATCTCTTGATCATCTGATTCGCCTAGTGCCACGCCCCGATGTTTCCGCCATCGGTTGGGGTGTGACAAAGCTTGTGTACAGACATTTAACACTTGTAATAGTACCGAAACCAGGTTTTGTTTTGTTTTTTACTTTTACTAGATTTCGCCTTTTCCTTTTTAGTGTCTCTTTTGGCTTTCTTGGACCTTGATACTTTATCCATTGTGAGCGTGTTACACTCTTGCTCGATATCTGAATAATACGCAAACAAAAAAATCAAAGTGTCTTGTACTTTTATCAGTTACACCAGTAACTTTGTATTGTAAATACAAAAAACACTTGAACTTTTCATGTCCGTTTTCCCAAATTACAAAATTAACACTGGTGTAAAAGTCAAAATATTAACATACCAAGATTTGAACTTTTCGAACAAACACCATCCTGTAGAAGTATTTTCATCAACCTTTCATGTCCAGTTACCGTATTGCCGACATCTCCTATAATAGCACAAACAAATGCAACAATTTATACCTTGAATACTTAATTTACATCTGTTCTGACTACAATATCAATTATTAAACATTTTACCTTCCAAGTTATTTGAGAACAGAACATCCACCGCATGTACTGATTCTTGTTTCGCCTATTTAACTGGTTTCCCTTTTCTCATCTTCTTCTGACCCCTTTCATTATTTCCAACATGCTTATCAGCCCCAGCACCCACTTCCAATAGGTAAACGGGGTTACACATGGTTCAAAACATAAAATCATTATAATAGAAATATTTTACACAGCTATACCTTTACTAATAATAACGTCTTCAACCGTTTTCAGGTGAACGTCGAGATCAACATACAGAGTTGTTCCATGAGTAAACGAGACCTTGCCATCTGTTTTTCCATTTGCCATCTCAACACATATTTCGTACTTACTTGTTCTCATTTGAAGATTTGGTATAAAATTTGAAATATCACAACACAAAATAACACAAAGACCTATATACACAAACGTATAAACGATATGCATAAGAATATTGTCCAACATTTTAACATCAATATGACATAAGGTATCACTAAATTAACCATGTGAACAAATCACTCATACAAATGTGTACCCCTGTAAAATACAAATATCATTCGATTAAATAAACATTACACACAAGTGTATAAGCATTCATATACAATACTCTTATACATATGTGTACACCCACGGTGGTAACAGCTCTGTATATCAAGTTACATACCATCGTGATTATGTTTTACTCACTAACCCTAACCCAAGAAAACCATTGCTACATCTCAGACTATCCTTCAATCTCAAATACAAAACAATATACACATGTGTACATCTCGTAGTGACAACCCATATAAAAAAATCTGCATAATGTCACGATGATGATGATATGCAAAAAACATAGTAAAATCAAGATTCTAAATCAATTAACCCTAACCTACAAAACCGTATTGCTATACTCGGAATAAAGGATGTTTAAAACCCACAATCGAGCCACAATTTTATGATTAAAACACCTATTAGAACTTTAAAAGAATCTTTAAACAGGGGTTCAACGTAACCCTAGCTTGTGATTACATAGAATCAAACAGAATAGGAATTATAAACAATCGGAAACGGATGTACACAATTAAGATTCTTACCTTTGCTTGGATTCCGGGTATGTATTGTCACCGATATGCGACTCTTTGTGTACCGATGATGGCAGCAATCAATAGCCGGTGGATTTTAAAGAGGAGATACTAAGAATTCCCTTTTTAATAATGAGATGAGATTGTTATAATCTAAAAAAACTGAAATGTCCAATGGTTACCATTATAACCTTCTGCGAATTGTTTATTATCAACTATCACCAAACATCATCTAATTCATTCTAATCTTCATCATGACACGCATGTATTCTGGATATATTCTTTAACTTTTGTACTTCTCTAAAGTTTCTTATCGGTTATGCTTTCAAACAAGTGTTTTAATAGTAAAGTAACAATGCTTGGTGATTTTAACTTTTTTTAAGCGTTAGTTGGTTGAAAATTCTATTAGTACATATATGATGAACATTACTTCAAATAATTTGATATGCTTAACTAAGTCAAATTTTTTTGTTTCCAATCTTCCACCGAAGTGTTCGTCTTCGGATCTTAAGGAGGTTTTCGGGGTTTTCGGTATGTTAGAGGGTTCGTATATCGCTCGTAAGTTGGATAGGTGGGGAAAACGTTTTGCGTTTTTGTCATTCAGGGATGTGGTCAATACGAAAAGAATGGAATGGGAGATGGGGGATGTTTGGATGGGTTCGTATAAATTGTTTGTGGTTTTGGCGAGATTTGTAGATGGGGAGACTAGATTCAAGGATAAGCCGGAAACAGAAGGCAAAAGTATTATGAAGGAGAATGCTACACATGCAAACCCTAATGTAGGGCCGTCGACAAACATTCCTCAAAACTCCAATATTTCGAGGCCTTCACGGTTCGATAATGGAGATGTAGAACTTTTCTTGATTCGGTGCTTAACAAGAACACGGTTGAAGTGATCAATGTTGATGACAGCGTTCGGGGTTTTTCTACGTGGAATGGTTTATCTTAATTTCTTGATTCGGTGCTTAACAAGAACACGGTTGAAGTGATCAATGTTGATGACAGCGTTCGGGGTTTTCTACGTGGAATGGTTTATCCTTAATGGGTAAAGTAGCAGATTTCAAATCTCTTACTTCTTTGAAGGGGTGATTGAATTCTGTAGATATCAAGTATGTCGGTGGGTATGTTGTTTTGTTGGTGTTTAGTAGTGTAGTGGATTGTGATCGGTTTTATGCGGATAAATGGTGGTGGTTGACGATCTTTAATAGCCTTGTTATGTGGGATGGTAGTTCCATGGTGGCGAATGAAAGAATTGCTTGGCTTCAAGTTCGTGGGGTCCCAATTCATCTTGTTGTTGATGAAGTATTCGACTTGGTGGGTGCTCGGTATGGTGAAGTTGTTTAACCGGCTCAGATGACGTCTTCGGATAACAACTTTTCTTATGCTTATATGGGTGTTCTTTGTAAGTCTCGGGGGAGGATCTTAGATCGTTTTGACATTAGTTGGAGGGGTTGTGTTTACAACGTGTGGATCGATGAAGACGTCGGAGAATGGGTCCCGGATTGTGTTGAGGAATATGATATGGGGTCTATGGATGGTATAGATGGTATTGAAAATGTTGTAGGAAAATGTGGTAAAGAAAAGGAGGTGGTGGTCAGTAACGATAGTAATAAGTCGGCACCTAATATTGATGGAGATCTTGAGATGGGAGAAATTCGTGGTAATGGTAAGGATCCATCGGTTGTGGATGGGATAGGAGATGGGTTGGGTTGTCGGTATGAGATTGAGGACGATTCTGGTGGCGCATCGGCAAGTAATGATGATAATCCGAAGGCCAATATATCAATTACCAGAAAGAAGTTTAGAAGGAAATCTCTATTCAAAAATCGGGGAGAGTCAAGTGGATTGTTAGAAAGGCCAAGGAAGCGCTCACGAGATGAGAATGATTAATTTGGATTAGACAAGCTAATTGGTATTATGACCGCCAATCCGAAGCAGGTTGACGAGGAAGAGAAGTGCCAAGTGATGTGTTCGTGACCCCGGATCTAAACAGAAGTTCAGAGGCATTTGTGGATGATAGCAATAAGGAAAATCATGAAGTGGAAAGAGTAGTTCTTAATGTGGATGATCTGAATGGAGTAGATTTTATTTTACATGAAGTAGATGAAACTGTGAAGCTTGGGAAATCCTTGGGAGCTAATGATATTGAGACTTTTGTTCCTCAAATACATGAGGAGATTGCTAATGAAGTGGTCGAGCGATGAACTTATTGTCAGTTAATATTCGCGGGTTGGGGAGGGTTGACAAAGCGGATTGGGTCTGGGGTCTTCGTGTTAAGCAAGAAGTTGGTTTTCTTATGTTCCAAGAGACTCAGTTTTCGGTGGTGGATTTGGGGAGATTCTGGGGGAAAGGGGATTTTTGTTATGATTGGGTTCCGTCGACGGGAAGATTTGGTGGTTTGTTCTCTATGTGGGATCTGAAGATTTTTAAAATGGAGGATGTTGTTGAGTTTTCTAATTCTATGCTTGTTTCGGGTAAGGTGAAAGGTACCGGTTTCATTAGTCATTTGTTGAATGTGAATGCTCCTCAGGCTACGGTGGCTAAACGTTTCTTATGGTCAGAGATTAGTGGGTTGGTGGGTGATGGAGGACGGTGGCGGGGGATTTTAATGCAGTTAGATATGAAGAAGAAAGGCGTAACTCTTTTTTTAATTCGTCTGAGGCGAACGAGTTTAATAATTTCATTGATGAAGCCAATCTTCATGAGTTTTCGCTAAAAGGGGAAAGGTTACTTTTGCGGTAGGTAACAAGTTGAGTCGGATTGATAGAATTTTTGTGAATTGAAATTTTTCATGCAATGGCCAAATACGGAGTACTTAGCTTTGGAGAGGAAGAAATCGGATCATTGCCCTTTGTTGTTAAACATTGTTTCTACCAACTTCGGTCCGAAGCCTTTCAAATTTTTTAATTCTTGGATTAGTCGTGATGATTTTGGGGTCGTGTCAGGAACTCGCTGGATGATGGGGATTTTGTTGGTGACCCAGATACGCGGTTGATGTTGAAGTTTAGGCGTCTTCTGTTAAAAATAAAAGGATATCAAAGGAATAAGTTTGGAAGAAATTTGCGGGATCAGTCAAGCATCATTTCCCATTTGAGAGGGTCAAAGACAGCTATTAACAGCCGTAAATCCAGCCCATAAACAGCTCGTCTTCTATGTTTAGATTGTTCTTCTTAGCTATAAATTGTATGCTTTTTCCCTGTAATAGACACACTGAAAATATACAACAATTCGTTTTTCAATCATCCTTTTGTAACATGGTATCAGAGCAGTGTTCACGGTTCTAATACCGACCTGCTCATCACTTACCCCTGCTCATCACTTACCCAGATCAATCATCCTCTCAACCAAGCTACCATGGCCGAAGCCGGCAACTTGGGAGAAGATCTATCAATCCAAATCGCTAATCTTCTCAAGAATGGCCTCAACTCACAAAATCAGAACCCAAAATTGTCCGATAACCTTCAAATAAACCTCAAGCTCAACAGCCAGAATTATGCTCTATGGACCGGATGATGAGGGTAGCCATAGGCGGTAAATCAAAAGCCCTTTTAAACCATTTATCAACCAATCCACCAAACCAAACCAGCGAAGAGTATGAACAATGGGAACAAGACGACCTAGTCGTCTTCTCATGGCTCATACAAAACATTGAACCAACCCTCGCCAGCAATCTAACCGAATTTCCGACAGCAAAATCGCTGTGGGATGCCCTGGCTATAACATATAGCAGTGGACATGACAAGCTCCAAACCTTCAACCTACATGTCAAGGCGAATGAAATCAAACAGAACAATCTCTCTCTTGAAGAATTGTGGATTATACTCCAAGGAGTATGGGGAGAAATTGATCGGATTGACCCAAACCCTATGACCTGCCCAACCGATATCCAAGCATACTCCAAAATCAGGACTGAACAGAAATTGTTTCAGTTTTTAAACGCTCTTAACCGGAAATATGACCCTATAAAAAGGGAAATACTCCGGTTAGAACCCCTTCCAACTGTAGAAACTGCATACGCCACTGTTCGCAAGGAAGCCGCTCACCAGAAATTCTAGGAACACCTCTCAATGACACACAGGGCATCGCAGTGGGTCTAATGGCCACTGAAATTGAAGGGTTAGGGCTTGCATCAAAAGGCTACCGACAGATCGATGGAAAAAGAACCGGATCAGGTAACAAAGATGACAAAACTCACCTTAAATGTGACCATTGTGGCATGACAAAGCATACCCAGGAACAATGTTTCAGACTCGTCGGATATCCCGAATGGTAATATGATGGTCATAAGAAGGGCACAAAGGCTACAGTTCAAGAAAAAGGAAAAACATCCAGCACCGGCAACCGAGAGGTCACCGGAGATGGAAGCCGGAGTAAAACTGGTTTCGGCGGAATGGCAGACGCAAAAGGAGAAGAAGATGCAGTAACAGGTAACAGGTTTGGGGCGGATCCCTCAAACCCTTTGCTTTATAACCCTAACTCAAAAATAAATATGTCATATTTAGTCCCTGGAAATAGTGGAAATGCTAATATGGCCCAAGTACACCATAAAAAACAAAAACTATGGATCTTCGATTGTGGCGCGACCGACACAATGACTTATGAGTTATCGGATATTATTTCAACAACCAAACCAGGAAAAACACATATTCAAACGGCGAACGGAGGGATAATGGATGTAAAATCGGGAGGGACTATTGAGATTTCACCCACAATAAAAATCTCTAATTGTCTTTATGTTCCCTCGTTGTCACATAAGCTGCTTTCCATTAGCCACGTCACAAAAGAACTCAACTGTATCGTCCTAATGTACCCTACGTTTTGTATTTTACAGGATATCAGGACGGGAGTGATCATTGGGCGTGGCACTGAAAATCAAGGGTTGTATTATGTGGACGAGGTGACTCAAAGTGGTACTGTGATGTTGACTCATGGGACATCGGAACGAGAAGCTTGGCTATGGCACCGAAGATTAGGTCATCCTTCTACAAGTTATTTGCATATTTTATTTCCAAAACTATTTCCAGTTAATTCTATGTCACATTGTGAAACATGCGTTTTAGCAAAGAGCCACAGAAAACTTTTAAACCCAATAATACTAAGGTTTGCTTTGCCATTTTCATTAATCCATTCTGACGTATGGGGTCCTGCCCCAGTTCTTGGGGGGCAAAACCTTCGTTACTTTGTGACGTTCGTTGATGATTGTACCCGAATGACCTGGATTTATTTTTTGAAGAACAAATCCGAAGTCTTTGAAAAATTCACTATGTTTTACCCATGATCCAAACCCAATTTCAAACAAACATCCAAATTTTCCGATCCGATAATGGCGGTGAGTTTGTTAATACCTCTTTTAAATTTTTTTTCCAAAACAAGGGAATATCCCAACACACCCCAGAACAAAACGGTGTCGCCGAAAGAAAAAATCGCATTTTGCTGGAAATGACACGAGCCCTCCTAATTGAATCCCAGGTCCCGAAATATTTTTGGCCTGAAGCCTTGCTACCGCTACCTATCTTCTCAACCGACTCCCAACAAATATCCTCAAACTTAACACTCCATTACACACCCTTTCAAAATTCTTCAAACTACCCTCAGTCCTTACTCTTCAACCACGAATCTTTGGATGTACCGCCTTTGTTCACATACCTAAATTAGATCAACACAAACTTGACCCTTGTGCTGAAAAATGTGTCTTTGTTGGGTATGGAATGAATCAAAAAGGATACAGATGTTATAACCCAAAGACACGTCATATGTTCACCACAATAAACTGTGACTTTCTTGAAACCGAGTATTACTACAATTCCCAACTCAATGGTCAGGGGAGAAGGAATGTTTAGACACACTAAGTTGGTTGAAATATGTTCCCTATGTACCAACTACAGAGTCACCAGAGTCCAATTTCAGTGCCACTGAAGGCCCTAATGTTCCTCCTAACCTGGTGTCTGAGGTAAGTAATACTCACCCTATTCAGTCTGGTGATACTTTTGAAGTTTCTAATGACTCCGAAGATACCAATACTTCTAACCATGAAACTGCCACAGAACAAGCTGAAACTTTGCAGGCAGATGAATCCATACAAGAAGAACCACCATCAAGATATGTGTTACCCCCTAGAACAAACAGAGGGGTTCCTCCGAAACGGTATTCTCCTGAAAAAGAGCCAAGAAGATCTAGTTATCCTATAGCTAATGTGGCTAATGGAAATTTCACTAAGGAAGCCAAAGCATTTATCTCATCTGTTTATTCTGAAGAAACTCCTACAAACGTGGATCAAGCCTTAAAGTCTAAACATTGGAAGGAAGCAATGAAAACAGAAATGGAAGCCCTAATCAAGGACAATACTTGGGAAAAGTGTACTCTCCCGTTGGGAAAGAAATCCGTGGGGTGTCGTTGGGTCTATACGGTTAAGTATAAACCAGATGGTACAATTGAAAGATATAAAGCCGACTGGTAGCAAAAGGGTATACCCAGACACATGGGATTGATTATGCTGAAACATTCTCCCCGGTTGCCAAAATGAACACAATTAGGGTTCTTTTTTCGATAGCTGCAAACGAAGGGTGGCCACTTCAACAGTTTGATGTAAAAAATGCCTTTCTACACGGGGACCTAGATGAAGAGGTATTTATGGATACTCCTCCAGGATTCACAAAAGATTTCAAAACTGGAGAAGTTTGCCATCTGAAGAAGTCTCTTTATGGTTTGAAGCAATCTCCCCGGGCTTGGTTTGGCAGATTTACCGTAGCTATGAAAAAGTTTGGATATAAACAAAGTTATGCTGATCATACTTTGTTTCTCAAAAAAAGAGGAAAATTCGTAACCTGCCTAATTATCTATGTAGATGATATGATCATTACAGGGAACGATAAAGAAGAAATGGTAAAACTAAAAGAAAACTTGTTTGCTGAATTTGAAATGAAAGATTTGGGCAGGCTTAAGTATTTCCTCGGAATTGAAGTACTAAGGTCAAAACAAGGAATTTTCATTAGTCAGAAGAAGTATGTCTTAGACTTGTTGGCAGAAATTGGAATGATCGATTGCAAACCAGCAGACACTCCTATGAGTGTAAACCAAAAGCTCTATATGGAGGAAGGAGCAAAGTTAGCAAATAAAGAAAGATACCAACGGCTGGTGGGAAAACTAATATATCTCTCACATACTCGTCCAGACATTGCCTATGCTGTAGGGGTGGTAAGTCAGTTCATGCACCAACCTCAAGAGTCCCATATGGAAGCAGTTTGGAGAATTATTAGATATCTCAAAGGAAAAGTGGGTCATGGAGTCCTGTTTCAATCACATGGACACCTAAATGTTCAAATCTATACTGATGCAGACTAGGCAGGAGATAAGGGAAGTCGGAGGTCAACAACAGGCTACTTCACTTTAGTTGGTGGGAATCTTGTTACTTGGAGAAGTAAAAAACAAAAGGTGGTTGCTCTTTCAAGTGCAGAGGCTGAATTTAGAGGTATAGCTCGAGGTTTAACAGAAGCCATGTGGATGCGAAGACTCTTAGCTGAGATTGGCTTTCCTTCAAAAGAAACAAGTAAGATTATGTGTGATAATAAAGCTGCAATTCAGATTTCAGAAAACCCAGTACAACATGATCGAACTAAACACGTAGAAGTTGATAGGAACTTCATCAAAGAAAAATTGGAAGATGGTACGATTGAACTACCGTTTGTTCGATCAAAGGATCAGCTCGCTGACATTCTAACAAAGGCGGTTAACGGGAAAATTTTCAGCGATTGTTTAGGCAAGTTGAATTTTGGAAATCCGACTATTCAACTTGAGGGGGAGTGTTAAAAATAAAAGGATATCAAAGGAATAAGTTTGGAAGAAATTTGCGGGATCAGTCAAGCATCATTTCCCATTTGAGAGGGTCAAAGACAGCTATTAACAGCCGTAAATCCAGCCCATAAACAGCTCGTCTTCTATGTTTAGATTGTTCTTCTTAGCTATAAATTGTATGCTTTTTCCCTGTAATAGACACACTGAAAATATACAACAATTCGTTTTTCAATCGTCCTTTTGTAACATCTTCGGTCACATTTATCGGAATGGGCAGCCGCTTGTTACGTAAAGGAGGTAGAGGAGAAATCTTTATTGGAAAAGGAGCTTGCGGATTTGGATGATAAGTTGGAACAAAGTAACCTTTTGGAAGAGGAAGATTGGGTGATGGTAGAGACTAAAAGGCGGTTAAGAGAGAGAGATTATCTTCATCAAAAAGATCTTAAACAGAAAGCGAGAATTAGATGGGCAACAGACGGAGATGATAAAACGAAATTTTTTCACAGGTGTATTAATAAACGTAAAGCTGCAAACATCCTTCTGGGGTTGATTATTAGAGGGAGATGGGAAACAAAGCCTAATGTTATAACACGTGAGGTGTTGAACTTTTTTCGGTTGAAGTTCAAGGAAGATATGGATAGACGTCCGAACCTTATTTGTTACGGGTTAAAGAAATTGGGACGAGTCGACGCTGAAGGATTGATAAAGCAGTTTTCGGAGCAAGAGGTTAAAGATGCGGTTTTCGGGTGTGGGGCGGATAAGGCTCCTGGTCCTGATGGGTTTAATTTCAGATTCATAAGGACGTTTTGGGATGTGTTCGAGAAAGATTTTCTTGATATTATGCGTCACTTTCATTCGGTTGGCAAGTTTAGTTCGGGGGTTGGTTCGTCTTTTATCACTCTTATTCTGAAGGTTGGGGACCCGATAGAGTTGGAAAGATTATAGACCGATTAATCTTATAGGGTGCATCAGTAAGCTGGTATCGAAGGTGTTGATGAACCGTTTAAAGATGGTGATGAGTAAAGTTGTTTCAGAAAACCAATCGGCGTTCCTGACAGGAAGATATATTTTAGATGGTCCGTTAATGGCAAACGAGATTTTGGGGTGGGCGAGGAAATGGGGAAAAAATTGTTCTTGTTTAAAATTGACTTTGACAAAGCTTATGACAACGTCAATTGTTATTGGTTTTAGACCAAATGGAGTTTCGGTGGTTGTGGTGGTATTCTGGTTTCGGCTCGCTCCGCGGTGTTGGTTAATTGGTCGCCGACCTTTGAGTTTGGTTGTCATAAAGGTATCCGCCAAGGTGATCCCATATCTCCTTTTTATTTATTATATTAATGGAGGCGTTTTCTGGTTTAATGAAAAAAGCAAGTGACAGTGGAGCGTTTGATGGGGTTCGTATTTCTATTGAAGGGCCAATTTTAACACATTTATTATACGCGGACGATGCTATGTTAATGGGGGATTGGTCTATCTTCAACTTCAATAATATGAAAAGGATTTTGCGGATTTTTTTCTTATGCTCTGGTTTAAAAATTAATCTTCATAAATCCGTCTTGTTTGGTGTGGGAGTAGATAGCGAAGAGTTGAAGTTGCAAGCAGACGCATTAGGATGTATTTGGGTATTCAGGTGGGGGCGAACATGAACAGAGTGGCGAATTGGGACCCGGTAGTTAACACTTTCAAGAAAAGGTTATCAAAGTGGAAAGCCAATACGTTGTCTATTGGTGGTCGTGTGACGCTAATTAAATCGGTTTTGGATAGTTACCGTCTTATTATTTCTCTTTGTTTAAGGCGCCGAGGAAGATAATAAACGTGCTTGAAGTTTTGATTAGGCGTTTTTTTACGGGGAGGGTCCGATGATGTTAGGAAGATGTCGTGGGAGGTGGTTGCGAAGCCCATAGATAAAGGAGGGCTGGGTGTTGCTAAATTGGAGTTGAACAATTTAGCGTTGAGTTGTAAATGGTTGTGGTGATATTATAATGAACAGGAAGCGATGTGGAGAAAGGTAATTACTGCGATACATGGGACAACTCGGTCTTGGGGGTTGGCTCCGGTCAACAATGCTTTAACAGGTGTGTGGAAGACTCATGTGAACTGTTGGAACAAGCTAAAGGTGGATGGTTTTGGGTTAAATGCTATGCTTCGAGGTGTCGTTGGGAATGGTAGTCAAATCCGGTTTTGGTTAGACTCTTGGCTTTGTTCGGAACCATTGAAGGATAAGTTCCCGTCCTTGTTTTTGCTGGAAAAGAACAAGAAGGTTTACATTCGGAATCGGCTTAAGGTAGTCGGTACTGTGCATATTATCAATTGGGAGTGGAGTCGGCTTCCTTCTTCTGCCGAAGAAAACCCAAGTAGGCAACAGTTGGAACAATTGTTACATGGGGTAGTTATGGAGGATAGACAAGATAAGTGGGATTGGTCCGACGGGAAGAATGTTGGGTTTACGGTTTCGTCGGTTAAAAAGTGGATGGCGGGTTCGGGGATGGATGAAGATACTCTCGTATTTAAATGGCTTCCGATTAAATGCAATATTTTCATGTGGCGGGCGTTTTTGGATAGACTGCCTACCAGAGTAGCTTTGGCAAGGCGAGGCATTAAAGTGGCTAACAACTTCTGCGTCTGGTGTGATTGCAAAGAGGAAACGATGGAGCACATTCTTACAGGTTGTGTGATATCGGCTGGGGTGTGGAACGGTTTATCTAATTGGTTTCGAATTCCAGGCATATATGCGTTTCAGGTTCAAGACTTGGTAAAGATGCACGAGCTTTGTGGAGCGTCTGGGAACAAGAAAGAGATTATTCATGGGTTAGTTACTCTTGCGTGTTGGCGGATTTGGAAAGCTAGGAACGAGAAAATTTTCAATGGCAAGGAATCGCATGTGGTGGATTTGATCTCGGACATCTAAGGCTATAGGTTTTCTATGGTATAAGCATAGGTTTAAAGGAGAGTGGGATAGATGGAGTATCTTTGATGTAATGTAATCGTATTTGTTCTTGTGGCTTTCGGCTTCTATCTCCGTCTTGGTGATAGTTTGTCAGGTGTTTTGGTTTTTTATGAAAGTTAATTTTCAACCATTTAGCAACTTCTTATGATTTAGTTTTAGATTAAATGTTATTAAACTAAAAAGAACTTGTGTACATAATACTATGTCATAAATATATCTATTATCTATTATTATATATAATAAATAAATGAATGTTTTTTTGTGCTGAGGTGTCATAATTTTAGTGCTCCTAGATTGTTTTTTGGCGGGAAAGTGTGCTGGTTTTTTTTTTTTTTTTTTTCTTCATTCGTGAATCACCATTAAATGTGATTTGACCCGTAATTTTGGATCCTATTTATTCATGTAATATTCATCTAACACACACTCTATTCAGAATTCTCTCTCCTATTTCTCCCGATTCTCTCATTTGTCTCTTCAGAAATCTTCTTTTATCATCAGAGAATCTTTCATCATGGTATGCACTCTCATCTATTATCTTCTGACATAGTGTTTAAAGGTTTTAATGTTCTTCATCTTCCTTAGTATTTTTGTTGTTTTCATGTGATGTATTCATTTGTATTCAGTCCCTGTTGATGTATTTGGGTTTTTTCAAACCAGATCTACGTTGTGGTATACGTTTTTCTTATACAACGTAATGATAACGTTGTGTATTTTGGATTTTATGATTATTTGTTTCCTGATTACTATGTTACACGTAAAAAATCTTAATATTTATGCGTTTAGGGTTCGTCGATTTTAGAGTTCATCATGTTTTATCCTTCTATTTGTTTGGTTTTTATGTTATCTGCTTACGAAATTCGTCATTAAAAGTTATAATTTATGATATTTTTTCGTTTAGTTCCCGTCGATTCTGGGTTTTTTTATTTTTTGGGTTTTATTTGCAGGTTGAATTTTTTGGGTTTCTTTTACATCGTTCAACTATCGTTCCTATTTTATCTGATTTATGAATAGATTTTAGGGTTTTCCATGCTTAAGGAATTTATAAATTTCTTGATTTAGAATTTATGTTTTTTATGGTTTTATATTTGTTAATGAATAACATTGTTTTGTTATCAATATTTTGTTTACTTTTTCAGCATCAACATTATAACCAGGAATGATGTCCACGTTGAAGTCATCTGGTCAATATCTGACAGCAGATGATTAATTGATAGCGAATGGCAATTTTTGGTTGAATCTGATGATAATTGTTTAAATCAGACAATGGATCTTTCTGGTTTTGATGACTCCAGCGACAATGACGACGTTTCCATTTACGATGTTTTTGATGAGGACGACGATGTCTTTGAAGATGACCATTCATAATCTTGATGGAGTTGATACCGTTATTTCTTTTCGACCAATGGTCCTGGTGGTTTAGATATGTTGCAAATGAATGGTGAACCAAGTTTACAAAGCCGAATGGTATAAACGCGCCTCAGAAATGCACCTTTGTCTACTCTCCGGATGCAGGCAAGCTGATTTTGAAGAAAGTCTCCAAGTAGTATTTTGTTTGGTTTTAGTACAAACTTCTTTTGAACATGTTTTGGTAATCTATGTTTTTATTTAGTATTTATATTTCTTTTCTGTTGCTAAAGAGTACAATATGTATATGCTTTAAATTATTGGTAATCTATGTTTTTATTTAGTATTTAGTATTATCTTACATATAAATTATTTTGGCGACTGTTTTTTAATGAATTGGAATGTGTACAACTAAGGCTATTCAAAAAGCTCGCGGCTCGTAGCTCTGCTCGATTAGCTCGGAAAAAGCTTGCTCGATATGGCTCGGTTTAAAAGTGAGCCGAGCCGAGCTGGCTCACTTTGTAGCTCGCTCGTTTAGCTCGGATTATTTTACTTATAATAAATTTTAATTTTATATACATTATAATATATATTACCAAAAATCTGATTACTATTTACATGTATATAGCTTTGTAATTTGATATCTATGGCATATTTGAAGGTTGATTACCATACTAATGAATTAATATTGTATTTCATTGAAATTAAAACTTATTTTGCATTGTTGAACTTGATTTTGGTTTTGTAATGTATTAGGAAAGCCAGTTCTTCTTTTTCAAAAAGAAATCACATATTATTCTTCTTCCTATTATTCTTATGTATGTGAATATGAATCTGCTTCCTGAACTTATTTTGAATCTATTCTTTTAAAGTATTGAATAATATTTTAGGCTACTGAATTTTAAGAGGTATATATTAAATTTTGTTTATAAAATCGAACCATACCAAGCCGAGCCGAGCTTAGATTTTCAGCTCGGTTTCAAAAACAAGTCAAGCCAAGCCAGCTCGATTTATAATCGAGCCGAGCCCGAGCTTGGCCTGGGCTCGGCTCATGAACAACCTAGGCCTTGAACTATATTTTTCGATGGTAGCTTATTTAATACGCAACTTTTGTAGGTAGGAATATTTTATTAATTTACATATACCATTTTTATTTTAATATACTTTCTAAATACATAAATTCAATTATTACACATTGTAAATTGGAAATTTGATATTAGACCATGGGGTTGGTTCCCCTTTCCCATGGTCACATCATCTTCACCTCACTTTCACATCATCACCTTCTTCTTCCTCTTCTCCTAACCCTTATTAATACACAACTTTTGTAGGTAGGAATATTTTATTAATTTAAATATACCATTTTTATTTTAATATACTTTTTAAATACATAAATTCAATTATTACACATTGTACATTGGAAATTTGATATTAGACCATGGGGTGTGGTTCCCCTTTCTCTACCATTCATCACCTTCTTATTCCTTCTCCTCTTCCCCTAACCCTAGGAAATGGTTTCCCGTCATCTTCATCCAATCAAAGTTAGAGAGAGAGAGAATGAAGAGAGAGAGGTCGGGGAGATCGGGATGTGGCCACCGATTGCACCGATCCCGATTGGAAGGGGCGGTGTTCCCGTCGGGGGAGGAGGTCCATGTTTGCCTCCCGATGCTTTTCCCCCCTCCACACCCCTAAAAGTCGATTATTGATAACTATAACATAATATCATACCTTCCTTTGTTAACGTACCATTTCTAATCTAATTCTTTTAGTATATATAAATTGATGGACTATCATTCTTTTAAATCACATTTCATTGCATTCAATCTAAACTTGTGAACGTAGAATCGGTATGCTTGAATTCCAATTTTTTTATTTTTTTTTTGTATGTGAACCTCAGGTTCAGAACCTGCATGCTAATTGTTTTATTACATTATGTTTATCATTAGTTTATATTTTGAGGAAGTATTCTTTTTTATGAACAGTCTTGAAATGGAGGTTTCAAAGGTTAGCATGCTTAATGATCTTGATACTTTTTCAAAAAACTATTCGATCAGAGTGAAGATCGTTAGCATGTCGAGGAAGATGATGAATCAGAACAAAAATGAAACATATTGCCTTGATATGATTTTTATGGATGAGACGGGTATATATTTGTCTTCTATTTGTTTTTTTAAATATAAATACAGAAATGTAAAAAAAACATATTTTATATCTAATTGTATCTTCCATATTGTTAGGGAACTATGATACAAGCCAGCAACTGTCTGCATAAGATGCTAGAAAGATTCGAAGAGTTCCTTCAGTTGGATCAATGTCTTCTCTTCACCAAACCGTCGCTTGCTGCTAATAAGTCCAATGCTAAGTATATCAACAGAAATGACAAAATATCTTTGTATTTCTATACTTCTGTTGAGAAATGCATTGACTGGTCTGGACCGAAATACAATTTTAAGTCCGTTAACCTAAACGATGTGGTTCAAAATAAATTTGAAGTTAATACGACTATTGGTATGTTTCAACAAATATATATATATATATGTATATATATACACACACACACTGTTTTTTTAGTTTTTTGTTCCATATACACATACTAAAAACTCTTTTGATTTAACAACATAATTTTTTGTATAGATTTTATTGGTTTTGTGGAAGTATGTTTCAACCTAGAGGATACTACAAAGAAGGATAGGACCAAGGGCAAGAGACTTAATCTTAAACTTGATGACCTTGAGTGAGTTATTTTTATTGATTTTTTTACATTTCGATGTTTAAAAGCATTATAAGGTAGCTTGATTATTTTATGTTTTATGTTGATATTTTAGAGGTCAAAAGTGTCCGGTTACATTGTGGGATGCTTTTGCTATTGAGATGTTTGCGTACATGAATGATAAAAGATGAGAGAAATTTGTTGTTATCGTTTGTCACTTTGGTACGATCAACCTATACAAAGGTACTATACAAACTTCGTTAATTTATTTTTTATTTATTTACTACTTTAAAATCATCATTATTTATAGATTTTATTTTTTACGTTATTATTTATCTATTTCTTTTTTTTAATTCAGGCAAACGTGGACTTGCAAACCATTTTGAGCTTCGTAAACTTTTCATTGACACTGACATTGAAGAAATAGCCACTTTCAGAAAGAGGTATACTTACTAATACGCATAATGAACTACAAACAATAATATTTGAATGAACATTTTTTTGTAATTTTTTTTCCGTCCATGTATCGTACGAATATTTTTAGGTATGTTGAGAAGATTTCTGCTTCATCTTCATCAAATGATCATGTTGGCTCGTACATTATTTCAAGTGTTCAAGATGAGTTCCTTAATAACGATGATTTCATACTCATTGCTTACCTTGGAACCATATTAAAGGTATTCCTATATTTTTTTTTTCGTTTAGTTATAACTTAAAAAAAATACTTGTATTTTTTATAGTTTAGTCTAACTATTTTTTTATATTAATAGAAAAAGAAGGTTTTGGTTCTCGGCACAATTACGGCCACATGCACTGATAAGCTTTGGTATTACAATGGTTGTAACCACTATAAGTCCTGTGTGGAAGAAAGATTTATAACGAAAGAGAATGTGGATGGTTCATGTGATGTTGATGATACAAAAGCTTTGGTTTGTACAAACACTGAATGTCAAGGAGTCGACATTTATTCAATTCCGCGGTACGAGATTACTTTTAGTTCCATGTACTAATAAAAACCACACTTTTGTTATTAGTCATACTAATGTTTACTTTTGTTTTTAACTTCAATAGTTTCAAGATACCTATCAGGGTGCAAGACTCTTTCAGTACTGTGTCTTTGACATGACACTCTTTGATTACGAAGCTTACAAGATTTTTAAGAAATCTGCCAAAGAGTTACTTGCAATCCAAAATCAGATAATAAGTATGAAAAATTTTGTTTATTTACACAACAATTCCAATATAAAAATCAAATCAAATGATTTTGGTGGACGTTAATAAAAATTGAAGATCTATTAACACGATGTAGCTTTCAAAACTTTAAGTTTTTAATTAATTCTTTTTTGACAAAACTTTATGCATTAAAAAATAAATAATAGTATAATTTACTTTCTCTAGCCCGGGAAGCAATCCCGGGTGATAACCTAGTGTATTTATACGTGCATCTATTTAAAAGACAACCGAACATACATATTCCGATGTAAAGAAGAGTAGAATTCATTTAATTTTGTAATAAAATCTTCATTCAAAATTTGAAGAACTAGACAGAATACCTTATTATTTATAGTATACTAATAAAAACACAAAATACATTACCAATCGTGTAATTCGGTATATGGTTTAATACGATCCCCCACATAAAACCCATCTTCTTTAACTAACCAAAAACATCTTCCTGGTTGGCGGAATTCCCTTTTTGTGCAATATGTATCACTTATATGATCGGTATAACAATCAAAAAAAGCAATCTTTGAATTCCAATAAAAATGGGCATAAAATAGGGTCTTGAACGTGGCACCCTCGCAAAAGCTCCAATTTTGGTTATCGTTTGATGCAAGCGTGTGATTTCCAAGATCATCGTCGCCTGACTGTACATGTACTGTGATAGGATCCTTAATCCCATTATAAATATAAACGGTCCAATAGTGGAAGAAACAGGTCTTTTTTGTTGTGTTAGATATCATAGGTGTGATTTGAGTGCTTCCAATTAGAGAGACATTGGTTGTGATAACAAGGTAGACGAACAAGAAAAATAAACTCTTCATTATGATTGATCTAAGTGTAGTAGTACATGAGCATATAAGAAAACAACTTTGTTGTATATATGGAGGGAACAAACAAGTTGGTAAATTCATTATAAATAAATAATAGTCCAAGAATGATAATTTTTAGGAAACTGAATTATTAGCAATTATTAAGATTTAATGTTAATTAACTTAAATGATATGTCATTCTAAATTTGTTGATGCAAATTCTTTAAAATAATCCAAAATTTATAGAAACTGTTTAATTTTTTGTACAATAATGAGATACCATGTACAAGAGAGAATTATCTACGAAGTTAGGAGACAAGCTCAACCATTGATCTTCCAAGATCAAGGGCTCAAAACTAATGGTGGCATTTCGTAAATATAAGGTTGAAACAATTGAAGAAACAAATAGAGAAATGGTATTATGGTCTTTTCTCACTTGTACTCTTTCCCTCTTAATTTTCAAATGGCTATAACTTTTTCATACGTTAATATTTTTTTTAAAAGATTACACGTATTAACTAGCATTTCATTCTCTTTAATTCGAGCAGCCTATTGCTATAGTTTTCTTTAAAAACAAATTACATGATTTTGAATTCGCATTACGTGATTACGTGATTTTGAATACTCAGCACATGACTACGCAATTTTGAATATTCATTACGTGATTACGTGATTTCATTATAGTATGTTGAACCACACTAAGTGATTACGTAATTACGTAACAATAGTTGACTATGTATTATTACGTAACTACGTGATTTTAAATACCAATTTCGTGATTACATGATTTCATTATACTATATTTGATGTGGAGCTACACTAAGTGATCACGTTATAAGTATAATTGTAATAACATCAGTTATAAAAAATCATATTGAATGTGTAATCAGATATTGAACGTGTAATCACGTAATGGTTTATGTCGAATGTGTAATCAGGCAATAGGTATTCAAAATACGTAGTCATGTGTTGTGTATTAAAAATCTAGTAATCACATAATGAACTAATGAATATTCAAAATCATGTAAATTTTTTAAGAAACTATAGCAATATGCTGCTTGAATTAAAGAGAATGAAATGCTAGTCAATACGGGTTATTTTTATTTAAAAAAATATTAATGTATGAAAAAGTTATAGCCGCTTAAAAATCAAGGGAGGAAAGTTGTTTTAAGTGAGAAATGACTAAATTACCCTTCAAGTCAATGTCACTTGTCCTCCTCTCCATGTCACCTATACTTCGTATGAAAGATTTGTCTTGTATAGGATCCCTTCTCACAATAATGAACCTATGTCTTAAAGTATATGTTATTTATCATTAGCTAATTACCTATCTATATACTACCTTATTAAGAGAACTAGGATTTTTGCCCTTTTGGTAATTTTACATTGTGTATACATTTTGAAGCAACATGTACAAGAGAGCCAAACTATTTTATAGAGAGTAAACTTGCCCATTATCCAAAAATAAGATACTTTAGGGGTATTTTAGGGATTTCAACACCTTTTTAACCTAACAATTTATAATTAACATAAAAGTAAAGTTAATACAAGTGAATTAATTGAAATGGATCTCAAGGGACTATAATAACTTTTTATTGGTTACATTTTATGTAATGTTAAATTATAATTAACATAAAAGTAAAGTTAATATAAGTGAATTAATTGAAATGGATCTCAAGGGACTATAATAACTTTTTATTGGTTACATTTCATGTAATGTTAAACCTGAAAATAATCTATATCTATAATATGTAATACCTTATTAAAAGAACTAGGTTTTTTACCCATTTGATAAATTGTCACAAATTTTGGTATTATAGCTAGGTGTTTTACTCTTTTCGTAAATTCTCACCAATTTATGATGGCATACGAAAAGACTCAAAAAAAATCTCTATTTTTTTACATTTTTTCTTTCTTTTCTACCCTTATCTTCCTTCATCATCATTTAATCCTAGGTCACACCTTCAGTTTTGCATAAATACCATCTATCATGTTTAATCCTAAAAAAAATTAAGATGGCAGATTAAAAGTCACACCTCAGTTTTGCATTAATACTATCTATGCAAATTGGCATACTAAAACAATTGGCATAAATATTCGTTTCTCTCTGGCTCGTTGTGGATTACAAACTTGATTGGCCTCCGAATCCGTTCGACAACACACAATCACCATCCGATCACCACCAAACAAAATCAAAGTAACCGTAGAACTGTCTGGAACGATGGGCTTCCTGAAAGAGGAAAGAGGCTTTAGGCGTAGCCACTGCTTGTGCATGTGAACTGGTATTGGATAATCCACAAATATGCTATTGTAAAACGAAAGAGCGAGAAAAATATGATTGTTTCTATCTTTTTTGGCATTCAAATGCCCCAGGAGAAGTTTACCAGGTAATGTTTCTGTTAATGTCCGGCAGATAGTTTTATTTGAAGTAAATGTTTGTTCGCGTGTGTGTTAAAATTTGTGCCTCCCTTAGTCTGTCACACCCCAACCGATGGCGGAAACATCGGGATGAGACGAAAACGAGATTGCTCATTGCTCACAACGCTAATAAATGACAATATTTAATTAAATCCAAATTTCATTTCACAACATTGTCAAATACAACATGAAGCAATACAATAAGTTCATAAAACATAACAAAATTTGGTACAACATTTATAAATCTAACGTCTAAAATGTGTGTATCTAAGTCCTTGCTATTTTGATTTCATAGCATCATCTCCTTTAACCTGTAACATGTTTTAAAATAAAGTCAATGCAAAAGCAAAGTCGAATACACAAGTTTAAGCATAGCACACGTATACGAATAAAGTTTTAACAATCCTCATGGCAACCAAATCTATACAAGAGCAATATCAAGGCATGCAATACTAATAATCAAACCCTTAACGCAATCACGATGTTTTAACATGACCTCACGAATAACACGATGGATGCGTGAATTCCTATAGCGCTAAGCATGTCAAACGAAGGCTAAAAATAGTTAATGACTAAAGCATAGCATAACGAATATCCCAGACAAGCAACAAGTATACGATTCAAGTAGTCATGTGTATAGGATTGTTTGTGCGTTTCATAAAGTTTAAGTGTTTGTGATTTTTGTATATGAAAACATGTTACACCAAAAAAGTGATATAAACAAAAGTGGGTCGAGTGTACTCACAGAATTGCTAAGTCTTCTTTGGAAATTCCACGACGAGTTGATGAGTGGGAGAAAGGGGACACCGAGGTCACCTTAAAAATGGCAAACGAATGTGCATGAATAATCGAAGCTACGACGGAGGATTCGAATTGGAGTTGAAAGTACGTATATGTATATATTTTACATAGTTAAGTAAAAGTTCTAAATTAAATCTATCAAGAGTATATTAGGAGTATTGTTAAGTAATTATACTTTAATTTTTTTTATTTGCAACTTCATTTGAGTCTTGATACGTTCATTAGCGTAGCGAATATATAATAGATATATATATATATATATATAGTTTGACGAAAAGTATAATAGACATATATGTATTTCGATGAAGAATACAATAGATAGATGTATATATATATATTTGACGAAAAAGTATAATAGATAGCTATAAATACATTTTGACGAAATAAGTATAATAGATAGTTATAAATATATTTTGACTAAGTGAGTATACTAGATACTTATAAATATATTTTGACGAAATATGTATAATAGATCGTTATAAATATATTTCGACAAAAATGAGTATAATAGATATATTTATATTTTGACGAAAATCAGGCAGAGTTTCCTCTTATTTTTGGACGATCCCGACAACACAAGTTGTTGATATATTTACAAAAACACAACAATTTTTACAAAACAACATAAATATGTATATTTACGTGCTCTAATTATCTTTACAAATTATATAAGGTTCGGTTACGCGATTAAAACAATAAATAAATAAATACGAAACATTATAGTTAATATACACGTCATTATATCGAGCTGTGTGTTGACTGAGTTGGACCATGTTTGACCGAGTTGACTCGATTTGACCAAGTCAAAACTGAACCGAATCTGAACTGAGACTCGAACCGGAATCAGAACCCGAACCGGAACCGGGTTGAAACGAATCTGAAACAATATCAAAACAGAACCAAACTTGAATTTAAACTGGAAATTAACCGAATAATACTCAAAATGAACCAAACTGAACCTGAAACTAACCCGATAGTCTGACCGGAGTGAACACGAAACTGAACCGGAGCAGGTGCCGCCACCGTTGCTGTCGCTTGAAGCCGTGCGCCGCCGCCGCGACGCGACTGCCATCGCTTGTTTGCGGTGGCCGGTGACTGTGTATCAGAGAGAGAGAGAACGAGCAGGTGGTGAGGGGTGGTTTTGGTGCGGTAACTCGCGGTGGAGGAGGGAGGGTGGTCTCGCCGGACCCTTGCGACGCCGGAAAAACGAGGCGGCGTTGCCGCTGCTGATCAACCTCGGAGCAGGAAGGTTAGGGGGAAGATTGGAGTTGTCGAGAGAGAGGGAGGGCGTGGGAGGTGATTCGCCGACGTGAGAGAGGTGGCCGGTAAACGTGTCGTCGGCGGCCGGCCGGAAAGGCGGAGCCGGTGACCGGAATATTGAGAGGGGGAGTTAGGATTTTGCAAGAATGAAGGAGATGGAGTGTTGAGATGTTTATATAGGCTAGGGTTTGATAGGTTGGGCCAAAAGCCCGGTTGTGGCCCAAACGTGTCTGTGAACCCGCTCGTAGAACCCAATCGACGTGAAACGCTTTATATTATTAATATTATTATTATTATTATTATTATTAAAAAAATGATAATAATAATAATAAAATAAAGTAAAATAAAACGCGGGGAGTTATATAGTTAGTTAGTGTCCAATTTGACTCAAGGAAGGGGAGGTGCTATTATACATGTTAAAGCTTTCTATGTGTCCGTTTGTGATTCTTCATTTTCTTGGATTGCTGTGTTAACTTCACCATATTAAAGCTTGGCCGCTTGAGTTCATTGTAGCTGAAGATATTGAAATTTTGATGTATGCGTGTTAATATAACTTTCTTGTTATTTCAGAAATTACTTGCTTATTCTTATTATACTAATTAGATTATGAACATGTAAAGTCTGGTGATGTTTATAGTGGAAACAAAGTGGTAAATTCTGACCCACATAGTCTGGTAACTGGCAACCAGCTGATGTATATCTTCATTGTTACTTGTGTTTTATTTTTTATGTCTTGTTTTGTTGTTTCACAATTAGAGGCAACAGAATGGGTGTGTCAAACAATTCACGTATTGGGTCAAAATGAGCCAATTTAGCCCAGGAACAAGTTGACTTGGTTTAACCCGCAAACACTTTTTACTAATATTGCTTTTTTGACAATGAGGATGATGGTTATACCTCTACTCTAATAAAATATCTCTACTTTCATAAACTAAAACAAACTTATCGAAAGAAGATAGGATAACCAAAAATTTACACACCCATCACTATTTTACGTAACCAAAAATTTAAAACCTAATCATGTTTATAATTTGTTATTATCGTTTCCACAAATGACTCTATGTATCCGTGTGCATTACATGGGTTTATAAAATATGTTTAGGAAATGAGATTTTCTAGATATGAAATAATTATCGTTGCAAATAATAAGGAAGTGAAGATATTTCCGGATGAAAAGTGATTTGTTTAAGAGTTTGAGTTTTAAGTTGAGTGCTCTGAGGTTATATGTAAGGATTTTTTTTATGATTGTTATGAAAAGCACTCTTTCCCCATATGTTGGTTCTTGGGCTTGTTGGTAAATCTAAGTATGAATTGTTATATATATATGAAATAATTATCGTTACAAATATTATAGATTCACATAACCAGAAAGTATAAATTACCATATCGCCAACATCCATGTGACCAATATAACCGTAAATTTTGACACTAAAGATTTTACTTCTAAGTAACACTTGTTTTTCCTTGAGAAATTACAAATCAACAAAACTAAAAAGAAAACCATGGTGACAATATAGGACAAGTTGCTACTGAGCACGGCCCATGTGTGGGTAAGACTCGGTGAACCCTTATGCCGACACGATGAGTAGTCGCTACCGAAGTGGATGCATTTCCCGGGATTAGGAATAGAGGTTGTGATGTGTCAGTTTGGTGACTTTACACACATTACAAACCCTAACAACAACTGCAAGGCGACAACAGACTCACATACCCGCCGCAACGCGCGGGCATTTCCACTAATATTTATGAAGTTTACCTTCTTAATGTTGGTGCAGAATATTTTTCTAGAACCTTTTGTTGTTTGAAATTCTTGATACACCTTTTCTTTTAATAAACGGCATCACCAAACAAAAAAAAATACTATCAAGGGGGTATTCCCCCATGCCCATGTATGAGATCAAATACAAACTATTATGTTTATAAAAACCATCAAAACTAATACATAATTGACAAGTGTCCTCAAATTAAAAATTAGTTTAAGAGTAATTTAGATATTTTTTTTATTTTAATACATTTAAAATTATATCTAATTTATATAAAAGCTCGAGCTCAGCTCGTTTACAAATCGAGCCGAGCCAAGCCGACTTGTTTACAATCAAGCTTTTTCCGATTTATCATTTATGCATCACGTACAAGTGCATTAAGCGACCCTCAACATATTATTGGTTTAAGAACAAACATGTCCATATATACGCGCACACACAAAAATAACAAGGTTCATATGTTCGAAAATGAATCACC
The DNA here is from genome assembly GCA_947069175.1 of Scalesia atractyloides. Classification (NCBI taxonomy): domain Eukaryota; kingdom Viridiplantae; phylum Streptophyta; class Magnoliopsida; order Asterales; family Asteraceae; genus Scalesia; species Scalesia atractyloides. The sequence continues at coordinate 9,289,598 of CAMTDV010000017.1, forward strand.
TGCTGCTCATCTTCAGGAAGTGGGTAAACATCCCCGAAAATTGTAGCACGTGCATTTGACAAACCGCTCCATCCAGGTATCTATAAAAATAACTACCATTTAAAAACCAGCTTAAAACGTTATTATTGTGTGCAACAAAAGATACTAACCTGCACCATTAAGGTACATCTTGGATCTGCTAACAGATTCCGTGTGTGTATACCCAACTGTGAGAAAGAAAATATAGGATCTGGAAGTCAAATAAGAAAAATCCACGTCAGAATGTAAAATATTGTGTAAAGTTTTTACGGTTGTCGTAAATGAAAGAGTAAAATGCCACTTTCATCCCTGAGGTTTGGTCAGTTTTGCAACTTTCGTTTAAAGGTTTGTTTTTGCGTATCTGGATTCAAAAGGTTTGAAATCTTGCCATTTTCATCCGGCTCGTTAACTCCATCCATTTTTCTCCATAAAGTCAGGGGTATTTTCATCCCTTTAAGTTAACAAAAAGACGGAAATACCCCTGACTTAACAGAGAAAAATGGATGGAGTTAACAAGCCGGATGAAAATGGCAAGATTTCAAACCTTTTGGATCCAGATGCGTAAACACAAACCTTTGGACAAAAGTCGCAAAACTGACCAAACCTCAGGGACAAAATGACATTTTACTCTAAATGAAATCGAAACTTACGTCCCATTGCATCTGGTGCAAATTCTACCGGTGAACCAAAAGGGTACCCGCTATTTCGTTGGTGCATTCGTGACATTACAGTAGACAAGTGAGCAACCTACTTAAGTTTAAATTAACAGAATATATAATTATTATTAAAAAAATATAATAATAATTAATAAATAAGTAAAATAAAACTCGGGAGTTAATAGTGTACTGACCATTTCATCAAGAAGGGGAGTGCAATACTGTTAAAGCATTTCAGAGGTTGGATTCTCATTTCTTGGATTCTGGGGTTAAACCACCATATTCAAGCTTGGCCCGAGTTCATTGTAGCTGAGATATTAATCTTTGTATGATTGACGGAAATACACTTTCTTGTATAAAATTAGCTTATTATTATATAATTAGAATGAAGCATGAAGTCTGGTGATTTTATAGTAACAAAGTGGTAAACTGACACTAGTCGGTAAGGCACCAGCGAATATTTCATGTACTAATGTATTATGTCTTTGTACAATCAAGATGGGTTTCACTTTTTGGGTCAAATAGCTTTAGAACAGAATAAGTGATTTGGTAACCCAACATTTCTAAGTAGTTTTTTGACATGAATGATTTATACCTTCTTCTCAAAAAAGTTTTCTCTACTTTCAGTAATTTAAAACAAACTTTCGAAAGAGATGGATAACAATTACCAATTTGTTCTCAAAATTACTATATGTTTAATTTTATTATCGTTTCCACAAAATTAGTTTCGTGTGATACAGGAAATTGTTTAGAAATTTTTCTAAATCAAATTTTATCGTTGCAAATAATAAAGTGAAATTTTTCGGTAAAGTGATTTTTTGGTTCTCTAGTGGTGCTTGATATATTAAGTTTTTATGATTGTATAAAAGCACCTTCCATATTTGTTTTGGGTTGTGTAAAAAATCGTTGTATATACTACTAATAATATTCATCGTTAAATCTATAGATCAATTAACCGAGTATAAATTTACCATTCGCAAATCGGCCCAAATTAAGCTAATTGTGACAACGGATTTTATCTAAGAACACGTTTTACCTAGGCGTTCCTAATCAGACAAAAATCAGTGGCAATTCAGCAATCCCAGCCAAAGTCCGGCCAATTAATCCTATCTACTTACAAAATATGGGTCGAGGAGAGGGTTAAAACATGTTACTTAAAAAATTACATATAAAATGTGTATGCATGTTATAAAACCGAAAGTTACATATAAAAATCACAATCCAAATTAATCGCTAGTCAGTACCTCACCAACCGACTAGTGCCTAACGATTCTTACAAAACTTTTTACCACATAACTAACAATGCATAACTAAATTAACCTAAAATGCTTTCACTAGAAACTAAAAAAATTCACTAAAATTCAAAACAATCGAAAACTAAAATTAAAAATTACTACGCCATAAATAAAAAATCTAATAAATAACAGTCATCAAACGGTCTAACAAAATCAATAATCACCAAACTATCGAACTAATTCATTTAAGAAAAAGGTATAATTTAATAATCATAAATAATAATTTCATTGTAGCTAAAAAACAAGTAGCAAATTCTCACAATTGGATAGCAAAATCAGATAACATAAGCTTAAAACAGTACCAAATTAGAAGACTCCGGAACTTCAGGAGCAAAATCGAAGATATTATGAAGAAGATGTTGTTGTTGTTGTTGATCGTCATCGGATTCGCCTGAAACGTGACTGGCAACGGCGGCTAGATGAGTGGTTTTCGGGAGTGATAAGTTAGTTTTGAGAGAGAGTTGACGTTTAGGGTTTTGTGATTGTTGAAAAGGGGGGAGAATTGCAGAGCTTGAAAGAGCTTCCATGGCGAAAGTTATAATCTATGAACAGGGGTTTTGAGGGAATGGTGTAGTGAGTGAGAATATTGTGTACATTGGGGGTATTAATACTGATGTCAAGCTTTGGGGGTTTGGACCTCACCCAAGCCCAAGAGTCAATATTTTGTGTTAAACTGTTGATTAAAGAAAAGGACAGTATCTATGGCATTTATTGATGTTTTTTTTTTTAAGGTATGAATTGTTCGTGAATGTTGGGAGATGTATCATATGTTGTTTTAATCGGGTCTGTGCTAGAAAGTCTCTCGCACAATAGATCCTCAATTTAAACTTCCTTAAGGAGAAACCCTATCATCAAAAACTCGAAAGTCTCCCCGAGACCACTAGGTAGAACTTAAATACTCGGAACCACTAGGTGTAAGTAATGATGTTAGCTTTTTTGTTTGATTAAAATGTGAATTGAAAAATGATATCAAAGGCATTTATGTTAGATGCTTTTAACTTTTTTGTTTGATTAAAATGTAAATTGAAATATGTGTTTTTTTTTTAACTATATGTAGTTAATGAAAAAACAAATTGCATAGATACTTTTTTGTTTGATTAAAATGTGAATTGAAATATATGTAGTTAATGAAAAATGCAAATCGCATTTAAGGTGATCGGTTACATATTTAATAGAAAATTAGTGAATATTTTATGGGCTATGTAGATTATGATATGATAGTAACTTTTTTATTAGTCCGTTATTCTTTTCACATTTTGCCTCGCATTTTGTTTTATAGAAAATGGTTATTAAATTAATAATAGGATATACAATACTCGTTATTTGAATAACTAAACTCTCGTTATTTGTAAAAAAAATATCATAGTAAAATATCGGTTACAAAGCTAATACAGTTTTGTATGTATCGAATTTAATTTAACCCGTGTCTTTGGTGGGTAATTCGACAAGCATTCTTGTAGTATATCCATGATTCGAGTGTACGTCATGTTAAGTCTTCAACTTTTCTTTGTGATTGCATCAATGAACATACTAAAAGATTGATGATTTTTGGTTAAGAATCGTGTTTCATACGGGTCTCTTAAAACAAATTTTGTGCCTCTTCTCAGATGAGCGCATTTGTCTTTTAGGATATGACAACCGGAACAATATATGTAATGTTGGAGATAACTCTTAGAGCCGAGATATCATCGGGTATAATGGCGTTCTATAGAAAGTGTGGGAATATGATGAAGTTGTGTAAGTTTGAGAATTCTCCTCTCAATCTGATAGAACAAATAGTTTATGGTATGTTTTGTGATATCAGATTCTTTATTCATTATTAAAATGAACTCAAGGCTCGTTATTTAGATCAGTTATTTATATGAACTCAAGACTCGCTATTTAAATCGTAGAGTTGTAACCCAAAAAAAAGACTAACTGAATTCCATATGAGTTAGAAAAGGTCCGCTGGTGGACAATAGATTAAAAATGAGATCATCAATGGTTATTTTTTTAATTAGGACTCTTGCCAGCAAACGTCAAATAAATTGGATTATTAAAATTCATTATTCCTAAATGCTAACCATTTAAATATTACCTTTGAATTATACAACTGAATAAATAAAAGATATAGCATATTATCATTCATATTCATATGCATAGAATTTACCTATAAAGCTATGTGTATTGTGTAATTCAACTAGTTTTTGCCCCGCCTGTGTTGCGGGGCACTAAGTCGAATATTTCTCTCTCATAACATGTACGTTTGTGTTTCGGTTACTTGTCATAACACGATCTAAAAAAATTACATCGAGTCAACCAACTAAAACAAAACATTACCATACTTTTGCTAAAAAAACTAAAACGATGGAAAAACTACCGTTTAGCACGAATAAAAATTACATCGAGCCAACCAATTAAATCAAAACACTACCATAGTTTTGTCAAAAAAGAAAACACTAAACCGAATTTTACACCGGGGCAAAATCGTAATTTCACAGGGGAAAAAATAAAAACAATGACAAAACTATAAAATTGAGTTGAGGGCAGAATCGTAATTTGGCTAGGAGAAGAAAATACTAAACCAACAACAAAACTGTAAATTTAAACGACACAAAATTGTAATTTGGCAGAACTTTTATGCCCCACCTACGTTGCGGGGCGCTAGGGCGAATATTTCTCAACCAATTAAAACAAAACATTATCATAGCTTTGGTACAAAAAAGCAAAGACAAAAACGATGGCGAGACAATAATTTTAAGCTAGGGTAAAGTTGTAATTTGTCAGAACCAATGAACGAGTGCTAGACTGTAACATTTGTCAAAAACGGGTTTTCCAAACCCGCTCCATTTGTAATCGAATATCAAGTTATAAATGTCTCGTTGCGTATTTATGTCCATTTTAATTTTTTTAATGATGCATAATTAATAAACAAACTAAACTATAAAAGTTATAATTGATAAAAAGTAAAAATAAAATAATTAAAAAGAAAATGAGGCTGCCGGGACTCGAACCCGGGTCAGCCGGAAAGAACTCCAAAGACTTAACACACACACACATAACCACTCCGCCACTTGTTGTTTTCTGTCAACTCTAGGAAACAAATAAATCTTATAGACAATCATGAAGCGACCTGATTACGCTAACTGTAACCGAAATCGGTCACCAAACGTCCAAAAACGTTTGATTGATCGCGGTTTACTGAGTTTAACCGATGCACCGACACCTTCAATCAAGTTTGCTTTGAATGAACTTAAATTCGAGAATGGATCGGTTTTAATAACCGAAAACTTTCAATTCCTGAATTACTTCAATCAAAGACCCCTCTCGCGACTCAAACACACTCTGCAAACTTCCAATTAAATTTTCGCACAACTTTGAGTCCGCCGGGAGAAGCTTTTTGGACTCGCCGGACCAGAAAACCGTATTTTCCATCAAATCAGTAAGTCTCGCAATTCTTTCGTTGTCTATCAGTTGTTAAGCTGTTACTAACTCCAACCCTTCAATCGGAATCAATTTCAGACGACGATATCGGATAACTCACTCTCGCCGGAAAACTTCTGAAAATCCTTATCTTCAAATGTAAAACGGTATAGACATTCAAACCTTCTGTTAACTCTTGTTTAGTACTTCAATTCCACAATTAGCTAATCAAAACGGTTAATTTGTTCGCTCAGTTGAAGTTCATAAAAACAGAGCCGACGCCTTGCCGGAATTCTGAGATAAATCATTCCTCCGGTATGTTTACTTCCAACACCGTCTCTGCCATTTCATTTTAGTTTTATGAATGTTTGTTAATCGTTTTAAAGCAAGAAACAGTTGAGTAAATAGTTGCCTGTAAATTTAGCGAAGAATATGAAGTGTGATAACATTATAAGATTAATTAAAATCGGTATTATAAACGGGTTAGACACACAGTCCAGCGGTGGACTGTGTGCACACACATATCACACGCCGCGAGTTCGATCCTTGATACACACACACACCCTCTGTAATTAAAATGTTATTTTTTTTTAACTGAACCGGATGAACTTACATTAGATGTTAAGTATAATAAAAATCTATATATTAACCAAGTTAGACACACAGTCCAGCGGTGGACTGTGTGTAACGTTAAAGCACAGGTACCGGGTTCGAGACCTGTTAACGGCACCGGTTCGATGATTTAAAACATTTTTTAAAATAAAAGAATTTTGAATAAACTGAGTTAGTTATAAAATATAATTAAAAACAGAATTATTTCAGGTTAGACACGTAGCTCAGTTGGTAGAGCTGCGTGCACGCGAACGGGAGGTCTCGGGTTCGAGCCTCACCCGGCGCATACAGTTACACAATAAAACCGGTCAACAAGTCAAAGTCAATAGTCAACGGTCAACATAAAAGTCAACATATTTTTATATTTTTATTTATTTAATTTAATTTAAAAATCAATTAAAAATACTTAAAAATAATGTTTTTAAAGATAGGAAATAGCCTTAAACTCACAAAATATATCTAAAAATCTTATTAAAATTATTAATAAAATCCACTCATTTACTATATCTTCCGTTATTATTTAGGTTAGTTAATACTCGTTGTTCAATCCTTCAAACTCGTGCGCACCTCATCATCTTCAACCAAACGCACCCAATGTGAGTGAATCTTTACAAATTCCCCGTTTTAATCACGTTTTTGGGGTGTATCATGTGTCTTACCATTTATTATATTTAAATCATTGTACATACATCATATCATGAACAAATGTGTATTCAGTTTGTTTTCAACTGTTGTGTGGTTATTGTTTGGATTTAATTTATTATTTTCAGTACATGCAATTTCATAGGCCGCCGCTCCCCATTACATTATGAGCGTTGAGCATGTTCCCCATTACATTATGAGCGTGAACCTGGTGTGCCAACATACGATCGGCTCCGTTTGATTGAGCCTTGATCGCACAGACATTTATCATTTTCAGTACATGCAATACGATCGGCTCCGTTTGATTGAGCCTTAATCGCACAGACATTTATCATTTTCAGTACATACATTTATTATATGCCGTTCGTTCCCCATTTATGTTATTGTATGTTATAGTTTGTGGTTGTTATTGCTACTGTTTGATTATTTACATTTGCTCACTTATGATTATTGCACAATTTTTTCCTTGATAAAATAACAAGAAAATCAATAATAAATGTTTATCTAACAAGGTTCACTCACCAACTTATGTTGACCCAAAAACCCCCATTTTTACACATGATACAGGTGAACCAGCTGCAGCAAGAAACACATAGGATTGGCCTAGAAGAATAAACTGGTTTAGAGCTTGGATTGTTTAGTTGGTTATTTTTCTTTGTATTTGTATGGACATGTTTGGATTATTGAGAATGTAATTTTGACTTTAATAAATATGAAACATATTAGTAAATATCATGAGCTTTGGTGATAACCCAATTATGCCCTGACTCTTATTCCGCTGCGGGTCGGGGTGTGTGACATAGACAACTGTTTGGCACGAATATAAATAACATGGAGACAGCCAACTAAAACAAACACAACCATGATAATGGAAACATTCTAATTTTGAACCAGAGTAAAATCACATATTCTATATTATAATACATAGGGGAGTGGTATTTTAAGATACCAAAAAAATAAGAATCCCCCTCCCTCCTCGCCTTATTTATAGATAGACCCCTAAAATGATGGTATTTTAGTCTTTTAAACAATATTTATTTTTTAGCCTCTAAACTTATTACACTTATATTCCTGAGTTTGAACAACAATACAGATGATTAGTTACACTTCACCCATCCGCAACAAACTTAATGTTTTATAAACTATAATGTTTTAAAAAAAATCGGAATGTACCATGATAACCTATTCATTTTTGTCGACGTTCGATGTTTATCTTAGTCAATATTGACATACGGATTTAAAAGTACAAGTATATAATGCCTTAATATACAAGTGATTAAAACCCAACTTACTTTTAATCATCATCCCAAATAAAATATAAATTAAAAGCTAACAAGACTATCATTTTCTAAACTACAATTTGATTAAAAATTTCCTTTACACTCCATCAAATATCAGCAAAACTTCCTACTTTAGGGGTAACAAAATCTTAATTAAGTGGGAAAGAAATTTAAAATTCAAACTTTATATTGCAATACTATAAAGTTTATCCTCTAAACATTTACAAACTTTATAATGCATATTTTACAAGCGCTTGAAGCAAATGATACAAACATTTAATGCATACATCTCAAACGCAATCGGCGTCCCTTCTCATCTCCATGTACTCCTCTTTTCACATACCCAGGGTTTGCATCACCTGAGAGATCCCGGGAGAACTAAACAATCAGCAGCCGTCATCTCTTCCAAACCTTATCATGAGGCTCACTCATAATAAAATAATATCACTGATTCTTCTTATACTTCTCAAACTTGTAGTTCATTTCATCAATTTTGAATTCTTTTCGTTTGTTGTTAATTGTTTATCAGATTTATGTTACATTTGTTCAACCGGTGGATCTACGACGACGTTGAAGTTAATTTTTTATTGGATCTATGTTACATTTGTTTAGTTTTTGTTTGTGTTTTCAATGTAAATGTTTGTGTGTAACTTATTTTTTAATATCGGTCTGATTGAATTAGCTTGAAGTATCATCATTGAACTATGCTATGTAACGATCTTAAGGTTTTTCTTTATTTTAATCGTTTAGATTATAGTCAAATTTTGATACATTTATCATTATTTTTTTTTTAACGGCCAACAAATCAATCCCGAGTACTCTTGGGGTAGTCACTGGACAAACGGAGTACTCCGAGAGTAACCCGAGTCGTCCACCACCACTTCCGGGGAAAACCTGGTAACCCACCTGCCCTTAGGCACGACAGTGAAATTACCGGTAAAACCCGTTTGGCTCAAAATCAAACCCAGGTTGCCCTGGGTCTCCTATCATTGTCCACCAGTGCCTCACTCCTTTTTGCACCAAGTGAGAATTGAACTTGAGTCTTCATATAAGAACTCAAACTCTCCTACCAATTGAGCTAGAGATCACTATTTGATTTAACTATTCTTTATCACTCAAACTCTCCTTTATCATTATAATTTAACTATTCTTTAATCAATTTCTCTTAATTTGTTATTAGATTTCTTTATTTGAGAATTTACAAGGAGTGAAAAGATGAAGTGTAGTAAGAGTACTTCAAGCTAAACCATTATTTAGCATTCTCTTTTAGTGCTTTAAGATTCATATTTGATTTTAAATATTCTGTGCATCAACAACATTAATGTTATTGTGTTTCTAATAATAATGTGGTAAATTTCTCTCAAAGTTTCCATCCTCTCTGCGGTGGTTTAAGTAGCTGAAATCGGTACTATCATCACCATTTCTTCTTTTAATTTTATCTCGTATTTATTTATGATTAATTACTGTTTTTCTTTTCGAGTGTAACTGTGTAAGGCAAGAAGCATTAAAAATACTTGCTTATGTGTCATGTGAAGCCAGGAATCCATAAAAAGGAATTTTAAAGTTCCTTGTGTTGCAAATATTGGGCAATAAAATAAACACTACCTGAAACAAACAAGTGCACACCTGATCTCTATATACTGTTAGTTTTTCTACTTTTTTTTTAAAAAAAATTTACCAACATAAATTAATTTAAATATGTTGCGATGTTTATGGATATGAAAATGTTGGCTTTGGCTTATAAATTGCAATGAAGTATAATATAGGGCAGATTGTTCTCTTACTATAGTTGATTTTCAAGGAAAAAAAAGTTAGGTTTATAATTGTAAGTTAATGAGAGAGAAATTAAGAGTTCTTGGTTTTGTTAATAACAAAGGTACAATCTTTTTTTCAGAACAAAAGTCATGTTAAGCCGTTTAGTCTATGATTACCGTTGTATACTATATTTGGAAGTAAAATTCCTTGCTTTGTGCAAAAAGGCGTGCGCCTCGTGCGCCTCCTGCCTAGGCGCGACTCAGGCACGCTTTTTAAAACCTTTAAAATTTAAAATTTGAAATAAGTTGGGATAAACTGATGATATTACATTCAAAATGGTAAATTTATTTTTGGATGGCTAATTTTAACACGAAGTTGATAGGATAACAAAATATGGTAATGAAAGACATCAATTTTAGTTAAATACCACCAAATATCTCTTAATGCATTGAGTTTTAAGGACTCCTTAGACTTTTCTCTTATTCGTGTGTTACTTTATTTTATCAACGATTTTTTGAACTACTTGAAAATGTAAATGCTAAATCTATTACTTACTAGACATATCTAACGCTTATAACGTATATCTACCACAATCAAGTTACTTACGTAAAACCTTTCAGAAAATTACAAAATAAATTATCAGAAACAACTACCGCAATGCAAAATGTCGCCCGCGCCGCATCGCGCGGGCACCCTACTAGTATTTTTAAATTGAGGGTAAATTTGTATATAGCAAAAGCTAAGACGATAGCAAGATTGTAATTCACAGGAGGAAATTGTCAAGTCTTATGGGCTGTTTGACAACTTCTGAATGGTTAAGTGTTGAATCAGTAAGAGGTCTGAACCATCAAGTGCTGAACCAGTAAGAGGTATGAACCATTAAGAGCCAGTATACTGCTTATCCGTTCAGAGGCAAATGTCTGACAAATTTAGACTAGAGTTCTTAACCATTCAGACTCAGTATAATGCTTAACCATTCAGAGGCAAATACTGCTTAACCATTCAGACATCTGCTCACGAAACAATCTGTAACAACTTGAAAATTTCGTCCAATAAAAATCTGACACGTGTCCCGAAGATTCTTGGTTGCCACGTGTAGCTGAGAGGGACCAAAGACGCCGTCTTGTTATTTTAATAACCTCTGAATGAGCATCGAGCAAGTCGAAGGACTAAAGTGGCAAAAGAATGCCAAAGTTTTCCTTTCTGGAAGGTCCTTACGGACCGTAAGGCAACCAAAACATTGTTTCAGTAAGGCGGTTACGGATCGCAAGCCTTAATGGTTACGGTCCGTAAGGGGTTGCCAGCGACAGAAACATGGCAGCCTGTTGTGTTGCCACCTTGCTCGCCAATGCCACCCTCCTCCTGCTTGTGCCACGACCCTAAACACTTGTACTCGTCTCCTAGCCTTTGCCAACACCTGGATCAACCCTATGATGCATGTCCAACTATAAATACCCTTGTAGTTGCAACATGGAGACTTGCTCATTTCTACTTTCACTTCTCTCTTCTCATCTAGAGGTTCCTAACACTTGGGAGCTTCCTAATTAAGTCTTATTTCGTGCTATGGACCTTGTGTAAGTGTTCTTAGCCCTCCTTTTCAGTTTTATTAAGTTTTAGGCCAATGTCAAAGCGTTGACGTAAAAACGCTTTGACTTTGAGCTAAGACCATTATGGTCCAGCCAGTGTCGTAACGAACATGGCTACGTGATCGTAATAAGGTAGGTATTAATCCCCCAAGAGAGTACCTCCTGATTACCACGTTTGCTTGGTCAATTGACGGGTCAAAGTTATGGTAATAAAAAGTCAAACGGGTCAGTTTTGAAATAAACTCATAATTAGCAATGTAGGTGTTATGAAACCCTTTTTAACACTCTAATAACTTGGTAATAATTATAAGAACGTGTAAAAACATGTTCGGCTCGTCAATTCTAGGTAAGGTCAGTTCGCAACCGAAAGTCGCAAAAGTTGACTTCTGCTTTGACTTTCAGTTCTGACCCGATTTAACAACATTAGCTACTGTCCCTAAGTTACATTATGACCATGTTATAATATACTATAACCCTCTGGAGTTATAGGACATGGTCATGTAGTAATCCGAGTCGTTATGCAAGTATCCGATAAATATGCCTAAACTTTGCTAAAATGCCCTTGATACTCAAAATCATTGTTTTAATATAAACGAGCACACGAATGAACTATGTATTGATTTATAAACATGACTAACTTATTTCATGTCAATAATCTGGTTCTAACCTGAGTTTTGTTTAATCATCGCAAATCATGCTTTTAAAGGACCAAATCGTCCTTTTGGCGCATAAAACGATTTAAACATAAACTTGACATCAAAACTCAATACCTACTGATGTAATATCATTATTATAATTATTTGGGATGTTCATTCAGGTTGCAAACTAAGTTTAAGCTATAGTTTGCATATTATGTCCTTAAATGACGATATTGTCATTTCGGCACTTTAAATGGGTTTTTTTAAAACATTTAAATGAACCAAAACTTTATACTCGCTGATGTAATATATATATATTATATAATATATATATATATATACCTATTTTGGTCATACAAACCTGGTCACAACGACAGTTTTACTTAAATACATTTAAACGTCATTTAGCGCTTAATCCCTTTCGCCATAATATGGTTTAAACACATATTAGAGCATCAAGGCTGATACCTACTGATTCAAAACATATTTCAACTTATTAATAGTGTACATGTCCCAAACTCAGACTCCAAATAAGTTTCAAATAAGTGAAATGACCAAAATGCCATTTCGGAACAAGTTGGTCTTAACTAAAACCACACATATAATTGATATTCTCTGAGGATAACATCATCAAATAGGTACTTTTACAGAATGATTATGTTAATACACAGTCTACGTATAAGCTCGTTTATAATTTTTAATGACGAATTTGCCCTTTTAAGCATGGTTGTGTTTAGAAACTTACGCCATCTATCAGTAACCACTGCTATAAAAATATTTTAAACATAATGGCATATGACTTGTGTAGGACTCACCGGTTACCTAGTTTCGCTATATAATCGTACGATTAAGCCTACGTGACTAGTTTACGCAATTTAACCGAAACGGGTTTAACATATCAAATATTCTCAAATTCTAGAATGTAAATTGGTAACGCATATTAGACAGTCTTATACTTGTCGGGTCCAATATACATTCTTTTCGGTCACCGCTTAATCTAGCTTTCATACCGTTTCTTTATTTTAAGTTAGACCGGTCTAATCAATGACTAAATAAGGACCCGCTATGCTACTATCGGTTTAATAATACCATCATTCCGACTAGAGACTTCCGTAGATTGTCGCCAAGCTAGTTTAATTTGAAAACGGCTATGCTTGCTATTTCTTATTTACTAAAATTTGCAAGCAGATAAATACTTTACTTATTTTCCCTTATACGGCTTGGATACGGTATATTCAAATACCAGTAAATGGGATCAAAGACCATTGTCAGATTCAAAAATCCATTTTAATTCGTATGCTTAATATTAACATTTGGGTTAAAACACCAGTCTGGATCCCAGGCTCATTTATTGCAATGAAAAGCCGGGTAGATTACACGTCAGATCTATTAAATTATGACCCATTGAGTCGGTGCACTCCATAAATAGTGTTATTTTATTATTATGATTGAACTAGTTTTGTCAAATGTATTATAGCATTTACTGATAAATAAAATTAATTGTCAAGTTTTTTTAAACTAAGTACATTCGTCATAAATGTGTTCAAATGATCGTAAACTATACTATTGAAAACTGACGTATTCAAAAGATAGCGCAGGTGACAACGATACTAATTAGGCTGAAGTGCTCGTGAAGCTTAAGAGGAATTGCAACCCTTTGCTTAGAAGGCCTTAGTCTGTTAAATTTCTTTTTTGTGATCATTTCGATCCGCCTGTGGATCTAGTTACAAGCGTTGTATTTATTATTTTGAACCTTGAACATTCAAACGTTTGTAATAGTAATTATCGAGACTTCCGTTGTGTTATATTGTATTGCTTGGTAATTCTGATATCAACTTACGTCACGATATTCCCCAACCGGGCTCACCGGGTTACACGTGGAAATTAGGGGTGTGACAGGTTGGTATCATAGCCACTCTCGAGTGAATTAAACACTAGCCTTTTGTGTTTAATCTCGGGAATACATATTAACACATATCTCTTAGACTTTCGAGTCTAGACTTTGACCTAGGTGTAATCATTTCAATTTTATTATTATAGCTTTGTATTTTGTTTAACTTGTTTTGAAACAGGAACAATGTCGCCTAAGTTCAGACGTGGAGGAAAGGGCAAAGGACCCATGAGGGGTGGACCCTATATGACTGGACCATCCTTTAGACCACCTTATAGACCATCTCTGCCGGAGTAGCTAATCTGCCTGACTATAACCCTTACGAAGTATCCGGAGATTCTTCGTCCCCCTTTGAACCCTATAGACATTCGATTTCACATGATTATTCTCCACACCATTCACACTCCCAGCATTCCTACCATTCTCACCATTCCCACCAATCTCACCATTCACACTCTCATTCCCATCAGGAATACTTCAACTCCTATTTTGATAACCTGTCAACCAACCCGCACCAGAAACCCCTCCAGTTGACTCACCCACCCATATGGAGGAAGATTCCGATCTGAAGGAATTTCCCCAAACCGGATCTTACGGTTACCCTATCGAGCTGTCTAGTGGCTCAAGTTCGCTCGAACTTGTATATACATGTACAACTTCGGCCGAACTTAGCTACCCACTCTTGGAATCTCTACAAGTTCGGCCTAACTTGACCTCAGCAGCTCTCATTTTTTGCCTTCACCTATAAATAGTCAGCCCCATTCTCTCATTTGAGCTTGCTGCAACTTCGCTCTGAGCTCCCGAAACCCGAAATCCTCTGTTTTCTAAGTAAGAATCAACCCGATTTCAACTACAATGATGTTCAACAACGTTTTACAGCGATTTTGCACAAGGCATTCCCTTCGTTTTTCATCAAATCTCTTCTATTTTACAAAATCTTCATCTTTTTCCATAAAACTTCTGTTTTTCACTCAGATCTATACTTAGATCAGAGTAAAACCTTTAAAGCACTGATTTTTACACCATTTTTGGACTAATGACGTATGTTTCATTCACTTTTGAATGGAACGAGGCGTTGTCGAAGCTAAATCTCAGATCCGGAAGCACAAGGACGAAATCGTCACTTTACACAAGCTGGACTAACCCGTACAAACCTTCAAGTTCGCCCGGATTAGCCCGAGTTTCTGTAAAATGGCTACGTTCGCTCCAAAAGACCTCTCCGGCCTAAGATTTACTCAGTGGCTTAAGGTTGGAAGGTTGGACACTCGATTTACTCAGCAAAACGACGCGAAAAAGCAAGATTTTGGACCCGAAAACATCAAGTTCGCTCAAGAATCACCAACTCCCTGGTCAAGTTCGACCGATCTTGTACCCATATGGGTCAAGTTCGACCGAACTTGGGTCATTTTCACCAAATTTTCCTTGCAAGTTCGTCCGAACTTGCCTAGTTCCTAAGAAACTATGCAAGTTCGCCCGAACTTGTCATTTCAGTAAGATCTTCTTACAAGTTCGCCCAAACTTGACAAGATTCCTAAGAATCTTACCAAGTTCGCCCGAACTTGACTCTAACTCAGCAAATTAGTACAAGTTCGCCCGAACTTGTCTACTGCCCAACCAAAACTTAACCGTTTCAGGTTTTCGGAAATTGATGCACTTCCGTTCGCGTATGCAGGCTGATCCGGCGCTCTCTGCAACTCTCCTCAGATCCCCCGTCTCACCTAAAACGCACCCACAGTGAGTATACTTGAACCCTTTTACGCTTAAACGCACTTTTGGGTGTTACATACGTTCCTCTATCAAAATCACTTCACAACTCAAACAGTTTATCACACGCGAATAATTTGATTATATATGCTCAATACGTGATACTAGAAACATGTGACTAGGACTTATTTTTGTTAACTTGCCTCCTTAGCTAGTATGGTACTATAGTTTTACTAACACCCGACGGGGTCTAGTTAGGATGGACGCGCAAGCCTTCTCACGGTAGTTAGCATGAGAAATAAGCTTATGTTAATATGTGTGATATGTTTTGGTGTATCATGATATGTAGCTAGACTATTTCGCGAACGGTTTCTCTATTATGCTAGTATTACAAAACCTGTATGCCCACCTTTACTTAATTGTATTGACCTGTATTTTAACGTATGTAACAGGTTGAAGATTATAGCTTTGGATGCATGGAGTTATGCTTAGGATAGTTCGTTTTGTTTATAATGGTTTGTAATAAAATCTAGGGGAGATCGAATCAGATTTTATGTTTAAGAGATTATTTGAAATTGTAATGGTTGTTTGAAGATTTTATGAGTTTGATAGTATGGGATATTAAATGTTGATTATTGTCTTTAAAGTGATCGTTATGGAAATCTCTTGATCAATCTGATTCGCCTACTGTCACTACCCCGATGATTCCGCCATCGGTTGGGGTGTGACAAGTTTTCGCTAAATGTAAAGATTTACATTAAAGTAACTAATCATCAGATTGATATAAATTTAGGTATTTGCCACTTGTTTGCATAATCCACTTTTTTGTGGCGATACCGGTGAAGCCCCATATTGATCTAAATCGCCAGCTATTGAATTGTAAATATTAACTTTAAAATTTGAAATAAGTTGGATAAACTGATAATATTACATTCAAAATGGTAAATTTATTTTTTGATGGCTAATTTTAACACGAAATTGATAAGATAACAGAATATGGTAATGAAAGACATCAATTTTAGTTAAATACCACCAAGTATCTCTTAATGCATTGAATTTTAAGGACTCCTTAGACTTTTCTCTTATGCGTGTGTTATTTTATTTTATCAACGATTTCTTGAACTACTTGAAAATGTAAATGTCAAATCTATTACTTACTAGACATATCTAACGCTTATAACGTATATCTACCACAATCAAGTTACTTGCGTAAAACCTTTCAGAAAATTACAAAATAAATTATCAGAAACAACTACCGCAATGCAAAGTGTCGCCCCCGCCGCATCGCGCGGCACCCTACTAGCATTTTAAATTGAGGGTAAATTTGTAATATAGCAAAAGCTAAGACGATAGCAAGATTGCAATTTTGAGTTGGTTGTAAAATCAAAATTTTTAACAGAGAGCAAAATCATAATTTTTTAATAAGGGGCGAAATCGTAATTTTTAGAAACCTGTTAGTCTGGCACCATTCTCCTTCGTAATCCGTCTCACACTATTCCTTCCATGTTCTATATATGTATAAAATAAATATAATTTTCTAGATGATGACACTTTCAGGCGTGGATCACTTCCCACATGTGGCATGACCGAGGCGTAGGTGGCTATTTCGTACGAAATATATAAAAATAAATATAATTTCCTAGATGATTATATATGATACTTATCTAAATATTTAAGTTAATTATTTAAAACCAAATATATATTTTTATATGATTAATTTTTTTTAACGATCAACGACATAAAAGTCAGGCTATCTGGGGTAACCCAATGGCAAAAGGCGACCCATACGTCCGTGATCACAGATTGTGTTGCGTATCCTAAGCTCACTATCACAAGTTAAGGAGAAAACCCACCGCCTAAAGGCTCACTGCAGTAAAACTTGGTTAGGATCAAATTCAAACTTGAGACTTCATCTCAAACTCAAATGTTCATTTTTCCTCCAAATATAGGAAAATTAGCCCATAGCTGATTCGCATTGATTAATTACTTAACTTAAAAGGCACAAGAGATAGAAAATGAAGATTTTAATTAATTGTCCGAATTTGAAAAGAAAAGATAAATAATCAATACGGTATTTCATGTGAGAAACAATCAATTTTAGAAGAAAAGATAAAGAATCAATAGAGTATATTTCATGTGATAAATAATCAGTTTTGTTCGATAATATTATTTTACAGCAGAGTGTAATTGAAAAACCGATTTAGAAATTAATATTAATAAGCACGTATAAACAACAATAAAAATATGAAATTAAGACTTCATATTTTTAAATGTTATAAAAAAAAGTTAACAAATTAAACCTTGAAGCAATTTTGAAGGCTTATATGTCGATGGTTCAATTACTAGTATGTTATCACAGAAACTATAACTGAAATGTAAATTGAAACGTAGATAAAAATAAGTACGTCGCAATAATATGATTAAAGTTTGATAAAACATCATATTTGAAAAGTTATAATAGAAAAACAATAAATAAAAAAGTGTTTCTATGCCACGTGTTATAAAAAGAAAAAAAAAACAAAGTAAAAGTATATGGTATAAATAGTAAGTTCAATTAAAAATGAAGAAGCGATACTATAACTTGAATTTTGTATTAAGAGTAAACTTTCGTTTTGCTCCCTGTGGTTTGATCGTTTTAACGGTTTTGCTCAAATCCTTTAAAAATATTCATTTTACTCCAATAGTTTGCTATATTTTTCTCATTTTGCTCCCTGCCTCTTAACTCAGTTAAATAATTCAATTAAGGGCAGGAGTATTTCAGTAATTATATATATAAAGTTTATTTATTTGGTATTAATTCATTAAATTCAAGATTTATACATATATCCACCACCAGCCTCTCTTATCCCCCCTCTCTCTTTATCACCTCAGCCCGCCACACCCAAAACCCTACCACCGTCTGTCACCCGACCACCATCACCACCTTTCTACCCCATTTCTCTCTACCTACCCACTCTCTCTACTCTGCTACTCTCTACCAACAACCACCGCTACCAGCAGCTTGCCACCACCATAAAATCGAACCAAATAAACTGCTAACCCACAAGCAAGATCTGAAACCAGCCAAACCTGCCACCACCATAAAATTGAACAAAAAACTCAAACTCACCTTAACCTACCATAACCACCATCCCATACTACCTGGTAAGAACCAATTACAGTTACAATGATACACACATTCATGACAATCTTTCCCCAACTTGACCTATTTACTTTTCCCAACCACTAGTGATCAATTCATATTAACATTTTGTCCTAATTTCACTTCACCTCTTCAATGGCGGATCAATCCAGTCCAGTCACCTGCTACCCTGCTTACTCCACCACCGGCCACCCAACCACCACCACCACCACCTACCCTTACGAGTAAGTGAAAGCTCAATCGATGCTTTAACAAGTTCAACACAATAAAAGCTAAAGAGAGAAAGAAACTTAAAGAACGCTAGCTGTTTCTAACCTCGAGTGCCGATCGTACATGTTGCCGCCGTGTCTTACCTCCGAGTGCTTAGGTAGGTTTGACGCCTCCTTTCAGATCTGAGCGAGGCCGACTAAGAGATGGTGTCTGTGGTGGTGGTAATGGCGGCAGAGGCAGTGGCGGTGGGGGTGGTAATGGCGGCGGCGGTGGCGGGAGCTGGTGGGTCGTGGTGGTGTGGGGGTGGTTCTGGCGGGGGCTGGTGTCTGATTGTTGTGGTGGTGGTAATGGCGGTGGTGGTGGGAACTGGTGGGTGTGGTTATGGTGTATGATAGAGAGAGAGAGAGAGAAGAATATATAGATAGAGAAAATAGGTGAGGAGGAAAGGTCTGAGTGTATGCTTATATTTTTTTTATTTTTTATATCAATAAAAAGACAAAGTAAATGGATTTTAAAAATCAATTTAAATACATATTTATAGAATTACCATATTACCCTTATCTTTAACATAAATTTTAGACAGAGTTAGAGGTGGAGAGTGAAATGGAGATGAGTTAAATAGATCAAAGAGTAAAATGACTATTTTTAAAGGAATGAGGCAAAACCATTAAAACGACCAAACTACAGGGAGCAAAACAAAAGTTTACTCTTGTATTAAAATTCACGCTAAATCAATTGTACTAATTACTTCAAGCACTTGTAGTCTTTTATGTAGCATAGTGAACAATGCATATGGTATAAATAGTAAGTCAAATTAAAGATGAAGAAGCGATACTATAACTTGAATTTTGTATTAAAATATACGCTAAAATCAGTTGTGCTAATTGCTTTGAGCACTTGTAACCTTTTACGTAACAGGAAATGGATCATGAGAAAACTAGTTTAAATGAGAAAACTAAAAAGACCAAAAAAATATCAATTTTTTTGATTTTTTTTATAAAAATTCCTATATATATTATATAAAAAAACTTAAAAAAGCATATAATGCACATGTGTAGTACACATATAGTGCACATGTGCAGTACAAGTTTTTTTTTTTAAAAAAAAGTTTTTTTGTACATAAAATGCAGCGATTTTTTATAAAAAATTGTAAAAAAAAATTTGTATTTTTTTTATGTTTTTTATTTAGTTTTCTAGTTTTCTCATTTATATCTAGTTTTCTCATAATCTTCTCCCTTACGTAACATAGTGAATAATGTTTAGCGATGTGCACAATTAATATAGAGATATAACATGTTAAATCCTTAAATAGTAACTTAAAAGATATAACACGTTGAATAAAAATTATCTCACACTATCATCCATATACATACAATTTAGGTGGAAAGCTATGTGTGTTGTGTAATGTATTAACGCCTTGTGCCACGCAAGCACTTTCGGCGTGCAACACTGCCCCTGTTCGGGTGTGATCGAGACGTGGGCGGTTATTTGTAGGGCAACTCACGAGCGTGAACGAAGATTGTGTGTGGAATTAATTCTTTCAGCCAATAAAAAACAACCTAAGTCACATTTTTTAAGGAAAATAATAAAAAAAATATATATTTTTTGAGACCATTACACATGTTTAATAAATAAAAAAATGTAAATTACAAAAATCGTCCTTTATGTTGACACCGTATTGCAAACTATATCCTTTACCTTCAACAAGTACAAAAAACGTACCTGATATTTGCAAATCCTTACACGTTACGTCATTTAACCCTAACTCAGTTAAATTTCATTGTTAAATATGACTAAATGGACCCACTTAAGAGTCTTTTAATCATTTCACCCTAAATACAAAATAGATAATCATAAAAAGATAATTAATATTAACAATTTTGTTTTAATATATATACACACACAACATCCCCCTCTCTCTTATTTTTTTTTTAATTTTTTTTGCTTGAATGGCCCTTTTTTAACCAGATTAAAAAACTCTTACCAATGAGGCACCCCACCATATCCCTAAACACCCAAAACTCTTCCTCCCAAAACCATTATTCAGCAAGGCACCCTACCGTATACCTACTTCAAGTCGCTCATCTTCATCTGTCCGTGAAGTGGCTTTTAGATCTCACAAATGTGGATATAAAAATACGTCTGTAAACGAACCAAAGTTCATGAACTGTTCGTGAACTTGTTTGGTGGGAAGTTCATTTATGTCGTTTATTAATAAAACGAACGAACAGGAACAAAAAAAGTATGTTCGTTTAATTGAATGGACGAACATGAACACACCTTATGTTCGTTCATTTATGTTCATGAACGTTCGTTTAAATTTTAGTAAATACATAAGTAATTATATTTAGAAATATTAGGTTTTCTAACTACTTATATAAATATAACTAATTAGTAATTGAGTTTTATAGTAATAAAAAATAAAATTCTAAATTTTTCTTAGATCGTAACTGATCACTTACCCAATATTTATATAAAAACTACCTAAATGTTGTATCTATGAACCCTAATTTGTATGTGTTTTCAGGTGAACTTTAATATATTAGACTTGTTTGTTTGTGTTCACTAATATTAAATTGTGTTTGTTTATATATTGTTTAGTTACGTTCATTTGTGTTTGTTTATGTTTGTTCAATCATGTTAATTTATGTTTGTTTATGTTTATTCAAATATGTTCAGTTATTTTTTTTATGTTCGTGAATTGTTCGTTTAGGTTTTAAACGAATGAACATTAACAAACACGAACATGCCCGATTTCTTAATGAACGAACACGAACAAAAAAATGTGTTCGATTATATGTTCGTGTTCTTGTCCGTGCTCGGTTAAAGTAAAATGAAACACGAACATGCCTATGTTAGTGTTCCTTCAATTCATTTACAGGCCTATATAGAACAACTTAGGTTTTTAGATCTGAACTCTTGCCTTTGATTTGGGTGGTTTCCACCATCTCCTAATTCGTTGCCTCTAAGTTTCCTGTCGACTAATCCTTTTCCAGACAACTAGGGTTTAAGATCTTGACCCATTTGGGTGAAGCATTTAAATTGCCGGAAGTTTTGCAACTTCCACATCAACAAAGAGAGTCGCATTTGCTCCGAAGTCTTTGATAGTATCTCAATTATAGTTTAGGAGGCAAGGGCAAATGAGGTTGCCTAGCGAAGAAAAAAAATAGGGGAAACAAGAGAGAGAAGAGTGGGTGGTGCAACAATGTTACCGAAAAAAAACAAGGTGTCGCCAATGGTTGTGGTGGTGGTGACGATGTCGGTAGTGGTGTAAAAGAGAGAGGGGATGTGAGCAATGGGTTTTGTTTCTTTTTATTTTATTTTTTATTAAAAAACTAGTTAGATATGGTTAAAAGACTAAATCACCCTCACATGCACACATGACTATATTTAACTGACAAAATTAACTTGATTAGAATTAAAGAACGTAACGTGCAAGAGTTTCAAACATTGAGTACGTTGTACGTTTTTTATACTTTTGAAAATAAAAGATATATAGTTTGTAATCCGATATCATCATAAAACACGTTGATATCAGATTACAAAGTATAAAACATATATAAAGATAGTGACATACATTTAACCCAAACAGTACCACCGTGACAGAGTAGTATCCAAAAATAAACCAAAACCAGAATCAACACTCAACCGCAGTCTTACGACAGCAACGGCGGTGGTTCATGTGCTCTACCCATCGTCTCTCTTCACCTATACACACACATTGAACTCATGTCTGATCATTAACTTACCAACACACCAATGGATTCCCCCTTTCCAAACAACAAGCGTCCATTCGACCACTCCGCCGTTGACCGGTCAGACCCCCACTTAACACCGTCCTCTTCCACCAAACGCTGCCACCAACACCACCACCCTCTCCCATCCTCACCGGCCACACCACAATCCACCATCAATAACCCCTTCCGAAACCCTATCAAACTCTCATCCAACGAAACTGTGTTCCGTATCCTATGTCCCGCTTCAAAGACCGGCGGTTTAATCGGCAAAGGCGGTGCAATCATTCGCAGTTTAGAGAAGAAACCGGTGCCAGAATTCGCATCGATGAGCCGATTCCCGGTGCTGATGAGCGTGTTATTCTTATAGCAGCTGCTGACTCTAACCCTAACCCTAACCATAAGAGTAAGAATAATGTTAACAGCAATAATAATAATGGTAATGATAATGATAATAGTAATAATAAGAGTGAGGATTGTGATGGTGAGGGATTAGGAGGTTTAAGTAGTGAAGAATCGGTTGCTCAGAATGCATTGGTTAGGGTTTTTGAGAGGATATTGAAGGTGGATGAGGAAAGGAGTAAAATGGGAAAGGAGGAGGGGGAGAATGGTGAGGATAATGCAGCGGATGGGAGCGGTGGGATACCGCAGGGACCGGTGGTGTGTAGGTTGTTGGCGGCTAGTCATCAGATTGGATCGGTGCTTGGTAGAGGTGGGAAGATTATTGAGAAGATTAGGCAGGAGAGTGGGGCGCAGGTTCGGGTTATGCCGAAGGATCAGATTCCGGAGTGTGCGTTTCCGGGAGATGAGTTGATTCAGGTAGTATCATATGCTACATTGTTGGTTTGTTACTTAAATTTGTTTAATTACAAGTGGTTTAATCATGTGGTATAATTGATTTCATAACATTTTATGCAGCTTTAGTGCTTACTCAATCTCTTAAATACCGTTTAGTGGCGCTATTGTTTGATTTTATGTATTTGTTTATGTCATGCATATGACGTTATCCGACACCTTTAGATTTTAGGGTATTGTAGGCTGATCTAAAACCTCCGTTTATGAGTTTATCTTGCTATCCGAACTAAGTTTGTGATACAAGTATTTAAGATGTTATCTTATTACTTTTGTCTCAAGAGTTCTTTTGTAATATTACATACTGTATCTGGGCTTCAGTGGAACATTCTATTATACCAAGTGTAAATGTTTGAATTCCTTTTGAACCAACAATTGATAGTTAAACTTAACATTAGTATTATTTGTGCCGTTATTATTAGTATACAGGTCAAACTTGTATATTGTATTATATAGGGGTCTTAAATCTAAATGTAATTAATTAATGAGGTTATATTGTCACGCTGTTTTGGAACAAAGCGGTTCGTAGGTATAAATACATGTATGTGTCTGCATGCAGAACATGACGATGATGACGCCAATGTGATTATGAAATCAAGTGTGCGTTAATTGTGTTCTTATTCATTTAATTCTTTTTTGATTTCAAACACCAACAACGCGTGTTGCACTTTTTTGTTACCTATTTTTGTAAAGTTTGTTGTACTTGTTTATCGTTTTTTGTGTTCTTGGTGCAAGAATTCCCTTTGTATATGTTATATACTTATTCGGTATTCAATTCTATACACTCCTTCAATAGCAAGTATTTTTATATGGAACATTTTGGTTGCCAAATCAACCTCTTTTTACTTTCTATATAGCTTCTTACACGTGTAAAACTGTTAGCTGTGTGCATATTCTTTGCTTACGGAGTGAGAGTTTATACGTTTGCTTTAATGCACAGATGGCTGGAAAGTTTGTAGCCGTAAAGAAAGCTTTATTATCCGTATCAAGTTGTCTTCAAGAAGCAGGCAATTCTGGCAGTAACAGACCTATGGGAATCGCGCCTCACGGATATGGTATACTTTTTATTTAACACGTGGATACGTGGATTTTAAGCTACCATGACCAACTAATCTTATTAACGATTATTATTATATGTTTTAGGCGGTGATCACCACCATCGAATGGGCATGGAAGAGGAAATTGTTTTTAGACTATTGTGTCATGCTGACAAAGTTGGAAGTTTAATTGGTAAAGGTGGGTCCATCAGAAGAGCACTACAGACAGAGACCGGTGCATCTGTAAAAATTGCTGATCCATCACCCGATTCGGATGAACGAGTGGTTGTTATATCTGCACGTGAGGCATGTGAGCTTGCATGCAATCTCTCCGTAAATGGATTCTTTTAGTTTTATTGTAATTTTAAGAGTAAAATGCCATTTTCATTCCTGAGGTTTGGCCAGTTTTGTGACTTTTGTCCAAAGTTTTGTTTTTTCGCATCTGGATCCAAATGGTTTGAAATCTTGCCAATTTCATCCGGCACGTTAACTCCATTTGTTTCTCTCCGTTAAGTCAGGGGCATTTTCGTACATAAAGTGAAAAAGACTGAATTGCCCTTCAAGTGGATACTTGTACATTATGCTAAATGCTTGTACATAAAGTGAAAAAGACCAAATTGCTCTTTAAGTTAACAAAAAAGACGGAAATACCCTGACATGACGAAGCTGGATGAAAATGGTAAGATTTCCAACCTTTTGGATCCAGATGCGGAAAAACAAACCTTTGGGCGAAAGTCGCAAAACTGGTTAAACCCCAGAGACGAAAATGGCATTTTACTCTAATTTTAATGTACTTACTTGTTCCTACATGATGCAGAGTTTAGAGCAAAGGCATTCTCCGTCACAAGATGCGGTTATGCGGGTCCATGGTAGAATCGTTGAGGCTGGGTTTGAATCCGGTGCAGCCATCGTTGCTAGGCTTCTGGTGCACTCACGGCAGATTGGGTGTATATGGGGTAAAGGTGGCATGATTATTAACGAGCTCAGAAGACTTACTGGTGCTAGCATACATGTTTTTCCTAGAGAACAGGTTGCAAAATATGGTATGCCCAGTGATGAAGTTGTGCAGGTACCTCTTTATACTGTTATACATTAATAGTTGTTAATATCGGTTGCATTTAGAGATATAATTTTGTTTTAATGATTGTTTGTAGGTAATTGGTAGCTTACAATGTGTTCAAGATGCTTTGTTTCAAATCACAGGCAGACTTCGTGAAACCTATTTTCCAATGAAACCGTATTTTCCAAACGGTCATATGGGCCCGCCGTATCTAGAAATGCCACCACCTGCTTTTCGGCCTAGACATGATCCTGCTTATTCACCAGCCGGACCTTTTGAACCACCTCCTTTTTCACACGGTGGGGACCATTTTCATCCCACTTATTCGCACCCTTACGGCAATGAACGGCCAGGATACGGTCCCCCCTTCAGCAGGCAGTCTGAGGTCGGTAGTTTTTTTTTTATAACAGTAGCATGTTTTGATTGTTTTTAATTAGAGTAAAATGCAATTTTCGTCCCTAAGCGTTGGCAACTTTTGCGACTTTCGCCCAAGGGTTCGTTTTTTCCGCATCGGGATCCAAAAGGTTCGAAATTTTACCATTTTCATCTAAGCTCGTTGACGACATCCATTTTCTCCGTTAGGTGTATTTTTCGTCTTTTGTTGTTAACTTTAAAGGGCAGTTCGATCTTTTTCACTTTATGTACAAGCATTTAGCATAATATACAAGTATTCAAAAGACCTAATTGCCCTTTAAGTTAACAAAAATGACGAAAATACCCCTGACTTAACGGAGAAAAACGAATGGAGTTAACGAGCCGGATGAAAATGTGAAGCTTTTAAACCTTTTGGATCCAGATGCAAAAAAACAAATCTTTGGACGAAAGTCGCAAAACTAGCCAAACCTCAGGGACGAAAATGTCATTTAATCTTTTAATTATTTACCATAATCTTTTTTGTGTGTTCTTTCTTCTTTAGCCAGAAAGCAACATGCATGCAGGTGAAGTTAGTGAGTATGAAGGTCGCGTAACAAAGGTTAACGATCCAGCTGCAAGGTATTACTCTTAAAATAATGCTCATAAACTTGCATTTATAATTTATTTATGGTACCTATTTATAATATTTTGTTTTCGCGTATCAGGAATGAAAGCATAACTGTTGAGATGGCAATTCCTCAAAGTTTGTTAGCGTGTGTATATGGAGAGAACAATAGCAACCTGGGCCATATAAAAGAGGTAAGAGTCACACGAGTTCTTTTACGATTGAATTACCATAAACATTATTACTTGCCAGAAAGAAATTAAAATGAATTACCATAAACGAAACCAACTTGATTACGCCCCGCTTGCGGTATGCGCATATAATGTATATGTGTGGGCTCTCGGGGGGCAAAAGTGAAAGTGTACTAATTTTAACATTATTTTACAAATTTCGTGAAAATAACATTAAAAGAGGGGGGCGGTTAATCATGCATCATGTGGTGGCGTTGATAGCCGAAAGACAAGAGAGTACATGCACTAATCGGCCTTTTTCTTAATTACTGAGTGTTATGTGCCTTATGTCCAAGACCTGATGCAAAACTACTATCGAGCCGGGGTTCTCATTGGAAGCAGCCTCTCTATTCGTACGGGGTAAAGGTAAGGCTGTCTACATCTTACCCTCCCAGACCCTACCTTAGCTGTGCTATTGGTGGGATTTACTGAGTATGATGATGAAACCAACTTGATACTTGGGTGGTCTCAGAACGCTGTTTTTAATTTGGATGGCGTTACTTTTACATTTTCAATACTTGGGTGGCTTATGTATACGTCATCCAGTTTTATACATTATTGTTATATATTATACAATGGAAAATGAATCGAGTGGTGTTTTGATTATACAGATGTCGGGTGCAAAGGTAGCGGTGACAGAAGGAAAAGCGGGAATCGTGTTGTCGGGTACTTATGATGAAACTCAAACTGCTCAGTGCCTGGTTCATGGATTCATCCTTTGTGAAGAGCATCTCACCCCTGTTGGTTTGTGATTACAAAGATTTCATTTTATACAAAACGAAGCAAGAAGACTAGCTTTTTTACTGAACGAGTTTTGTTTTGTTCTTTTTATTTTCAGTATCTTGTAAAATAATTATTCTAAAGCAAATTTTAGTTATTCTGTTGGTTTTTTTAAATGGTAAAATTGTATAAAAGTAAATTAAAATAGCAAAATTGATAAATACTTGTATAAAAGTAAAATAAAATAGCAAATTTGATAACTACTGGGTAGATTAACCCAGAGCCAGGGGTGGTGGTGACAGCTATGAGTTATGACCCATTTTTCAAGAAATGGGTTGATTTGGAATCTAATATGGGCTTATTTTGTGCGAACTTAAATTATACAACGGGTTAATTTGGATTTCGGGTTTACTCAAATTATGGTTAGATATAGGTCACTATTACAAAACTTGCTATTTTAAAACGCTGTCTGAATGAACAAACGCCACCAAGGGCCATTGTCCATCCCCGCCACCTACTAGTCGTTGCCAACACCACCCGCCGCCACCACCACACCC
Organism: Scalesia atractyloides; assembly: GCA_947069175.1. NCBI lineage: Eukaryota > Viridiplantae > Streptophyta > Magnoliopsida > Asterales > Asteraceae > Scalesia > Scalesia atractyloides. Next base: position 9,317,598 of record CAMTDV010000017.1, read on the forward strand.
CTGCCGCCTTGACCTTCTCAAGTTTGTCATACTTAGATATGTACACAAAGTTTTATACCTCAAAACTTTCAAACATACATGTGTAACTAGTTTTGCATCATTTATGAAATTTGTTGTAAAATTTATAATTACATTGACTTGATTCTTGATTTCAAAGGATGTTTTATAAATCATTGACAATGTCATATTTCTGTCTTCGAACTAACTCAGCTAATCATAACAGTTGAATATTTAACCATGTATCTTTATGGTTCATTTGACTCTTGGATCGAGTTATGAAATTAAATATTTTTTAGTTAGTTTTTGATACAGATAATTCTAGTTTTTCTGTCATATTGTTTATGTAATAAAATAACTTAATATCTTAATTAACTAGTTTTTAATATTTAAATAAATGTGATTACTCAAATTATTTAACTAGTTTTTAATGTTTAAATAACTGTGATTACTGAAAAACGAACTATTTCCAAGTTTTTCTGTATTATATAGACTTTTATAGGATAATATCTTAGTTATTTATCCCACAATATTGTTTAAAGAGAAATACAATATTTCTTTTAATTATATATTCACAAAGCGTGTTTACACATGATTGGTGAAAAGTTAGTGTCATCGCGCCCGTTATTGGGGTAATGGAGAAGGGGCTCACCCCTCCTTGGCGGCCCCCTATATGTTTTGGCAAACGACAAGTTGGTGAGGTGCCTAGAGCATTAGCCCACTATGTTTAGTCTTAAGAGTAAGAGAAATAATTGAAATAAAAGAAGTATGAAAAATAATATTAGGCTTATAGAATAAGACATATGAAACAACCCATCACTTATTTATTAACTAAATATATTTTTTTTATCATACAAAAATATTAAAAGTAGTATTTTTTAAAAGTGTTTGAATATATTAATTTTCAAGTTGGGTTTCAAGGTGAGTTTGAAGATAAATTTCATGTAATTGACATCCGAAAAGGTATCCTTTAACCAAACAAAACCATGGGTTTCAAGGTGAGTTGAAGATAAATTTCATGTAATTGACATCCGAAAAGGTATCCTTTAACCAAACAAAACCATAACAAAGGGGAGAAGGGGGCACCCAAGGGTACTATCCTAGCCCGACCAATCCCGCGCTGCCATGTCAATTCTACACCCAAAGTACCGTAGAACCATAGATCCCACTCTTTTACTCCATCGACCAATCACACATACACCTAGGGGTGTAAACGAGCCGAGCGGCTCGCGAGCTACCCGAGGTCGACTCGAGAAAAAGCTCGAAACGAGCCGAGCTTTATCGAGCCCGAGCCGAGTTTGAGCCTAAAATAAAGCTCATTCATATATCGAGTTCGAGCCTGCCATGTGAAGCTCAGGATCGTCGAGCCTTATCGATCCTAGTGTATTATTACTTTGTTATTAATATTTAATAACGTTTACCCCTTATTTAAAGTTGTCTAGTATACTGTATACGAGCCACGCCGAGCTTATTTAACTTGTTTACGAGTCCAACGCAAACCAAAAAATAAGCTTGTTTAGTAAACGAGCCTGAGCCTAAGCTTCACTTATCGAGCTCACGAGTCTATTATTTATATTATTTTTTAATATATTAATTAATAGATAATAAACGAGCCGAGCCCGAGCCAAGCTCGAGCTTAAAAAACTACCAACGAGCTCGAGCCCTCATAAGTTAACCAAGCTCGAGCTTGAGCATGGTCGAGCTCGGCTTGGCTAATTTGCACCACTACGCACACCCCAACCCTCAAACCTTTACACTTTCTATCGTGACAAGATCCCATGCACGAAACCCACATGGCACCCATGGTGGTGGCATCGGTGTTACCGTGTGAGTTACCTTACTCGTGTGGCCTAAGGTATACAAGTATCTTTAGAAAGATAGTACTCGTCACTTGACCCATACCCGACCTAATACCCGACCCGTTTTCATTCATTTACCTTTTAAGTTACAAACAACTAAAATATATTTGTTAGTGCCGTCCATAAAAATGTAATTTGGTTTGGTTCAATAGTAGTATACACAACACACACAATAAATGCTTTGGTCATTAATTTGTGAAAGTAAAACTAATAAACTTTCAAAATAAATGCTTTGGTCATTAATTTGTGAAAGTAAAACTAATAAACTTTCAATTCTTAATCTCCGTCACAACAAACAAACAACAAGACACCATCGTCTCCGTGTGACTCCCGTTTCTCGGAAAGATAACAGATTCCGACGAACACCTTACGAAACGGGAGTGATCGTCTTCCAGATCCGATCCAAATCCATCTCAAATTCATCTCAAATTCTTCATCTGAGTGTATAACATCATGTGTAAACCTGATCTCGTTTCATTACACCATTAATCACTTGTTTGTTGTATCATAATCGCAATAAACACACACACATACACACAGTTGTTACAAATTTCACCTAATAATGGCACGGACCAGATCTTCATCGTCGATCCGGTGGAGATACTTGAATCCGGCTTATTACTTGAAGCGGCCGAAACGTCTTGCCCTACTTTTTGTAGCGTTTGTGTCTATTTCGTTTTTTGTTTGGGATCGTCAGACGCTTGTGCGTGAACATGAGGTATGGTGTGTGTGTGTGTGTGTGTTTCCACTTTTGTACTTTAATTATATCTTTATGTTTAGTCAGATCTTCTAGTTTTAGCAATAGTCAAACTGCCACAATTAGTGTTCTAGATTAGGATGAAATTTCTTACTTTTTATTGAATTTGAGGAATATTAAACTAGAATTAGCCAAAACAGGTGATTATTAGTTTGCTGCTTATCAGGTGCTCTAATGTGTTCGTAGGAATTTGATAGATTTATGTTGTCTTGTTGTTAGATCTTATGTGTTAGTGCAAGTTTACTTTACTTTGTGCGGCTTGAAGTGATTTTTGTCGGTTGCTAGTATGTTGTTAAGATGAAACAAATCAGTTATCTGTTATAACTTAGAGATTGAAATTTAATTGGAAGAGTTAGAAATTTAAGCTGTTTGCTTTGTTTTCGGTATTTAACAAATTTCTGTTGATTGACAGGAGGAGATCTTAATGTTGAAAGAAGAAGTGGAACGTCTGCAAATTGAGGTACCGCAATTTGTTACAAGATCTACGCAACTTATGAATTAGTTAGAGGAATCGTTTAGAACTTCTTTATGGTAGCCTTTTAACTTATGTTTTGTTTGTTCCTAGCATTTGTGTTAAGTACTAATTGAAACTTTTATCAGAAGTAATGTTTTAGAAAATCCTGCAATTTTCTTAGGGATGAGAAAGTATGATCTTTTTTTTTGTTGGGTGCTTTTGGATATGTGTTCATGGTTATATTGAAATTTTCCTGCACTTAAGTTAAACCATATTGTTAGGTTCCTACTAGATACCTTTGTTGTAACTGTAATGCTGGATTTTGAGTCTCACAGCCTTTTTGAATTCATTGTGAGCGCAAGCTATGGCATTTGATTAAATACTCATAAAATCTTTTTGTCTGTGTTATATTGCTAAATGTCTAAAATTTTAAAGTTTGTTGGAACATATAATAGCTAGCTACCTTTTTTTTCTCTGCTCAGCTCTGGTTTATTATTGATGCCTCTGTTTCTCACACACAAGTAATGTTCTGTATATGTTTTTTCTGTTTTGATTTTGAGTGCAAAATGGGATGGTCGGGTCAGGTAATGGGTCAAAACCAGCTCGGATAAAATTGGGTCTGGGTCAAAACGGGCAGTTCAGAACAATAGGTCAAATGGGTTCCCCTCTATATTTGTTTAATGGTGGTTAGTGGCGACGGCGGCATGGATGATTGAGGCAGCGGGGCCGCAGGGGTGGCAACAGCTGTGGTGGCACCAATGGTGACGAATAGGTGGTGCCGACGCGTAGGTGGTGACGATGATGCCACATGAAACAATATCTTGACTTACGATATTATATATTAGAGACCCAAACCAAACCAACCCAAATTAAATTGTTTGGCACGTATAGTTTTGCTTAATCGTTAGTTGACGACAAATTTATTGCCTACTCGCAGCTAGGAGAGTTAAAGCATGAAGACGTTGTTTCAGTTAAAAAGACAAACACTACAACCACAAAAATTGATATGAAGAAGATGGATGGTCTTTCCACTGATCCCATCGAGGCTCAAAGAAGAGAAAAAGTCAAAGACGCAATGCTTCATGCATGGACCTCATATGAAAAATATGCATGGGGCCATGATGAGCTTCAGGTACTTTCTTTAATCATCTGTTTTGTCTGTTGCCGAAATGCTGATTTTTGTTAATATTTTGTTGTGTTAGCCCCAATCAAAGAACGGCGTGGATAGCTTCGGAGGTCTTGGTGCGACTTTAATCGACTCTCTTGATACCTTATATATCATGGGCCTAGATGAGCAGTTTCAAAGGGCTAGAGAGTATGATCCGTTATCTATTTTCGTTAACTAACTTATACTCCATAACGATTGTATATCAATATTAATATACACGTGCACCTTATTCATTGTTTTTAGGTGGGTTGCAGACTCTTTGGACTTCAACAAAAATTATGATGCCAGCGTGTTTGAGACGACCATAAGGTTGCTTCGTAAGGTTTACTATATTGGTCGTTTATTTTTTTTATCTATATATGCTATTCTTATGTAGTATATACAGTAAGTATCATACAATGAGACACCTAATTGTTTAATTTATTTTTTTACCTTTTTTATACAATAGAGTTGTGGGTGGACTTCTGAGTGCCTATGATTTATCTGGGGACCGTGTCTTTCTTGAAAAGGCGAAAGACATAGCTGATAGGCTACTGCCAGCATGGAATACGCCTTCTGGTATCCCGTATAACATTATCAATTTGGCTCATGGTAATGCACATAACCCTGGATGGACTGGGGTAAGTTCTAATCTTCATTAATTAATATTTCAGTTTAACACATGTTTGACCATGCATATGACTTTTCTTTCCCGATATATAAGTTATAATATATATTTTTTTGTTCTAGGGTGATAGTATTCTGGCTGATTCTGGGACAGAGCAACTAGAGTTTATTGCACTATCGCAAAGAACTGGAGATCCAAAGTATCAGCAAAAAGTATGTGATTGCATCCCTTATTGTCGTATATTATTATACTAGGTTAGAATCCCGTGTATTACTAGATTTAATATATGTAATGTTATATATTTAGTAATAAAAAATTATGTTTTTAAAAAACATGTGTATTGCACGCGTTGAATAAAACCATGCATTACCTGAGTTGAATAAAATTATAATGTCACCTGTTAACATATACAATTGTCAAGATATGTCTTTAAAAATTGAACTTTGACGTGACATTTTTAAATTTTGTTAAGTTAATTTTTAAAACCTATTTTATACTGTGTATTATCTTTTTTTTTATGTAATTGATGAATGTTAATTCAACTTAAGTGTACCTACTCCTTTAAATATCATTTTAACACAATTAAGTTAACTTAAATTACAATTACAAATATATAGAAATTATAATACATATAAAAAATTAAGGACTAAGATTTGAATATATTTTTAATACCACCGATTTTTTTATTATTCGACATATTTTTTACCATTTAAACCATACAACCACATTAGAAATTTGAAAACTTTTGAAAATCACTCACAAAAAACTATTATTATCATAATTTTTTCTTTTTCTAATATGTTAACTAAAATAATTTTGTATTTGGTGATATTTGGAGACGTAAATTATAAGTTTTTAAGTAAAAAAAGTTTATTTAAAAAATTCGTAAATATTTTCATATCAAATTCAGTTGTTAACTTGTTAATGAATATAATAACCATCAATAATTAAATAATAACTATCCATAACTAAGTAGGAGAGAGAGTGGCAGGAAAAATAAATATTTGATGGCCTAGAATGATGACAGGTGTTCCCCAACATTTTCTTTTATTATATAATATTGTAAAACGACGTTTCAGGTAGAGAATGTTATAACAGTGCTAAATAAGACTTTCCCTGATGATGGATTGCTCCCTATTTATATAAATCCCCACAGAGGAACACATTCACATTCTACCATTACTTTCGGAGCCATGGGAGACAGGTATTAACTGTCACTTAATACCTCTTTCTATATTTTTTTGCTATCGACGGTCTGATCAAGTTTATTGTCGATGCAGTTTCTATGAGTATCTACTTAAGGTTTGGATACAAGGAAACAAGACTTCAGAGGTGAAGCATTATAGGTAAGGATTCTAATGTCAAAATACTGAATACAGTTATTTTTTGTGTTATTAAAAATGATTATATTAAATATTGAAACAGAGATATGTGGGAGACATCAATGAAAGGTCTACAGAGCTTGGTCCGCAAGACTGCACCGTCATCTTTTACTTACATTTCCGAAAAAATAGGGAATTCTTTGATCGATAAGGTAATGCCAGGATACCAAATTATCAATTAATAATTAGAAAGTTTCTGTACGTATAGAAAGATTGTAATTTCTTCTTATGCGCGCAGATGGATGAATTGGCATGCTTTGCACCAGGAATGATAGCATTAGGGTCATCTGGTTATGGTCCTGATGATTCCAGCAAATTCTTAAATTTGGCAGAAGAGGTATTGTGTTAATTCTCCACCGTTTAAAATAAAAACAAGTTCTTTTAAGGATTGTCCTTGGTTTTAAAAAGCGTGCGCGCCAGAAACTTGAGGTGGTCGGGATAACACCTCAGGGCCTTGAGGTGGCGTTGCATACACATCTAGGTCAAAATTAGGGCCCGTATGAGGCTGTTATGTAAAAACAACCAAAGGGATGAAGAGTTTATAAATGGTTACTTGATAAAAAGGTTGAGATATAAAAGAGAGAGTTAATTACGTTTTTCGTCCCTGTGGTTTGTTGAAAATAATCATTACAGTCCGCATTTTCTAAAGTTGCCAAAACAGTACCAATACTTTCACTTTTGTAACAACTACAGTCCACCTCCGTTAACCCCATCCAATTTACTGTTAAGCTTTTTGTGAAAAGACTAGAATACCCTCGTTTTAAAAAACTATATAAACAAATGAGTTAATTACAATTTTCGTCCCTGTGGTTTGTTGAAAATAACCATTACAATCCATTAGTTTAAAAATTGTCAAAACTTAACGGTAAATTTGATGAGGTTAATGGAGTTGATTACTGTTTTGGCAATTTTTAAACTAATGGACTATAATGGTTATTTTCAACAAACCACAATGACGAAAACCGTAATTAACTCTAAAAAGAGATGAGAGAGATGCAACTTTTGTTTGTACATAAAGCTTATTTTGTTGTACCTAGAGAAACGCCTCGCTTATGTGAAGCTCTCGTCTCGTGTCTCGGCTTTCGGGACCTAAACTCCTTGGAGTGCCTCACCCTAACTAAACCAAGGGATTGTCGAAAAAATGTTAATATTTTATTTTCGAGGAAAGTTTTAATCCAAGATTACCTTTTGTGGCATGTAAAGAATTTTTATACAATTTGATAACCCTAATTCTCTGAATGTAGCTTGCTTGGACATGCTATAATTTCTATCAGTCCACACCAACAAAGTTGGCCGGAGAAAACTATTTCTTTCATTCAGGGCAGGTTAGTTATCCAGATTTATTCCATTATTTTTTTTATATATTTTACTATGATTTTTGTTCTTTCTGATTTTTTTTAGTCATAGGGAGATTTTATTTCCCTTTTTTTCTTATATCTTAGTGTTACCAATAATATTGTAGGACATGACTGTGGGTACATCATGGAACATATTGAGGCCAGAAACAGTCGAGTCGCTTTTTTACCTCTGGCGTTTGACCGGTAATAAAACATATCAAGAATGGGGATGGAACATATTTCAAGCATTCGAAAAGAATTCCCGTGTGGAGTCGGGATATGTTGGACTCAAGGATGTAAGTAGTAGTTTAAAACCATCCTATCATCATCATCTATTGTGTGTTTTTAAAATAATAATTTGTCTTTTTATTATATTTTGTTTTCAGGTTAATACAGGCGTGAAAGACAATATGATGCAAAGCTTCTTTCTTGCAGAAACACTGAAATATCTATACCTCTTGTTCTCGCCTCCGTCGGTTATATCATTGGATGAGTGGGTATTCAACACGGAAGCCCACCCGTTAAAAATTGTTCCTCGTATTGTGTCTGGAGAAGAACGTAAACCTAGTAATATTAATGTTAGAGCGCTTACTAGGAAAGAAGGCCGTTTTGGGGGATTCTAGGATCTCTACTAACGTCATGTTTTTTGGGAGAGGACAACAAGAGTAGAGAGATTATTCGGATCCCATTGGCCATGTGAAGTAAGCTAAACTTGGCGGGGAGTGGGGATGATCGTTGTACTTGTTTTATAATCATATTCCTGATAGAGTAATTAGTGTGTCCAGAGAGATATAAAATGTAGTTATGCTACTCTTATTCCTTTTTATCTTGAACTAGCAAATGAATTAAAAGGATTTATTCATAATCATTTTAAATACATATATGTGTGTATGTATTATGAGTGAAAAAGTGTGGGTGAGTAAGGGTTGTGTAACAGGTCGAAACTGTTTGGATCAAAACGGATCTGCTTGCTATCTTTGTTTTTGTGGTTGCTACTGGTGGGCGGCGGCAGCTGTGGATGTTCTTTCTTCCAAACTAGTTTGAATCGTGTTGAAGATATAATTTAATTAGAGTAAAAAAGTGTATTATAAACCCAAATTAACTCCAATTTAGTTGTTGGGGTTCATATGTAATCTACATTATGTTTATGTGACTAAGTATGATTATTCCTGATTAATCGGGAAATTTGGATATATCTATAACTCAATTTCATAACTCGTCTAAAAACTTTCAGACAAAGAGATCAATATAGATCAATGGTGTTTTATTGATGATGAACGACTGAAGTATATGCAAACTCTTTAAACTCACAAGATCAATCAATGTTTACGGTTGGTTTGTAGATTAGTTGTGTTATGCAACGTTATCAACTCGTCAAATTGTGAGGGCACAACATTTGACACTTATAGCCTCATATTATCATGGCATTAGTGCTGTAAACGAGCCGAGCTAGACTCAGCTCGAGCTCGGCTCGAACTCGATTCGAGCTGGCTCGGCTCGAGCTTGAATTTCAAATCGAGCTGAGATTTGAGGCTCGAGCTTGACTCAATTAAAATTCGAGCTAGCTCGGCTCGGCTCGATCCAGCTCGAATTAACAAAGAACCGCAATATTTACTACTTAAAAGCGCCAAAATGAATCTCTTCATAGACTAAGGGCTATAATTGCAATTTAAATCAACCAAATGGCTAAATATGCAAGTATAAATAGTTAATTCACTTTGTAAATTGTCTTTACTTTCTTTTATAAATAAGATACTCCCTTAGTTCTTGTTTTCTAAGGGATGTGAGACAAAAAAATGAAGGATGTAAACCTTATCGAGCCAGCTCACGAGCTCGCGAGCCGAGTCAGGCAAAGCTCGAGCTCGGCTCGTTTACAAACCGAGCCGAGCCGAGCTGGCTCATTTACAACTGAGCCAATTTCAAGCCGAGCTTTTTTCGAGCTTTTTCCGATCGAGTTTCGAGCGAGCTGCGAGCCACGAGTTTTTTGAACACCCCTACATGGCATAGTATGAGAAATGGTTGGTCGCACGTCTAGCTTGTTACTTGTTTAAAGTTGGTCAAGTGTTTTTGCTCTTTTAAATAAAATTGAAGTTGGATCTATGAGGTTCAAATGCCTCTTTATGCCTTTTTAACCGGTGCATTGAGTGGTAACGTGGGACAAACACCCTCTTATTTTAGCTAACAACTAATTCCAACCATTATTCACCATGAGTTGTTCATTTCCACATTTTATGTTGTGATGATGTTTTGCCTTTTATAAATTTGTTAGATATTGTTTTTGTTTTAATCTTATTAATAATATAGTGAGTTATTATACTATATATTAATTTATAATTTTACATCATTAGCTACATTGGCTACAGTAAACAAAAAACTTTTACTTTTAGGTTTAATTACAAAAATGCCATTATCTTAGAATTTTCATTTATACCCGTTAATTTTTAATAAGTTTATCATACGGCCATTGCATTTTAGTAATAATATGTTTAGGCACTTATTTTTAATAATTGTGTATCATTTTCAACCTTTACACTTTATTACAATTACTATTTGAGCCTGAACTTTAGTTTTTCCTTTTACATTTTATTGTAATTACTATTTACACCCTAAACTTTTAGTTTTTTTCCTTTTACTTATTTATTGTCGTTCCTTTTAACTTTTAGTTTTTTTCCTTTTACTTATTTATTGTCGTTCCTTTTAACTTTTTTTTCTCAAGGTAAAGTCTTTCTAACTTTCGTATGTACCGTTGTAAGTAAGTTATTTTATTCACGTTTGGAACCTATCGCAAGTATTCTTTTTTATGGTTATAACGAGTGTCGATACCATCACAGACTGAACCGTCAAATTTTTGTGACATTTGAATATACTGTCGTGACGTGGTTTTTTAACCTTTACGTAAAATGTCCATTCGCGATTGCCTTTTTATCTATGGTTTGAACCTGCCGTAAAGCACGGATGATAACCCACTAGTGTCAACAACACAATGCAACTTTGGTAGGTTAATTTGTTTGTTCATGATGCATGAGCTCAATATAGATTGAAAAATAAACACCTAATAAATTAGTTACTTATCATATTTTTCACGCCAATGAGCTATAACTCAATCGGCATTGGAAGGAAAGTGAAAATTTGGGTTTAAAGCCATAGGTCTCAAGTTTAAATCCGATCCCAACCGTATTTTACCGCAGTGCGCTTTCGGACGACAGGTTTTCCCAAAAGCTAAAGATGTTGAGCTTGGGCCACACACCGCGATCTGCAGTCACGGACGTATAAGGTCGCCTTTTATCGTAAAGTTACCCTGAGTGGTCAGACTTTTATTCGTTAACCATTCAAAAAATCTTTTTTTTTTTCTCACTATTGCGAATATCATGTTAGCCATGTCCGTACCCACTCCTTTCGCTAGACATAATGACAATTCGAAAAAATGTCACATCGGAAATAAAAGTGTCCATTTATGATGTGAGGCAACAAAGGTGAAACCTTCACTGTGAGAAACCCTTTCCTGAATCATCCTGATCAATAATAATATCATCTTCAATTCAAACCCTAGCAACCAACAATGGTGAAATCATGTCTTGCACAGTAAGAAACCATATCACTAGTCCTCATGCCACTCCACCGTTATCTCTCTTTCCCCTCTAACCTTCACCGCCGGCATCTTTCCCCTCTGTTTACCCTAATTCTAGACCACACCGCCGGTAACCACCGCAACAACCCGCCGTTATCTCATTCTTATCATCATTTACGTTCTTCTTATCAGCATCATCTTGTTCCGGACTTTTCTACGCGCTCGTTACGCCGCCGTGACTCTTCTCCGGTTACCGATATTTTGAATGACGCTAATTATCGTTACTCTATTCACCGGTGTAAGTTCAACTGCACCTTGTTAGTTTTTAACTGCACCGTATGTTGATTTTTTAGTGATTTTTTATTGTTACATTTGCAGGTTATATTACTAGACCTAAAAAGATTAAGAAGATAGAGGTTGATGATCATAGGTATTTATAATTTTATTATTTTGTTATTGCATTTAAGTTATTTTTGTTTGTAATTTGATGTGAAGATTTGATTGTAAATCTGCGAGACTGTGACCTATAGCTTTGATAAATGATAAGATGATAACAACCTATTATGCATTTAACAAATGTTTTTTGTTATTATTATATATTTTTTTTATTTCTAGTGATTTATTTGGTTTATTTTCTGTACTGGTGAATTTTTTTTGCTAGTCAGCGAGCGGTTTCGACAGCCCTATGGTGCAACTTTCTTGTGTTTTCACTCAAGTTTGGTGTCTGGATTGCAACTTCAAGCCATGTTATGCTAGCTGAAGTTGTGCATTCGGTTGCGGATTTTGCAAATCAGGTGAAATAGTTGTCAAGGAATCTACATTTGCTGCTGGGATATTCTTCTTTTCTGTTTGTTGGTTTGTTTACTGTGTTTTTTGCTTTGTAAGTTTAATGAACTTAACTAATATTGATGTTGTAGGCGCTTCTTTTGTACGGGTTAAACAGCTCGAAACGTGCCCCTGATGCTCTTCATCCGTGAGTATTTCATCTGTCGTTCATATTTCTTCATCATGTTATAAGTTTCCTTTGATTGTATTTGCTATCTTTAGTTCAATTTGTGTGAACGTTATCCGAATTGCTGTTGTAGTAATCATGCTTTGTTCGCTTAACATGATAGTTTATATATGTGCTTAACGAATTTTGTTTAAATGGTCAGGTATGGTTATTCCAAAGAAAGATTTGTATGGTCTTTAATATCTGCTGTGGGAATCTTTTGTCTTGGTTCTGGTGCCACAATTGTTCATGGAATTCAGAATTTGTGGACTTCACAGGTAATATATTTGAGTTATGTTTCGTTAAAAGAATAATGTTAAGCACTGTTTCTATCTAATTAACTTGAATGCCTTTCAGCCCCCTGAAAATATAACGTATGCAGCTTTAGTGATTGGTGGCTCATTCATTATTGAAGGTAACATTGATACCTTCGAGGCTTTGACTATTTGTTTAATGCAAATATTCTGCATATATAATGTGAATAATTCTTTAAAAAACAAGGGTTGTGTTGTTTTAGGTGCTTCTCTTGCTGTGGCGGTGCATGCGGTCAGAAAAGGTGCAGCTGCAGAAGGCATGACGGTGCAAGACTATGTGTGGCGTGGACATGATCCAACATCTGTTGCTGTCATGACAGAGGTAAAGCTTCTTGCTTTTATTTATCGTTAAAACATGTTGAAAACATTATTAAGGCAAGAATCAAGTGAAAACGGTACGAAACATCGAAGCTTATATTGTCGTTTGGTATGGTTCTAAACAAGTGAACTTGCAGGATGGTGCTGCAGTTACTGGCCTTGCAATTGCTGCTGCATCGTTAGTCGCTGTGAAAATGACGGGGAATCCTATTTATGATCCTATTGGTTCAATCATTGTTGGAAACCTTCTTGGAGTAGTAAGTTTAATCCGGATTTTGATTTATAAAATTTGAACTATATGCCACTTGTTAATAGTCGTGAATTAAAGTTTTTCTGTTGCGATTTGTTGGTTGACATAGTAACGTTTGTTTAGCATTGTTTCTAACTATATTTACCCCCTTATAAAGCATTTAGCACTTCTTTTATTGAAGTTTTAGAAATTCAAATATAACTTAGTTAGATGTTAATCAATGCTACGATCGTGATCAAAAACTGCATATGAGCACTAAACCTAAGTATATGTAATTTTCAGTATTGGCCTATAAACTTTTGTATCTCATGTTGCATAGATTAAGTATACTGCCAGTTCATCACCCAACATTCTCGGGACTGTCAAATTAATTATTAAACCAGCTGACATACGTCCCCTTAGCATCAGCATAATTTTCCAGTTCTGCAACGATAAATAGCTTGTCCGACGGTCATACTATCATGTAACATATGAATATATAAAGTGAAGTCTACAAACCATCTATAACCGCACTTTTACAGTTTTACTACATGCTCATACTAAATCAATTTGTAGAATATTTACCATTAAGATAAATTTATTAATTATAAGACCTGAGTACCTGACTTATAGCACAATGCTTAACTCTCTGTATCATTATTTTATTTTAGTCATGTATATCTTTATCTGCTTATTGTTAAATTTCGTTGGTTTTGTTCTTGTAATTTTTGTTTCAGGTGGCTATATTTCTGATCCAGAGAAATCGGCATGCTTTAATTGGTAGAGCAATTGATGATCATGATATGAAAAGGGTTCTTGAGCTTTTGAAAAATGACCCGGTAAAAATTTCACCGTATAATATTTACTAACACAAACACGAGTGCATTATGAGTAGGTTACACTAAACTAACTTTCTGTTGCAGGTTGTAGATTCTGTATATGATTGCAAAAGTGAGGTTATTGGGCCTGGTTTTTTTTAGATTTAAAGCGGAAATAGGTAAAAAAAAAAAAGCCTACACAACTTTATTTTTTATTCTTCTAGTAACTCTTGAAATTTATGCTGCAGATTTCAATGGGGTGACATTGGTGCAGAACTATCTTAGTCGAACCGGACCTGAAGAATGGGCAAAAAAGGTAAAGTTGTTGACCTGAATCATATAGATCAACGTAATTACAAATAAACTGTTTATAAATAATTATGTGCACAGTTTCGCAATGCTGCAAAGGAGAAGGATGATGCAGAAATGCTTAAGATCATGTCACTCTATGGTATGAAGTTACAATTAGATTATCTGCAAGTTTTTTTATTTTAGTTTTTGTTAATTAATTACTAATTTTGAAAATTGATTTTGATATACTACGAATGATTATAGGTGAAGAGGTGGTTACGGCGCTTGGTAGTGAAGTCGATAGGCTTGAGAAGGAAATACAGGAAATCGTTCCTGGCATTAGACATGTTGATATTGAGGCCCACAATCCGATCATCCCGTCGCCATGAATAGTAGGAAATCGTTCATGGCATTATTATTGTTATTATGGTCATTGTTATGTAGATTCGGATGGCTGAATTTTGATCTCCATGGTGAAATAAAACACAAAATGTTGTTAAAGAAATAGAAAATTACACTAACGGTCCTTGTAATTTTGTTCATTCGTTTTGAAGATCTGATTGCCTCAATTCAAAAGTTATCGTTATTCATGGTTGGTTTGAAATGAGTCTCGAGGTTTGTTTTGGTACGGTTGATGGAGCTGTTAAATGTAAGCAAGTTTGTTGACTTAACTCACCAACTCTTACAGAAAGATAATTGTATATCTTGATGGATCATGTACAAAGTTAATGAGAAAACCATAAGGATGCAATGCCAAAAATAATGCATTAACACTGCTTTATTCTACGTTTTGAACACTAATGCCTGATAAATCATAAAAGTTACCGAATAGCCGTTTTGAAGAAAGTATTTAAGACATAATCATATGAGTTCAAACACAGAAACACCGTTTTGAAGGAAGTTTTTCAAGACATAATCATCCGAGTTCAAACACAAACACGAAAAAAAATGCATAAACACAGTTTTATTCTACACGTTTTGAACACTACTAACAAGAGATAGATCATAAAAGTTACCGAATAGCCGTTTTGAAAAAAGTTTTTCAAAGACATAATCATCCACGTTTAAACACAGAAACACGAAAAAAATGTATATGCACAGCTTTATTCTACACGTTTTGAACACTACTGAAACAGATAAATCATTAAAGTTATGAAGAAACTTTTTAAAGACATAATCACCCGAGCTTAAACACATATCACTGATCAGGACCTTCACCTGTAATCTAGTTTGTTGCCTTAACTCATCAACCCTCATTGAAACTTGATTATATGTTTTGACGGATCTGTAGACACAATATATCCTATATGTATGTTTTGAAGCCTATAGACTAAAAGATAACAGTTAACAATAGCTATTCTAAAGAAAATCGACCTTTTGTGGTGGATTACACCCAACTTCAGCTTCAGAAGTAATACAGAAATCAAATAATTTGATTAATAGGTAATAAGAATAAAACTAGTTGGTTTTCTTTGAAGTTTGTAAAAAAAAAAAAAAATGCAGATTTTGAAGGTATCCCACATCGAAGGTGAGAAGAAAGGG
This sequence comes from Scalesia atractyloides, assembly GCA_947069175.1. NCBI lineage: Eukaryota > Viridiplantae > Streptophyta > Magnoliopsida > Asterales > Asteraceae > Scalesia > Scalesia atractyloides. The sequence goes on from CAMTDV010000017.1 coordinate 9,333,230, forward strand.
AAAGAGAAGGGGGTAGAATAAAAAGGAAAGAGGGAACTGTGTTAATTACTTACCTGGATGGGGTCAATGGGTGATCAAGAAGGTCCATGGCCTAGGTTAGTGACCTCCATTGCACTTAGGAGGGGTGCTATCCTAAGGTCGGCCCAAGTGGTCGAGCCTACATCATAATTTGTGGCAGTGGAGGCCTGCGTTCGCGCGGCCTCTGCCCAATACCCTAGTTTAAGTTAGATTTTTAAGTGGGCTTGAAGCCCAGACATTCTAATAGCATTGTTTTCTGATGATTATATGTGCCAAGGCCCAAAATCTAGATAAATAGCCAAAACTATATCTTCCAAAAGGCTTTTCTTAAACATATGATGCTATTAGAAAGAAAATATTGAGTGAAAGCCACAACAAATCTATACCACCAAAGCATCACAAAAAAATGTGATTATAAGCTCTCACCAAAACAACGCTTTTGAACGAGAATTTCGTTTACTTGTATATAAATACAAGTTTTCGTATACACACGAAAACATTTTTGAACATGCTATTGGAATATATTATATTATAATACTAGTATTAATCCCCTGCGTTGCAGCGTTTGTTGTAAAACTGTGTTAAGTAGTATCAATGTTAATACCACTATCAGCAACCACCAACACCGGAATAGATCTTAAAATAAAATAAATAAAAACAGAAAAATATAATGCCGAGCGAAAAGCAGACGTAAAATATTTGAATTACGCATGCTCATTGCAAAGAAATTCAACCGAAAAGTAAAATATAGAAAAAAATAACTAAGTCAATCCAGGTTCCGCGTGTTGCGACGAACTTGTCAAATGGAGAAAAAAGATGTATTGCGACGGGCCAGTCAAATGGAAAAAATATACGAAAAAAATGTTGAACCCCACACGCACGTTGCAGTGTGTTAACTCACATAAATTTAGAACGAAACAAAAAACTTGAGAAATATGAAAAGTATGGTGGACAAAAATTGAGAATAAAAAAGAGTTGGGGTTAAATTGTAAAAGATGAAAGCTTTGGCTTAAAAGTAAAAAAAAACGGTCTAAATTGCAAAAGAATACAACTTTTAGGTTAGAAATGAAAATTATTTATTAATCTTAGATAAGATAAGGATAAAGATAAGTGATGTTTATATATTAGTTATTAATATTAAAAGAAAGATATTAAACAAATATAAATAAAATTTGTGAGGTTGAAGGAGAGAATGACATGTGTCATTATTTGTAGTCTTTTATTATAAGTTAGATACATTAAATTATATCACTAACTACAATCAAGTTTTATTCTTTTTATTTTAGACATTAAAATTTTTTTCCTTTTTAAGTTTAGACACATAAATTATATATAATTATACTATAAAAGTCTTTACTTTTAGGTTTAATAACCAAAATGTCATTATAATGAAATTTTCATTTACATCCTCTAATTTTTAATAAGTTTATCATACAACCTCTCTACTTTAGTAATAACATGTTTAGACTCTTAATCTTAATAATTGTTATTCATTTTCAACCATTACATTTTATTATAAGCACTATCTGACCACCAACTTTAGTTTTCCTTTACATTTTATTGTAATTACTATTTAGACCCTAAAATTTTAGTTTTTTTCCTTTTTTCTTAATTATTGTCGTTTCTTTTAGTTTTTTTTCTCAAGGTAAAGTCTTTCTAAGTTTTGTATGTACCGTCGTAAGTAGGTTATTTTATTCACGTTTCGAACCTGTCGCAAGTATTTTTTTTATGGTTATAACGAGTGTCGATACCTTCATGGATTAAACCGATAACTTTTAGTGACCTTCGGATATACTGCCGTGATATGGTTTTTTACCTTTACGTAAAATGTCCATTCACGATTGTTTCTTTATCTATTGTTTCAACCCGCCGCAAAGCGCGGATGGTAACCTACTAGTTAGTTATGATTAGATAGCATATATTAGTTATAATTTATTAGGTATCTTATGTTATGATTAGATAACATTTATTAGGTATCTACAATCTGTAATTATCTTTGTCAGTTACTAGTTTATAAAAACTAGGCCAGGGATGTCATCCCAAAGGTTGGGACGGTGTTCCAGGCATTACGATTGTGCCACATCACCTTTTTATCCCGAATCTTCTTTGTTTTTCCCCACTTCACATCTCCCAACCACCATCTCTCTCTCTCTCTGTTTCACCTCATTCTCTCACTACCTCGTCACCCATTGTAATTCAATTGTCGATACCACACCACCACGGCACAACCCTTAGGAGTCAGTGAGTCATGATTAAGACTTGGCTAATTTTATCTTCATTGTAAATTGTTTGTCAACTAGAATCAAGCATCCGCGCGTTGCGACGGGACGTAAAACCATGCCAAATAACACCAATGTCACACCAGTGTTAGCGACGACCATCGATGCTGAAGTTGCGGCATGTTAATGCAAAGAAATTAGATCGAAACGTAAAATATTGAAAATAATAACTAAGTTGATTTAGGACTCGCGCATTGCGACGAACCTGTCAAACGGGAGAAAAACAGACGACGTAAAAACGTTAACCCACACACGTACGTTGCGCCGTGTTAACTCACAAAATTTAGCGTAAAGCGTAAAAGGAAACGTAAAAACGTTGAACCACACACGCACATTGTGCCATATTCACTCGAAAATTTTAAAAGGAAACGTAAAACAAAAATATTACGAATTATGAAAAGTTTAGGGGACCAAAGTTGAAAGTAAAAAATGTGTAAGTTTAATTTGAAAAAGATAAAAACTTTTGTGTAAAAAGTCAAAAAGATTAATTAGTTTTGGGTTAAAGTGTAATATCAATTTTTTTTTTGAAAACTGCCCAAAGCATTAGGTACAACCCCTCAATGCATAAAGCTATTGCAAATTTATAGTATGATAATAAATAATATTCCCAAAGCACACTTTAAGCATGAGGTACAACCAACTAATGTCCATTTATGTTACAAATTGATAATATATAATATATAATATGATAATATCTAATACCACATTAGGTGGTTTTTATATTTTCTATACCTCTTTATACTTTTGTCAGCAAAAAGATAATAAATTCACACAAAGACAAAAATTCTTTATGGGTTGCATCTAAAAACAAAATTCCTACGTGGGTTTTTATCAAGAATCAATACAAAGGTTTAAAGTTATTGAATAGCACTCAGCAGCTAGCGTAATGAAGAAAAGAATAAAAGAGTAATGATGATTTGAGTGTTGAAGTTGGTGAGTCATTCATTGTATGTGCAAAGTGTAGTATCAACTCACAATCAATCTAGCATGTTTCAACAATACCTTACTTCACCATCAAGTAATTTCACCCAATCTATTGTTTTCACACCAATCATTCATTAAAGACCACATATCTAATTCAGTTATGGCGAGTGAGGAATGAAGTCGTGTTGCGCCGAGTCGGGCCAGGGTGGGATCGAGCTCAAGCTCGCAATGGCAAAGCTTGAGACTTCCGACCGGGGTCGGAAGTCACCGGACCTAAAATTATACCTAAAAAGTTATAAACCGGGGGGTCGAAAACGTATATACCTAAAAAATTCTATACGAAACGTATATACATTACACTACTGAGCGAAAAGTTCAGGAGGTCCCCCCCCCCCCCCTCTCAAAGTTGCGCCCCTGCAAGCTCGAAATAAACTGAGGCAGCTCGGCTCGGCTCGCTCGGCTCGGCTCAAGTTTTAGCTCGGAGTTAAACGAGCCTAAGAATGAGCCGAGCTAGCTCGAGCTCGGCTCGGTTTCAAAATGAGCCAGCTCGGGTCACGTTATCTTAAATTGAGTTTTTAGCTAGTTTTTATTGAGCTTCTTTCGAGCGACGTATGTTCAACAATAAAAGGACGGCGATATACAAGATAATAGAAGACATCAAATCATACGGTTTCTTGTGGGTCAAAATAATCCAAGTTAGAAAATCTCACATGGTCGAAAACTCGAAATGTTGTAATTTTAGTTTTAATTTTCCCCAAACAGTGCATGATTGTTGTATGATCTTGCTAGTATGATTGACTAATAAAATTATCCCGCCTTTGAAAAAAAAATCTAATTCAGTTTTGGTATTTCCTTGTATCTTCATCATACAAGATGAGGTATCATTACAAGACATGTTGACACAAATTTGAACACCAAGTTTTACAACACACCATTCATTGTTTGTCACTTTCTTTAATAAATATATCAAAATCAATCTTAACAAAACAAACAAAAAAACAAGCAGTCTCATCAATCTACGGATTCTACAAGCATTTATTCCATTCAACCGATTGAAAGACTTCGTATCGTTCTAACAGAAACACGAGTACGCCATGTGAGTCTTCTTTGATACGTATCGCGAAAGATAATTCCCGATATTAGCAGAACCAGAAGCCGAATCGTCAGGAACCACTATTTTAGTCTTCCCTAAACCTATTCTTTTACCCGCAACATTTGCATAAAACAACCCTGAAATCGCGGGTACAAACACATCACTCTCTGAACATATGTAAAAGTCGATCACCTTTTCGTATTCTGAAGAATCTGATCCCAAAAACTTTTCCTTCTTTGCCATTGGCATGATCCCTTCCTGTAAAAACAGTTAAAAAAATACTTTTTATATATTTGTTAAATAAAAATAAAAATTGGTAGTTAATCGAGTAAAATGTCTTTTTTGTCCTTGAGGTTTGGCCAGTTTTGCGACTTTTGTCCAAAGGTTTGTTTTTCAGCATCTGGATGCAAAAGGTTTGAAATCTTGCCGTTTTCATCCGGCTCGTTAACTATATCTATTTTTCTCGGTTAAGTTAGGCGTATTTTCGTCCTTCTTGTTAACTTAAAGAGCAATTCGGTTTTTTCCACTTTATCAAGTTACGTACAAGCATTTAACAAAATGTGAAAAAGATCGAATTGCGCTTTAAGTTAACAAAAAAGACGGAAATAGCCCTTACTCAATGGAGAAAAATGATTGGAGTTAACGAGCCGGACGAAAATGGCAAGATTTCAAACCTTTTTGATCCGATGCAGAAAAACAAACCTTTGGACGAAAGTCGCAAAACTGGCCAAACCTCAGGGACGAAAATGGCATTTTACTCATCTATTTACTAGTTACTACCTTTGTGTAAGTCTTTGGGAACAAATCTTTTATTGTATCCAAATTGATATCCCATCTTGACTGTGTCAAATATATAGCACTGTTTTTGTCAAACCCTAACTTCTTCAAAAACAATGCAATCTCTTGTGGGCCATAGCATTTCTTTGAACCTTGGCAACCCTTTTGTTCCAACATATCGAGCCTCAAGTCGACTGCAACAAACTCGCTGTCTGAATTGCGGCTCAAGGTTTTGAGCCGTGAAACCATCGAGTCAACCACTTCACGAACCTCGGGCTGCAGCTCAAGTGCTCCAAACATGGCCAAACATCCCACTGAATTTCTTTCCTCAGGTTCGGGTGTACGCGTCTTTTTCATGTTCACAGAAGGGAAGTAAGTTGCTAATCTTACATTTCCTTTGGTTTTAAACACGGGTTCGATTTCACTTGCAATGTAATCTTCGGTTACTCGATTTGGGATTCTTAAAACAGCAAGATTCTTTGATGATAATTCGGCAGGCTGAGTTTTTGCTACTTTTACCACTCCTTCTAAACTACTTACAAACTTCTCAATGTCGTAAATATCTTCAAAATTCCTGGAACATACAAACAATTCCACTTTTAAATATATCTGCATACGTATTAGTGTTATGTATCGCGTGTGACCACAAAATCTCAAACTAAATGGTTTTGAACTTTTGATAATATAATGTGACTAACCTACCGTCACCAGGTTCGCTTCCCCTGATGTCTGGAATCACAAGTGTTGCCTTTAGGTATCTTGCCACTATTACTGCATCTGTAATCTGTTTACAATCACAACCAATGGTTAAGATTAGATCAAACACAAATAAAACAAAATTATTGCAATGCATGAGTCATGTGTTGCTTTACCTGAGAAACATGATATTCAGGTCCATTGGTTAATGAGAAAGTGACATATCCTTTAGTCTCTTCTGGTTCTTCTGCTTGACAGTTTAATAACAAGTAAAGTTAGAAATACATGTGAAACATGAAAAAATGTAATACAGAGATGTGGATCAATCTAATGTGTAGCACTGACCTAAAATTGACTTTGACCAGCAAGGCCTGAGGATATTTCCTTCCTCCTTAACTTGACCATCGCTATTGACTGCAAAGTTTTTCTCTAAATCTGTGTTATCGTCAAAACTTTGAGTCGATCCGGCATGATTGACCTGAACAAAATATAACTCGTGTTACAAATATGAAGAATAGCCGCTACTTAATGCGAGTTAAATAACTACTGTGTGTAATCCAGTGATTAGTAATCAAATCCTATATATCGAATGTAACTCATGTTACAATTAGCAGAATAGAAGCTACTTAATGTGATTTAACTAACTGCCATGTGTAATTCAGTGATTAGTACATATTAGCAGAATAGCAGCTACTTAATGCGAATTAACTAAATCCTGTGTGTAATCCAGTGATTAGTAATTAAATCCAATATATCAAATGTTATTTGTGTTACAAATTAGCAAAATAGCAGCTACTTAATGCAAATTAACAAACTACTATATGTAATCCAGTGATTAGTACAAATTAGCAGACTATCAGCTACTTAACGCAAATTAACTAACTACTATAAGTAACCCAGTGATTAGTAATCAAATCCGATCTACCGCATGTAATTCGTGTTACAAATTAGCAAAATAGCAGCTACATAATGCAAATTCACTAACTACTGTCTGTAATCCAGTAATTACTAATCAAATCCGATACATCGAATGTAATTCGCGTTACAAATTAGCAAAACAGCAGCTACATAATGCAAATTCACTAACTACTGTCTGTAATCCACTGATTCGTAACCTAATCCGATATACCGAATCTAATTCATGTCACAAATTTGCAGAACAACAGCAACTTAATCCAAATCAACTAAATCCTCTGTATAATCCAGTGATTCGTAATCGAATTCAACACAACAGCTACTTAATCCAAACAAATTAACAACAGTGTGAAATCGAGTGATTCGTAACCAAATCTAATACAACTGAAGCAAAATCAATCAGTTATATATGCCATAATAACTGAAGGAAACAACGAATAACAACAAGTACGAAAACCTATTTGGTTCACATTTACAGCTACTTAATCCGAATCAACTATACACTGTGTGTAACCGAGTGATTAGTAACCGAATCTAATACAATTGAAGCAAAATCAATCCATTTACGGTTGAATATATGCAATATATATGCAATAATAATCGAACGAAACAACAAATAACAAGTACGAACACCTATTTTGTTCACATTTACAGCTACTTAATCCAAATCAACTATACACTGTGTGTAATCGAGTGATTAGCAATCAAATCCAATACAATTGAAGCAAAATCAATCCGTTTACGGTTGAAAATATGCAATATATATGCAAAAATTGAATGAAACAACGAATAACAAGTACGAACACCTATTTTGTTCACATTTACAACTACTTAATCCAAATCAACTATACACTGTGTGTAATCGAGTGATTAGTAATCAAATCCAATACAATTGAAGCAAAATCAATCCGTTTACGGTTGAATATATGCAATATATATGCAAAAAATCGAACAAAACAACGAATAACAACAAGTGCGTAATGAATTAAGTAACGCGATGAAGAAGAAACATACGTGATGAGAAATCGGAGCATCGAAGTGCTCACGCTTCACCATGTTTCCAAGCATTACAAACATGGTGACTGTAAGCACACCTGCAACAATCTGCCTTGGATCTATCCCCATTTTTCTCAGATATACAAAAACGGTTACTAGTAATATACAAACATACAAACAAAAAAAGGATAGAAATGCAGGTTGATCTTTGGTTTCATATAGAAGAAAGAAAGGGTGGATTATTTATAATTGAAAACGATTGCAGAAGTTCACATGGGTCAATCACTCCACTGAAATTGCATTTGATGCCCTTCATCTTTTTGTGAAGATGTAAATTAGTGCCATAACTTTTTAGTTGTGACATTTTGGGTTCTGAGCTATATTTTGTGTAGGGATGAGCATTTGGTATCAAGTATCGGTACCGAATTTCCTGTACTGAATCGGTGCCCACTTCTTTTAAGAGTGATTTTATTTAAACTAAACTTTTTGCTATTTACACCAAGTAATATGACATTAATAAATTTAAATTTGTGTTTTTCTTTTATAGCTTTCGATATATAATGTTTTATTAAAGACGAATATGGTTTTGTGATATGCTTATTTTTATCTACGTGTTGATATAAATTTTGTAAAAATCAGAATGTAAAATTTTATAACAACTTATAAAACGTTATATTGGCTCCATATTTTTTATAAAAATTAAAGTCAGTAAATTTGTTTAAATTTGATTTGTTTTATCAAAGCTGTTAAACTTGTTTAAAGTATAGATTATGAAAAACTTAAAATAATGACTTGTTATCACTTAAAAGATATTAAAATTTAAAGAAATGTCATTCCAAATGTGTAAAAATACTAGCATGATATTTTTTTAGTTGAATGTTTAATCAACGTAGATCTATAGGACATGAACGAAGACATACTTTACAAGTCATGCATTCATCAAATTTATCAACTTCAAATTGGATTCAACTGTAGAAGCGCTCGGATGTGGCCAATTTTTCTTAGTGGTATAGAATACTTACAAGTAAATGTTTCTTGTGTGATAAGATAATCATAAAATTTTGATCAATATGCCTTGTGTCTCGTATTGTTTGTTGGACATGATTTATGAACTCAGTTACTATAGGAAAAAATCACGAATTTCCATATAAAAAAGTTGTTTCTTTTTCTTGTTTGAGGCAAGTCGCGAATATAAAACTTTTTTATGGTGAAATGAATTAAGAATAGATATATGTGTGTTTACATTAAAAAGTAGTTACATGAAATCTACCAACTAAAAACATCTAGGCAGTCTCTACAAATGTTATATGTGTTTTTCATCGTTACTCTAACAGTACGTGTATCGTAAACAAGATAAAAAACTTAAGTATTTCAAAGTTAGGTTATAAGACGAAGAAATATGTTAAATGACCCGAAATAATCCAAAAAAAATAGAGAGAAATAGACATTAAATAATATAAAATTTGTTATATTTAACTTTAGCATATATCACATAGTAAATTTTGTTTTCTTTAATTAATTAAATGTCCAACGACTACTTTTAAATTTAAAATATAAAATATCCGACATATAGACATCCAGTTTTCTAGAATTAAATTTGACATCACCTATAGTTGTTGTCTTATGTTATCAAATAAATTTGACATTTATTGATAACTCCATATATTTATTTGAAAATGATAGTTATTGTGGACAAATACATTGTGCAAGTTATATAGCAATATTTCTTTTCTGCATTTGCATTTTGTAAAGTGGGGCTGAAATTGGAGGGGGTGTTTTGCTATTAAAGCAAAGTCTAAAGAGCGAGTGTGTGTGTTTGTTGGGCTACCGACACTCTTTCATCAGTGCCTCCTAATTACACCTTGCTTTTTTTTTATATATTTAATCGTTAAATTCTGTTTATTTTTTTTTATTTTTAATTTTTAATGTATTTAATCGTTAAATTCTGTTTATTAATTGTGATAAATATTACGTAGTTGGTGATTGATACGTAAGAGAGAGAAATGGTATTTAGTCATAAGTAGTACGTTGTAGATCGTATTAGTAACGGTAATATATTTTGTTACTCGTCTCTCATCAAATTGAAAAAAAAAACATGAAAAATCAATTTGATTATCCGTTTATATTTATAACTTAGACGTGTGTAAATAATATAATCTATATATATGTAGATAACTGGTAAAAAATTAAAACATGCATGTATAAATTAGTTTGATAGATTTTTTTATGTAAATATTTTAAAGGATATTGGATTTAAATAACACATCACCACTTTGGCTACTGTTAACACTTCTAACTTACGAATTGTACCATGTCACTCTTAATTTAACTTACTTTTCCTTTGACACTCCCAAACAAACTGAATCCTAACCCAGTCAACTAACTGAGTAGGGGTTTAGCTAGTTGGGAGTGTTAGAAGAAAATAAGTTAAAAGTTGAGAGTGGTGTAATACCATTCGTAAGTGTATGAGTATTATCGGCCAAATAGTGAAATTTGAGGTTATTTTAATACAAAATCTCATATTTTACGCATATACATGTATATGAAAGTGGTATAAAATTTTTAAAAAATGCGAGTAAATCAATTAATAAACTGAACGAAATTTCAAGCTCACCACCTTCTCGTAAATATAGATATAGAAACCAGTGGCGAAGCTTGCCGTCGAAAACCGGGGGGGGGGCGGGGGGCAAAAACGTATATACCCAAAAATTTCTATACAAAAACTACATATATAACACTACTAGGCGAAAAATTCAAGGGGGGAGGGCGCCCCTCCCCGCCCCTACAATCATGCGCCCCTATAGAAAACTATATATTATATTCTCTAAAGTGACATGATATTCATTTCTATATATATATATATTGATTTGAAGCTATGTAGATTTAAGAGAAAAATGAAAAGACACCGGTTCAGATTCGCAAAGGATTGTACCAATGGAGTCTCGACAAGGGAGGTTATCTTCAAATTCCCTTCTTGATCGACGTAGTGTGGGGTCTTTCTGAATGATCTGAAAACTTGAATACCATTGTTAGCTCGTTAAGATTAGAAAGGGAGTTCTTATCTTAACCAGACTCTAGCGTGAGAATGAGTAGTTGTTCTTTCTAAGGAGAGAAAGGAAAGCAATGTGTGTGTTTACAGTGAAAGAGTGAGAAATCGGATCCTAAAACCTTTTGATAGAGGTTGGTATTTATAGCTGAATGGGTGGGAGAAGGAAATGGGCCGATAGGGCCAACTGTCGTTTTCAAGGAATATCCATTTGGTCCCCTCTGACACGACGAATAATGCGCGCAAATACGATTGCGCAACGTGATTGGCTATATGTCGCTTTCCAAATGTACTTGTTGTCATTACTGCCCTCAGCCGTTAGTGGAGATCATGGATCATGGAGTAGTGAAATGGCGCGAGCTGATTGGAAACATGTCACCTTCACTAGTATTGTTTGTCTCCTGCACGACTCATAATCGTGTGGCTCGTCTAGCACAGAACCTGACGCATGCTGATTGGCTGTAGGGTACTGTGATTTGTACTATGGTCTGTACTGGTTGTCTCTTGGTAGCTCGTGTTGTTGCTCGGCCGCGGGATGTGCCTATGTGAGAACCTTGGATCCAACTGAGTGTTTTGAAGTTTAAGTGCAGGTATGATCATGTTCGTGTAGGGGCTAATGATCGGAGTGTCGCGGCCCCTGTCAAAGATAATACTTATATGCCCAAATTACCCTTAACAAATGCGTTAGTGGTAGTAAGGGGTCGATCCACGAAGAGTTTATGGTCTACGTATGAACTAGTTTGATTATGAAGTTGTCACGTTTATGAAGCTTGCTATTTTAATTGATTTAATTTGTTGATTGGAAAAGGTGTCGGAGTTCACCGACAATGTTTATGAATGTAATTAATTACTACAATTGTCAAACACAAGTAAACGCAAATGCAAATGATGATTTAAACAGTAATGAGAAAGAGGGTTCACACCCGGTTTCGGTAATTGCAAACCTAGGGTTCCTACAAGTTTTAGATTTGACTTAATTGGATATACGTTTAACGGATTTAGTGTACCGTGACTTAGGTGCCAATAACTATCAACATTCCCTAGAATGGACAAGAATGCACTTTATAATCAACACAAGTAAATCCTAACCAAGATAACGCTTTTCACAAAGTCATAACTTTACATCGTTCGACAATTTGTAAATTCAATTCAAATACACGACAATTATCAAAGGTGCTCAAAATCAAAACACAATTTGTCACACAAGTCAAAAAGTAACACAAATCAAAACCCTAGAATTAACAACTACCTACACCGGGGTGAAACCGAGGTGATTAGCCGCTCATGGTTGCAAGAACTTGATCACCGAAGGGTTGAGACTTGAGCACAAACATCTTGAAGCTTTGAAAGTGATGGAGATGATGGTAAGGGTTTGGGATGGATGGTGATGGTGGATGGATTGAAGATTGGACGATGATGTGATGATGGTAGTGAACTAGGGTTAAGATCGGAGGGATGATTCAGGTGATTGGGAATGATTGGGGATGATAGAGGTAGGTTAGAGGTGAAGAAGATCCCCAGAATGGTTCCAAGATGTGTTTTTATGCTTCAAAACTCATCCAGGGGTGTTTAGAAACGGGTTCAGGTGACCCGGTTCGTCAAAATAAGAACAATTGGCAAAATACAGTGTCTGACACAACGAGGGTGCGTCGGTGACGCCCCCCCGTGCGTCATCGACGCTGCCCAGATCTTCCAAACTGCCCCGACGCACTTGTGTGCTGCCTACGCATGTTTTCGAGCGATGGAGTTAACCAGTGTGCGTCGGCGACGCCCCTTGCGTCGCTGATGCTGCCTACTTTTGCCGGTTTCCTGCGAAAATTGTTTTCTTCATAACTTCTTCGTTATAGCTCCGTTTACTCACCGTTTTCGCCCACGTACTCGTAATTCAGCCCTCTATCATGCTATCTTAATATATCTTCATTTTAAATCTATTAACCTCCCCCAAAAACACATCCAATCTTCGTTGTTAACCCGGTTTTGTTCATTTCACATCCCCAGTTGATCCTGTTCGCTCCCGGTGTTCCGAATAGCTCTCGATTAGCTCCTTAAACTCCGTTAGACCTGCAAAGCACAATTATAATCAAAAGTAGGCTATTCGAAACTAAAAGTTATGTAAATACACAAACTTAAACACATCATAGCACCGGTTTTCGACCACGTATCAGCTGAGTCATGGCCTGCATAACATTTGAGACTATACTCCTTCAAGAAGAGCGTTTGTGCTACAAATGTGATCATTATCATCCAAATAAAAATGATAAAATGTTACGACTACTTAGAATAGTGAAAATATTAAAGATGATCACTTCCTTAAATATGAGAACGTTTTACAAAGGAAAAATCAAGATAATATCTACCTTGTTAGAGAGAAGTAGCTCGTCTTCACCTACTAGAATTATACATATTAACATTTGTAAATTTGATAAATAATAAGTTGCTTTTTACTATTTTTTTTTGTCTTTTCCTTTTTCTTTTTTGATTTTTGACTTTTCTTTCTTTTGTCTTTATTATTTTTTATACCTTTACCCTTTAACTTTCAGTATTAACAATTACAAGCTCTTAACTTTCTAAAATTTTGTAATCAATTTTTACTTGTTTATTTTTTGTACGTGTTTGTATAAATTAAAATTGATTGATGGTTAGATCTAAATTTTTCCCGGTAATAAGTTGGGTCAAATATAATATATTTCTTATGCCTATTATTATGTACGTTTTAAGTTGGTCTGCATTTTAATGTAAATTTTCTTTTATTTTTTCTATAAATGACGCGGGTAAAATATAATACGTTTTCATGCTTCTTTTTATGTACGTGTTCAAATGGTCTACGCTTCAACGTAAATTTTATTTGGAAACACGTCGAGTCAAATATAATACGTTTTCATTAAACGCTATAAATTCGAGTCACTTACGTTTCAACACCGCCGTAACTATTTTCGTACGTGCTTATTTTTATGCACGCGTCAGTATAAATTCAAGATGGTTTACGCTTCGACGTAAATTTTCTTCGGAAATACGTGTCAAATATAATTCGTTTTCTTTCTTATTTTTACGTACGTTTTCATATTGTCTTGTTTTAACGTAAATTACAATTAGGAAGTTATATGGATAGTGCTTTTATTCTATTGGTTTTTTGTTTCTTTCTTATTTTATTTTGGACTTTATTATTTTTAGTTTTTAGTTTTCTTTATGTTTAGTGTTTTAGTTTTAGGTTTTCTTTTCATTAAAGTTATATTTAAGATAACATTTACGATTTCATTTACAGTTAATTTTAAATCCATTTCGTCTGGCTGTCCAATTTAAATTTATTTTTCTGGTTTTCGGTCGATGTAAAACATGTGTCGATATTTTTTTGAACATATTTCTTTTGGTTGATATAATAACAAAAATAGATATCGATCAAACCCCGTTGCGTTTGCGGATAATCTTACTGGTTAACAACAAAATAAAAGTCCAAGGTAATATCTACTTTGTTAGAGAGAAGTAGTTTGTGATATCCATCTACTAGAGATTAGACTATGTAGTGATTATCTTTACCTGCTTAGAGAAGATATAGTAAAACAGTTGTTTATGGAAGGTCACAATGTTGATGTAAGGTGAGTTTGTTAAAAGGGGCGGACTTATGTATGGGTGAGGTTGGGCGGGCGCACCGTTTAAAAATAGCGTATTTTATAGGTTAAAATTTAACCCATTCGTATCCCTTGAAAGTTTGGTTGAACCTTTCGTTCGCACCCTCTTGTCGTTTGTAGGACTTTACCTTTGCCAATGGACCAACATCCCATTAGTACCGCCACTGTTTGTTAACACTCGTTCTAACTACTATAGTTCCTTGTGTTTATGTGGAATATATCACAACTGAACTCTTTTAATTTTTATTGTTTTAACTCTAAAAGTATCGAGTTAAATTCAATTTTGCTCCCTTTTAACCTAAAATGACAAATATACCCTCACATGTTAGGCATGTGAGGGAATTAAACTAGGATAATTAACTTGGTTAGTCAGAAAGGACTGAACCGGCAACAAAAATAAACGTAAAGGTTGTTTTTGGCAAGTTTTAAACATTAAGACTGGAACCTGCAAGTTTGAGAAAACATAAAGGATGTTTTGTGCAATTTACTCTTAAATTTAAGTCAAAAGTATTTCATAAGAAAAAAACTATAACAAATAAATACTTTTCAAAAGCGTTAAATAAAATTTAAAGTAAAAAACTTATTTGACCTTTTTAAGGTTCTTACAAAACATAACACGTCAAAATTATATTTTTCAGTGTTACGCGACACTGGTTTTCATAAAGTCAATTATGGTTGTTCATGAGCCGGTTAAGGTTAGGTTGAGCTAAAAAAATGAACTAGTCCACTAGACTTAACTCGTAATCGTCTTGGTCACAACTCGAGCTCGCTTGTGGCTCAGTGAGCCAAATTGAAATCGAAGAAGGAGAGTGGCAAATGTGTGGATATTGACGGGACTCGTGTACTTGTTTTGGCTTTTAATCTCCGAAGATCAACTAGAACCAGGTATTATGAGAATTAGTTGTTGTTACATATCTTCATAAGTTATTACTATCTTCATCTTAAGATAAGGATTTACCACTTAAAAATACAAAGTAGAGCATGATGAAATGGATTTTATTAGCATAATGGAAGTTTTATCATTTGATCGGTCATTTTAAGTGATTATTGAATTTTATGGTAGTAATTTTAGCTATGGTTGATGTGAGTTATGTGATACTTTTTTTTAATGAGAATATTTTGTGACGGGCTACCTACTTATAGGAACTTTGGAGAAAGACAGCTTAACCACAAATACATCATCCGAAAAAAGAATGCCAAACTTAATTTAAGAGATTTGTTACTTTGAGGTGTATTATTTTTCTCCTTTTAAATAATGAGTTTCTGTTTTGACCTTTTTAGTAATGCAAGATTGATATTTAATAAATTTAGAAATTAAAAAAAACATAATAATAACATCTGAAAATGATCCTAAGAACACCCGTCGTGGGGTTTTTAGTTTTTTTTTCCCAAAAAAAGGCCGAACCACACATAGGACCGCCCCCTGGGGTGTTTAAAAAAAAACCCTGTAGCGTTGTCTAAAAACGCCTGAACTCGCACATGTTTCAAAATAATACCGTTGCTTCAACGGTAACAAGCAAAAACTTTTAATTTTTTTATTCCACTTTTTTAACCTATAAAAACCTCACTTATCACTCATTTTTTTAAACTTTACCCTACTCTCTTTTATACTACTTCAAATTTTATAAAAAAAATTACATCACAATCCCTTCCGACCCCATTTCGGTGTTCCGTCTAGACCCGGTAACCCCACTACATATCGCTCGAACACCACCTAACCACAACCAAACTTCAATTTTCAAGAGATGGACCCGAGTGTGTTTGCGTACGCACAAATACTAGGCATGGGCGGTTCGCAACTGTTCTTTCACGGTCCACACGGCTTTGGATCCATGGGCGGTTCCCAACCGTCTCGAGAAGAAACTGAACCCAACGTAGAAACGGTACCAGCCAGCGACACAACCCGAGCCCGTTGCTGAGGCATCTCAACGTGGTAAAAAAATGGGGGGAAGGCGGAGTCGTCTTCGGCTAATTTCGAAATGAAGGAAGATTTCGAGGAGATGAATCGACGCTTACAAAACATTCGAGATATCGGTCATAAGCGTTTAGAGACTATGCAAGAAAGAAACGTCGAAAACAAAAAACTTGTCGTGATACAAAAGTCGAGGCAAATGGAGAAAGGCATAGAATTTTTGTCTAAACCGATCCACATATTATTATATGAACAATATTAGGCAACATCCAAGAAATGTATGATTGTGCATAAGGAATATAAAGACTTGGGAAACCTGGATAGGATACCTATTCAGGATAATGTTTTCAAGATAATTGGGCGGGAATTATGCGTTATTCACAATCGTGAATAACAAAAACAATAAAAGAATTCAGATTTAGAAACTTGAATGGGATCGACCATCCAAGTAGACATTATCAATAAGTTTATATAGAAGAATAGTGACGATCACATTAGCGAATGTGATTGCACAAAAGTTTTATAAAAAGGAAAACATTCTATATGTTTTGAGATAAAAAAGGTAAAAACTAATAATTGTTAAATAACAATTAAACAAGGTTTTACCAAATAAAATCAGAAATTGGACATAAACCAAGGATTTACTTACATGGGGAGTGGTGTGATAGTTATAATAAGGTCACACGTGTCATGTGTTGATCACTTACTCTGGCCAAGTAAGTAGTAACACATGACACCGTAAACTTCTTATAATGACTACATATACATCCGATGTGGTAAAGACGAGGTGAATGAGAAGAGTTTAAAGATCCTTAGGGTCAAGAAACCTTAAAGGCGTACTCGTATAAATGGTTTTTCGTGGGAACCATAAAGACGATATATTACGCACATTGAAATAAAAAAAGCAAAGAAAATCCGTGGAGTAAGTCACTATGGACGAAAGAGCCATGGTTGACAAAAAGGGCACGTAAAACCAAAGTATAAATGACCCGCGGGGTCATAGAAACGGAGGTATTGCCCACACGAAAAACGATTAAAGTCGTTGACTATGGTCGTAAAAAAAGATAAAAAAAGGAAAAGAAAGAAATGATGACGATAATTGTCATTCATGATCTATAAGACCATCAAGGATGGTCAAATAAAGAATAAGTTTGACTGTTCATAAGTGATGGATTTCACACGAACAAGTCAAACGGGTCAAATAAAGAACAAGGTTTGACTGTTCATAAGTGATGGATTTCACGCGAACTAGTCAAATGGGTCAAATAAAGAATAAGGTTTGACTGTTCATAAGTGATGAATTTCATGCGAACAAGTCAAACGGGTCAAATAAAGAATGACTGTTCGTAAGTGATGGATTTCACACGAACAAGTCAAACGAGTTAAATAGAGAATCAGGAGCCCAGGTAATGGGACATGATTAAATATTGATGTAAACGCAAACCGGGTAACGGGAGCGATAAAAGCAAAAGAATAATGAACCCGAGTAATGGGTCGTGAATGAATATAAACGAAAAACGCAAATCGAACAACGGGAGCGTTAAAAATATCAAAGATAAAGAACCCGGGTAATGGGTTGTAAAGAAATATAGGTATGAACCGGATAACGGTATGTGGAGAACAAACCGACGCGTAAATGACGTAAGAAGTCATAGAGTCGGAAGAATTGTCCAAAAAGAAAATTAATTATTTTTAAACTTAAAAAGGGTGCCATGACACCAAGAATATATATTTTAAGAGCGAAATGATACGAGTAAAAGATGATCTACGGGATCACCATAACTTTCGGGTTATAAACAATGTAAAGGTTTACGGGACCAAAATGACCCTTGTGTCACAAATGGAAAGACACGAACTATAGGGGTCTCACCTTAAAGAGGGTGAAAACCTAAGGAAATAGCCTACGAGGCTAAGTAAAAGAACTTACGGGTTACTTAGATAAAGCGAGGGAAAAAGTTGAGAATCCCCGCGTAAAATAAGAATGGAAAAGAATAAATTCATAATCGTCAATTTCTCGATGCGAGTGATTGACATAAGCTAAAGAGAAAACGTTAAATTAAAATACAGTTTTAATGAGAAACAACGTTTTCACAAATATGAATATTTTGAGAAGAATTGGAAAATGATTAATATTAAAAGATACAAGCCTTGATACCGATAGGTGCAAGACGATACATTCGAAAGGAATATTTTCGATAATGAAAAGTTAATATAAACTTAAACATGACGCGACGCGATCACGGTCAAGAAAAGTAATATGAAGTATAATCACGTTGCAGCCCGGACAATGGGTATAGAGTAACTGGACTAATAACTGTAGTCAGTGAGACTGGTTAAGGTAAAAATTTAAATTTAGAGTTTGTTTAATACGCTATTCATGATAAGATTAGCGTGGAATAAACGTAACTGATAAATTCATATGACCGAGTGACCCAATAGTGACTCGGTCAAGTAGAACAGTAAAGGTAAATGAGTACAAGACGCAAATGATGGCCCATGAGACGTTGCTAACAAAGTGCATTGATCGCATGTACTAAGCGATCATAAGGCAACACAAACGAAGTGTCAGGAAGTCAAACCGAGCAAAAGCATGATTGAAGGATAAAGCTATAAGGTATGTGGTTATTTGCTTTATAGAATTTCCGTTAATATCACCTCTTAAATTGTGTCAAATAATTAAGATAAAAATCCAGAAATTCGGCTTGTTCTTAAGCGGTGGATTCCGTATGAATGAACCGAACAAATTTGATAACCAAAGGGTTTAGTTGTTAAAGTGACGAATTACAAAACAACATCTAACCGGGTTAAAATAATAAATTTATGAAGAGTTTGAAAGTATAAAAGCGATGAATTTCGCTAAGTTAACCAAACTGGTTAAAATAACGAAATTACGTTATTTTGAGTTGCATTATTTCGCATGAAATATGTATATGCTTTGTAACCAAAAGGATATTACCACACCATCCTGGTAATACTAACAAATGGTAAAAGTATGAGTAAAGCTCAAGTAATTACCGAAACAACGTAAGAAAGGTTTCGGGACGAAACCTCTTTAAGGGGGATAGACTTGTAACACCCCAAAAACGGGTTTGATAATCAAACCACGTCAATATTAAAAGATAGGTAAAATATCAATAGTGGTAAAAGTTAACTCGATAAACATTAAGATTTAATTAAATGAACCTAATGTTAAATAAAAATGAATAAACGTTTTATAAAGATAAAAGTTTATGATTGGCCGGGCTATCAGGACAGAATTTAAGTCCGGCAGTGGCATCCCGAACTTAGTAAACTGAGATATCGCGTTCACTCGACAATTGACATGAAGTGTATAACTATGAACATAAACCTAGTTAGCAATACATGTCCAAGTAATAAAACAATGGATGGTAATCTTCCATTGTTATGTGAAACAAACTTGAGGGACCAAAGTTGTCTAAAAGTGAACTTGGGTTTTATAAACAAAAAATTAAAACATAACACACACCAAAAAAGTGTGTATATGTCGATCCTCAGGAGAATTAACAAGGGGAAACCCTTGTTCAACCTCAATTCATCAAATTGGAGGGCGAATCGAACCCAGAATTGATGCATGAACGCGTTTTAATGATCACCCAAACTAGGGGATCATGAGGTATGTTGAATTTTTGATATTGATGAAGTTGTGAAATTTGATGAACATCACAAGAAGCGATTTGTGTATGAATCATAGAGGCTATGGCCGAATTAGTGATGTATACTTGATTAGGAACAAAACCCTAAGTGAAAATTCTACATAGGTTGTTGTAATTTGGATGTTTAGATGATTTAACACACTTAGATAAGTGGGTTTTAATAGTATGATGAAATTGATGATATAAACATGATTAGAATCATCATACATGATAGTAATAAGAAAGTGTTTGATTAATTTATGAATTCGGGTATATGTTCATACTTGCCATTGAATGGGTTTTTGTATGATAAAAGGGAATTGATGTTTAAAAAAAATCATGTTATTGATGCTTGAAATCATATTATGTAACATCCGTCAAAAACCAGGTTAACCAAACCCGCTTCGTTTATTAACCGGACAACCAGTTAAAAATTTCGTTGCATATTTAATGCTCAAATTAATTTTAAACGATACATAATTAATAAGTATATTATAATATAAAATTTATATTTGAAAATTTATAAAAAATAGTGAGAAAAAAATTAAATGCTGAAGCCGGGTTTCGAACCCGGGTCAGCTGGGTAACTTTAAAGTCTTAACTCACATCCATCCAACCACTCCGCCACTTGTGTTCTTTAGTAATATATCAAAACAATTAATTCAAATATAAAATATCGATTTCAAAATCAGTCAACCGACGCGCCCAATTCGCAGTCGTCGGAAATCCCGACGATTTCGCCATTTACTGTCGGTTTCTTGTGACTTAACGTGTATAATAACTCATACATCGGTTATAACCGATGTCCAGTCCGCGACATCAGTCATAACCGCCGGAGATTTATTGACCAGGGAATCAAGACGGTAATCAGACCCAATTCATCGATATTCTTCCCTATAAATGCACACCCTAGCCTCTGGTAAACTTTTCGCTCAAAATCGCACCGATTCTCGAATCAATTTCACTCGCCGGAATTCTCTGCAAGTCGCCGGAAAACCGAGACTTTCATCAACACGGTAAATACCTCGACTTTTTCTATTTTATTCCATTGTGAGACCAATGCTAACATCACTCCATCACCCAGAATCAACCCCAGACGACGTTGCTGGATTTTCTGTTTTCACCGGAAAACTTCTGGAATTTCCAGAATCTTGCTGTTAACCGGTATGATTATTTAAACCTACTGATAATCGTTGCTCAGTAGTTCAATTTCACATCTAATCCATCCAAACTGTTAATTGATCCTAACAGCCGAAGTTCACAAAACAGAGCCGACGAATCCTTGCCGGAGTTCTGTGAAAGACACTGATCGGTACATCCTTTCCCCAAACCCTCTCCGTTCATTACCTTTCAATTGCTTATAATGCTTGTTAATCGAATTGGACATGAAACAGTTGAATTATCATTATCTGTGTTCTTGAGCGAAGAAGACGAAGTTTGTTTATGTTATAAGATTAATTAAAATCAGTATTATGAACGGTTAGACACACAGTCCAGCGGTGGACTGTGTGCAAACAAATACATACACGTCGCGAGTTCGATTCCTATCACAACCTTACTCTCTTAAATAAAAATGCTCTTTTTAACCGAACGGGATAACTCACAGAATCATGTTAAGTATAATAAAAACCGGATTATTAACCAGGTTAGACACATAGTCCAGCGGTGGACTGTGTGCAACACTAACTCATACGTCCCGGGTTCGAGACTGGTTGACGGCACCGGTTCAAAGCAATTAAAATCCTTTTTAAAAATAAATGATTTTCGGATTAAATTAAATAGTATATAAATATAATTAAAAACAGAAATATTTCGGGTTAGACACGTAGCTCAGTTGGTAGAGCTGCGTGCACGCGTACGGGAGGTCACGGGTTCGAGTCTCATCAGTGCAATAATATTCACAATCGAACCGGTCAACGGTCAACAGTCGTGGTCAACGGTCAAAAGTCAACATTTTTTTATTATTTTTATTTATTTAATTTAAAAATCAATTAAAAATACTTAAAAATAACGTTTTTAAAGTTAGAAAATAGCCTTAAACTCACAAAAATATATCCAAAAATCCTATTTAAATTTTTAATAGAATCCACTTATTTACCGTACCTTTTCGTTATTAATTAGGTTAGTTATTCCTCGTCGATCAATCCTCTAAACTCGTGCGCATTCAACATCATTCACCGAACGCACCCAAGGTGAGTGAATCTCTACAAATTCCCCGTTTTAATCACGTTTTTGGGGTGTATCATGTGTCTTATTATTTATTACTTTTAAACTATTGTGCACCCATCATATTCATGATTAAATGTATATTCAACATGTATCATCTGTTTGTGTGATTATTGTTTAGATTAAATTTATCATTTTCAGTACATACATTATCATAGGCCGCCCTCCCCATTACCTATGAGCGTTGAGCTGTTCCCCATTACCTATGAGCGTGAACGAGGCGTTGCCAACATACGGTCGGCTCCGTTTGATTGAGCCTTGATCGCACATACATTTCATCATAGGCCGTCTGCTCCCCATTACCTATGAGCGTGAGCCGTTCCCCATTACCTATGAGCGTGAACGAGACGTTGCCAACATTTACATTGTCATTCATATTACATATTCATGCAAGGTGGTTTGTTATTGTATGCTATTTGTTTGTTATTGTATGTTTCATTTACGTTTGTTCATATATGATTATTGCACAATTTTTCCATATTAAATACAACAAGAAATAAATAATAAATGTTTTCTAACAAGGTTCACTCGCCAACTTTTGTTGATCCAAAAACCATTTTTACACATGATACAGGTGGAAAGGATGAAGAAAGGAACACATAGGAAAGTGCCTTAGAATAAAAATAATGAAGTTTAGATAGATGTATAGAACATGTTGTATTCGTATGATTTGATTGTATGATCTCTTTTAAATTGTAATAATAAATATGAAACATTATAATAAATGTCATGAGCTTTGATGAAAACCCAATCATGCCCCGATCACCTTTTCCGCTGCGGGTCGGGGTGTGACATATTACCTACTAGCGAGTATGTAAAATTTGATTTCATTAAGTATTTGAATGAGATGCCTATGTGAGTTCGATGAACCAATTTGTGCATTCATGTATGTTAATAAGTCAATTGACTTTTCAAAAGTCAAACTGACCAATGATATGGTCGAATGATAAATTCGACATAAAACTCGTAAGGTGGAATAGTCGTGATTGATAATGACTAATTTAACCATCTTACGAATTATGATGATAATTTGACGCTTGACAAGCTAGGTGGAGGCTTGGGAAGGAAACGGGTCAAACGAATCAAGTATGAAGGAATAACGTAATTTGGATGCAAGTAAGTAAAGCTTACACCCTTTTTATAGAATACTTACTTGTGTGTATTGGATATGAATAAAGTAAATTTCGTAATTGAAATATGATGTTCCGATGTGAAATAATATGGGTCGGAACAAGTGAAATGGTGAGAAACCATAATTTATGGTAAAAAGGGTAAAACGGTAAATTTAGTCATGTGATGAAGAACAAATAAAGAATTTTGAAACATTACGTTATGGTATAAACCGTGACGGGTAAAAGTGGTAAAAATAGTAGTCCGGACATGAGTTGACAGATAGATAAAGAGATTTGAAAAGACACCATATGGCGTAAGTCATAACGGGTCAAACATAATATGAAACAACTTTTAAATAAGATGTACTCACGGAGTAAACCGGAATAAAAGAAGTGAGATGGTAATTAAAGACCACCTCATAAAGATAAATGGTTATTTCAAATAAACGGGTCGAATGGTGTTGTTAACACCATTTGACAATAATATTTGATGATCGCTTGTTGAGCTTTGTGATCACAGGAAAATAAGATATGGTTCGCGTTGCTATTATCTAGTAATTAATAGTGAAAAGGTATTAAAACGGGTCAAAATGTTGACCCGAGCCAGGTACGCATAAATAAGATTATAGTTAAACGAGCAATTTTGGTCAAATATTTAGTGAAAGTCCTTCGCCGTAAAATGAGGGACTAAAATTGACCAAAACGCCCTTGATGGGTAAATCCGGCAAACGATCCTTATGGGTTGTTTAGAAACATATATTATGGTAATGGTAAACCTTAGATACGCATAAAAGTTATAGGCGAAATCTTTCACGGGTTAAATGCCTAAAATGAGTCTTTTCCGTAAAATGGCTAACCGAAGGGTAATATTCGAATAAATAGTTTACTATATTAAATCCATCACAAATATAATTGTGGTGGAAGATAAGTAGATATCTTAATGTGGAAATGAGATGTACGAAAAGGAAGAGGGCGAGAATTAAGCTTAAGTGCTTAAATCCCATAACGGGTCAAAATAAATATGCGCATAAACCGGGCAATGGTTGCGCAAAATATATAAACTATGGATCCAAGTAATGGTTTACGGATTTACATATGATAGGGAATGAGTTTTAAACATAAAAACTTGATTTGGAATAATCTAAACACTTGTTTGGTGGAAAAACATGAAATTCGTGAGTCAGGTCTGGGTTCAGCGCCCATGGCGCCAAAATCAGAGCACAGTGCGCCAAAATGTAATTGTCTGCTGTGGTGCGCTGAAATCAGCGCCTAGTGGTGCCGAATGATACAAACCTTTCCGTTTTTCGCGTTTTGAACTTCCAATTTGTGTGTATGCTTCCAATACTCCATGATGCATCAAAAATAAAGTTTTCATTTCCGGATTTCGGGTTAAATGTGTAGGCAGACATTTTACGAACATCTAGAAATAAGTTTCAAGTGAAACGGATGAAAATTGAGAGATTTCGTAACAAAAACGGCAAACTTGAAAGTCACTGCAGTGGCCTACCGTAGCTTACGGTAGGTGTCTGCTGGTCGCAACAGAACTCACAAACCATAGCTACGGTCTGGAGTCGTAGCTTACGGCAGGAATCGACAAAAAAATGTTATTTGCTTTATGTTTGGTCATTTTTGGCATTCGGGTCTAATTAGACATGTTATATACTTGATATAACTAACGTATTTCATGTTTTATGAAATACAGGTCATTGGTTTGAAGTACCGGAGGAGGATCAAGCTCAATGAAGAACCGAACACGATCAAAATTAAAGCTTCCGTAATATGTTTAGTCGTTTCGAAACTAAACATCGATAATATGTTAAAACGTTTTAAATTCTTAAGAAGTTTAAAGAAACTTGTAATATAGTATGAACATGTAATCACAGATAAAATCTTTTATATGCGAAATTTTCACAACTTTTCAATTTGTATAATAAGGGTCTTACAAATTGGTAATCAGAGCTCAAGGTTAATGATCAGATGTGTTCGGTTTGAGACTTGATCGCACAATCCGGTAAGTTATTATATATACTAACAGTCTAGCTTGGTTAAAAGTGTTGTAAACAACACATAAGGATATTGTGTGAACGCACTTTATCCCAAATAAATTGGTAAAAGACCAGTATGTTTAGTGAAATACTTGTGTTAACAAGTATTGTAGAAAGCCTTGTATTAAAGTACGGGCGCGCATTAATTTCAACGTTATTAATATTCTGTGAATGTTCTAAATGAAGGATGCTCGCATCTGAAGATGGCGAGAGTATAATAATTTATTGTTATGATGATGGAATGGTCCGAAGTATGGCAAGTGGTGAATGCTCATCAAGGATCTAAACCAAAAGAGAATACTGAATAAAAGTCGAACGACAAGGAAATCTCATCAGGACGAGCATCGCCCAGGTGCACACTACATATTATTATATGAACAATATTAGGCAACATTCAAGAAATGTATGATTGTGCATAAGGAATATAAAGACTTGGGAAACCTGGATAGGATACCTATCCAGGATAATGTTTTCAAGAGAATTGGGCGGGAATTATGTGTTATTCACAATCGTGAATAACAAAAACAATAAAAGAATTCAGATTTAGAAACTTGAATGAGATCGACCATCCAAGTAGACATCATCAATAAGTTTATATAGAAGAATAGTGACGATCACATTAGCGAATGTGATTGCATAAAAGTTTTATAAAAAGGAAAACATTCTATATGTTTTGAAATAAAAAAAGTAAAAACTAATAATTGTTAAATAACAATTAAACAAGGTTTTACCAAATAAAATAAGAAATTGGACATAAACCGATGATTTACTTACATGGGGAGTAGTGTGATAGTTATAATAAGGTCACGCGTGTCGTGTGTTGATCGCTTACTCTGGCCAAGTAAGTAGTAACACATGGACCGTAAACTTCTTAAAAATGACTACATATACATCCGATGTGGTAAAGACGATCACATACAGTTTGTTTCGAACCGAGTGGAGTCAAATTATGGTTTCTTTTTTCCCTTTTTTTTGAAAGCTCTAATTAATTCCTTTCGATTACATGTGTCAGATTTTCCTTCATACCCGTTACGTTTTTTATGTATGAGTTGGGTCACATATAATACGTCATGATTGTTCGATATAAATTTGATTTACTTTACGTTTGATCTAACCACAATTTTTATACAGGTTACATTAAGTTCAACTAGATACGTCGAAATGTGTGTTTTCATATGGTTAATGCATCATATAACGTCTGGACTAATCCATTCAATGTTTACGATGTATTCGCGCCGCAACGCGGGCGGATCTTATTCCCCACAATGTCCACATACTGACTAGACCGCCACATAACACAAAACACTCAAAGATTGAAACATTATCTTCACCTCCTACTACACATTTTCTAATATAAATTAATTTCATTGAATTCTCCCAAATATGCCAAAAATAGAAGTCTCTATTAAAACGAGAGTTGATATAAGTTACCTTCACCCTTTGACTTCTCCAAGACTTCTTCTCATTTTTTATTATTTCATCTATACATCTAATCTAGGGCCTCTAAAATAGTTTTCCCGCCAAAAACACAAACATCATTCTCCCTTTAGTGCATCCATATGGGGCGACCCGATAGGACAATTCGGGTCTAAGTTGTTCCAATATATATTCTTATAACCCGGCTCATATTAATCTTTCCCTCACAAATTCGGTCGCAGATTAGGGTTTCTCTTCTGCTCCTCCTTTCTTTCTTTCTTTGAATCTCAATCGTCCTTCTTCACCATACTTCCAATCTCAGATTCCCCTCTCTTTTAAGATCACTCTCACTCTCTCTCAGATCTATGTAACTCGACCTAACTCTCCTCCTCCCTCACTCTTGATAACGAAGCCATTGTTATCCTGCGATGAGATCAGATTCAAGGTTTAGGGTAGGTTTCAGATCTGATAAACAAATCCGACAACAAGCAGGCCTTTAAAGCAGCTACTGTATCTTTTTAGGTGTTAAATCGGAATTTACTTGAACCATACGATGGTTCAGATCTAAAAAATCGGTTCATCTTGATTTGATTTTGTTCAATTCAGAGGTTACTTCTCTTCTATTTATATGCTTCTATTTCCTTTCAAATCTTCATCCACTGTTCTATGTTTTTAGGTTTTGAAATTAGTTGAAATTAGGGCATTGTTTATGTAATGAACCAATGGGTGTATAGAATCTTGTGTGTATTTCTTAATCACAAAGTGTATATTTCTCATGTAATTGTTGGGTTCTTTGTTCGATTTTGATGTTTATCTAATAGTGAACTAAGAACATTGTTACTTGATTATGAAAATGATATGAGTTTTCATTTGGGTTTATAAAATTGTTTCTTGAAACGTTATGAAGAATAGAATAGATCAATGAGTATCGGAGTGGTTTTGAATGGGCTCATAAATTGTTGTTTTTTTGTTGCATCAGTTTTGGCACAAGTCAGGATTCTTCAGGGTTTATATATATTTGCTCTATTAAAAACAATACGAATTAATTTTTCATGTTTTCAGCAAAACTATTGACAACTGTGTTTTCTTATGCTTACAATTTGTTTGTACCGTAGGCTGGATTGATTGGCAAAAGAATATTTGAACTTCAACCGAACCGAGGCGATGTTCTTCCAACTCACAAGGTAAAACGGTTGACACCCTCATTTTGTGCCACTTTTTTTGCTTCAGTTGGTATTAGGAAGTGTACAGTAAAGAAGAATCTTCTTCCCAGCACATTATATAATTCACCAGCTACCTAACCTCTAGAAATTTCCATAGCCTTATATCTCAGTTACATTGATTTTCTTGATTATTTTTGAACAAATACGGAGAGATATGTAGTGGTTAAAGAACTGGGGTCTGGAATTTTGGGGTAGCCAAGCTTCTTAGTGACAAAGGGACCAAGATTCCTGTCAAGTTTATTGAAAGGGGCCAAAAGGTCTGCTATTATATTTTCTTATCCAGTTTCTTGAATCATATTAAGGTTGCACTAATGTTAAACGCAGGAATTGCAGGTGCACTTAATGAATTAGTAAGATCTCATAATATCATTAGAACAGAAAAACATTAGCCACTGTGTTCTGTAAAATTCACAACTTTTAGGCTTT
This sequence comes from Scalesia atractyloides, assembly GCA_947069175.1. Lineage (NCBI taxonomy): Eukaryota > Viridiplantae > Streptophyta > Magnoliopsida > Asterales > Asteraceae > Scalesia > Scalesia atractyloides. The sequence continues at coordinate 9,361,613 of CAMTDV010000017.1, forward strand.
TGGGGTATTGATTAACTAACATACCTAATCTTTCATTTCATTGCATGATGGAATGTTAACTAACTAACTGGGTAAGGTTAACTTATCGGTCAAATTCAATCCTTTTAAAAACTTATCAATTTTGTTCGGGTCAAGATGGGACTTAAACAAATTAAACTCATGTTAAAGTGGATTACTTTAAAAAAGTATTAAAATATGTTCACGCGTTTGCATTTGTTTTTATAATGACTAATAGGGACGACAAGTGAAGTTGATGGTTCGCATGGCAATAGTGGTGGTGAGAATCACTATAAGGGTGGTGGAGGTGGCAAGAACATCTATTATGATGGTGTTGTTGTGGCAGATGGTTATCAAAGGTCGGTGAGGTCTGTGGCAAAAGAACAAGGGCAAGTGTACATACTGGTGTCTTCTTTTTCTTTATGTTTTTTTTTCTGTCTTCACAACAATCTGTTCTCTTCAGCTCTCTTCAATGTCTAATGATTTTGCATTCACAATGGTCATTTTTTCGTTTGTTCCCATGAATCTGCGATACCTAATTTGCCATTTTCCCCTCATACGCGATGCACTTCAATGACTCATTCGTCTAATGTAGAGGTAAGTTTTTATTTGTTTAGTTGGCTTATTTATTATATTATTTGGTTGTGTATTGGTGTGACCCATGCATAGTGTTGTTTCGGTCCCTCGACGGTGCAATGACCAAATGATTTGTACCATCATGCAAGGGGAAGTCTGCATGGATTTCTTTGAGGTACAAATTTATTACTTTATTTATTCCATATAAAAAGGTTTCAAAATAATTGAGCATTAGGCATTAACCATGTTTTAAATACCCCTGACAAGGCGTGTTGAGACACTTTCTCTACGGGTCTGTATACCTGGCCTGCCGTCCCGCTCTGAAGAATTTATGGGTCGACGGGCAGAGGAGACATAATACACAAGTGTTTTAGGTCCAAGTATGTATGACCAGTTCTTCGGAATGATAACAATGGATGAGTAATATTAGCTTGAAAACTTTTTAAATACTGGAAATCTAATACTTATCCATGGTCTGCAGTTTAAACAATTATCAATTTGGAACACATAATTCCCTGTATGCATATCACATATACTTTATACAATGAGATGGTACTATAGTTGAGTAAAAGATAGTTATGGAAATTTGGGTGTATCAAGCGGGCTGGGTTAAAGGTCAAAGTGAGTTTGGGTCACTCAAGTTAGGTTGGGCCAACTTGCAAACGCTATTTTATTTTTATTTTTCTTGAAAATTAAAAAAATATTGATGTTTAAAATATGATTACAAAACTGTACTATTGTGAAAATAATCTTTTAAAAAAAATAAAGTGAATCAAAAGGTGCATATGAATTCATATCAAACTACTCCAACTCTTTTGGTTAAAAGTTTTTAGCTTTGATACATTAAAGATATAAGACGATTGAAATCAACTAATTTGTAAAAATAATCGGTCGAGAAGTACCGTCTTTATTGACCTTTTTTTCTCCTGGTTATTTTTTTTAATGGGAACCAACTTGCAATCATCTTATTACAGAAACCAATTTACAGACTTATAGTATGTTAATGATCGTTATGCAAATTTTAGAGGGATGGGTGTATATGGTTCCTTTGATCTTTAAAAATCAAAACTTGCTAATTACTTGACTTGCTACTAAAAACTGAATGTTTAAACTTCTTTAAAATAATTTTAATTAAATTCCAACTGAACTTTAGCATTATCACATTGCTATTATAAAAAAATTGATAATTTTTAGTCCTTTAAGCTTTACACAAAAGGGCAAACTATGTGAATTCCTTGACTTTCTTACTGCTACCTACACAAGGAAAGTTTTGGTTTAATCATATTCAATGACCAAATGAGTGTTATTATTATTATTATTATTATTATTATTAGTTTTTTTAGAATTATAGCTTGATTTTCCTACTCTATATGGACCAACATTTTAGACATCAATGAGAAGATGAAAGCCGTATTGGTTGACTGGCTCATTGAGGTAACTTTTCGATCAGTTTTGTTTCTAATTTCTTTTCTTTAGAATCAGTCATCGGATCATACCCACCGTTGATTTTTTATTTATTAACCAACATCCCCAACCCCCATCCTCATCCCGTGGGTTATATTCCACCACCATGGGCCACACCTTCTGGATACTACGCCAACAACCCGTATGCTTCTTCGGCTCCTTATAAATGCAAGTAAACTCTTATGTTCATAATTTGAGGGCAACATGCATTAATGGAGATGGTCAACACTGTTGGCGGTGCGGGTCAAAGTCAACTATTTATAGAAATGGGGGACATGTTATGGAAATGTTTAGTTGAAGCTGTATCTGCTTCCAACTATGAAACTGGTAAGTCAAGTTGTGACTCACTAGGCATTTTGGCATTTTACTCTTTTACATATTGATATAACATCTTTATATATGCTTCTCATTTACAGTTTGCTAATTTCTTAGTATTTCTTGATGAACTCAAGATCGAGGTCTCACTGTTTAACTTGGATAATCGTTATCAAGTTTTTAGAATTACAAAAATGACAGTGGCCTCAAAAATAATTTCAAAACTTGATAAAAATTTAAATGTTTCCATGTAACAGCTAAAACGATACGAATGCAACTACAATAATCAATATAGATTTATTATTACTTACTGGTCTTGCGGATGAGAATCCTTTTTTAGGAACTTAGATGTTTATTGTTTTGATGTGTACTTACAGGAAGTGGAGGATAGGTTGGGATCTGACCTGGATGCTGGTCCACGAGGATAGGTTACGCTATGAACCGGATAAAAGAGGTTTAGAGGAAATTAAAGCTGCCAAAATAAAGATGCAGTCCAAGAGGGGTCAACGAGTTCTGGGCAGATCAATTCAACTTAGGAATAAAAGTGGATGCCGGGAAGTGCAATATTATTGGTTACGAATCTCTAAAAAACACAAGTATTAGATTAATAGGTTCCATTATTGTTATTTTGTACAAAACAAACTTAATTTCATCATTTAATAGACGTTTTCGTTTTAATTATATTCAACGTACGTGGATTGTTTTATTTACTTTATGAACCTTTTATATATTTGATAACAATTTCTTTTAAAAAATTTCAATATGTTTATTATAAATGTATTTAAGCGTTCTATTCGATAACAATACCTCGAAAGCAATAATAAGTCCATTCAGTATAAAGAAATTTTAGAATCTTCAACTTTAGATTTCCATAATAAGTCCATGCGTACAGTTTCTTTATGATTAGTATATACGTAATTTTTTTATAAAAGAAAAAACATATCATTTCTCAATACCGCGAAATTTGCAGGTATTAGCACTAGTTAATTAATTGATTAATTATATTTGACTAGGCACTAGTTACGACTTATGAAGCACAAAATATGCCACAAATCAAGCAAGTTTGAATATTCCACTTCTACCTTCATTTATTTTTTTAATAAAACTAGCAACTTTTAGGGTCTTTGGTATGTGGTAATGGATGATGAGAGAATGGAAAGACAGTAATGATGACAACGAAATGAAATGATCATTCCATTCCATGTGATTTGATTACTCATATGTGAATAGAATGAATCATTACTATATACAATTTAATTAACAAAAAAAGACGAAGTAACGAAACACAATATTGTATTAAAAACGAAAAAAATATAATTGCCTCAATAATAGTAATAGTAATTGTAATAATAAAACAATAATGTATTAATGGTAAAAAATTAATAATAAAATTTTTGATATATATTAATATTAGTATGAATATTAATAATATAATAAAATAATAATAATAATATATTTCTTTCATTCTTGAGGGAATGAAAAAAAACACCATCATACTAAGAAATGAAAATTGTTATATTTGGAATGAGTTACATTCCTTTGGAATGCTCTATTCCATTACCTAATGTTAACCAAACATGTTTCTTTTCATTCCATCGAAATAATCCATTTCATTCCACATTCTATTCCTTCATACCAAACTTTACCTTAGCTTTTTAAGGATTTAGTTTTTTAGGAAAATGTCACAGAATAGTAACCAAGTTTCAAAAGTGTTCCAATTAGATCACTCGTATCGTTTTTGTCCCAATTAGATAACCTAACATTCAAATAGAGTCATGTTCTTTTTTCCACGTGTCAAGAGAAAAATGTAGCATAAGATACTAGGGTCGGATTATATTAATATATGAAATTTTATTTATTAAAATTCACGTCATCATGGGACGTTAGCATCAAATGAAAGGGAAAAAAAGAAACAAAAATTCATAGCATCACGGTTACTTATGAAATGGATGAAAAACCCCTTAATTTTAATAAAAAATGAATGTTGAGTGACCTGATTGGAACACTTTTGAAACTTGAGTGACCTAATTGGAAACACTTTTAAAACTTGGTTACTATTCTACAAAGTTACCATTTTTTGTAATAATTTCAAGTGATTACATTTATTTTATAATAATTTAATCTTCCGTCGAATTTAGAAAAGGAATAAACCACTAAAATGATTGAAGTTGATTTATTGAATCCCTAGACACAATCTTACATATGCCCTACACTTGAAATCTTATGTTATGGAATATGATAGATATATTTTTAATACTAATACTAAATGGTTAATGTAATAAAATAGCAACATACTTAGTCATAGCAGTTTATTTGGTAAACTTAATAAAAGTGTCTCATTCTCTATGTTATTTTCTCAAATATTAAACGTTGGTCGTTGCACAACTGTACATGTCATTAAAAATGACCAAAAAATAAAACTTTCCTATTTTTAATGACTAGGTTTGCACCACAATTTATACGACTGACGATCAACAGCGAAATACATGAGATATGCCCAACAACGAAGTTCCCAATTCGTTTCCTCGCAATTACCAACAGGAAAACAGTATTGTACTCACTATAACTAACATCCTACACAATATTTGCTTCACAACTTGTATCTAAATTGGCATAATCTTTAACCATCAATATTTCACTACATAGTTTTTTAGGAACTTGATTCAGGTCTTCTCCTTCTTGCCATGCTTGCCCGACCATAACACCAGGCCCGGCATTCCTTACATATATCACAACGGCATCATTGAAAGGCGATGGATGTTTCCCTGCAAATGAACCAAATTCATGAGCTCGATATGGGATAGGTGGACAATATTGGTCGGTATGGGAGACCAGATTTTCCAACGTAAATCACAAAACACCACATTGAAAATTGAAACATATATGTATCGCAACAAAATGTGCAAGTTATTGGTAAACCTGGTTTTGGAAACCCTTGAGGATACTCTTGTAAATCCAAAAGCCCGTTTCCAAATTCATATGCCACATCACATGGCTCCTCGGTTGACATCACTTCGTTAACCTCTCTCACTGTGAAGTACAGTGGAGCAAATGCCCGAGATGATCCACGGAAAACTGATGCATCTGAAAATCAGGTAAAGCAAAAAAGTTACAAAAAGATATGTCACCAAATTTATAATATATCATCGTAGTGTATATTACGATGTTAGGGTGAGGAATTATTCAAGCTTGAGCTCAATTCGTATATCATTTATTAATAATTTAATTCATACACAAATACAAATATTTTTTTAAGATATTTCTAATTAGAATTTTATAAATATAACATAATATAATCTAGTTACTTTTATCATAACTATATATATATAGAGAGAGAGAGGTTGGTTGACGTACAAGACCACCTTATCGTGCAAAGCGTACACGGGCCTCCAACCGCACATCTAACCTACTCTAGGCCTTCAATTGAACGCGGTGGCACAATAGTAATTAACTTGACATAATTATACACGTTATAATGCATACTTACGCACGTTATAAAAAATCAAAACCCACATGCCACCAAACATGAAAATTACGCATGTTAAACTCAAAATTACGCATGGGTTGTTTCAACCCTAATTACACATGTTATACGCATAATTACGCACTTTATCGGGTGTTCGCGTACGTTAAGGGGATTTTGTATTTTAAACTTTCTCTCTATATATAATCCTTTATTATTTCTAGTTTCTATTATGTAATATATACTTATTTTATTGAATAAAAATTTCATTTTTATATAAATAAATGAACTAGGTATATGAAGCTCGACTCGATTCGAGATTTTAGTGAGCCCATGTCGAGTAGCTAACGAGCAACACGACTCTATATGGTCAGTAAACTGATCAACATATCATATCAAGAAATTGACAAGTACAAAGATTACCAATGACTCTTCCAAAATTTTGACCATCAACGCAGCAAAATAAAGCCTGACATTAAAAAACCAAGTCAACAAAAAGAACAATAAAATTTTTATAAAATAAACTAAGAAATTTCAATAGGTGCTGTAAACAATGAATCAGATTTGCAGCTGAAACTGCTTATAGAACAGAGAACTTACCGTTTTGAAGTAATTAATCCAGGCGACAGCCAAAGGCCCTGTTTGAAAAAAGCTCAATGGCATAAGAATATGAAAGCGTTATATATACAACAATTATAAGTACTTGTTGACATCCCATGCTAATATTGGCTAATTAAATACCTAAAGTATATCACTTACTAAACATTTAGAAACAAGTTTTTAATCTTTACAATATGGTATGGCGCACTGTAGTTGTAAAACATTAGATTTATACCTCCGTTTGTTCTGCAGTGCCAAAATTCAAGCAACTTTGCACCCGATTCACCATCAAGCAACCTAGATGAACTTTTCTTTGCTAACTTTGAACTATCATATCTTGTGCCTGCTACCTCCCAAGCTCTGGTAATAAGTCTAGAAAAGTGTCCCAACAAAAAAAAAAGTTGAAAATACTGTGTAATCGTGCATACTACGAGTCAAAACTAAATCTAAAAACATATCTTGCTAAAGGGAGAAAATACAAATTTCAAAGAGAAAAACCTGGGATTGAGCAGGGTCAACAAACGGTGTCTCCTTTCCTCTGGGATGTCATCAATTTTTTTCCTGATAATAACATATTAATATATAGGCGTGAGCTAATATTGTAGCAACTAAAAAGCTAGGTAAGACTATAATCACATAAACAACATCAAAACTGTAACAGAAGATATATCAGGACCATAAGAAATGTATGTCCTCAAACACCATTCGTCGTGAATGAGAGAGCTCCGCATTAAGCAGCCTACTGGGAAGTCTTCACTCAGACAACCAAAACCAAATCTCCGAGCTCATCGTGGGTAAAACAAACAATACTGGTCAGTATAATGAGTCGGATGTTACAAATGCAGTTGAAAGAAACACATATGCTTTACTACAATAACAAGAAAACTTGGCATACCATGTGTTTCTAATGTACTTTTCAACAAATTTTAAGTTATAACTACATCAAGAATAGCTTAGAACTCAACAAAAGGGGCCCAAAACCCTAGCTCATATCTTAACACTGATACCCAACAGCTGGCATTTCATCAAACACCTAGAGTGCAACCTAAATGAAAACATTGCGATGCCCTATGGCTGCACAATAAGTCAAACACACATAGAACAAAGTAATAATACCAGAGATAAGCGGCTGGATTGTAAGTAGAAGGGTCTATCGGAATGAGTTGTTTAGGTGGGTCAAGAAACGAGACCACATCCCGCTCATCGTAGTAAGAAATTTCACCACCGGGCAGCACCTGGTAAGGTTTATCATCCCATGGAGACACGTGCACGGAACACACCGTCGTGGCAGCCCTGTTCACTGTGCCGCCATTAATATACAGTCTTCGCACTGCATTAAGGTGTCTATTGTAGAGTTTCAGGTGGTTTGAAGGTTGTAGGTGAGGATATGGGGGTTTAATTAGGGGGTAGAGTTTGCGGTTCGGTTGCAGGTACGGTGAAGATGAAGATGGACAGTAGAAGACGCTCATTTTCAGGAGTTATGAGTTGAGCATCACACACCTGCTGCAATTCGATTGTATGGTAACCGGCATAAGTGTTCCCGGAGATGCCTGTGAACAAAGAGTCAGTAAAATGTTAATGGTGGTAAATGTTTATCAATTCAGAATAGAGGTCTTGACCGTTCGGAATGCTTAATCATTCTAAGGCAAGTGTCTTAACGGTCCAGGATGCTTAATCATTCTAAGGCAAATGTCTTAACCATTCAGAATGCTTTTCCTCGTGTGGAGAGTATGCATTCCGTATAGAAATTTTTGGTATATATGTTTTCGACCCCTCTGATTATATAATTTTTGGTATAAGTTTCGACCCCGATTTATATTAATTTTTGGGTATATATGTTTTCGACCCCCCGATTTTATATTAATTTTTGGTATATACGTTTTCGACACCCCGGTCGAAAATCTCAAGCTTCGCCACTAATGCCAAGATTTGAAAGCAAGAGGAGTGTTTGATGTGTTTATTGTAATACTCTCTGCATTCACTCACGCCCCGCTTGCAGCGTGACATATAATGTATATATGTGTGGGTCCTTGGAGGGTAAAAGTGAAATTGAACTAATTTAAATGTTATTTTAACTAATTTTGTGAAAATAACGTTAAAAGTGGCGGACTGTTTATCATGCATCATGTGGTGCGTTGATAGCCAAAAGACAAAGGGTATAGCACTAATCGGTATTTCTTTGTCTCGACTGTGAAGTGTTATGTGCCTTATGCCCAAGGCTTTATACAAAACTACTATTGAGCCGGAAGTCTCACTGGAAACTGTCTCTACATTCCTACAGGGTAGATGTCAGGTTTTCTACACCATACTCTCCTCAATCCCTACCTTAGCTTTGCTATTTGTGGGATTTGTTAAGTATGCTCATTCACTCATGTTATAAATGGTGAATCCTACACAATATATAATAAATTTGTAAAGGTGACCGCAGTACTACCATCTTATTGAGGCGATTAAAAAAGTGACCAGTAGCTTGCTTCGTAAGGTGGACTTGTTAAGATCTACCAAGCCACTATTAGACGACTTTTGTGTTGTGTGTGTCGATTTCTCATCTACTTCAAACTTTCTTATAATCACCATATAATTAACAAAGATTTTAACAAGATAGTTTTTTAATGAAGCAAAACTCCTACTCTACCTCAACTTTTTTCTAAACTCTCTTCTCTACCTCAAATTTTTTTCTAAACTCTTATACCTATTAGTATATTACACATGTATACACGTATTTACCAAAATGGGTATCAAATAAGTTGGCTTGTGTCAAATGAGTGTCGGTAATGGAGTTTAAAGTGAGTTTGTTTTTCTGTTTATCAAAATAAATGAATGGGTCTATTTTAGCCATTTGGGTAAGTATTTTTATAAAACACTGATTTTAATAAATATTTTTCATCACGACACCTATTTGAGAAAAAAAAAACCTCGGGATTGTTACATCATACAACTTGAGAAAAGCTAGAAATGAGCCACCCGGCCTGAAGACGTGATCCGCAAAATTTATAGCAAACAATGCCTTAAATAAAAAAAAAACTTTGATTATTTGCATCGTAAAATTATGTTTTCACATCAATTTGACATTTAACCTAGTTTTGAATATTACAACAGATTCTTTACTCAACTTGTGAGATACGAGATACGTTTTGAATCTTATGATTCTAGAAGACGTGGCCAAATATGAACTACTGCAACAAAAAAATAAAATAATTGAAGATAAAAAAAAAATAATAATAAAAATAATAATAAATAATAATAATAATAATAATAATAATAATATAATAATAATATAATAATAATAATTATGAGAAAAGACTTGGTTATCCAGAAGGATCATGACTATTTGGTATTCAAAGTCTATTTAATATTTGAAAATTGAAGACGACTTAATATATATTAGCTAAAAATGATATTAATTTATCATTTGTCAACCTTCTATATTGACACATTATCAAAATTACACTTGTATTATTAATATTTTTAATGACAAATTTGGATCAATAACAGACAATTGGAGTCTTATCATGTAAACAACATAACCGCCCAGTCATATTCATCTCTATAGGAAATAATGTCTATCACATTAATTAAGTTAACTTAAAATATTAAAATAAAATTTTAATTCAAGACACTTTTTTTATAATTAATCTCATAATGGTTTTTAGTATGAATATATAAATTAGCTCGTGTTTGTATTTTGGTGGTGGAGGACATCAACTACCATCTGGGTGTCTCTTTGAGTATGTTTAGACCCCGAATATGTTACAAACTAAAAACCACATATTCCTAACATGCAAGTTTTTAAACTTAAACCTTAAAGGTATGGCAATTGTCAAGAACCAAAGCATATCAGCTATTTGTGCAATTAACTCTAAATTAGTTAATTAACTCTAAAATTCAATGTTAGGTACACATGTAGTCTATGTGGTTTGACCAGTGTAAGTTCTTGATCAACCGGATAACGAATCAAGTCGGGTTAAACATGTTCATATTAGATTGTTCATAGAACATCAAGACTTTGCGGTTTGAAATGCATTCGTAGGTGTGCATGAAAATTCATTTACAGGTTTATACTTCTATTTTGATGGCTTAGAATGACACGTTTTGACCCACATTAGCTGTTTTGATCCGATCCAAGCTAAACTTTTTTTAGTCAACATGTTTTGACCCGGACGCTTTCTAACCCGTCACTTTGCCCACTCGAACTCACACGACTTTTTAGACTTATTATGTGATTATGTATATAGGTTGGGTAATTATGCATATATGTTTTCTAGGGTCAGGATATAATAGGTAGATGTATTAGTGTAGGAATGTTAGAAAGCAATCTTGACCATCCATTGAATAATTAAGGGCTTTGATTAAATGCGTAGTGCAGTTGAACAAAAAGGGAGTGCGTAAGTTTGTTTAGAGGTATTGTAGTCCATCCAAGTCAAAAGTTTCCCCCTCCTCCAATTCCCCCATACGTAAAACGTTAACAACTTTTCATATGACATTATTTTTTTACAAAAGTTGCACCATAAAAGTGCGTTTTTTAAATCTTTAAAACGAGTATACTATTGCTATACTTTTGAAAAAAATTGAAAACCAAGATGCGTAAAACGCAATGGACGTCACAACATACTATAACACAATGAAACATCAAATTCAAAACGCAATGGACAAAAACATAATAAAATGTGTTTTTCTAAAACACAATTGACTAAGAACACAAAAAAATGTGTTTTTTTCTAAAACGCAATGGACTAAAAAAAAAAAAAGTTTTCTAAACGCACGACAAACAAAAAAAATGTTTCTTCTAAAACGCAATCGACTAAAAACACAAAAAAAATGTGTTCTTCTAAAACGCAAACGACTAAAAACACAAAAAATGTGTGTTTTCTAAAACGCAATGACTAAAAGCACAAAAAAATGTGTTTTTTCTAAAACCAATGGGTTTCACAAAAAAAATATGTTTTTTTTTCTAAACATAATAGACTAAAAACGCAATGAATTGAACACAATGAACCACCAACAAATCTCATCAATTGATGTAAAACACAATGACCTAGGAACAGCCAGTTCATTGTTCTGACCTTTTATGTTTTTTTTTAACGCAATAGACTAGAATAGTATAAACTTTGTTTTATAATTGTGTTTTATTAAAGTTATTTGATCACAAACACCGACTAAAACTAAAAATTAAAAAAACACAATCATAGCCCAACTTCAACAAATCAACTTTCATAAAACGCAACGAAGACAATCGAGTGAGATATAAATATGTTTGTCATATACATTGTTACAAAATAAAGAAGAATGAGCACAAATTAAAAAAGATATACATAAAAGAAAAGAATGAGCCAAAACCAACCATCAGCCACCTCGTTCATCTCCAAAATTAATAAAACGGAATTACAGACTATTTAAAGTCATGGTTGTAGAACTCGCTAGGCGCTAGTCGGCTGGTGGGGCGGGGACTAGCGATTAATCGGGATTACTCGTGACTAATAGGGATTAATCGGATCGGACTTTTTATATATAATTTTAAGTTTTATACATCTATACAAATATTTTTATACATAATTTTTTTAAGTTGACAAGTTTTTACCGGAATATGGCAGGTTCTGGTCGGAATTTGTGATTTTTTTCGATTTTTCTGATTTTTTCGATTCTTTCCGATTTTTCCGATTTTTTGTTGGCCGACTAGACGATTAATGGACTGATTAACGAAAAATTATTCAGTAGAGGGCCGAATAGCGATTCGCAATTTTTACAACACTGATTTAAGTACACTTCACTTTAATCAGCACTAATAAATAAGATATACTTAGAACAAAAAAGAGCATCATAACTGCACCAAATGACAAAGAGAACCATCACCCCTTGGTTGGTCTCCGAAATTAATTGAACACAATGAAATTCATCTCTAAAAATTAACAAAACGCAATAAAAAAAACCATTGAATTACACCTCACTTTTTCTCCCCACTCCATAGTGATATGCACAATAGTTACCTTTTAAGTAGCAGCTCACGCGTTTCCTTCGAAGTTGGTGTTGTTATCGGACCTCCGGCGTTCTCCGCCGTACATATACGAAGATTGTCGAGGAGAGTGTATGGTGTGTTGAACATCGCTACGAAAAGGAATATCTGCCGTGTGTTGTCGAGATCTGACAAAGAAAAGGAGAACGATGAATGGCACTTTCAGGCGTCGTGGTGTTGCTTGAGATGGTGCAGGTGTTTGTTGTCGGAGGTTGGGGTGGGTAACTCAGAAATGGGTAGTGATAGGTGGTGGTCAGCGGTGGTGGTTGGTGGTGCAACCAAAATGTAGAGAGAGAAGATGGAGAGATAGGGTTGTAGATAGAGAGAGTTGATTAATTTGGAGTTCCAAATAGTGAATATTGATGGGGAAGGAGGGAGGGTGTAGGTGATATGATGGAGGTTGGACTAAAATATTCTTTCCGGTTATATCTACTTGACCGTGGATGGCTAAGATTATTTCATACCCTTTTAATAAGATTAAATTTTTATTTAATTCTTACCCATGTTTTCTATACTTATTGTGTGATTATGTATTTGCTCAAATATTCTCCCATAATTTGTTCTCAACATATCTTATCTGAATGTATGTTTTCTAGTTGGATTTCATTGATGAAATTTTAGATGGCTACATATTTTTGAAAGCCAATGGATTTCATAGAACCGTTTTTATTGCGAAAACCAATGTAAACACTACCACACCAAAACCTAAACACCCCCTTCTTCCCAAAACCTAAAAAAACCTACCCCATCCCTCAAAACCTAAAAAAAAAATAGAACCGCGCCTTTATAGCAAGAAACACGAGAACTAATGTAAACACAACCAAAATAAACCCACCCTACCACCACCCAAAAACCTAAACAACCCCCCTCCCTCTCAAAAAAAACTATACCCCACAGAAGAAAAAGAATATATATATATATATATATGTTTCTTATTGCTATGGGAACTAAGAGATAATTCTGTTTTCCTCAGTAATTTGTGAGAAAATGCATGGTGTATGTGTATATATATACTTCAACATGTTAAATTTCCTTTGAATTAATTTTGACCAATTCAATAGTTGCCCAATTCTATTAAAAAGTGGAAACTTCTATATACGAAAATAAGAATATCGTCGATGAAAACTATAACAAATCGATCAAGGTAAGGTTTGCAGACTCTGTTCATTAGGTCCATGAAGACAGCTGGTGCGTTGGTTAATCCAGACGACATAACCATGAATTCATAGTGGCCATAACGAGTTCGAAAAGCAGTCTTAGGGACGTCTTCTTCATGCACTCTAAGCTGATGATAGCCAGATCGAAGATCGATTTTCGAAAAGCAGCTGGCACCTTGTAGTTGGTCAAGAAGATCATCAATGCGAGGTAAGGGATAGCGATTTTTTATGGTTAACTTGTTGAGCTCTCTGTAGTCGATGCACATACGAAAAGATCCATCTTTCTTCTTTACAAAAAGGACAGGTGCACCCCAAGGCGATGAGCTAGGACGTATGAATCCCTTGTCAGTCAACTCTTGTAATTGACTTATGGAGACTTTGCAACTGGTGTAGCACCAGGTATAAGATCAATACGGAATTCGACGTCTCTAACTGGAGGAAGTCCTGAAATGTCGTCAGGAAAAACTTGTGGAAAGTCTTTTACTACAGGAATGTCTTCAAGTTTCTTCTCTGTGGTCCCCTTCTTGATGATATGGGCTAAAAACGCGACATAATTCTTGCGAAGATATTTTTGAGGTAGGTTATTCATCTCGTGTGTTATATGAGTTGAGTAAAAAAGAAAATATCAATAAAAGCTTATTAATAATATATTAATGTCACGTGGTATTCTCTTTTTTAATTTAAGAATAACATTGTTAATATTATTGTCTACTAATAATAATAATATTAATAACAATATAGTTTAATAATATCTAATATATATTTGTTTAATACTTAATATCTATTATATTTTTATATTATTAATATACATAAGAGCATATAAATGCTTAAATATATTATAAAAATATATAATAGAATAAGAATGCTTAAAACCATATGTATGATAATAAAACAATTTGGGAAATAAATTTGAGGTATCTTATAGAACATTCGTTTTTTGGTTCTTTTTTAGAAAACTAATTATATTTTATTTATCTGATGATATATTTTTAGATAACTAATTTTATTTTCTTTATCAGATGATATGTTTAATATTTCATATTGGTGCTTGTGAATTAGAAAAGGGAATATGATAGATAGGTAGAGGTCATGGGTTCAATTCCAATAGTATGCAAGTTTAGTCATTCAAAAAAAATATAACCACATTTAATATTAATGACATTATACCATTTTAAATATTATTCAAGTATCATGTTATGTATTTTTTTTTCTCGGGTGTTACAACTATACCACTATAAAAGAAAATTTCATCTCGAAATTGCTAAATAAAAAAAAATAACTTACATGGCATGTGAATAGCAAAGATACAAAACCTAAGTAAAAAGAGGTCTCTCAGAATACCATGCTTCTATAATGGATAAGTATGAACACTATTCATAGCAATAATCTAACTTATACATATATTCTAACCACGCATTTACCCATTATCTTACATATTTTATTTTATAAAAATTTCTCATCATCAATTTTTTCCCCGTCCTAGTTTTTTCATGACCCTAAATAAAGAAATGTTTTATAAAGTAAGAAAGAGTAACGTAATTGACTTTATACATATAAATGCTTTATAAAGTAGGAAATAATAACTTAACTATATTATAATATTATTAATATCTTTTTTTACCAACTTGTTTAACTTAGTAAATTAATAATTAACCAGGAAAATATCAATTTCTTTCTTTAAATTTAAAGGAAAACATAACAATATTGATATTAATTTTAAATTTACACAACTTAAAAGGTCAATATATCATAAATAATCATTGCTAACTATCAATAAATACATAACTTAAGATTTACCGTTTACGCAACTTGAATTAAAGATAATTAGAAATGAAAAGCTACACATAAGGAATGTTATATTGCTAAAATTTTAAACATTAGTTTGAGTGCATATTTCATTATTGGTTTTCACTTTGATATCATGGGTTTTTTTTGTTTGTTTCAAGGAATAGTAAAAAGTTTAAACTCTTTTTATAAATTACCACAAAATTTTTTATACTTTGATGTTTAACGAGTTTTTTTATTTGGTTTTTTTGGTTGCTACACCGAGTATTAGTACAGTAACAAACCAAACCGATAATAGTTGAAACTAAATTCCCGTCGTATCATGTAGGGGATTTTAGTAGTTATTACCTTACATAAAATATATAAAAGTTGATCATAAAAATATTGCGTTACCTTTATCGAATAGACAAACTTAATACAAATTTATTGATCAAAACATATTTTTATAAAATATGTATTAATACGATAACATTTTAATGTATTTTAAAGTTTTATGAATGTACCTTTTCAGTTTTAGTTAGATATTTTGTTATAGTATCTCTAATTTCTAAAATTTGGTTAATTATGAAAATATATTATTAGAAATTACGTACTTATCTATTATGTAATAGTAAATTGAATGTTAATATAATAATAATAATAATTTATGTAATAGTAAATTGAATGTTAATATAATTATAATAATAATAATATCAGAAATTACGTACTTATCTATTATGTAATAGTAACTTGAATGTTAATATAATAATAATAATAAATAATAAAATTATTAAATTAAAGGAGAGACTGCCATGTGGCATTATTTGTAGTCTTTTATTATAACTAGTAGTCGGGGCCGTGTAAAACACGGGTAGTTTTAGTAACGTTTTATTATATTAATTAGTAAGTATTATCGGTTCATTTAGATTGTCTGGGATTTGATATATATTGACATTCAAAGTCATTGTCTAGTAGACAGAAAAGTTAATAATAAGTCTAATTAATACATAACAAACAGCATTTGGTTCAAGTTGCAGTTAAATATTATACATAACCATATGATATTGGATCTTCTTTCTTTCAATCTTTGTAAGAAGTAATTCTTGTTTATGTATGTGGTTATGTCCCGTTAAAGTCAGACCCATATAAATGATGAAAAGTTTTTCACGCATTGACCGCGAAACAATTATATATTTTACAACTTGTTACGGAGTAGACGCTATCATTCTTGATGAATGGCGATTTGACATCTGATGAGAAGGAACTTATATTAATAAGTAAACTGTTTACATATTGTTGCATTACATACTGGAAAGAATAAAGTTATAAACAGACCTGTTGCAGTTAATGATTTTGTTAACATCATAATTTTCATCCCATCTACAAATTGCACATCGTTCGGTTGTCCACTTTGCATAAACAGGTTCATAGTTCTCTACGGTTTTAAAAAAACAAATAGCATTATACCATCAAAGAATGTAAACCCGTGAAGTATAGCATAAAGAATATGAATACCTTGAATAAACGAAAACAGTTGTTGTTCATCTAATTGATTCGAAACATCCTTAGCGTAATAATCAATGTTATAATCTGCAAGCTGAGATGTTAAATGTTAAAAGGTGTAATAATAATAACGGATATACCATACTTTAATCAAAGTACAATGAAACAAAAAAGAAACCAATTTTTCTAGCGAATCTTTGACTTTAATGCTGATTTTCCACTTTTTTTGCTCTGGAACCAGTATGTCGTTCCCATTCGGATTGAGTTTGCTTCCTGGTCCCACATGAACCACACTTACACTGAATTCTGTTACAAAATAAAACAAAAAATAGAGTCAATTAAACAATCAAAGCATTATATTTAAACCGAGAACGATGATCTTACAGATGAAGATTTGGATAGCAAATGCCTTCAACGTCCTTACAGACGACAGTTATTTTGTTAGGAAGTGTACTATGGTCATTGCTTTCTGTACAATTGCTGACTTTAGATTGACTTTCGTCTACAATTGATACTCATTAGCTGTACTTTTAGTTGAAGCTGCTTCGGATACTCATTAGCTTCATCCAACACTGAAATTAATATCTGTCATATAAAAATCAATAGAAACACCACATTAAATTAGGAAATCATATCAAAATCAAAAGAATTCTTCAACATATAAACGTTGCAAAAATATGATTCAATCAACGATTCGATCAATTTGGTGCCCTTGATTTTTGTTTCAATAGAACCATCATTTAACATGCCTACAACCAATGACACTTGTTTCAGTTAAACATATAATCAGATCATAAATTGGAAGTAAGATACCTAGAGTCTGCAATTTAAACAGAAAAATTGATGCCGAAACAAAGACAATAACAAGTAATGAAACCATGTTAATTGACAGAGGCGCTATTTGATGTGGTGATGCTGCATCAATTTATCGTTCAATCATGAATTAAGAATGGGCGATGACTGATTTTAGGATTCAATCGAATGTATTTTACCTGAAGCTTTATGCTTTTCACCCAATGAAGAGGAACACTTGTTTTAGTGGACATGAGAAACATCTCGTTCTTGCTATTAACTTGAACCCAATAAATCTAGTCCGATAATAATACACAGTCAGTAACAACAATTCAGTGGCAGCTGTCAAATGATTTAGCGAGCAACAATGACAGAATCATAACGAAGTCTAATATAAATAATGAGTTATATAAAGCTTATTTTATACATGAAGGTACAACATTACTTACAATTGCAAGGTTGAAACTAATGCGTTTACCCTTAATGACCTTATGGGGAGAAAGAAAATTTCCAGGCTTATCTCTGTGAACTACTCCCTGGACCAAAAAAATCAAAATTGTTATTTTCAAGTACATATAAAATACACATACCTGTTTTTTTTCAAACATATTAATCAACGATCCCTTTTTACAAAACTCCTATACATGTAAAGAGTATCATATGCTCTAAACAAACAGTAGTCATAACACCCGAGCTGAAAAACAAACTTTTGGTGAGTCACCCCTGAAAATATTACATAACCAGTTCTTTCTTTGCTTCAATAACAAACAGTTCATGAAAATTATTAGAGTACAGACCGTAAATCATGTTTATAAGTAAAAATCTTTGGAGAAATGTGTATTTATACAAAGCAATTAACATGCGGCGGGTTGCGACGTTAATTACAATTGTATTTATACAAAGCAATTAACATTTGTATTTATACAAAGCCGAACGTCTATTAAACGAAGTCGCATCTTTTAATCCACAAAAAACCCATGTCATAGTTACATTCACATCTAAAACTCAAAATCCCCTCTCCACGAAGTATTATATGTCAACTAAACCAAGATGCGAGAACACATTAAGCAACAGCGATAGAAGCTTTGGCTACATCATCCTTTACCCTCAAAAACGGTACCGTACCGGGTATATTCGGTACCGGTACTCACTTTTGGGGATTTTCGGTACCTGTTGGTACTGAGCTCATCCCTACAAATGATAATACAGACACCTAGGTAAAATGATGTTTACCTAGGAAGGAATGGTCTCGAAAAAAAAAAGGATTCGAATCTGGTTGATTTATATAAGATACTTGGTTCTAACAATTCCACCAGTTTTAAATGTTAATTGTAACCAGTGGGTTGGATGGAACTGAAGTGGGCCTGCGGTGTGTAAGGTGTGGAAGGGTATGGGGTTGGGCCGTAGGCGGGTGCGGTTTGGTTCAGGTTTGTCGAATGGGATGCAGTATAGTGGGCCGACTGATTTTGGGCCGTGGGTTGGGAATAGGGAGCAGGGGGCTGGAAGGCGAGTTGGGTCTGGTAGGGGCAAGGTGGAGTGTTCCACCAAGCCCATTGAGGGTAGGAGAAGTTGCTTGGGCCCAAGTTTGTGGTGAAGGGTTATTGCCACGTCCAGAACCGCGGCCGCGGTTACCACGCCCCCGACCACATCCTCGGCCACGTCCAGATCGGTTAGAAAAGGGTTGGTTGTTGTAGGTATATGATCCAGTAGGAGGGTGTGGTTGTTGTTGGTTGTGGGAGGTTTGGTTTTGAGAGGTTGTAACATGAACGGACTGTGTGGTCTTTTGGCGGGCTTCTTGTCGAATAACTTCATCCTCTAACATACTCCTAGCAAGATCCCAATCTGCATTATTGGCGTTGATAAGAGAGGCAGTCGTGTCATACTCTGCAGGCAGCCCCCGAACAAGTTGAAGCACAAGACGTTCTTCAGTAACCGGATGGTCCACGTCCTTGAGCTGGTTCGCGAGATCTTTGAGGCGCTGACAGTAGTCGTCCAAAGACGAGCAGGTGGACAAGGTGAGGTTACAAAACTTGGTTTCAAGCGCCCCGGCCCGAGCCTTTTTGTTGCTCAGGTATATTTTTTCGAGCTTCACCCATGCATGGCGAGCCGTAGGGCCGCTTTCAAGAACCCGGGGCAAGAGGTCGTCGGACACAGTGCTGTAAATCCATTGGAGAACGAGAGCATCCAGTTCTTTCCAGGATTGGTAATCTGCTGCGGTGGCTAGTGGCGGTTCGGATCCATCAATGTGATCGAGAACCTGATAAGCCACAGCGTGGAGCCGGAAAAGTTTAACCCAAGACGTATACTTAACCTTAACGCCGTCGAGGGTACGTATCTTGGACTGCACGTTTGTTACTGAGTAGGCCGGGTGCAGATTTTTAGTTAGTTTATCGGAAGAAGATGACTCGGGGTCATCCTTTTTGTTATCGTCTGTCATAGGATAGATGTGCTAGGGTTTATGAAACAAAGGAAAGAGGCTGTCGAAACAGCAGACAATCGGAAAAAAGGGAAAAAGGAAAAGGTATTCAGAACCTAGGGCTCTGATACCATAAAAGTGGTTATGTATTGTATTTTTTGAATGAATAATATGTTTACAAAGGATCCCTTTGTATAGGAATTGAACCCTAGCACTAAACAAGGAAACAATAATCATAACTTAATAACAATACAATTACGAATATATGGAAACACAATCACAAGCATAATTCTCGGCTAATACTCACGAGTCGTTTGCATTTGTTGGATCGTATGGATCTAGACTCGATGCATGGAGTGCTAGGTGTGAAGTCGTATATACCGAGGTCCAAGGAGTTAACTGATTTTGAGAAAAGATGGAAAAGAGAGTTCCAGGCTCGCAATCCAAAGGATGACGAGATGGAATTAGACATATTCGGGATATGGTGGTATGATACCGTTTATGGTCTAGCGATGGCATTGGAGAACGTTGTGAATGATGATGATATAAATACTACTTTGGATGCCATTGGAACCTCAGAAATGGGTTCGTCGCCCATTCCATGGATCCGAAACTTAACCTTCAAAGGGTTGAGTGGCGATTTTTGTATCAACGGACAATTACGGCCATCGGCGTATGAAGTAGTGAACATAATAGAAACCAGGGAGAACCATATCGGGTTTTGGACCCGTGAAAATGGCATCTTAAAGAAGCTAAACCATCGAACGAATGGACTACGGGCCATCACATGGCCCGGTGACAGCCATGTCATCCCTAAAGGCTGGGAGATCCCTACCAACAGCAAGAACGTGTTAAAAATCGGGGTTCCAGCAAAAGGTTCGTTTGTCCAATTTATTGATGCCAAGACCGACCCTGAAACCCAGCAAGTTATCATGACGGGTTTCTGTGTTGACGTTTTTAACGCAGTTGTTACCGCATTGCCCTACGCTGTCAAACCCGAATTCATACCTTTTGTTACACCAGATGGCAAGAGCCCTGCAGGAAGCTATGCAGATAGAATGCTTAATCTCTCTAAAGGGGTAATCAAATCAGATAGATAGTATGCTGTATGCATGTGTTTAGAGATCAGATTTTTATGCGGTTTCTAACGTTTTAAAAATGTAACAGGTATATGATGTGGTGGTTGGTGATGTTACGATACTTGCAGATCGTTGGGATTACATAGACTTCACGTTTCCATACACAGAGGGTGGTGTTTCACTGATAGTTCCATTCGTAGATGAAAGAAAGAATGCGTGGATCTTTGTGAGACCCATAGAAACACCACTCTGGATAACAACCGTAGCATTTTTCATATACACAGATTAGTGGTATGGGTTCTGGAGCATCGTGTAAACAAAGAATTTCGCGGCCCCCCTCATCAAGTTGGAATGATCTTCTGGTTTTCATTCTCCACGCTCGTTTACGCACACAGTAAGTGTGTATTTCCACACGAACACACGCCTTTGAGGCTTTGACCCTTCCTACTTACTAATTTTCTTATGCATTTATGTAGGGGAGAAGTTGATAAGCAACTTATCGAGATTTGTGGTGATTGTTTGGGTGTTTTGGTGCTGGTGCTGACTTCTAGCTATACAGCAAGCTTGACATCGATATTAATGGTAGAACAGCTTCGACCTACGCACACTGATATCAAGCAGATCATGAGAAATGGGAATCAGTAGGATACCAAAAGGGTTCTTTCGTTGTGGGTATCTTGTAAAGTATTGGTTTCGATGATAACAAGTTGAAAAGCTACAGTACCTTCGAGGAGTATGACCGCGCCCTACAAGCAGGAAGTCGAAAGGGAGGCGTGTCTGCCATTATGGACGAGCTCCCTTATATTAGGCTCTTCTTGGCTATTTACTGTAACATTTATACCATGACTAATTTCACCTACAGAACTGCAGGCTTCGGTTTTGTAAGTTCATTTCTATTCCACAATTTCATTTCATACCTTTTGGTGCGAACGAGCAGAGCCCAAGCTCAATAACCTTATGAGAGCTCTAGCTCGGCTCGTTGGTAGTTTCTCAAGCACGGCTCGGCTTGTTTATTATTTATTAATTTATATATTAAATAAAAATAATATAAATAATAGACTAATTAGGCCTGCGAGCTTGATAAGTGAAGCTCAGACTCGTTTACTAAACAAGCTTATTTTTAGGTTCGGGCTCAACTCATAAACAGGTTTAAATAAGCTCGGCTTGGCTCGTTACTAGACAACTTTAAATAAGGGGTAAACGTTATTACATATTAATAAAAGACTAATGTTACACCAAGGCTCGATAAAGCTCGACAAGCCTGACGAGCTTCACATGCTAGGCTCGATAAATGAACAAGCTTTATTTTATGCTCAAGCTCGGCTCGGCTCGGCTCGTTTCAAGCTTTTCTCGAGCCGCTCGGCTCGTTTGCGCCCTACTTTTGACAATGTTTCTTTTGTACATACAAGCATTTCCAAAAGGGTCTCCGCTGCTTCATGATGTTTCTAGGGCGGTCCTGCAAGTGACGGAGGGGAAAATTATGAATATCAGCAACCAATGGTTTGAAGAAGCAGCCAATTGTGATCAGCAGAATAGAGCTAACGAAAACTCTAGCAGGCTCATGCTGGATAGCTTCAAGGGTCTTTTCTTCATTGCCGGGATATCACAACCTCTGCTCTTCTGATTTTTTTTTCATATTTTTGTATCAAAACAGACATATATTGGTGTCACGAGATTCGGTTAGCCAAAAGCTTGCTGCTATGGCAAAAACATTTGATGTGTTTACGGAAGATGCATCTGGAAAGACAATCTCAGAGGCAAAGGAAATAGGTGAGGAATCCAACAATGGTAGCCCAGGAATTCATGATGAGCAAGGGTTTTCAAGTACTGAACAGGAGAGTCATGTGCATGACACAATACAAGTTTTAGAAATTACAACCAATTAAATATGTCCATCACATAGTTATCAAAAGCGACCTAGGTGCTCAGGCGAGGCGAGGCGCAAACAAAATACCTCTTGGCAATCTAGGCGTGCTCCAGCAAGCTTTCGGTCATATTTCGGCCAAATCCCGATCAGATTCTGCAGTCAACTTTTTAAATTCTATATTTTTGGAATTAATTTATTTTTAATATCTTTTCTTTTTATTTCTTTATTGATTCTGATAAATGAACATTGGTTATTTATTCTGATTTGTTAAATACTCATTCTTTACAGGTTGTTTACTACTATACTGTCATGTTTTTTTTAACTAGTTATACGTTGATGTTGTTTTGATGTAGATAAGAATTGTTGGTTAGAAACTATTGTTTACACAAACCTAAAACATGTCTAAACCCGTATACACGTAAAAATAACTTTTGTTTATTTTATTTGAAGAATAGTATTATTTTTCTAATACATAATATATATATTTTTTTTCATTTATGTGCGCTTTTTTCTTCTTAGACCCAGGCCCTCGCTGAGACCTATGCGCCTTGAGGGCGCCTAGCGCCTTTAATAACCATGGCCCATCATGCTAATCTTACAAAATTTTCATCTATAAACTAAGAAATCTCAATAGGTGCTGTAAACAATGAATCAGATTTGGAGCTGAAACTGCTTATAGAACAGAGAACTTACCGTTTTGAAGTAATTAATCCAGGCGACAGCCAAAGGTCCTGTTTGAAAAAAGCTCAATGGCATAAGAATACGAAAGCGTTATACATACAATTATAAGCACTTGTTGACATCCCATGCTAATATTGGCTAATTAAATACCTAATTTCACAGTTATTAAAAGCCATCGCCTCTTGCGCCTAGGCCCAATTTCCTAGCGAGGCGAGGCAATTGCGCCTTAAGTCAAGGCAGTTGCGCTTTAATTCTCCAGGTGATGGTTCATGCGCAGATTCCGGCGAGATTCCTAGATTCTTGAGAGTTTTCGGCTAAATTCTCTAATTCTGGCAAGATTCTAGCTAGATTTCTACTTTTATCTAACGAAACTACTTTGCTACACTAATAAACTAGCATTTTTATAACTTTTGGTACTAAATAGAAAATATTAAATGTTATATAATAGCTTTTCGTTAACTTTATTTGAAGAAAAGTATTAATTTTCTATTATATAAAAATATTTTAGTTTTTTTTGTTGTACGCTTTTTTTTTCTCAGGCCCGGCTTTTTTTGCGCCTTGCGCCTAGGCCCCAGGCGAAGCCTATGCGCCTTGAGTGCGCCTAACGCCTTTAATAACTATGCCTAATTTATACAACTTACTAAACTTTTAGAAACAAGTTTTAATCTTTACAAGCATAAAGTAATCTGGTATGCAGCCTTAAGTTGTAAAACATTCGATTTATACCTCCACTTGTTCTACAATGCCAAAATTCAAGCAACTTTGCACCAGATTCACCGGCAAGCAAACTAGATGAACTTTTCTTTGCTAACTTTGAACTATCATATCTTGTGCCTGCTACCTCCCAAGCTCTAGTAATAAGTCTAAACAAGCATCCCAACAAAAAAAATTAAAAAAAAACTGTTTAATCATGCATACTACAAGTCACAACTAGAGCTGAAAACATATCCTTCCAAAGGGGAAAAAAATACAAATTTCAAAGAGATAAACCTGGGATTGAGCAGGGTCAACAACCGGTGTCTCCTTTCCTCTGGGATATCATCAATTTTTTTCCTGATAATAACATGTAAATATCCAGCCGTTGAGTTAAGATTGTAACAACTAAAAAGCAAGGTAAGTGTAAGACTATAATCACATAAACAATATCAACACTGGAACACCCTAGGTAAATCTCACATCCACCGTGGATTAGTGAGATATTAAGATCATAAGCAATGACCGCCTCAAATAACACTGCCTCGTTTTTGGGCGCATCGCTGGTGGATGAGAGAACTCCACATTAAGTGGACTACTAGGAAGTGTTCACTCAGATAACCAAAATTAAATATCCGAGCTCGTTGTGGGCTAAATGAACAATATTGGTCGGTATCATGGTCGGATGCTACAGATGTAGTTGAAAAGGAAACACATATGTTTCTAATGTTCTTTTCCTAATTACTATTGGACTATTTCTAAAGTTCAAAACTTCAAATCACTGAAGGTTTTAACTTGCGTTAACATTTAACTTGGAACTAATCAAGGATAGCTGATAATATAACAGAATGAGTCCAAAACCTTAGCTCATATCTTAACACTGATGCCCAACAGCTGGCTTTCATCAAACACCTAGGGGGCAACCTAATAAAAACATTGTAATGCCCAACGATACACAATAAGCTAAATACACATAAAAGACAGTAATAATACCAAAGATAAGCAGCTGGGTTGTAAGTAGAAGGGTCTATTGGAATGAGTTGTTTAGGTGGATCAAGAAACGAGACCACATCCCGCTCGTGACCTCGTCATAGTAAGAAATATCACCACCGGGCAGCACCTGGTAAGGTTTATCATCCCATGGCGACACGTGCACGGAACACACCGTTGTGGTAGTCTTCTTTTTATGGCTGCCGTTATGGTGCAGGCGTAGTGAAGATGACGATGGAGAGGACAGGTTCATTTTTAGAAGTTTTAAAGTTCAAACCATCGAACGTATTCTCGAGAACAAAGATTAGGGTGATGTCTACGGGGAGTTCTTGTTTATATAACTTTCTTTAGTTACTTACGTTTTCTTGGTTTGTCAAAAATCATCATTTCAGTCCATTGGCTTAAAAATTACGAAAACAGTCATTGTGGTTTCACTTTTGTAACTATTACAGTCCACCCACACTAACATCATCCAGTTATCTGTTAGTTTACTTAAAATGACCATAATGCCCATGTATTAATATTAAAATTAAAAAAATAAAGAGTTAGTTACGTTTTTCGTCCTTGTGGTTTTTTAAAAATAACCATTACAATCCATTAGTTTTAAAAATTGCCAAAACAGTACTGATATCCTTCACTTTACTTTTCACTCCTCATTTACGTTTTCTTGTTTGTCAAAAATCACCATTTTAGTCCATTAGCTTAAAAATTACGAAAACAGTCATTGTGGTTTCACTTTTGTAACTATTACAGTCCACCCACACTAACACCATCCAGTTATCCGTTAGTTTATTTAAAATGACCATAATGCCCATGTTATTAAAATTAAAATAAATAAAGAGTTAGTTACGTTTTTCGTCCTTGTGGTTTTTTAAAAATAACCATTACAATCCATTAGTTCTAAAAATTGCCAAAACAGTACTGATATCGTTCACTTTACTTTTCACTCCTCATTTCTTCCGGCCACCTAATTTCCTCAATCACAATCGACGTCAGTGTGCCTCAAGTTTTCCTACTGACGTTGATTGTGATGGGGAAAATTAGGTGGCCGGAAGAAATGGGGAGAATGAAAATTAAAATGAATGATACAGGTACTGTTTTGGCAATTTTTAGAATTAATGGACTGTAATGGTTATTTTTAACAAACCACAAGGATGAAAAACGTAACTAACTCTTTATTTATTTTAATTTTAATATTAATAACAGGGGCATTATGGTCATTACAAGTAAACTAACGGAATAACTGGATGGCGTTAGTGTGGGTGGACTGTAATAGTTACGAAAGAGAAACCACAATGATTGTTTTCGCAATTTTTAAACTAATGGACTAAAATAGTGATTTTTGACAAACCACATGACAGAAAACGTAATTAACTCTTTTTTTTTTTTTTTGAAATAGCAATAACTAGACCAACTAGGGTGAGCAGAAAATCAAAATAACTGAAAAAATCAAACCGAAACAAAAATTGACGGTTCGATTTTTAATAACCGGAAATTTTGGTTCAGTTTTCAATAAGAGAAAAAAAATCGAATCGAACCGAACCGATAAGTTACAATAGTAGGCCTAGTCCATATATTTTTATGTTTATGTCTAAGTTGTTTAAGTGTTTAACTCGTGAACCGAACCGATAAGTTACAATCGTAGGGCCTAGTCCATATATTTTTATGTTTAAGTCTAAGTTGTTTAAGTGTCTAACTCATGTTAGTACAAATTATTATTTTATTCTTGAATGTTAAGTATTTATAATGAAAACATTAACATGTTTATTTAAAAAAAATGATGTGCACATATAATGTATATATGTGTGGGCGCTCGGGGGACAAAAGTGAAATGGTACTAACTTTAACGTTATTTTACTAATTTTGTGAAAATAACGTTAAAAGCGGCGGATGGTTAATCATGCATCATGTGGTGGCGTTGATAGCTGAAAGACACGGGGTTACATGCACCAATTGGTCTTTGTCCTAATTGTTTGAGTGTTATGTGCCTTAGGTACAAGGCTTGACACAAAACTACAATCGAGCCCGGGGTCTCACTGGAAGCAGTCTCTCTATTTCTACGGGGTAGAGGTAAGGCTGTCTACATCTACCCTCCTCAGACCCTACCTTAGTTTTGCTATTGGTGGGATTTACTGAGTATGATGATGATGATTTAAAAAATAAATGATCTTCAACGTATTATAAAAAATGTGTCTATAAAAACTTTGGAGAAATATAAAAACAGATTAGAAGGTTAGGTTTATGTGAATAACATTAATTAAAAAGGTTAATATAATAACTTAAATGTAAAGATATAACAAAGATTCTTAAATTTTAAATTATATTTTACATTTTTTTTGAATCT
The DNA here is from genome assembly GCA_947069175.1 of Scalesia atractyloides. NCBI lineage: Eukaryota > Viridiplantae > Streptophyta > Magnoliopsida > Asterales > Asteraceae > Scalesia > Scalesia atractyloides. Next base: position 9,389,324 of record CAMTDV010000017.1, read on the forward strand.
TACATAATTTTGTTTCAAAAACCGAAAAAACTAAACCGAACTGGTGTAAAAACCGAAACCGAACAGTTTTAAAAAACCAAAAACCGACATTTCGATTTCGTTTTACCCAAAAACCGAACCAAACCGTACACACCCCTAGAACAACAACATTTCCGTTAAAAAAAAAGAATAGACCACCAACAACAAAAAAGGACAGTTACAAGTTACAAATCTTCGCTCTATGGTTTAATCTACGAAAACGAAAGCACCTTGAAATCTTTAGTTCTCACTGGGGAAATTCATTAACATTAAAAACTCTATTATTCCTTGCTTCTAGTGATGTGCATCTTATTCACTTATGTGGCATCAAGTTGTGGATTTTTGCACCACAAACAAATTTGTCTTCGTGTCTCCTTCGCTTCTTCACAATTGTCAAAAACATGGTTTGGATCTTTAGGGAACAACCCACGGCGAAGCACAACTTAATAGATGAAACAGTCACTCGTCTTCTTGATAAGTTAACTGAAGTAGACAAATCTATTTTGTATCAATCTCCAACTGAAAAAGATTACTTTGATAGGAACAATTTTTTTATATTCAAAGTTTAAATTATGATGTGAACCAACTTGATTTTCAATTAAGAGTTTGAAGAGTAGCTCACTTACAAACCATGGTCACTAGTAAGTTCATAATAGGTCCAAACTCCAAATATGTGATGCAATAATGGGACTAAGTCTAGGTTTTCTTCTAAACAACAAAATGTTATTAAAATAAAACCAACAGAGGGGGGGGGGGGGGGGGGGGGGGGGATCTTAGAGTCCGAGAAAATAGTTTGGCTTTGAAGTCATTTGTTATCTTGGATATGAGAATCTTAGTCTTGTTAAACATCATCGCATTACGGGCTTTCCAAATGAACCAAAGGCATGAGTAAATGAGAACGTGGATGAGTCGTTTGCTTGCTTTATCACCTTAGAACAAGTTAATTATGGATGCAATATTGGACGTGGACAAGACACCTGAAAATTTTATATCGCACCATGAGGTTTAATAACTCCATAACTCCTTTGCATAATGATAATAGCAAAACAAGAAACGAGAAACGGGGGTAACTAGATCATTACCTAGTCTAGTATACTAATACTAGTTATCAGGTTCAATATTGGGATACGATAATCGGGCTAACTCGTTCCTTACCTAGGTCCCATATTGGATGTAATAACGATAATTATACTAAGTATAATCGATGTAAATAAAGATTACGGTATTGATACCGCACTTGGCAACATGCTTTGATGACTCTCACCATATTTAAGTGATGAGTACTCTATGCGATGACTAAAGATTTATACAATAAAGGTGACAAATTAGTAATAACAACCGCTCACAAAGAAACGTGAGATTGAATTTATATAAACCATCGTGTCTGTTTGTTCGCTGTTGAAGGAACTCAAACAAGCTTACTGTGAGTTCATTGGTGATGTATTCCGATAGTATATATCCTATATAATAAAGCAAAACAACTATATGCCACTTGGAATCTTCTTAGGCCACCTTAATTACATCTAGGAGGGAAAACTCAAGCTTCTTTCTCCTCCTGTAATTAAATCGAAAATTAAAAAAAATTGGACTTTCCTTTTTTTTTTGTTTCTAAATCGTTTCCTTTTTGAATGTCGAAAATTAAAGAAATTGGACTTTCCTTTTTTTTTCTTTCTAAATTGTTTCCTTTTTTAATGTGATTGCAAATCATAAACCCTGTCTTTCTTCGATTTCCCCAGTGGCGATGTACTCTTGCAACCGCTTTCATCTCTTGCTTTCTACGATTTCGATTTTGTCTTGAACACATATGTTTGTTTTGTGCTTACTTCATGCATGATCTATGTCCTTAATGCAAATTTTCAAAGTTGAAGAATTATCTTTGTCTTTTTTTAATTTATTAGCACCGATTGATCATTCTTTTCATTCAAGATTTAATTATATTTGTTATTCATGCATTTATTATACATTTTTAAGGTTTTTTATGTTAAGTCAGAGGAAGAATGAAACTATAATTAGGCTTTTTTCCTCAATGGTGAAAAATGACGATGATATGAGGAATTGCAATTTGATTTTATTATAACGATTCGCTAATTTTATTTCTCTTTGATTTTTTTTTAATTATTGATTTGATTTGAGGCATCTCAGGATGAAAGAAACAAGTCAAACACCCCACAATGGATTTGAGGGTTTTGGGTTAGTTCAATTTTATTAAGAGGAATCGGCTTTGTACGTTCTCTCTACTCTCTACATAAAATATAATTTTTTTTCATTGAAATGGGAAATTTTGGTTGAGAAGTGTAATTATTTTCTTGCTAATGAGGAAGTTCATGTGTAGAAAAGGAAGAAATGGACTCTCATGTTGCAAAGAAAGATATTATAATTTGATTTGATTTTAATTTTTTATTTTATATTAATATGTGGCTTACTTATTACGCTGGTATGAATGTTACAAAACTAATTATTATTATTATTAAAAAGATTAAACACTGGTTATTTTTATGTTTTTTGGAAATTTCCACACCTATAATATATACTATAGAGTTTTAAAATGATGTGTTGTTTTTTGGTGGTTTTTGAACAGGTTATGGCAAACGCATAAACACCTAATGATGCATTATTAGCCATAAAGAAACAATGGTGCTTAAGGGATTGGACTTTGTAGGACTTAGCACTAGAACGATGGTGCATAAAGTATTAAGAGAATGATCGCATGCACTTGGTATATCAGTCCCTTGAGAAGTTCTGACCATTTTAACTGATTTGGAGTCCTTCGTTAATAGAACAAAGGTACATTAATACATCCACTATCCAGGTGTGTAGTTATCTTTTATAACATTTTGACAAAGTTCACATCTGATGTTGTAAATAGGAAATAAAAAATAGGGGTATTTGTTCATCTAAAAATAGTGAATATAAGTGGCAAGCCACACATGCTAACATTGAAGCAGGACTATCACTACTGACTGAATTTGGGAACTAAGGTTTAATCCAAAAACCACAATGTGGTATTCTAAAGTGATTAAATCATTGTTAGTTTTAAAGATCTTTGAAGACACAATGGCTATATTATACCCATAGAAACTGTCGCAACCCCTACCCCGGGAGCGGGAGCTGCGAGACACAGAGCTGGTGGTACCGGTGTTTATTAATTTGGCAGCGGAATTACAACATCAGGATCGTAGTTAGGAAATAATTTATCAGAGTTTCAAAACACCAAACTTTTATATTACACAAAATGGGATAAAACCCAAGTTTCAATTACAATACATTTGTAAGGATGGATAAACCTTGACTTATGGAAAACATAAACTCCGTTTATTTAGGTAACTTTTATAGCCACTTTTCTAAACCTTTAGTGCTCTCCAGCTGGCTTCTATTAGCTTCACATTAAGTTACCTGAAACGCATTTAAAAACATTTTATCAGCAAGAATATACTGGTGAATACATCCCAGTATAATCAAAACAAGTTTTATAGCTTTACAGTTATTGAGAGCATCCGCATTTACAATGTTCATATCTTCAGCATTACCCAATCAGTACTGTCACTCCTGACTTGTGGGTCATGTTACCCATTGGCAAAAATCCATTTGTCCAGCGGTAACGGATTCAAATTTCGTATACAAAACCCCAACATACCGGCAATAATTGTAGAATACATATACTCAATCACTGTTAAGCATAATTAAAATATTTTGACTCACAAAAAGGTTTACAAAAAGAGAATATACTCACTTTGAAAACTTTGGTATTCCTACGGAGTTTCTGGTGAAAATTCTTGGTAACTTCCTGGAATTTCTATTTAAAACATACAATGCACATGCGTTAGTAAATTAACCCAAGTCACTTTTAGCCATACAACCGAGACAGAACCCCGGCGTGCGTAGTCAGGCAGGGCCTTGACATGCGTCGGTGGGTCCTAAATCAATCGGGTAGGATAACCATACAACACAACGTAGAACCACAACGTACTCAGTCGGGCAGAGCCTTGACATGCGTTGGCGGGTTCTAACTCGGGTAGGGTAATGAATTAGTGATCGGGGGTTAAGATACTTACAGCGGGCAGCGCTTCGCAGGTTTAGGGGTTTAGGGGGCGGGTTTTCAAAGAAACAGAGATAGAGGGAGTATACGAACGAAAATTTCGATCGCTAATGAGCAACGAAAACTATCCCAGGCCTGGCCTTATATAGGCCAGTTTGACCTCTCCCGTGCGTCGCGCGGGATTCCAGGTCCCCTCTCGCGTGGCGCCTGAGGTGCCTAGCTAGGGCTAGGTCAGCCTCGTAACGGGTATAGGCTTGCCACATGGCAAAAACGGACATACGCGTGTCTGACCTCTCCCGCGCGTCGCGCCAGGATCAGGGGTCCCTGGCGCGTGGCGTCTGGGATGCCCAGATCCAATTTCTTCGTTTTTCGTGTCGGGTCTCGTGGTGCGTGTCCGGTTTGTCGGTTATGGCTCGGTTTGAGGTGTTTTGGTGAGTTGTTATAGAAACGTTGAAGCTAATCTATATGTATATTATTAAATCAATAAATTTATCAGAAGTATTTCCTTTATATAATCTGTGTAACACACAGTAACTTAAACTAGTAACCAAATAAACAAATACTATACAATGAAACGTCACAAGGTCACACGTAACCCGTAAGAGCTACACATATGTGACAATGTATAAACGTCTAACACCAAGTAAAAGTGTTAAAAATTACAAGAAGTAAATAGTGAAATCAAATAAAAGAGTAAATTGCCAATTTAGTCCATGAGGTTTGTCCTAAATTGCCTTTTTAATCTAAATAGTTTTTTCTTCTCTGGGTCCATGAATTTTTTATTTTTTGCCATTTTGATCACATTGCTTGACTTTGTTTAAAACCTCATTTTTAACCAAGGGTATATTTGGCATTTTCATTATAAACTTTTCAACTTGCCATTTTAGTCCACACACAACCTATTAACCTCATTTGAAACATCACCACCACAACATTATTCCCACCACCACCATCATCATCACACCCTCCCCACCCCACTGCTGACCCTACCACCACGAAACCACTCTTTTTCCCTCTCTTTGTAACACCACCACCATTGCCTCCATCCAAAAATGAAGATCGAGATGGTTCCAATTCAGACAACCATAAGTTGCGGCTAGGGTTCGGTAGTGTGTAACTGTGTAAGACGATGGTTACCGTGGTCCATGGCAACGACACGGGGAAGAGAGTTCAACAGTGAACAGACGACGGTCGAAGTCGTAGCTGCGATTCTGAATAGTTGGGGTTCCAGTCACGCCGGTGAACCATCGGTAAAGCCGAACTGAAGGGGTATGGTCCCAAAAACCTTGCGCCAATCAAGAAAACCATACCATTAAAATAACTCTAAGGAGACTTCGCGCATACTTCTTTGCCAAAATGAGATTTATTAGAACTCTGCGCCGAATATCTAAGAGAGGAAATGAGCATATAACTACCTTGCGCGGGCTCGCGCAAGGTTCAAAGTTAACCTCGAACATTCTCTTTGGATAAAAGCTTCATTTAACTACCTTGCGCGGGCTCGTGCAAGGTTCAAAGTTAACCTTGAATAATCTCGTTTGATAATGCTTCATGCATAAACCTTGCGCGGATATTTATATCAAAGCAAGTATCCACCAAACGTTGCGCTAAGAAGCAATGAGAAGAAAGAAGATCAGTTAACTAACTTGCGCTTCTCGCGCAAGGAAACAGTTAACCCTGAGAAACTTTCCCTTAGCAAAATCCTTGACTTGGTGCAGAAGCAAATGGAATCTTTTCTGTTGTAACAGAATGTACACGTGGCGAACAACAGATGGGTAACAACTGTGAAACCTTCTAGAAGCCATTAACACCCAATCGTGCAAGCATCTTTTCGGTTATAACCAATTGCCACTTGGCAGCATCAGGACGGCTGAGGAAGATCACAGTGATGACATGCTCACATTTATAAAATATAGTGATCTCATGTTGACACGTGGCACCTCCCTAACCGCTGATGAGCTCACGATCCGTGTGCACTAACGGATTGCCAACAAACATTAACGGAATAGCAGAAGATTCCGTTAAAGTTAACAATCTCTCCTTTTGGCGCCAAACACCGGCTATAAATAAGTGACTTAGAGTTCAAGGAAAGGTATTCACTCTCAACTACTCTCTCTCTCTTACAATACTTTACTTCCGACTACCTGTACTTATTCTCACGCTGGAGGGTGGTCACGGAGAGAACCCCTCTTCTCCCCGTAGCGAGCTAACGGTGTTCTGTTTTGCAGGACCAGCCGGAGTACTGTTTTATTCCTCATTCATCGTGAAACCAAACGAAGGGTTAACCCTTTTATGTATAGCCCATTCCATAGATATACTTAGATTCCGGTCTAGTTGATCTAGGGTTTCTTCATTGGCACCCACCGTGGGGCTTGAACCCACGACCACAAGATTAAGAGCCTCGGGTCAAGGCCGGTGAACCATCGGTAAAGCTGAACAGAAGGCGATAGTGGTGGCCGATGAACATCCCCCCTCTTTCTCTCTCTTTTTTTGATACTCTCTCTTAACTCGTTTCTCTCTTTTTGGCCGTTTAAGGTTGAAGAAGAACAAAAGGAGGTTATGAAAATCAAAATAAGTAAAATATATGTAATCTGACCAAATGCTTTTGATTTAACTGATTTTTTAACGGAGTTAAGCAACGTGATCAAAATGAAAAATTCAGGAACCAAGAGGAGAAAAAAAATATTTGAACTAAAATAACAATTAGAGATAAACCTTAGTGAAAAAAAATTGCAATTCCGGGTTGAAAATGAACGTCTCTGTAAACTTCAGGGTTCGTTCTTTGCCCAAACATATTTCATATATCGCCCCCTCACACACATCAGGTTATCAGAGAGATCGGTGACGATCGAGCTAGAAACACAAAGAAACATAACAAAACAGAAATTAGGGTTTCAATGGCGTCAACTGCTGCGGTACCGTTTTGGAGATCTGCTGGTATGACCTACATAACCTACTCCAACATATGCGCTAACCTTGTGAGGAACTGTCTCAAAGAGCCCTACAAATCCGAAGCTATCAGCCGTGAAAAGGTCCATTTCTCCGTCACCAAATGGGCCGATGGCAAGCCTCAGAAGCCTAGTAAGATCTTATTCTCCTTTAAACTGTTTTCGATTGTTTCGATTTGTTGTTTTTCTAGATCTAGGGTTTGGTTACGGCATGCGATTGGTGATTCTGTTCGTGTGGTTGTTTGATTGCTTTGTTTTGTTATGATGTGTTTGCATGTATTGATAAATAATGTTAATATGACGGTTGTTTATTGATTTTGGGGGAAAGTTATAATTTCTATGGAGATTGCCTATTTTTTGCCCTAGGTTTGTCTTTGGATATTTAATTGCAGAAATGATAATTTGGTGGATGCTGTGTGATTTTGGAGGCTGTTGACTTTGTTTATTCATTATGATTTGATAATATGGTTTGTTGGACCAATTTGATGATGGTTTTGCAGCTACTTGTTAGTTTGCGTTCGCTTATTTTTTGCGATTGTAGTTTTTAATCTGGATCATTAGGATATTTGGTGCTGTTCTCTAATTTGGAACCGTAAAATTTTACCAGTGGTAAGGTGGATAGCATATAGCTTAAAATGAGGGATATTATATACCTAAAGGTGACTAATTGGGACGGTTCGATTGATCCATACAAACACTTTTTTGTAAATTTTTATGGTCTTCTACTTTTCTTGGAAATAAGTAATGGGACGTATATATGATAGCTACATCAATGCAATAGTATCTTAATTTTTGAATTAGGAAATTAGATATATTTATGCTTTTAGAAATTAGAATACACTTCTGGTGAGCGCCAGTGGTGACTTTTAACCCATTTGATCGTTTTTAGCTATTCCTTATACTTATTTGTCTGGTAAGATCTTAGAAATAAAGTCATAAAACATAACCCAAATTAACCATCAATAATGGGTCTTATTAGACAAAATATAACATTGTGTTAGTATAGGGTTAGAAGTGTAACATTGTGGTCTATATAAACCACATCTAATATAATCCTAATTACAACTTTTAATACAACACAATTCTCTGATTTAACTTGGTATCAGAGCTTTGGAGTACAACCACCGGTGGGGCGGCCGACCACCGCCGCCCTACCATCACCACAAAACTGCGCGCGGTCTTCCTCTTCTACCCTTCTGCCGCCCTTAACCATCACAACACCAACATCACCAGAATTGCTTCCACCCATGGCGAAACCCTAGCCGTCACCACAAATACCATCGTTTTACACTAAGTCGACAACCACCACTGCCAAAACAACCAGAACCCTAGCCGCCGCCGGTAAACCCTAACCCTAGCTCCGTCAGTTGCCGCTGATAAAAATGAGCAGTCGTTGCTGCTACAAACAACCATACCTCCCAGTGCTTAGGATTGCAGAAATAACCTGCAATAATCAAAACCTAAGTCGTCGCAGCCACATTACAACAGTGGCCTTTTTTTTCCGGCGAAACACCTCACAAAACAAAACAAAGAGTCTTGATAGGGGAGAAGACCGACAAGGGGAAACAAATTCCTATTAAAATTGTCGGTTGAAAAAAAAACAGTTAAAAAAACCTACACAAAAGTGCTGCTGTCTAAGAATTGTTGCGGGAGAACAAGGTGTTGCTGAAGAACAAGGCGAAAGCAAGGAGGAAAAGAATGAAGACCAACTATCTTTTTTTTTTTATGTTTTTAAAGTTTTCAAACAAAGTCACTTCCGCGTGCTTAGTTTGCGGGGGAGTATTAGGACAAAATATAACATTGTGTTAGTATAGGGTTAGAAGTGTAACATTGTGGTCTATATAAACCACATCTAATGTAACCCTAATCACAACTTCAAATGCAATACAATTCTCTGATTTAACTGGTCTGAATTGTCAACTCTAAAGTATAAAAGTTGTCTGCTCCCATCGAAGAAATTAAAGTTACTTAAATTCAAATAAAAAGATTGTTGAATGTACTAACACAAGGTAAGCAACACAACTAAGATATCAGGAGGTGATGTTAATGCTGTTTTTGAGCAGCCTCTACATGTAGTATTACCCTAGACTACATAGGTGCCAACTACTGCCAAGAGAGCTGTTTAAGTGAGAAAGTGGGTTTGTGAAATATATTTTTTTAAAGAAGTAATTCTTGTATAATTTATGTTTTATCATATAGTATATGGGGTTTGGATTGGAAGTGACGCTTTCTAGTTTCTCTCAGCTCGTTTAGCTTGTAAAATTGGTTTTAGATTAGAGATGGTCAATTTAACGTACTTACGAATGGGTTGATTCCGACTGTCTTTTAATGGATCAAATGGGTAAATTTTAAGAAGTTAGCTTACAACGAAAATGGTTCAAGCGTGTCGAAAGTCACCCAAAGTGTATTTTATTTTTTAAGGCATAAACCTGCTAAATCGTATATTACAAAAATGAGACTGTTACTGAAATAATACAAGTTACTCGTATTTGGCCTACTAAATAATCATTAAAATATTGTATTTTTATTGTTTATTATTATCTTTTAACAAAAAGTGTTTGGTTCTACGTGACCTAATTCTTTTCAATCCGTTTTTTTATGCTACCTACTACTTGCTATTATTCGAATATGTTTTGACGTGCCACCTTTAGTTGAGATGAATGAAAAGGTTGAATTACATGAATAGAAGCATGATGCTATTGCCCTATTGTGAACATTGGTTGAGCTTATCCGGCTTTTCTATAAATACGTGTTTTCTTGATTTTGTTTCTTGTATAGAACTTTCGTCTCTTTAAATTATTATTGTAATCCTGTAACAGATTTTCTGACTTTTTACATAAATTCTTGGAACAGCTATTAGGTCTGATACTCCTGAAGAGTGAAGAGATATGTTACATTTTGTTTTTGCTACCGAAGTTGATCTCTAAATTCCAAAGATACGCTTCTGAAGTTAAACGGCATGCTTCTTGTCTTCTTGAACAATGCCTTCATTAATAAACTTTGTGGTGATTTGTTTTTTGTATTTGAAGATTGTTTAAATGGGTTTTGTTGAATCCAGTACAACGATAATTAAGATGATGAGGTGTGCAGTAGCCGTTAGATAATAAACGGTGAGGCTGTCTTCTAATGATTCTATGTTAACTCATTGGTACCACATAACATGTTCAATTTGGAATACCAACCACAATTTTTCATCGGTAGGACCAGTAAACGGGTCGGGTTTGGTTTTTAATGATCCTACTAATTTCTATGTTAATTCTGCTAATTCTTTGATGACATTCAACTCGTTCAAAATTTTATTATCGGCCATGAATGTTGTCAGTGGGATCTGCAAATTGGTCGAGTCGGATTTGCAATGATATCTCTAATTTTCTACGATAACTTTTTATACCACATAACCTGTTCAATTTGGAACACAAATAATGAATTTTCGTCAGTAGGACCTGTAAACGGATCGAGTTTGATTGCGATGATCATGTTAGTTTTTATGTAAGCTCATGGATACCACATAATTTGTAAATTTACATATACCAACCACGAAGTTTCATTAGAAGACATGGGCTGAGTAAAAAGCATACATTGCGGTTTGGGTGCAGGCGTAGTGAAGATGAATATGGATGGTAGGACAGGTTCATGTTTAGAAGTTTTGAAGTTAAACCATCACACACCGGCTGCAATTCGAACGTATTCTCGACAACAAAGATAAGGGTTGAGTCATGAAGATACAAGACAAAGTCAGATACATCTCGTTTAATACGAAAATCAGGAAAACAGATTTCGGTTGTTGCACACAATATCCAAAGTTCATTTTGCCGACGTTCTTGTTTTTGTGGTTCGATGCAGATCATTGGAAATTCAAACCCTGTCATATGCCTAATACGGCTCAAGTCTGATCATAAGTGACTTTGATGAACGTTGATGCTTATATATTAGGAGGTGGTTACTGGTGAGGGGGAGAACTACGATGAAAGGTGTTGGATTTGTCAGTTTTCATTAAAGCGGCCAAACAAAACTAATCTACAACAAGTTTTGTTAAGGGGGAGGGTGGCTTTATTGATACAAGGTACGTAAGTGATGGTTACCCGTGTTTAATATAACTTATGGCAACAACAAATGGGGAGTTTGTTGAAGTTGATTTGTGGGTGTTGCTATGCAATTCTGTAAGTGATAAGTGATACTAGTAAGTATAAGGGGTTGTTTGGCAACTTCTGAATGGTTAACCAGTTGAAGGAGTAGAGGTTTGAATCATTAAGTGTTGAACAGTAAAAGGCCTGAAGCATTAAGATCTAGTATAATGCTTAACTAGGCAAATGTCTGAACCATTCAGACATCTACTCATGAACTTACTAGACTTGTATTCTCACTATAAAAAGAGTTGTTTAGTTCATTTGTTGAGAGAGAAAGAGTGAGGGGGAGAGAGGGAAGGAGAGAGAGAGAGATGTGAGTCTCTAACGATAGGGGAGCTCACCTAGGGTTAACATGTGCTTAAACAATGTATGTATATGTACAAAGAGTTTGTCATTAATAGTTATTCTATAGCCACATCTATCTTATTGTTTGTTTGGTTGACTCACGTGCTCCCATTTCTACAAGTTATGAATCGAAATTGGTGTTATGTGTGATTGCACGATCCTTAGTTCCCTACGCCTTTACATCACTGTCAGAAGAACTCAGATAAGCTTAGCGTGGTTTCTTGGTGGTGCTTTCCGATGGTTACCTAAAAAAACTAATATTCTATATTGAAATGCTACAAGGTCACCTATAAACAAACACACGTGTGACAGTGAATAAACCTTTATCACGAAGTAAAAATGTTAAAAGATTACTCGATAACAAGTAAATAAAGATATACAATAAGAACATATTAAAAATACTATTAAATAACGTATATTCGTTAATCATATCAAATTGCGGTATTATACAATCAACAAAACAAACCAGGCCGATACCGACCGAACAACGCCGGTACCAACATCAATAATTCGTTTTAATCCTTTTCAATCAATGTAAAACATATTTCGACATCTTTTTGAGCTTATCACGACTTTATTTTTTAAGTTTTATCTTTTGATTGCTATATCGAGTGTCGATGTCATATCATACCGTAATAAACCGAACCAATATTGAACATATTCCTTCCTGCCATTTACTTTACTTTCACCGTTATATCTACGTTTCCATTTAAAACCTGTTAAAAATCGGGGCCACCCTGTCGCGAAACGGGTTACACCCACTAGTTACAATTATTTAGGGTTGAAAATGAACGTCTCTCTAAACTTCAAGGTCTCTCCTTCCCCCAAACACTTTATATATGATATAAATATAAATATAAATATAAATTTATATAACAACCATCGACGTCTTCGTCACACACATCACGTTATCGAACAGATTGGGGTTCTGATCGAGCCAGAAACACACCAGAACAGAAATTAGGGTTTCAATGGCGTCAACCGCTGCGGTGCCGTTTTGGAGATCTGCTGGTATGACCTACATAACCTACTCCAACATATGTGCTAACCTTGTGAGGAACTGTCTCAAAGAGCCCTACAAATCCGAAGCTATCAGCCGTGAAAAGGTCCATTTCTCCGTCACCAAATGGGCCGATGGCAAGCCTCAGAAGCCTAGTAAATTCTTCTTCTCCTTTAAACTGTTTCCGATTGTTTCGATTTGTTGTTTTTCTAGATCTAGGGTTTGGTTACGGCTTGCGATTGTTGGTGATTCTGTTTGTACGGTTGTTTGATTGCTTTGTTTTGTTATGATGTGTTTGTGTATATTGATGAATGATGTTAATATGACGGTTGTTTATTGATTTTGGGGGAAAGTTATAATTTCTACGGAGATTGTCTATTTTTTGCCCTAGGTTTGTCTATGGATGTTTAATTGCAGAAATGATAATTTGGTGGATGCTATGTGATTTTGGAGGTTGTTGACTATGTTTACTGGACTATTTTGATAATGTTTTTGCATCTACTTGTTAGTGTGTATTCGCTTATTTTGTGTTTTTATTTTGATTTGCCGGTTTTCAATCTGGATAATTAGGATATTTGGTGCTGTTCTCTAATTTGGAAACTTTAAATTTTGGCAGTGGTACTGTGGAAAACATATAACTCAATGAGTGATAATATCATAATATATAACTAGAGGCGACTAAATGGGATGGTTGGGAACATTTTTTGTACATTTGATGGTTTTCTTAGAAATAAGTAATGGCATACATTAAAAGTCTTAATGTTTTTGAATTAGCCATAGGTGATTTGAGATATTTAAGCTTTAGAATACACTTCGGGTGATTGGTGACTTTCAACTCGTTTGATATATATCCTTTTAGGCTTTTAGATAGTCTTTTTACCTATTTTCCTGTTAGAGATACAGTCATAAAACATAAGCCAAATTAACAAGTGATAAGTAAATGGGTCTGATTTGTCATCTCTACAGCCTAATAAGTTTTCTACCCCATCAAATAGATTGAAGTTACTTAAATTCAAGCAAAAAAATTGTTGAATTTAACTAACACAAGGTACATAGAACAACTAAATTTAGGTCTTTTTTGTCTGTCTAATATTTGAATATTGATGAGTGCCATGAGGCTGCCATAAAGTGATCTTAATTCTTAACCATGTATACGTATCATATTCGTATACATAGAGGATTGCATTAGTAATGCTGCAACTAATGTCTGGAAATAATTTGCAAAGGTCAAGCTATAAGGGGCTAACTCTGCCACACGAAAAAATGGCTGCACCTGACATCGGAATTTGGTGCAAAAATGATATTTGAAGGTGATTTTAATGTTGTTTTTGAGCAGCCTACATACTAATAGTACTCTAGGCTACATAGGGGTTAACGTTAAGGAATAAACTTAAAAGAGAGTGAGTTTGTGAAAATAATTTTCCAAAAAATATTCCCTGTTTAATTTCTGTTTTATCATATAGGGGTCTGGGATGGAAATTGGATATGGGGTTGGTTTACTAACTTTTTCAGGTTCTCTCAGCTCATTTAGGTTGTGAACATAGTTTGAGATTAGAGATGGTCAATTTAAATGTAATTGTGAATGGGTTGATTCTGACTGTCTTTTAACGGGTCAAATGGGTAAATTTAAACTTTAAAGAAGTTAGCTGACAATGAAATGGTTCAAGCCTTTGTCAAAAGTCACCCAAAGTGTATTTTTAAGGCATAAACCTCCTAAATCAATTACAAAAAAATGAGCCTCTTACTAAAATAATACAAATTAATCATTATACTTGACCCACTAATTAATCATTAACATATTAGGTTTTTCAACAGAAAGTATTTTGGTTCAACACGACGTAATCCTTTTTAATCCATTCTAAATGCTACCTACTACTTGCTATGATTCGAATATGTTTTGACACGTTAGCCAGGCCCACCATCTAAAGTTGAGATGAATGAAATAATTGAATTACGTTAATAAAAGATTCATGCTTCTATAGATACATGTTTTCCGGCTTTTCTATAGATGCATTATTTCTTTATATTTAAATCCTCGTATAGAATTTTCTTTCCTTTGGATTATTGCAGTTAGTATTATCACTACTATTATTAATATATTATTATTATTATCATTATTATCCTGTAACAGTTTCCTGATCTTTATTTTCATTCTCTTGGAACAGCTATTAGGTCTGATACTCCTGAAGAATGAAGCAGGAATATGTTGCATTATGTTTTTGTTATCGAAGTTGATCTCTAAATTCCAAAGATACGCTTCTGAAGTTAATTGGCTTGCTTCTTGAACAATGCTCTCATTAATAAAATTGTGGTGATTTGTTTTTTGTATTTGAAGATTGTTTAAATGGATTTTATTGAATCCGGTACACTGATAATTAAGATGATGAGGTGCGCAGTAGCCTTTAGATAATAAACGGTGAGGCTGTCTTCGATTTTTAATGATTCTATGTTTACTCATTGATACCACATAACATGTTCAATTGGAATAACAACCACAAATTTTCATCGGTAGGACCAATAAATGGGTCGGGTTTGATTTGTGACGATCTTACTAATTTCTATGTTAATTCTGTTAATTCTTTGATAACATTCAACGCGTTCAAATTTTTATTACCGGCCATGAATGTTGTCAGTAGGATCTGCAAATGAGTCGATTCGGATTTGCAATGATATCTCTAATTTTCTATGATAACTAGTTGATACACATAACCTGTTCAATTTGGAACGCCCATAATGAATTTTAGTCAGTAGGACCTGTAAACGGGTCGAGTTTGATTTGCAATTATCCTATTAATTTCTATGAAAGCTCATTGATACCATTTGTAAATTTTCATATACCAACCACGAAGTTTCGTTAGAAGCCATGGGCCGAGTAAAAGCATACATCAAATTGATTTATTTTTATCACCAATTAATAAAAAAACTAAGAATATTTAGACTTCATAATGAAATTACTTCAATTTCAGTTCATAACTTTGTTATTTATTTATTTTTTTTTCTAAAGTGGATACTACTAACATGTTTGATTGTGAGGTTTCGTAATTTTTATTTATTATTGCTCAATTGAGACTTTTTTAGAACAAAATCCTTACAAACTAATTAAATTTACTCCTAAATTTCACACCAATGTCACTATGGGACTAAAACCAACACTACTTGAAAGGAGGGGACACCTTATTATACTCCTTGATGCCACCAGGGCTACAAGCCTTTATAGTTAGAGACGACTTTCTAACATATTTAATTGTAATGTTTCTTTTATACGTTGCTAACGATTTAAAATTGGATATATTTTTATATCCTAGTATCTTTTCTTTAGAGTGTAGACATATGTTTAACATATCACATTTTTTACCATTAAAATCAAACAATTAAAACTTTGAAAATACCTAAACTTAAAAAAAAAGTTCCTAGAAGATCTTGCTTGCCATATTTCCTTATAAAGTATTCTATATATTAACACTTTTATATTGTAAATAGTATTAATTCTTTATTGATTCATATGATTTTAGTTTATAGATTTAAAAGATAATTTCTTTTATTTCTTTAATTAAATTTCTTATTAACTCTCAATTTTAATAGAATTATTATACGACCCTAAATTCTAATAATTTATTTATAAACGGTTTACGTTTCGACTCATAAACTTTAATAGATTTATTCATAGGGAAGTTTAATAATAATTTTTTTCTATATACAATATACGTTTCGGCCCTCAAACTCTAATAGAGTTATTATATGACCCTTGAAATTTGATAAAGTTTAATTTTTTTTGTTCTTTTATTTTTTTACAAGTTTAATTATTTTATAATTTTACTCATTATTTATTTAACTTATTATAATTAAACCTATCAGTTAATTCTAGACATGTTACTTAATCGTGTTATTTGCTTAATTTATTGACGTTTAGATTAAAGCCTACATGGACTATATGGACCCTTCAATATACCATGTAACAAATTTAATTATTTTTTATATACCTTATTATAGTTAAAGCCAACTTTTAATTATAGACATTTTTACTTAATCGTGTTGATTGCTTATTTTTATCGGCTTTTAGATTAAAGCTAAATGTTCTTTAATAACTCATCGATATATTATGTAACAAATACATACTCGCCAGCACACTCCACTCCGCCGTGAAGCGCGCTCATCAATACTAGTTATCCAACAATAATGAATGGCATAAGAAACCAAAACAAAAAAAATAAAAAAGAAAATGCAAAAAAGTAATCTAAAATAAAATAAAAATAAACAATAATTAGATATACAATCGTCTACGCCTGTCAAACCAACTAATCCTCTCTCTCTCTCTCAGGTGGATATATCCACCGTAGCTGTAACCGCCGTTGATTCTTCTTTATCAAACTCAGATCTAAAACTTCAATTCATTCAACAAATCATTTCTCCAGTTGTTGCACCTACTGATTCAAGCCCTAGATATCATCCCTCTGATCTTCTTCTACTATCCATGGCTTCCAAAACATCATCTAGGTCAAGAGGCACTGCTCCTGCAAAGAGCAACTCCAAGGAAACCGGCCCTAAGCTCGAAGAAAATCTCAATATCTTCAAGTCCGATAAGTTTGACGCCGATGCCTTCGTCAACTCCAAGTGTAATTCCATGAATGAGAAGGTATCTGCTTCTGAAATCGCTTCATTCATGTCCTATTCGTTCTGTTTTTATGTATAATGCGTGAGGAATTGTAATTATTGTAGTGATCATGATGTGATTTGGAATTATCTTCTGGTTTACTTGATTATGTAGATTAATATATTTTAGGTGATGATTCGGTTATAATTCGAAGTCGTTTTTGTGAGAATGACCGGTTATGCTAGTCGGTTGGGATCATTATTATAGGATGGATGATTCTGTTGTTCACTGCAATATTAAATGTACCAATAATAGGTCCACATTATACTTGGATCCACCTTTAACTTATTCGCCGTATAATTTGTTAGTTGTTACAGCATTTAGTTGTTAATAAAATTTGGTGCAATGATGTAGCTTGGTTTAAAAGGCGCGCCTCGCTAAGGGATGAAGAAATTATGAAATTTTAAGTTGATAAATAGGTTTATATGTAAAACAGATGGGAGATAAGCAGGTTTTGTTGTAAATAAAGCTTTTTTAGTTAATTAGTTGTACATAGATGGGTGCCTTAGCCCTTACGCTTTAGCTTTTGGGACCAAACGCCTCGGAGTGGCTGGCGCTTTTTTAAGACAAGCCATGTAGAAGGTGTTCTTTGGTTTGTCCAGCTTTGTTTGATATGGCTCATGTATTGCACTAACTTTGGATGTTACTTCTCTACAAACGTAATATTGTAATGTATATATTACTTCTTTAATATTTCCAAATTATCTGACATATCTGCTTACTTTTTCTCTTATGATAATTATGATTAATTCATTCTCTCAATAACATTTGGTTGATATTAGAAGTTGGTTTTAAATGATGTGAAGCGCTAGTCTCACGTACGTAATTCACACCATAATTTAGAATTTAGGATACTTAATAGATTAATTTTTGATAACGTGTTTTACCTTTTATTTACAAGCATACAAGCTTTGTGTACATCCAAAACACCCTGCTCAATTACCAAACCCATATACCTGCATCAAAACCATATAACAAACACAACAAACATACTCGTTAAATCCCCTGGCTCTAAAAAAGCCTCTTTTTTTTATACATAAAGTATAGTAAATCCAGGTAACAAATAGTATGTTGAAGATGTTAGAAACCTGAAATTATATAAAATTTAAACTTTGTAGAAATGTGGTTTGAGTATTCGATATATCTAGTCGGTTTTGAGGTGAGTTTAAGTTCTGGTTTTGGGTAATGGCTATCCCAGTGATTTATCTTAATTACATAAGACCATAAACGGGTATACCCGTGAACCCAATGGGTAATGAGTAATGGGTAGCAGAGTATGGGACCCGTTTTACCAATACCCGATCCATTGCCATCCCTATATAGATCTGGTACTGCCCTGTAGTATGCTATACAGCAAAATGAAACAAGGGGATTACTCCCCTACAATCTACATATACCATTCCAAAGGATTTTGATGATGTGTAAATATGCTACTTCTGCATTTGTTTGCTCTTATATATGTGTGCTTACTTGCTAGATAATCATATATCAGATATATTGATACACAATTGAATTTTGTTTGTCAAACATACAGTATATATTATAAAATGTAGGCAAGTTTTTTATATGTTCATGGGTACACTTATTAAGTGGTACTAATGATGACAACTAGAGTGCATGGGGTGTTTCATGTTTGGGTTTGGCAGCCCAAAAATACTAAATTCTAGTTGTAGCTGGCATATGAATATGCATAATTATTTTAGATATAAGTAAGAGGTATAACTTAACAAAGAACCATCATTGAAGTAGTTATTCGTGTACCATAATGATTTATCAGATCACTTCAGATTATAATATTATATACAATGCTATTTCCTACAAACACATGAACAATGTGTCGATAATTATAACTAACATATACCACATCCACTTACCAGGAGATAAGGCAATTATGCTCATATCTTTTGGATCTGAAGAAAGCTTCTGCAGAGGAAATGCGAAGGAGTGTATATGCTAATTATACAGCATTCATACGGTAAGTCTCTTCAATATGAAATTGAATTTGAACTTGTGTTCTGTCTATGTCACTGCTAATATTCAAATTGTTAAAAATTCCCAGTACGTCAAAAGAGATATCGGATCTAGAAGGCGAGCTACTATCGATAAGAAACTTACTATCTACTCAGGCTACCTTAATTCATGGTCTAGCTGATGGGGTCCATGTAGAATCATTGTCTACCGCACTTCCAACTGGTTCATACTTAAACGGTGCATCTGCTGATGTGGACAGAGATCCTTCAGATCTAGATAATTGGTTAATCGAATTCCCTGATATACTTGATGTTTTGTTAGCTGAAAGACGAGTAGAGGAAGCTTTAGCTACCCTTGACGAAGGTGAGCGTATAGCTTCTGAAGCAAAAGAAAAAGATTCACTGCCACGTAATGTTTTAGCATCTCTCCAAACTGCTATAACCGAATGTCGGCAACGATTAGCCAATCAGCTTGCAGATGCTGCTTCACAACCAACGACACGTGGCAGTGAGCTTCGTGCAGCTATTAGTGCTCTTAAAAAACTCGGAGACGGTCCACGGGCCCACAGTTTACTACTGCAATCACATTCTCAACGGCTTCAATCCAACATGCAAAATCTTCGTCCTTCAAGCACTTCATACGGAGGAGCATACACCGCGGCTATTTCACAACTGGTGTTTTCTATTATCGTTCAAACGGCAACCGATCTAATGCTATTTTTGGTAAGGAACCGTCTTATAGCTCCGAGCTAGTGATGTGGGCTACAAAGCAAACTGAAGACTTTGCGATTCTTGTTAAACGACACGCGTTAGCTTCGTCTGCTGCTGCTGGTGGATTACGGGCTGCTGCTGAGTGTGTTCAAATAGCTTTGGGACATTGTTCTTTGTTGGAGGCTCGTGGTTTGACTCTTTGTCCTGTGCTTTTGAAACTTTTTAGACCTAGTGTTGAACAAGCACTTGATGCCAATTTAAAGCGAATTGAAGAAAGTACGGCTGCATTAGCCGCTGCTGATGATTGGGATCTTTCTTCTTCGCCAGCTACCACACGTCTTTCCGGCAGACCTTCTAGTACTTCCGTTAATACCTTAACTTCTTATCAGCCTAAGCTCTCAAGTAGTGCTCAAAGGTTCAATTCAATGGTCCAGGTAAATATTTTAATCATAACTACATCTATATTGTATATAATGCATAAGACAAGGGCATTTTAAGATACCCAAAAGCTAAGAACTTTATTTTTTTGCTTTAATGCATAAGTTACAAGCTAAAATGAAGGTAAATAGTCTTTCAAACACTAATTAAACTTTAATCCCCTTATCTTAGTTACACTTTAATTCCCTCAGCTTTAACAAAATTATAGATAATTAGTTAGTAGTTACACTTTATCCCCTTATAAAAAACTAACTACCCCTTTAATTCTCTTTAATTTGAGTATAGTATTGCTATAGTTTTTCCAATTAAATTTGATATTTACGTGATTAATAATGTCAAGAGTGAGCTATAATTAAATCGTTAACCGAAAATGAACCGTAATAAACCAAAAACTGAATTAACTAAAAACCAATTAACCGAAACCGTAATTAACCAAAACCGGTTATTGAACTTTTTGTACCCTCGTTTAACCAAAACTAATGGACCGAACCATCCATATTTTCATATATTTCTAGCTTTTATACCTTCAATTCCATGCAAATAACGTTAAAAGCAGGGGACGGTTAATCATGCATCATGTGGTGGCGTTGATAGTCGAAAGACAAGGGGTACATGCACTACTCGGCCTTGTCCCAATTGCTGAGTGTTATGCGCCTTGTGTCTAAGGCTTGATGCAAAACTACTATATTTACACTAATTATTTGCATACACTATAGGATTTCTTTGAGGATGTGGAACCACTGCTAACGATGCAATTGGGAGGCAAAATGTTGGAGGGATTATTCCAAGTCTTCGGTTCATATGTTAGCATGCTTATACGGGCACTCCCGGGCTCCATGGAAGAAGAAGCAAACTATGAAGGATCCATGAACAAAATAGTTCGAATGGCTGAAACCGAAGCTCAGCAAATGGCGTTGCTTGCAAATGCATCCTTATTAGCTGACGAACTATTACCTCGCGCAGCCATGAAACTTACCCCTGTAGTTCAAAGTAATTACAAGGATGACCCGCGTAGACGACCTTCAGATCGGCAGAATCGGAATCCCGAGCAACGGGAATGGAAAAGACGCCTTGCAAGCATAGTAGATAGATTGAAGGATAGCTTCTGCAGACAACATGCTCTAGAACTCATTTTTACTGAAGATGGTGATAGCCATTTAACACCTGACATGTACATAAACATGGATGGTGGTGTTGAGGAAATAGAATGGTTCCCTTCTCCAATATTTCAGGAACTATATGCGAAGCTGTTCAGGATGTCTTCTATAGCAGCGGAAATGTTTGTTGGCAGGGAACGTTTTTCGACAATGTTGTTAATGAGGCTTACAGAGACTGTCATCTTATGGCTCTCAGAAGACCCAACCTTTTGGGATGTTATTGAAGACGGACCAACACCTTTAGGGCCACTCGGCCTTCAACAGGTATTTGGAACATTTTAAGTAGTAAATTACATTTTCAGGGGTATTTGGTCTTTTTACATAAAGTGAAAAAGTTGGAATTGCCCTTTAAGTTAGCAAAAAAGATGGAAATGCCTCTAACTTAACGGATAAAAATGGATGAAGTTATCGAGCCAGATGAAATGGCAAGATTTCAACCTTTTGGATCCAAATGTGGAAAAACAAACCTTTGGACGAAAGTCGCAAACCTGGCCAAATCTCAGGGACGAAATGGCATTTTACTCTATAATATTTGTTTTCTATATTCATATATTGTAATTATTATATAGCTTTTACTTTTCCTATCTTTTCTTTTCTTTTTTTGATAATTTTTATTACTTATAATAAGTACCAAATTAAAAACAACTCCAGTTTGTTTTGGTTTTATCATTTTTCATACGTTTTTTTTCTAATTGTAAACCAAGTTTTTTTTTTCATTTTTCCATACCATATAAGACCATCTTTTTATGTTTCTTCTTGCTGCACTGGTGTATCTTATTTGACTGCTTTCCACCTTGCAATTTATGCAGTTTTACTTGGATATGAAGTTTGTCCTTTCTTTTGCTTCCCAAGGGCGCTACCTATCTCGAAATTTAAATCGGGTTGTAAATGAGATCATAAACAAAGCACTTGCAGCCTTTTCTGTAACGGAATGGATCCATACAGGTTAGTGAAAATTGGTCTTGCTCATCAATTATCTTTGAATTACTAAAATCATTATTTTACATTTGTATCTATTTAATCTTTTGTTGTAGTGTACTTCCTGAGGATGAGTGGTTCGGTGAGATATGCCAAGAAGCAATGGATAGGTTGAGCGGGAAGCCAAGATTAGCCAATGGGGAACGAGATCTAAGCAGCCCAACGCTTCCGTGTCAGCACAATCAATATCGTCCATTAGATCTCATGGCAGTTCATGAGCCGATTGATTCCCCTCTTGTGTATTTGGAATCTGCAACAAATTTGTTTTGTAATCATAGAATTTTATTTATATTTCTATAATATTATTTCATTTTGTGCCTTTGTCTTTCTTCTCTTGTTAACATTGTGTTAGATATCATTTCATCATGTAAATATGTCTCTTTTCACTTTTTGAGTGATTTTTTTGGTTCTTTAATAAAAATTGAGTGTTGGTTTGGGGAGTTGCAGGTGGATAAATGCATCTTCCATTGTATTTGATTTGATGAAAAGATTGTCAGATTAGCATGATGGACCACATATATTAAAGGCGCATAGGCCTCGTGGCCTAGGCGCAAAGTGCAAAAGAAGTGAGGCCTGAGAAAAAAAAACCCCGCTTAAATAAAAAAGATAAAAACAAAAATATATTATGTATTAGAAAAATAATACTATTTTTCAAATAAAATAAACAAAAGCTCTTATTACATGTATACGGGTTTAGACATGTTTTAGGTTTGTATAAACAATAGTTTCTAACCAACAATTCTTATCCACAAGTCTACAACAAAACAAGATTAATGTATAACTAGTTAAAATAAAGAAAATATGACAGTATGGTAGTAAATAACCTGTAAAAGAAGTATAAAACAAATCAGAATAAAAAAAAATGTTAATTTATCAGCATTAATAAAGAAATGAAAAGAAAAGATATTAAAAATAAAAAAAAAACCACAAAATATAAAAGTTAAAAAAGCAAACTGCACCATGCAGTGACTAGTCATGTTGACTGCAGAATCTGATCGGAATTTGCCGAAATATGACCGGAAGCTTGCCAGAGCACGCCTAGACTGCCAAGAGGCGTTTTGTCTGCACCTCGACTCGCCTGAGCGCCTAGGCGCACACCTCGGTCATTTTTGATAACTATGTGATGGACATATTTAATTGGTTGTAATTTCTAAAACTTGTATTGTGTCATGCACATGAATCTCAGATTCAGTACATTGTTGGATTCCTCACCTACTGCCTCTGAGTTTGTCTTTCCATACGCATCATCCGTAAACACATCAGATGTTTTTGCCACAACAGCAAGCTTTCGGCTAACTGAATCTCGTGACATCAATATTCGTCTGTTTTGATACAAAAACATGAAGAAGAAAATCAGGAGAGCAGAGGTCGACGCTAGCCCAACAATGAGGAAAAGTCCCTTGAAGCTATCCAGCATGAGCCTGCTAGAGTTTTCGTTAGCTCTATTCCGCTTATCACAACTGGCTGCTTCTACAAACCATTGTTGCTGGTATTCATAATTTTCTCCTCCGTCACTTGCAGGACCGTCCTAGAAACATCATGGACCAGTGGAGACCCTTTTGGAAATGCCTGTATGTACAGTATGATGTATAATTATCGGTGAAAGCTATGAAATGAAATCCTTGAATAAAATGGAATAGAATGAACTTACAAAACCGAAGCCTGCGGATTTGTGGGTAAAACTAGTCATTTTATACTTGTTACAGTATGTGGCCAAGAAGAGCCTAATATAAGGGAGCTCGTCCATAATGGCGGACACGCCTCCCTTTTGACTTACTTGTTGTAGGGCGCGGTCATACTCCTCGAAGGTGCTGTAATTTTTCAACTTTGTATCGTCGAAACCAATACTTTTCAAGATACCCACAACAAAAGAACCCTTTTGGTATCCTACTGATTCCCCATTTCTCATGAGCTGACAGATATCAGTGTGCGTAGGTCGAAGCTGTTCTACCGTTAACATCGATGTCAAGCTTGCTATGTAGCTAGAAGTCAGCACCAGCACCACAAACACCCAAACAATCACCACAAATCTCGATAAGTTGCTTATCAACTTCTCCCCTACATAAATGCATAAGAAAATTAGTAAGTCGAACGGGTCAAAGCCTCAAAGGCGTGTGTGCGTGTGTAAATATACACTTACTGTGTGCGAAAACGAATGTGGAGAATGAAAACCAGAAGATCATTCCGACTTGTTGTGAAGCGGCCCACCAAACTCTTTGTTTACACGATGCTCCAGAACCCATACCACGAATCCTGTGTGTATGAAAAACGCTACGGTTGTTATCCAGAGTGGTGTTTCTATGGGTCTCACAAAGATCCATGCACTCTTTCTTTCATCTACGAATGGAACTATCAGTGAAACACCGGCCTCTGTGTATGGAAGCGTAAAGTCTACATAATCCCAACGATCTGCAAGTATCATAACATCACCAACCACCGCGTCATATAGCTGTTACATTTTTAAAACGTTAGAAACCGCAAGAACTATGATCTCTAAACACATGCATACTATCTATCTGATTTGATTACCCCTTTAGAGAGATTGCGAATTAGATCGGTATAGCTTCCTGCAGGACTCTTGTCATCTGGTGTAACAAAAGGTATGAATTCGGGTTTGACAGCATAAGGCAATGCGCTAACGACAGCGTTAAAAACGTCAACACAAAAACCCGTCACGATAACTTGTTGGGTTTCAAGGTCGGTATTGGCATCGACGATTTGGACAAATGAACCTTTTGCTGGAACTCCGAATTTTAAAACGTTCTTGTTGCTGGCAGGGGTCTCAAAGCCTTTAGGGATGACACGACTGTCACCCGGCCATGTGATGGCCCGTAGTCCCTTCTTAGAGAAGCCATTTCACGGGTCCAAAACCCGATAGGGTTATGTATGGTGTCTATTATGTTCACTACTTGGTACGCCGATGACCTTAATTGTCCGTCAACGATAAGAAAATCGCCACTCGGCCCTTTGAAGGTTAAGTTTCGGATCCATGGAATGAGCGACGAACCCATTTCCGAGGTTCTAATGGCATCCAAATCAGTCTGCGGTTCCCGCTTTCGTCTAAAAGTAGTATTTATATCATTATCATACCCGGCCTTCTCCAATGCCATAGCTAGACCATAAACGGTATCATACCACCATATCCCGAACATGTCTAATTCCGTCTCGTCATCCTTTGGATTGCGAGCCCGGAACTCTCGTTTCCATCTTTTCTCAAAATCGATTAACTCTTTCGACCTGGGGATATACGACTTCACACCTAGCACTCCATGCATCGAGTCTAGATCCTTACAATCCAACAAATGCAAACGACTTGTGAGCACTTCAGTTATGATCCAAACGTACCCTTCTTCCATCATCCCGCTTCATTTACGTTGTTGAAAAACCGCGAAGCCAAATCTGGTAACGCGTGTACCACGAATACACGCGTCTGCATCGTCTTTAGCTTGTAGAGTTCTTTAAGTATCCAGTCATCTAAAGCCAAAGGATGCACACCAGTTTGGTAAATGACTTTAGTACTAATATTCTGCATGACATTGGAGAAATAAGGAACAAGGCCTCTTCCATATGCATCATCTTCATAAGCGAAACAACCTCGCTCCAGTTAAAGTGTTTGATCAGTTCCGCTAGAGGTTCGAGTTGAGAGATGGAACTATGTGCAGACCGGATGAAATACAAGTTAACGTTAGGGGAAAGGGACGGGCTTGTTCTGGGTGAGATGATAGGAACCTTTGATTTGTTACCAATGCTGATTACAAAATCGGCTTGTGAGGATGTCGCGGGTCCTAGAATCGCAGCCACTTGAACGTTTTTCAAGAGGTCTATAGCTACCGAAGCTGCTCGAACGTTGTCTTGTTGTGAATCACGAAAGTGAGGGTGATTACACTTGTGGAGTCATTATGTTTTTCGTAGAAATCGTGTATCGCCATTGTAATGCAAGTGCTGGCCATCTTACCAAAGCCAGTATCCATATCAAGAATCACTCCTATATTTACCTCTCTTTTCGGTTTGCTATTCGCGACCCATATCAAGAACATCATGGCAACAAAGATTAGCATGTGGTTATATGTATTCTCCATATATGAACAACTGCAAGCCAAAAGTTTGAGACAAATATTTGCAGTGGTGTGAGGTGTTTATGAAGTTGGACTTCATTTGATTAGGAGTGTTTGGGTCAACTTTTACTAGTTCTTTGTTTGAACTTTCATCACATGATGAAAAGAACCTTATAATTTCTTAAGAGTTAATACCATACAAATTTTAATTCAGTTTTAAAATATAGAAGTCTATAATTAATTTTTTCTTCAGATGAACAACTATTGAATTGGTCAAATTTTATAAAAGGAAATTTAACATTTTGAAACACAAAACCATGTATGATTATAAAAGAAGTTCTAAATAAATTTTAAAAAATAGGACCGCTTAATTTCTTAACTGACCCATTGGAAGTGAGATCTACCCTTAGACCAGCCGATAATTTGGTCTTTGGATGGGTAGGAGGAAAACATGCATGTGTGGATCTAACAGGGGTTTCTTCGCTTGTGGGCTTAGGGGGCCGTGCTTTCACGGTGGGCCAGGCTGCTTCGGGCAAAGTGACCAGCGCCTAACCAGCACGTGTTTATCTCATTTGCTTTTGATACTTTTGGTTTTCTTGGCGCTAGAGGCTGTGGACCTACTTAGTCGAGTTCAAAGGGTCATGCATAGTAATGTTATGACCCCGAGATCTATAAACATAGTTTTTAAAAGACATAGTTTTGCTATTCAAAAACGGGTAGCGGCGCCAGGGGAGGCTCTAGGGAGGGGCAATTTGGGCGCCCTGACAGGGCACTTTTGCTGGGGGCACAAAATTTTTAAAAATTCCCAGTTATATATAGATGCAAATGATCGTTTGGTAAAACTTAGACGATTTTCTTGTGTATCTAACCTGTTCAAAGTGAAAACGAAATATAAAAATATGATGGTTGATTCTTGATATATTGTGACATAAAATGAAAATACAAATAATAAAAATGGCATCATGTTATTAGATACGATGGAAAAGGGTATATTTTTTCTAGTTCGGACGAGGCACCTGAATTCTTAGAACCTTCTCTGAGTGGCGCAGCTAGTTGCCCGTTTACGATCTATCTCGATGTAAATTAATAAGTTTACTCAAAAGGCAATCAACAAATGTAATAAATTTCTAGCTTCGCTTAAATTAAATAAACCTACATATATTGAGGTATTAAATCCATTGGCTTACAGCAAAAATAAGTAGACATCTAAAGTTTCATCTATGAAATCCAAGGAACTAGAAAACATATATTAAAATATGTAGAGAAAAAAAATATATGGGGAGAAACGTCATTTGAGTAAATAGAATGCCTCAACCGTAATTTAGCATAGTTCCAAAACATCTTGATTCAAACACCAAAAAGTTAACCAAATGATTAACAGGGAAATTTTTGTGATTGTTAGAACGGGCCCGGGTCAAAATATGTCGACTAAAACCAGTTCAGCTTGGGTCAGGTCAAAACACGTTATGATCAAAATACGTTTAGGTCAAAACGTGACATTCTAAATGATCAAAGTTATCAAAATAGAAGCATAAACCTAGATATAAATTTTAATCCGCACCTAGGAATTCATTTCAAACCGTATAGTCGTGAGGTTCTACGAATATGAGCGTAGTTTAATTCTCTATACGGCTTGATTTATTTTCTGATGAAGCGCATTAACAACGTACATTTTAGGGACAACCCACATGAAGTATATATGTGTCTAACTCTGAATTTTAAAGTTAATTATACACATAGTTCATGTAGTTAGGTTCTTGACATACTTTTTGGGATTTAAGTTTAAAATTTTGCATAATAGAAATATATAGTTTTTGTTTAGACATTCTTATGGTAATTGGTGTACTTCATAATTAAAATATAAACATGAATTTATTTTTAATTTATATTTTCAGTGTAAAAACCGTAATTATGAGATCAATTATAATTGGTGTAGGATTCCGAACTTCTTTGTTTTTTCGCTTAAAGACCTACTCGACATACACGAAGATGCATTGGAAGGGATTGTTAGAGTAGGTGTTGGAGCATTTGGAGAGCTAAGAATGGGTTCAAATTCAACAACAGTCCTATGAAGATCGAGAACATTATTAGTGAGACAAAATCGGTAGAGTTTTTATGGTTTAAATGTAGATCTAAGATTAAGAACGTTAGTTGGGAAGATTGATATAAGTTTGCAAATATGTAAGGTGTTTTGTTCGGCTGCCTCGATTTAAGGTTTGTTTGGTTTTCTATTGAAGTTTTACTTTAAAAAATAAAATGAGATCATTTTTAAAAATAAAGTGTCTGGAATTAAAACCTAAATATATTATATTCTAAGTTTTAAGTAACTTGATGTGATTATTTAATTCAAAACTATAAATATTTATATTTCAATTTAGTTTAGAAACACAAAGACGATTACAGACTAATGGCAGGTAGACGGGCAACAAGCTGCGCCGCTACCCCCTTCTGAATAGCAAACCATATCCTGCTAAACACAAAATTTTGCCCCTTAACGTGCGCGGTGTTACTACTTACCACCTGCTGAACCCGTTTAAGGAAGCGCACTGCATCAGGGGCGAGTGCGC
The DNA here is from genome assembly GCA_947069175.1 of Scalesia atractyloides. Classification (NCBI taxonomy): domain Eukaryota; kingdom Viridiplantae; phylum Streptophyta; class Magnoliopsida; order Asterales; family Asteraceae; genus Scalesia; species Scalesia atractyloides. Next base: position 9,418,322 of record CAMTDV010000017.1, read on the forward strand.
CAAAGGTATCGAAAGCGAACGAGACGAACAAGTGCTGATTCTCAATGCAAGCTTTTTCGTGCTTGGCTACTTTGCTCGCCTCCGCTTTAGTTATCGCCTGGCCCGCCACAAACCCGTGGTCCCTTAGCCCAACGAGAGGAGACACACCTGTTAAATCCACGCACGCGTGTTTCCCTCCTTCCCATCAAAAAACAAGAATGTCAGCGGGCCGTAGGGTAGATCTCCCTTCTAATGGATCAGTCAAGAAGTTCACCGAAGCTTCCTTTTTTGCCGAGATCCTTGCCCGCTTAAGGACATCATGAAGCACATTTCGAACCAAATCATGTCGATATTTAAAGCCCGGTAATTCTTTGCAATGGACTGCATGCTCCCCAAAAGAATCCAAGCAAGCCTTCCGACATATGGGACACGGGTCATCAACCGGGAAAAGGGGTACCATCAGCCGGTACTTGAGGATAGCCCGGTACTCCACAGACGACATACATTGCCCTAAACCTTCGATAGGAAGAACAGACAGGAAATCCTGAGCATGGGGGGCTTGCAAACACTCGAACACGGCTCGCTGCCGTGGGGACAGGGCAAACTTCTCTTCAACTGTCTTGACGATTTCACCATATAAGGCATTCGTCAAAATTTTCTAGGCTTAAAGAGGGGCGGTGTCTTTAATGTAGAAACCGCCAAGATCAAGATCGGGAAGAGAACCATACAGAGTATCCAAAACTATTAGGAAAATATAAGTAAGATTTTGATTAATGTGTCAATATAGAAGGTTAACAAATGATAAATCAGTATCATTTTTAGCTAACATATATTAAGTCGATTTCAAACATTAAATACACTTGGATTAAGTCGATTTCTAACATTAAATATACTTTGAATAACAAATAGTCATGATCTTTTTTTTCGGACCGATGCTATTTTATTAAAACTATAAAATAGTACAAATAGTCATGATCCTTCTCGATATTTTTGAAAAGAATCAGAACGTATGTTACAAGTTGAGTAAAGAATCTTTTGTCAATTTCAAAACTAAGTTACATGTCAAAGTAACTGATGTTAAAACCTCATTTTGCAATGCAAATAAAAATAAAAAAAAATAAATAAATCATTTCCTTTCTTCATTTTTTTTATTTACGGCATGTTTGCTACAAGTTTTAGCAAATCATGTTTTTGGGGGGCGTGGCTCATTTCTAGTTTTTCTCAAGTTAGAACCTTCGTTGTATGAGGTGATAATCCCGAGTTACTATTATTATTTTCTAAAAGGGTTTTGTGAAAAAAAAATATTTATCAAATTAGATGTTTTATAAAATACTTATCCAAATGTGTTTTTTATTAAAATATAATTATTTTTTATTTCTTTTATTTTAATAAACAGAAAAGCAAACCAACTTTAAACTCATTACCGACACTCATTTGACACAAACCAACTCATTTAGTAAAATATACATTGCTCCACAACACTTCATTGTTAAAAGAAAAAGGGATCTAGAGCTCTAGGAAACACCTTTTGACATTCAAAATTCAAATTAGTAATGTATGTGACGATTGATATCTTATGTCAAGATATGTGTATACATGTGTAATATGTATAAGAGTTTGGTAAAAAGATGAGATAGAGTAGGAGTGTAACATGCCATGGGGGTTTGAAATAGATGAGAAATCAACACACAAATTATTATAACGTTTTGCTCGATATTAAAGTGTCTTGTTAAAATCTTTGTCAATAATAGGTTGATTATAAGAAAGTTTGAAATAGATGATAAATCAACACATACAACACAAAAGTTTTATAGTGGTTCAGGTGAATGTTAACAAATTCATCTTACGTCTACTATTATACATCCAATAATAGTTTATCTTCACTAATAACATATCACTAAGCAATTTAGTTATCACTTCTATAATTGTCTCATTACAAGGTGATGGTCACCTCTTTAATGTTTCACTAAGCTAGCGACTAATTACTTTTTTGATTGTCCCACTAAGATGGTAGCAACACCACCTTAAATTGGTTATAACCCTTACCAATTTAGTCTATTATGTAGGATACACCTTTTAATAACAGAGTGAATGAAGAAAGTATTGCAATAAACTCATCAAACACTCTTCTTGCTTTAGAATCTCGAGGTTAAGAGTGGATTGAATATAGACCTAGGGTTGTAAATGATCCGAATGAACACAAACAAGCCCTTGTCTGTGTTTGTTCGCTAAGGAAATAATGTGCTCGTGAACTATTCATGAACACTTATCAAACTAGACATCTTGTTCGTGTTCGTTCATTAAGGAAATGAACGTGTTTAGGAATGTATTTATTATGTGAATTAAATCGGTGGAGGCTAGAGGTGGATTTCAGGGGGAGAATATTTATGTGAATTAAATCGGTGGTGGCTAGAGGTGGATTTCGGGGGGAGAAATGCTAGTGTTTGAAGCCCTAATCGTGGAACAGAGGTCGATAGTATTCATCGATGTGAATAATGTGAAGAAAGGGGGGACAATGTATAAAAAAGGTGGTAAAGGGGGTTTCTATTCTATATGTTAGAGTAACAAAATAAAAAAAAAAATTAAAGAATACGAAAAGTTTAGATAAAATAAATAAATGTACAAGATCGATAATGAACGACATAAAAAACAAACATGAACAAACAAACAGAAACACATTACTGAATATATATTATCCATTATGCATCAAACTCAAATGTATATCTTTCGTGTTGTCATACTGAAAAAGTTATACGTGAGTAAAAAATTATGGTTGTAGATATCACAAGTCGGGCAGTTGGGGGTGGAGACTAGCAATTAATCAAAATTTAATTGGCCTTAATCAGGAATTAATCGACGCCTAATCAGAACTTCTACAACTGTAGTAAAAATAGCTCATCGCGTTATAAAATCATTACGTTTGTAATTTACTATTTACTATTACTTATAACTGTGGTAAAAATAGCTCATCACGTTATAAATTCATTATGTTTGTAATCTACTGTCTATAAGATGAGTAGGTATACAAACGAACCGAATGTTCAATGAACAGTTCTTGAACCGTTCGGCGGAAAGTTCGTTTATGTTCGTTCGTTTAATAAATGAACGAACACGAACAAGAAAATTCATTCGTTAAGATAAACAGACGAACATGAACAGATGTTGCGTTCGTTCATTTATGTTCGTGAACGTTCGATAATGTTTTCATTCGTGTTCACTCGTTTATGAGGGTGTTTGGGATTGCTTATTTTGCACTTCCTTTTAACTTATTGACTTATAAAAGTTAATAAGTTAGGTTTATAGTATTTGGCAAATGCATAACTCCTATAATGATTTATAACTTGTATTGGAAAAAAAAACATTTTTGAGAAGTTAGGATTTGTAACCTCTAAAAAATAAAATAAAAAAAGACTTTTGGGGTTTACATTACCATTTGCACGAATATGCTAAACCAAACACTTTTTTTAGAAACTCCTTCTTGAAAAGTCATAAGTTAATAAGTTTTTTTTTAACAAAAAGTCATTTTTAACCTAAATAAGATAACCCAACCCAAACACACCCTATGTGCATTTGTGTTCGTTCATTTGAAGCTTTTTATATGTTGTATTTAGATTTTAAAATTTTCAAACCATAGTTATATGATATGCCTCCTACCAACATCCCCAATTTGACCATTTCAATTTTATTTTTTGTTAAAGTTTGATAAACTTATTAATTTTGTGTTAGTCATGTTTCTATTAATCATATCAACCGTGTTCAAATAATTATGTTAAACACTTATTTATTTATTGGTAGATTCTTCGTAACATTATGATAAAAAATGCATATTTTATTCTTCTTAACTTTGTATTCATTTATCTTCATAAATTCTGTTTGTGTTCATTTATGTTTAGAGTTAAATGTTTGGTTGGTCCCTGTGGTTGGCAAATCTTGCTGACTTGGTCCCAGTGGTTCACTAATTACACACTTGGTCCCAGTAGTTTCAAATTTTGCACTCGGGTGGTCCTTACCACTAACCTTTGTTAGATTTCTCAGTTAAGTATACATAAAATGTCTATTATACCCCTCGTCTTCTTCATCCTTTCTATCTCAGCCACTCAGCCACCACTACCACAACCACCCTCCACTACAACCACCCTCCGCCACAACCACCGCCGCACACACTTCATCTTCCCCATTGCCACAACCATCCTAAATCACTACCCACCTCTTTTTCGTCCCAACACCACCTGCAACCACCCACCTCCATCATCAGGTAATCACCGGCGACCACCACCATTTCCTTACCACCGGTTAAATGTTCTTACAACTGTTGTAATCGACGACGTTCTAATCGAATCTGTGGTGGCGAACGACAATGATTGTGTTCTGATTGTTTGATTTTTTTCGTTCTGTTTTGATCGGTGAAATCTGCAGGCACTGATCTCTTTATTTTTCGTTCTGTTCCGAAAAACCTGCAACTTGCCGGAGCGCCGGAGAAGACGACTGAAGCCGCCGAGAATACCGCCTCAACACCCCTTCGGTTTCGGTGTACCTCCTTCTTCTAACCTTTCCGGTGATTGTTGCAGTGGTGGTGGTCAGTTGACGGTGGAGGTGGTGGTGGGTTTAAGGTGGATGTGGAGGTTGCAGGTTTGTGAAGGAGGGTAATATAGTAATTTTGCATATACTTAACTAGAAATCTAACAAAGGTTAGTGGTAAGGACCACCCGAGTGCAAAATTTGAAACTACTGGGACCAAGTGTGTAATTAGTGAACCACTGGGACCAAATCTGCAAGATTTGCAAACCACATGGACCAACCAAGCATTTAACTCTTTATGTTTATGAAAATTTGTTTGAGTAATGTTCAAAGAACACCAACAAGACCTTCAATCCGTGCTTTCACAACCCCAAAATAAATAAAAAATGAAAAAGATTTTATTTTTAGTAGAAAGAAGCAAGGACTTCTTCCCCTTTACGTGCTTTACAAATACTAGGGTTTTCTCTGTGACTGCGTTATCAATCAATCAAAGTAGAAGCAACATCATCCGCAGCAGCCATGGCTACCAAAGTCCAGAGGATCATGACCCAACCAATTGTATGTATTTCTCATCTTTTCTCCCACCAATTTGCCCTAATTCTTTTATTCTATCGATTACTGATGCAATTTCAATCTTTCGCTCCTGTTATGGCTCCAGAATCTCATCTTTAGGTTCCTCCAGAGTGTAAGTATCTTCACGACCTTTATTCTCGCTATTTTGTTCAATTGTTTGCTTACTTAACGGTTTTTTTTACAATACAGAAAGCTCGTATACAGATATGGCTGTTTGAGCAGAAGGATTTGAGAATCGAAGGCCGCATTATTGTAAGTTTAATTAGACTTCGTTTATCTTCTTGTTGTTTTCAGCTGTCTAGTATTTAGGGCTTTGTATATGTGTATTAGGGTTTTAGGAGCCCTGTTCTTAAACCCTAAACTAAAAAAGAAGTACGCTTTAGTTATGATTGTGAATTCAGGGTGTCAAAAGGGGTTCTGATATTAAAGTTTATGTAAACTTGAAACCTTTTTACTGTGTTCTGCTCATGGTTTTAAAAAAACGCTTGAGGCGTGCGCCTCAAGGCGTGCCTCGAGGCGAAACAGCCAAAAAACGAGTCTGAGGCGCGCCTCATGGTGTTTTTACTGTATATGCGCCTCATAGGGAAAACGCCCCGAAACTCATTTCCGTTCTTTTAAACCTTGGTTTTGCTATATATGAAATACTAGGGGTTAGAATAAAATATATGCAAATTAGCAGCTGCTTTTCATTTTAACTTGGCCTATGTTGTCAAAGGCGCACGGCACACATATGGCGAATAGGCGCTTATAAAGTGAGGGCTTTTTTAAGCGAGGCACAGTGTATAAAAATGCGATTTTTAGGGGCTTTAGACATGTTTTGGCTAGGGCTAGTTTTGGCCTTTTGAGGTTTGATTTCAGGCTTGCTTAGGGCTAGTTCATGTGTTTTAGACCTGTTCAGACAGTTTTTGGCTGGAACTTGGTCAGAAAATGCGTCTGAGTGATTCAGAACGAGACTATTTAGGCGAGGTGCGTATGCTGTGCGTGCCTTGTGCGCTTTTGACAACATAGGTATTGATATCAACAATCAAAGTATGCCTTTAGTTTTTTTCAAATTTTGTTTTCTTTGGGAATAAATGGTCATAGCGTAGTCCACTGTTTTCAAAACCAGACTGGCCCGTTTGAGCGTTGGATCGGGAACCGGCTGTATAGCTGGTTTTCTTGAGTGTATATTAACTGCCTTTCTTTGAACCAGTGTTGTTGGGCAACTTCAAATAGTTTTTTAAGTTTTACTTGTTCTTTCAAAATCATTTAGTGTTTCGTATAACATGTTTCTATTTTGTTTATTTCGCACTTCAAATTTGTTAACATTGCAAATCCATACCAATAAATAAATAGGTACATATTTTACTCTAAAGTAGCTATATACATATTTTTTTAATTTATAAAATAAAAAATCTAGGAAATTATTCGAGTTTTGAAAGTGGGACCGGTAAGACGCCTTTTTAGATGACTGGTCTAGTGGTTTAGCTTATGAAAATATTTGGCGTAATCAGTTGAGTGCATGTGCTTGCTCTAATTATCAATGCATACTTTTATTATACTAGTTTCTCATGTATTCCTTAAATTATTGTTGGAGAAATATGTTTCCGTAGCAAGACATGAGATATGAATTGAAGGCGTGTGTGTGTGATACAGTATGTATTGTTTTAACAGAAAAAAAGGGACAGTGACTGTTAGGGGGGACGGGGGCCCCCGTTATGAATGATGGCCACGCGTGGTGGCTCGTGATACACGACCGCCACCCAAATTGACAACACGTTTTATAAGCCGTGACCGGCAACACGCGTGAAAGTTTAAAAAATCCGACCGTTGCCATGCCATGTGACCGTTGATGATGAAGATTTGTTATATATTCAAATCAATTTATAAAATATGAAAAAAACCATCACTAGTGATGGGCACCCCTACTAAAATCCATCACTGGTGATGGAATTTGGCTCGATGACGTGGCGTATGGTGATTGGGTGTTGTGAGTGATGGAATTCCATCACTAGCAAGGCGCCCCTACCCTCCTTATTGTGATAACCATAATGTCTTTTATAAATTAAATGATATGAAGGAAGTTATGTGTGTCATTGATCTGATGTAGGGGTTTGATGAGTACATGAATTTGGTTCTTGATGAGGCTGAGGAAGTCAGCATAAAGAAGAAGACCAGAAAGGCTCTAGGTTTGTCATATTTTGCTTTCTCGTGTACCTATTTTTTGTGTATGTCAGACATTTTTTCTAAAGTTGCAACTTTTGAATGTTTATAGGCAGGATTCTGCTAAAAGGGGACAACATTACCCTCATGATGAATGCGTACGTTACTTGTTTTCCTGCTTTCTTGCACATTCACACTGTTGATTTTAGCTTTATATGACTGATATCCTTTTGTTTCTCATTGTGTTCAGAGGAAAGTAACAAGGAGCACTTGCATGAGGATGATAGGTGCTGAAAAGAAGATTTGCAACTTATGTTGAGATATTGTTTTAATGAATGTTAATTAGGGACTTTTGTGAGAAATGTTCTAGATTACACTGATGTTTTTTAGGTTTGTAAGCACCCAACTTTTGGATTGAGCAAATTTTATTGGAAAGCTGCATATCGTTTGAATATTTTTTTCTTATAACCTTGAGATTCTGTTACTCTGGACCTATGTTGTCAAGGTTCACCCAGGCGGGCGCCTAAGCCCACTTTTCAGGCCTAACGCATCCCTATCGCTTTGCTTCAAAAGCCCCGATTTCAACTTCAAGCTCTCAGGCACACATTTTTACAGAACAAGTTTTGACAAAATTCTGACAAAAAATCGTCTGAACAAGTTTGAACATGTCTCAAACATTTGTAGCAACCCTAAACAAGCATGAAATCAACTTAAACTAGCCCTAAAGAAGCCTAAAACAAGTCTAAAACCCATAAAAATTGTATTTTTAAGCCATATGACTCGCCTAAAAATAACCCTCGCGTTTTAAGTGTTTGCATTGAGACCTAGGCTGACCCTTTGTGCCTTGAGCCTTTAACAACAATGCCCTGGACTACCAATACCCTGCTAACCACCAATGTGAGCAGAAAAAAAACCATATGGTCTTTAAGGAGTTAAAAGTAAAATAGTTTAGTGTCACCCTTTGAAAAGATCTGTATGAATACTTTGGCTACCTCAGCTGGACACCAACACATTGTAAGAATATCATGGAAAAGGTGAAAAATCATGATCAAGAGGAAGCTCACACTTTTTAATCTTCTCATTTCATAGTTTTCTTCATGATCATGTTCACCAAAAAAGATTTAAGAACCAACCTAAAAGAAGATCAGTATAAAACTTTGGATTATTATAGCACAAATTTATGCAAAAGATAGAGAAACAAGTGGTGTAATATTAACAACAGAAGAGATCAAGCCCTAGTCTTTTGCACTCTCTCTCTTAGAATCTTCAGACCCATATGCCTGCAACATTCAAGAACCAACTATAATGGGTCAATAAAATCACCAAACAACACTTGAATCAAACACAAGCTTACCTGCCAAGCATTAGAAGAGTAGCCTGTGGGTTGGTCCCAGGTGAAATCGAGAACACTGAACCATCGATCACTCGAAGCGAACCAACACCAATCACCCTCAATTCCGAATCCACCACTTTCTCCACTACGCATCCACCATGGTAATGCCATATCGTGTTCACTGTACGCCTGCAAAACTCACCCATCTCCTCATCACTCGATAGGTTCGCTGGTAATCGCGCACCCACAAACCTAAACTCCCCACGAGGCCAGTTCCAGAATCTAAAACCAGACATGGCCTGGGTCCTAAGCAAATCCGCGATTTTACGCGTTCCATTCAGACACCTCTCCACATCCACTGGATTACTAAAGTAGTTGAAACTTACAGCCGGATTCGTTGTGATTTCTGTAGATGCCAACCGGAGTGATCCAGCTGATAACGGCCCGATTATCTTCTCCATGATGTGAGCCACACTAAAATACCACTGAGCCGAGTGAGGCCGTCTGAAACCCGAGTGAACAGGCGGATGATAAGGGCGAACAGTAGACGACGCTTCAAGATAAGCACCGGACTCAGTAATGCCCACCACCTGTATGAGAGAATGCTCCAGTAAACTCGGCGACAAAAATGATATACCATTTCGCGGATTATCATACAAAAACTCCCCTACAAACTCCAAATCATTCACCACCGGAATCCCCCAAGACGAAAGGTAAGACCGCGGCCCAATCCCACTCAACAGAAGCAAATGTGGGCTGCCAATCGCACCTGCGGAAACAATCACTTCCCCCTCCTTCCTTAACAACACACGGTGATAACGACCCGCAGTATCCCTAACCATAACACCCGTCGCATTCTCCGTTCCACCAAAAGAACCCGAACTAGTAAACAAAATTCTCTTAACCGTAGCGTAAACCGCCACTTTGATATTACTCTCTCTAGCTAGATTCAACAGATCAGCAGCACTATGTCTATAACCAGTGCTGTTAAACGTAGAACCCCCAATCTTGGTTCCATAAACATGATGTAAACTAAATCCATTCCACGGCCGCACACCGGATTCCACCAATCCATCAAGAAGCGCGCGTTGCAGCGGCTGCAACTCTGGTTCAAACACGATTGCTTTCTCAATCCACTGATAAGACCTCTCAATCAAATTCACATCAAAATTAATCCTGGAGCGGTTATAAAACTCGTCATCCGCTCGGCTGTAAAATCCGGCGTTAATCGCGCTACTTCCGCCTAATATCCGGCCTCTGGCGTTCGGAACACCTTCATCGGAACTGAAAGCTTGTGCAGGTGAGTAATAATTGTCGATTTGACGGAGGTGTTTGAATAAAACCTTCTTGTTTCATGACGTTAGGGTTTGTGTACGGTACACCGCCTCTTTCGAGAAGTAATACGCGGTGGTTGAATGATAGTGTGGCTGCTAACGGACATCCGGCGGTGCCGCCGCCGACGATGATGTAGTCGAAGTAGTCTTCCGGTGGAAGTTCGGTGGCGTTGATGACGAACGTTGCGTACGGTGGACCTGAAGTGAAATAAATTGAGATTTTTGTTAGTTTAATGAATTATTTGATGAATTGTTTGAATGAATGAATGGAGAATAGTGTGATTGCTTACTCTGTGATGAGGTGGATGAAATTAGAGAGATGAGGAGGATGAGTGTGGAGCTGAAGGTGGTGATCGACGCCATTAATGGCGGAAATATGGAAAAATCAAGATCTTAAATTCTGTTTTTGGTGGGAAATTGAGTTAGGGTATGCATTTCTTTTTCTTGTAAGCGTACCAAATAATAATGTGTTATGTTTCCCGTTAAAAACTTTTCTGTACAAACTTACTAATGTTTTTTTATAGAATAGGAGAGTTTAAATGTCTACGGGCATATCGGATTTAAATAGCCTATTTGTAATCAACTGATCGATAACATTCTTAACTTTCGATTTGTATCATAACACTTCCGACTTTTAATTTATTTTCCTCTGACACTCTCAAACTAACTGAACCTTAACCTAATTAGTTTTTTTGGCTGATATGGCGTATGGTGTGAAATTTTTGCTGACGTGACATCTGACATGACATTTTTTGCTGATGTCGCATCTGACGTGGCATTTTTTTTTATGGTGTGGCATCTGACGTAGCTTTTTTGCTGACATGACGTCTGATGTGGCACATGTTTAATGACGTGGCATGTGACATCAACTAACTAGGTTATGGTTCAGTTAGTTTGAAAGTGTGAGAGGAAAACAAGTTGAAGTTGGGAGTGTTGTAATAAAAATCAAAAGTTGGATTGCTATCGATCAATTTGTAAAAGTTAGAGGTTATTTAAATCCAATATCTCTAAATCTTTTAAGCGTTACATTTACAGCTCTCACTCTTCATTCATTCAAAATTGTTTATAACTGTTCGATCCTTTTTACTAAATAACATTGAAAAATCAGGTAATTTTATTGAAATGACTATTTGTCTTTTTAATTCAAAGAAAACATAAAGGCTCAAATATTCCCTACGTTTCTTCTTCTTCCCCGTTCTTTTTGTCTAACTACTAACAATTACCAATCGTAAATAGTCAAATTTCAATTATAATACGAAAATACCAACAAACCCACGAATTTATAATCTCAAGAAATCCTTTTATTTTCTAGTGATATATAATATGATCTTGAAGCTTGTTCATTTGCTAATGCATACCAAACATGATAGGGTAATCAAAATTGATTTTGGTACAACCTATAGTTTTGATGGACTATGTCCGAAAGGTCGTGTGGAGTCTGCTTTTGTTCTTACAACCACCTCCATGTGTAGCCCTTGTTCTTAAAGCTGTCTTTGAAAAACTCTATCGTTGGTCCATCACTGACTAGGTCTTAGAATCATGTATAAAAGACATTTTTCGTGAGAAGTGTAAGAAGGCATAAGAATTGACATATAGACATCATGTTTTGGACTTGGTATAATGTTTTAGATTGTTTTGGAAAGAAAAACACCAAACATAACAATTTAAGACACAATGCAATGAATTATAGGCTTAAAACTTAAAACACCATACTAAGAACGTTAAGTAGTGTGTTTTAAGTGTTAAGTAGTGTGTGTTAGCTGTGTTTTAAATTTCACGCCCATAATATGTTGCATTGTGTTTTAAATTGTTATGTTTTGTATTTTTTTTTGCCAAAACAACCCAAAATATTATGCATAAGTCCAAACATGATGCCTACATGTAAATGATTTTTTATTTTATTATGGAAAATGACCAAGATACCCATCACATGACATACACACGGGTTAAACTTAACGAAGAAGATGAATGTTGTTAGATGATTGGATAAAAATGAAACAATTAATAATACTTTTGGAGGTAAATCGATGTTTTAAATCTTTTAAAGGAAAATGGATGTTTTATCAAACCTAAAGGAGCAAAATTGAATTTAACTCCAAAAGTATTTTAGTTCGTAAAATTCAATACCGATACCCAATACTATTTATTATCTGTAAAACATCAACTAGTAGTACAAATATGAACCGCTGGTTCATCTTCTTCCTCCTTTTTTCTCAGCACCTTCTCTCTCTTACAATTTTTTGGACTCATACGTCGACGATGAAGTCAATTTCCTATCCCATTTCAACCCTCTAATAATAATCCCCAATTTCCTCTTCATTTCTATACATCCACACCTCAACACACACACACACACAAACATTCAATTAGGGTTTCTCCGATCATGAAACCGTTCCATCCACCACAAACCACCACCGCCACTAACCGTACCACCACCAACAACCACCGCCAACGCCGTCGTCCTGAACTAACCCTACCTCTACCTCACCGCGAGCCTCAACTCGCCGTTCCTCTCCCTCTCCCACCGTCCTCCGCCCTGTTTCCACAACATTTAACTCCAAACTCATCTCAAACCCTAAACAACAGCAATTCAACCTCTCGGAACTCGATCGGATCAACCGAATCGGCAGAGGCAGCGGCGGAACCGTCTACAAAGTCCTCCACCTCCCTACCGGCCGTTTATTCGCCTTGAAAGTCATCTACGGCAACCACGAAGACGCCGTACGCCGTCAGATCTGCCGCGAAATCGAGATCCTTCGTGACGTTGATAACCTAAACGTCGTTAAATGTCACGATATGTTCGATCACGCCGGTGAGATCCAGGTGCTGCTGGAATACATGGATGAAGGTTCTCTAGAAGGTACACACATCACGGACGAAACTTCGTTGTCAGATCTAACTCGTCAGGTACTTTCCGGTATCTATTACCTTCATCGCCGGAAAATTGTTCACCGTGATATTAAACCGTCGAATCTGTTAATTAATTCGAAAAAACAAGTGAAAATCGCGGATTTTGGTGTTTCGAGAATATTAGCGCAAACGATGGATCCGTGTAACAGTTCTGTAGGCACGATTGCGTACATGAGTCCTGAACGGATAAATACAGATCTGAATCACGGAATATACGACGGTTTCGCCGGAGATATTTGGAGTTTTGGTGTGAGTATTTTGGAGTTTTATTTAGGGCGGTTTCCGTTTGCTGTTGGTAGACAAGGTGATTGGGCGAGTCTTATGTGTGCAATTTGTATGTCGAAACCGCCGGAAGCTCCGGCGACGGCGTCGCCGGAGTTTCGAGATTTCGTTTCGCGTTGTTTGCAACGAGATCCGGCACGGCGGTGGTCGGCGGCGAAGCTGTTACAGCATCCGTTTGTGAGTAGTAATAAAAATAATAATAATCAGGTGCATCCTACTCATCAGTTACTTCCTCCTCCTCCACGTTTTAATTCATCTTCATGATCCTTTTTTTTCTACTTGTTATTGTACTTTTGAATTTTAGAAAGAAGAAATAGATAAACAAATATCTGTGTTGCTAATGAATGGAATTATAACCTGTTTAGGGTTTTGTTTAAATGGTAATCTGTGTTTTGGTGTAATTTGAGTTGAATATTGGAAGATTAACATTATTATTAGTGGTCGTGAGATTTGTTCTAGTGGTAAAGAGTCATGCCATTTCTAGTGGAGACGTAGGTTTGATTTTCGCTTGGGCCATTTTTTACGGACATCTGGGTGAAGGGACAAATTTGGGCTTTATTCCCGGGTTCAAACCTGACGGGGGTGAGGGTTTACGGATTCCATCCGATTCCCGCGTATTAGGGGTAACGGTCTCACGGAGGTCAATGAGTCGACCTTTGACATAGCCCGAGCAGGGTGGCTTTACACGTGAGTTTTTCAATGTTCGAAGACAACATTATAATTAGTGATTATTATTAGATTGGAGATTTAGTTGCTTTATGATTTGTGATTGATATGGTAGGAAGGAATAAGAATATAGATATACATAGTGTATGTAACCTATGTGTGTGTTGGTGGTGTAATCGATGGGTGAGAAAGATGTTACTTTGCATCTTTCACATCCAATCTTTTTGCAGCACCCAATAATGATATAATAAAAAGCAACTCGATGCTTTATTTTGTCATTTTTGACTATCATAATCATAGCTTATATATCAAAACATGCTTCTTACATTTTATATGAATATATACATCTTACATTACATAAATAGTTTAGCAAATAAGCATGTATTTGGGAATCTTGATTGGGTAAATCGGGTAAATTTGGAGAACTGTCCCAAACCATTCAAATTGGGTATTCGGGAAAGGATTTTGGTTCGTGAACCTGTAGAAGAATGTTGGAAAGGGTTTGGAATTTGGTTCGGGTAAATTGGGAACTCCATCGCAATTGAATAGGGTCATTGGGGTACTTATGGGTTGTAATGAGATGTTACTCGAGTGGTTGGTTGGTTGAATTTGGTTCGTCGGGTAGTTTTGGGGGTGTCCCCTTCACCCTAAGAGAACTCACAATTGTAGCATTCTTAGCTATTTGTGGTTGGCGTGGGAGTTCATTGTCGATGGGAAAGAGAGGAAGTTAGGAGGATAAATTCATCGGTGTCCATGGAGATAGAGAGGAATTTGTGCGGTCATAACACGCAACATCAACATAAGAGGAGAGGGGACGTACGTGAGCCTCCGTGGGTGATCTTTAAGAACATGATCACTATGTGTCACTTTGGCAAATCAAATAGGGAAATCTTGATCTATTTCTCAAGAATGAGTGAGTTTGGTAAAACGTATATGTTGTTTGTTTGGATATATAGATGAATTCCATAAACAATTGTTTTTATTCAACCCTTTTGACATTAAAAACTATGACATAAAATGGACCTCGGAGTCAACCGGGTATATATGCTTAAACTTCTAGAATGTCATCATTTTAAATCATTTAAAGATGATACCATGCACTAAAAATTTATGTTTTAATAAAATATGATATGTTGCAAGTTTGAATATGAAATTCTTCAAAACCAACTTAAATTCAAAACTGTACGGATTTGTTTATGGGGGCTGGGCGGCTGGCGGCAAGGTGGGTGTTTGGGATTCATTTTTCTTAAAAGTCCTTCTCAACAGAAATAAGTAAGTCATTTTCAAGATGATGTTTGGATTCAAAAGTTCCATAAAAGTTTTTTTTAAAAGGGTGTTTGCGATTTCTTTTAAGCATAAAAGTCATTTTCAAGATGGTGTTTGGATTCAAAACTCCTTCTAATAAGTCAATAAGTCAAAAGTAGCTTAAAAACTCCTTTTGAGTAGCTTCAAAACTCCTTTTGAGAAGGAATCTCAAACACCCACTAAGGCTATTGGGTATGGGGCTTGGGTTACGGCGTGGGTTGGGTAAAAACGACCAAGTCACCACCTCGGGTGGGCTTGGGTTTCGGCGTGGCCCTTTGGGCGGGGGTTTCAACCCGGGCGTTGGGCGGGTCTAGCGGTCCACTGTGGCGGTTTCTTATTGGCTGGCTTGGCTAGGCCGTTGACCAGTTTTTTAAATTTTAAATTTATAACCGTTTGGCTTGGCCAAGCCAACCGCCACCCCGAGTTTTAAATTTTTAACCGTTTGGCCAAGCCAAACGGCAGCCCCGAGTAGTATAAAATCCCCCACCGCCATCCCTGTTCGCTACCCGATAAGAAATCCCCCACCGCCAACCTCACCCGACGCTCGAAATCATGGCCTCTTGGACGAACGAGGAAGAGCTAGCACTAGTAACGAGGTGGTGGACGCTATGAAGGCCCACCGACCCGGTGATACACGTTACTGGCCGGAAACTTTCGCGAGCTACCGGCACAACGTTGGGAACGACTGACACAATCTAAACGCGTGCCAGCACAAGTGGCGTGAACTTCGACCCAAGCTCGACCGGTTTAAAGCGTACTACGACAGCGTGCCCGACGGTGACATAAGTCACGATGACCGGGTGGCGGTGGCCAACATCAAGTATCGGGGCAAGGAGCGGAGGCCAACATCAAGTATCGGGGCAAGGAGCGGAGGCCGTTTGAGAAGTTGGCCCTCTTCGAAATCTACCTAACGTTTTAGGGTTTTTTTTATGTTTAATTATGTATTTTTTTTAGATTTGTAATTTAGGGTTTTTTTATAGATTTTAATATGTTTTTTTTAGATTTGTAATTTTTAGGAAATTTTAATAATATTTTTAGGTTTGTTTTATTTTGTTTTTTTATAAAAAAATGAAAAAAAAAATAACTACACGTGGCCTAGCCACGCGGGCTAGCCACGCCTCACCATACCCGCCGAAAATGGCACGGACTGGCGGTGCCTCTCCAAGTCCACGTGTCGAACCATGCCCCAAAATTTCACCCCACCATACCTCATCGTCTAAAGCTCAAACATGAGACATTACACTGAGTAATTTTCATCATGTAACAATTAAATTTGGTTTTATCAACTTTATGGAATATACAGATAGATAATCATTGCATATCGACAAAATGTATATTATCATAGTAACAATCAACCATTTGAGTTTGGTGACATGACTTTATTAGGTATGATTTATTTCAAATTAGAGATGGATTACCCGAAACCGGTTTTAACCCGGACCCGGTTCTGCTTGGATGTTATTGGAACCAGGTATGGTGTGGAACCGGGTCCAGTTCCTATCCGGGTTCACACCCAAGAATATGGAACAGTGTAGAACCGGGTACGGGTATTATGGAACCGGGTATGGTGTGGAACCGGGTATGGTGCGGAACCGGTTTCCGACAGTATTGGGAACCGGTTCCTGACAGTTAAACCTGCCATTTACTATTGGGAACCGGTTCCTGACAGTCAAACCTGCCATTTTACTATTCAGAACCGGTTCCACATAAATCTTACCGTTGGAAACCGGTTCCTTATTAAAAAAATCGGTTTTTTATTGTATATAAACCCCTTCCTACTTACCATTTCTAAACTTAACACTCACCATCATTAACTTACAAAATCAATCAACTTCTAAGTTCTTGCAAATACCTATGGCATGCAACGATGAAGTTGTTACGGTCTTAGAGACGAAAAGAAACCCTGCTATATGGAAGAATTTTGATCCCTGTTTAATGTCCGACAGCCACGAGATGGCTAGATGCAAAGATTGTGGAAAATTTATGAAGGCCGCTGCCAACTTAACCCTAAAGAAACACACTGAGCGGCATTGCCCATTGACGAAAGCAAAGAAAAATGAGACGGGAGAAGGTTCCGGCACCGGTTCTTCAAATGTTTGATGTAACCCGTTTGGTTTGGTGTTTTTAATAAAGTTTGTGTAATGTTTCTTTCTATTGAGTTTGTTATGTTTGATTTTTATTATTAGTTACATTGATAAATAAAAATAGTAACAATAATTGGTTAAAATTAAAAAAAAAATTAATCCGTTACAATATATAAAAAAATTAACCGGTTACAAAAAAAAATAAAAAATTACTCAGAATCGGTTTCAGTAAGATTTTATTTCTTTGATCGTTTACTAGCGGCAGGTGCAACACTTTCCAATGAGTTTCTCTTAGGTGCGGGTACCTCGGTACAATCGTCGTCCGAATCGTTAGGCTCCACTTCTTCGTCCTCCTCTTCGTCAACAATTTTATGCTCTAACTCAACTTCATCTTCTAGACTAGTTTTATGTTGAACACGATCAACGGCATCCAAATGGTCTTTTAAGCATATTGCCATCTCTAGCGATTCCGGAGTTAGTCTTATTCTTCTAATTGACAAAACCCTGCCACTAAGAGAAAACACACTTTCCGAAGCTACGGTTGAAGCTTGGACCGTTAGTATATCACGAGCCATGGTGGCTAGAATCGGGTATTCGGGTTCTTTCGATTTCCACCATGCCAAAACATCAATTTTCCTATACTCCCCGGTGGTCATAGTAAGCGAATACTGTTTTTTTTATATCTTCCAACTTTTTAAATTCTTAAAAAAAAACAATCAAATCTTTTTTTGCATTTTCCCATAAACTTAAACAATGACGTTTTAAAGTGCGACGAATTACATGTTTATAGCAAGGTTGTAGCGTCTCCCGAATAAGATTAGTAAGATCAGGTCGTCGAAGTGTCCAAACGGCAACGTTTTTTGTATCACCAACTTCGTCATCCGATCGCGAGCTAATTTTTACTCATAATGAAAAATGGTGACATCTTTGGATAGTGAAACTTGACCGGATGTCATTTTCTTTAAAGCTTTGCAATACTTATTAATATGCTTCGTTAACGTTGAGTTTGATTCCTTGGCTAATAACGATCCACAATGTTTACATTGAGCTTTTTGCGAGCCGTCACTCATCTCGACCAACTCCCAATTGCTCCAAACTTCCTTATTGCGATTATGAGACAATGTTCCAACCACATATGGAACCGATTGATCTTGAGGAACATTGTTAACGGATTGGGAATTTGCGTTTTTGGAACTCTTTGAGGCCATTTGTTGATTAGTATGTGAAAAAGAACAAGAAAGAAATGTAACAGGAATGAACAGATATGAGAAATTGTGTGCTAAACAATAGATTTCTAAACACTATATATAGAACCGGTTCCAACGGTAACATTATAACGGCTATAACCGGTTCCAACGGTAGCATTATAACGGCTATAATCGGTTCCTACTGGAACTGCATTACCGGGTACTGGTGGAACCGGGTACAGTGAAACGGTACGGAAACGGGTACGGCCCGATTCAAATGGTAAAATTGTGGAACCGGGTTGGAACCAACGAGTATTTTGAACCCGGAACCGGTTCTACTTAATGTCGGGTAGGAACTGGAACCGGGTCCAGTTCGGTTCTGCCGGTTCGGGTTCGGAACCGGTTTTTATGCCCATCTCTATTTCAAATGCAGGTTAGGTGATATGTTATTTTTGAGAGTTTGATACAATCATATTTTAGGTACAACTAAGAAATATAACATGTTTGGTGTTTCCAGTTTGGAACACTTTTAGGAAATAACGCTACCTTCTAGGGGTGTTCATGGTTCGGTTTCAAATCGTAAAACTGTTCAAACCGGTCATCGGTTAGGTTTTACGGTCGGTTTTTTCCTTTAACTTTCGGTCGGTAGGTTTCAAAATTTTCAAACCGTAATGAACGGTCTGGATGTCTGATTCACGGTTTATTCCAAAAACCAGTCGTATAAACCGGACCGGATCGTAAGATTTAATTATATATTTTAGTTTAGATATTTCATATTATATATGTGTATACACATTGATTATTTGTATTTTATATTAAGTTTAGTTAAAACAAAACTACACTAATATGGGCTTAATAATGTTTGAAATGTAAAGTGGAATTGATGGGTTTTATATTAGCCCTCAAATTTACCTCGTAGCAAAAAAAGTTTCTATCTTGCTATGTTGGACAATCTGTTATATTTCACATTTCAATGACTTATGTTAATGTCTCTGTTTTAGATACTAGAAAACTTCTTTAAACTTCCCTAAGCGGGAAGGGAGTGGTGAAAAGGATCGGCAAAGGTGTTTGCGAGCGGTAACACCGCCGTCGGCCACCTTTGCCGATCGGTAAAACATCACACGTAAACACTTGCCGATCGACAAAAAGAGGGACATGACCGTTGGGGGTGTTTGGTAACGGCTATAATTCCGTTTGAACTTAAAAAAAACAAATTTTTCATTATATAAACCCACATTTACACCCCATTTTTTTATAAACTCTTCTCTACTCCTACTCTTCTTCAAACATTAACCCAAATTTCTTCAAACAATCTTTGAATGTAGATTCGGGTAATTATCAAGCGTCGGATTCGGGTAATTATCAAGCGGATACACCGAGTGCCGAGTTCACGAGTGGAATTCCCGACATGAACGTAGATCCCTCGCCAGGAAGACAAAAGAGAGGGAGAAAAAAAGGCAAAATCGCCGCTACATCAAACGACTATCTAAGAGATATAACCACTAAATTTGAAAAATATCGGGCGATGAAAAAAGAATTTATGGATATAAAAAAGAGTCGAGAGGAAAAATACTTGGCGTTGGCCGAGGAGTAAGCCGCGACGATGCGTGCGATGGTATTCGACAAGGACTTGGAGACGTTTAACCGGCCTCACGACAATGTTCACCCATCGATGTTGGAAGTCACGCTCAATCGAAAACGCGAGATCGCCAAAAGATATGATTGGCCGTGTGATTTTTAATTTTAGAGTAGTAATGTTTAGGTTATTTCTTTGAAATTTAAGTTTTTTTAGTTATTTTAATGCAATTGCTTTTTTAATTAAATTAATGTTTTAGATGTTTTATTTAAAAAAAAGTTAACCAATTCATTAAGTGTCTAACCATCGTCAACACTTTTGACCAAAAGTTTAAACACTTTAGGTGGATTGACATGACACACTCTCATTGGTTAATTTTGAAGTTTAAACACTTTAGGTGTTTAACCACTCCCTTAACCCTAATAGTTTTTATATAGTTCTTTTATGTATTTTGATTTAATCTTTCTCTTTTGCACATTCTGGTTGTTTTTAGACACCAAACAATTTTATGTATATTTGACACTTTGTTTATAAGCTTGTATCGTGGATAGAATGAGCAATACCAATACTCTATTTTGGAATCTTTGTTTTATCTATAACAAATTTTATATAAAATGCCTAAATAATCCTAAACCGTGAAATCAAACAGGTAGTAATGGTTCGGTTTGTTTTGTTCGGTTCAAATCTTAACGGTTCGGTTTTGGTTTTTGATCATTAAAACTGTTACTAACGGTTTGCCTTACGGTTTACCCTAAAAACCGTTCAAACCGGACCATGAACACCGACCTTCTACTAAAAATTATGTTAAGGTTGTGTAAAATGACTATATATCCTTTTACAAGCTACAAAAAATTTTGTTAAGTGTGTGTAAAATTATTATTTATCCTTTTACAAGCAACCAATTATGTAATTAACTAAAAAAAAAAAAAAAACCAAACATAAAAACTAAACAAAACCCCTCACCCCGCCCCCCTCATGTTTTTGTAGGCCACGTCTCATTTACAATAATTAGACAACTCAAGATTCAAGTTGTTATGATTCTTTTGTTTTAAGAGGGTTGTGGGATCACCCTCGCTAAATTGACAACTTTTTATTTGGTTAAACATCTTTTTTGATATATAGCGTCTTTGCTGAAATGGACTAATAGTTTTGAAATTTGTTTCGTGGTGTTGTTGATCATGTGTTGCTTTAAGAGAAAACATAAAGGTGCAACGAGTACCTTAGTCACTAATGGGAATGTCAATTGAAGTTAGATTAGCGCCGCGAGAATAATGGAGCCAGGCAAAAGATTGAACATTTGTAGCGTTCGATCAAAATGGAGCTTGTGTGACCGATTCTCTTTCTAGTGTTGCACCATTGGTATTGGTTCATGAGGTTTTGGAAGGTCGTGGATGATATGGTGACAAGTGTGTGTGTGATCGGTTGAGAATCCGTGGATTGTATCAAATCTTTTTGAAATTAGGGAATTGTTTATCAAATTGTAACGCATTTTATTTTTATCACTAATATTATAAAACATATTAAATTTAATAAAAAAAAATAATCATTTTATTTTTGTTCCAAACAAATACCCTATAAGAGTTTGTTCTCCATCACTGTCCCGGATGAATTTTGCTCATTGTTGCAAATATATCTTTGGGTTGCACTTAGTCTGGTCTGCATAAAAACATGATTTGTTGAACAATGGACTAGGGTCGGTATGGTTTTGGGTTGGAGACTTGTTGAGAAGGGATTTAATGAAGATTTTAGGAGGTCGGAAAATCGCAAATAGTAAGGCCATTTGTATAGCCATCACTCGTTATTTACTATACTTTCTTTATCATTCATCTCTACCACTCAACCTATGTTATACTTGTCACTCATTAATCACTTTTCTTATATCTTTTTAATAAATTAAATGTTATTAATTTTTAAACTTTTAGCAAAGAAATAAATACATCATTATATAGGATTAATTAATATTATATAATTAAAAAATGAAAAATTAAATCCCCTGAAACTGCAAAAAACTTAAATTTAAAATACAAAATAAAATTAGATATCTAATTTAATCTTCATCGTTGTTGTAGTGAGTGGTAGTGCCCAAGTATGTTTTGTCAAATGATGATGAATTCATGTTGTAGTTGTGTTAGAATTAGAAAGGAAATTTAAATTTGTTTGGTGAAAATTAAAAATAGATGATGGTATTTAGAAAAAAATATATTTTATTTTCAAATTGACGCACATCGGCCACACCATCACAAGAAAATGCATCGAGTGACGAGCGGGATGGTGAATACGCGAGAACCGTGAATTTGTGGGATGAGGAGGGCGACGTGGTGTTCCCCGTTTTGCCCGCATCCGCATGTATAACATAAGGCCTAAGACTATGAAGATCTTTAATGTCCCGAGTTGGATTACTAAATTGTTAATATTACTATAGGAAAGATTGGCATTCATGTTTGAGACGACTCGTCCTCATGAGGATTTTTTAGGGAATATGATGTTGGAAAGTCCTATTATTAGGTTACGATGAATGACACTTGTATGAACTAAAGTGGTTTTTTAAGGTTGAGGAGTTATGAAATATATTGCTTTATGTGCGGTCATTCAATAGCACGGAAAAAATAAGATGTGTTAGTTTTGTGATTTTAGGGAGACATCGAGGCCTTGTGAACTTGACCAAATATGTTGTTGGTGACTTTAGTCTCATCAATGCCATTTTTAGTGTATTTGGATTTACTTAAGACCAAATAGAAATGAGAATAAACATTAATACAAGTTATAAGATGTGGAGACTCTATACATGGCCGTTCCCATTCTCGATAACATCAAATCCGATGGTTCATGGGAATGAAACCCCTTTTTTGATGAGGGGGTTTCCAATGGGAGAGCATGTGACAAAAAAGTTGCCTTAGATTGCACCATTGATGAACGTTGCATGGAAATTGATCATGAGTTGTAACTGATTATCAGTAGTAAGTTGCTAATTGTAAGTGGGATCAGTCGCCAATGCGAGCAGTAAAATCTAGTCATAATGATAATTGGTCATGAGTAGCAACTTGGATGATCAATAGTGGTTGAATTACCACTGCTGGTCTTGTTGTTTATGTAACCGAAGCAGTTATAATCGCTAACTGACATACCCTTTCATGAAGAGTTGTATAGTTTCAACTTAAACGTTGTGATGGTTTCCTAATTATAAAGGGAAAGTCTTTGATATATTTCAAATAGAAGTCTTTAGAACACAAAACCACATATTCGTTCTTGTTTCTATCTAAGTTATCTGATTTGTCGAAATATTTCAACATGAAAAGTATTCTTTACACGACTCAAGTGATATCTAGCCTTTATGAATTACAAAACTTACAAGCTTGAACAATGGACTCTGGGCTGTGGTAGATGACTGATGGACCACTGGAGTATTATCGTGCCACCAACTGAAACCACCTGATCACATCCATCCCACTAAGCTATAATGCCTATACACCAATTCAAGAGAAAACCCAATAATCTGGCAAAAATCTCCTTGTGAGAATCGAACCAAAGACCTAATGGTCTCTAAGCCTTATCCCACCTCAAAGATGGCACTACCCTATAATACATGGGCGGCTATTGTTGTTAAGGTGAATGGTCGAAGATGTTGTAACTAGTAGAAGTTAAGCTACCAAAATTAAGCTAGGCTCTAGATAGTGGTAGTCGAGGCTTAATTCTTAACATCGTGATATAACTTTACCACAATTACCATCCAGGGGAGGTTATCTTGAGAACGCTAAATGTTGTGAGAACAGTGTGAACGAATGAAAAAGCCAATCAAAAGCAATTTTTTTTAATACAACCCTCATTGTAATTAAAATACAACATCAAAAACAGAATTTACAACATCATATAATTCATTTCTCCTCCTCAAAATCATCCTGGTTAGATTTTTTACACATTTGTAAATATAACAAATTTACGCATGTGTAAATGACAAACTTACACATGTATAATATTTTTTATTTACGAATTCATGTAAATTTAAACGTGTAAATTAAATTTTAACATTGTAATCGAATAATAATGATAAGTGTAAAAAGAAATTTTGAATTTGAATTGTTTTTTTACCAAGTTCTCGTGGATTTTTAATTTGTTCTTACGGTTCTCACAATATTTAGCGTTCTCATTTAAACCATGTTCTTACCATCTATATAATCAACTTTATATGTATAAACAAATCCTGATTTTTATCTAGAAAATTACTTAACCCATTTTAAATAATCTCATAATTTTTCAAACAAAAAAGTCTATCTAGACTTTGATCTATACACATCTATTAATTTGTCCATTAACTAAACCTGATTTCCACTTTGTATTAACTATTTCAAAAACAAAATTAAAACCACCCAACTACCAAAGTGGACTTTCCTTTAACTAAACAATCCAGCAGTAAATCAGAAAAGTAAAAGATAGTCGGTTTTATTAAATTTCTCATGAATCGGTTGTATAATCATTATTGTCTAGTAGAGATGAATGTAATTAAGTCCGCTGATAGCACGATGATCTTTAATGATCTGTCAGTGATCCTAATTTACTATTAACAAAAAAAAAAGTAAAAAACAAGAAAAGGGAGACCTACTACATACATCTGAAATTGAAAACCATGAAACCTGCAACTCTGCAACCAAGAAAAAGAAAAAAAGGTCTGAACTTTGAAGAAGAAGATGATTTCAAATCTGAGTGTGTTCTTCTGTGTCATCTGGGCTATTACACTTCTTTATGGTGAGAAGTTTGCTTTTTACTGGACCTGCTCCTCATGGCCGGTAATTAATTTCATCCTTTTCTGCTTTCTTTACTGTTTGTTTCTTTTTTGCAGCTTAAATTAATAATTAATTTGTTCTTACTTATTTCTTGATTTAAAGGATGCATCTTTATATGGTATGATCTTGATTCTTGTATGCTAGATTTGGGTACCTAAATGAACCGGCTTTTTTTTTTTTTTTTAACTTCAAATCCATTCAAGATTTGACTTTTGACTTCTAAATCTGACTCTTGGTCTAAATATATTTGGATGCAAACAAAACTAGTTAATTTTTTTCAAATGGGAAATTTTTTTAACTGGGAAATTCATCAAGATTTGACTTTGAAATCAGAGGATTGCTACTTTAGGATTGTTATGAGTTTTACCCTAAAATGTTTCTAAATTTGTAGTACTTATTGCATGTAGAGAGAGATCCAAGTAGTTAGCAACAGTTCATCAAAAAGTCACCAATCTGCATTACTTGGATGCTACTAAAAATAGGCTAGCCCAGGTGTGGCTTTTTTCCCTGTAACCAGAGACCCTAACCAATGAGCTATGCAGTTAATGTCGGTGATATATTGGTTATCGGTCCCCATGTGAAATATCGGTGTCAAATATTGGTCAGAATATCGGTACCGATATTATCACTGATTTATTAGTGTTAAATTGCTATATATAATATATATAACTTCTGCATGATATTAAATTACCGATATCTCACCGAGATAACCTATATCTCAAATATTGAGTCTTAACCGATATCCGATATCTGCATAGCCTCTTGGTCTAGCGGCACCGGGTGTTTATCACCACCAAAGTGGTGCGGGTACAAGTTGCACAAAGTTGGAATAGGTAGATCATAAGGAGTAGATTTTAGGGGGTGTGTTTTTCAGTTCAAAACAAAGAAAGTAAAACGTAGTTTGCGCCAGGGGGTTGGCCTTCAAGGGGTTATAGGCTTAAAATGAGTGGAAGTTGGATTTGGAAGTGGAACTTCTATATTTAGGGACATGGTTTGCCATGTCCCCTTCTTGACTAGGGTTCAACGGGTCATCCACAACAATTGTTCATCCCCAGGGGGCAGGTGCTCGTCTTTGGAAGATTAGGGTTTGCAATTCAGAAGGGAGTGGCAGCACAACTTGTTGCCCGTCTACCTTCTGTTTTGATGTAACTTGACATGTTTTTTTTTATGATGTGAAATGAAATAATATAGATAATTGCTCAAAAAAAATTAATTTTGTCTAAAGAAAAAGGAAAGAAATCTTGGAAAATGGAAAAGATGATCATGGTTGCTATGGTTTAATCCATGCGAACCATGGTGGATCAGGCAAGGGGGTAGTGTAGCCTTCCGTTCATGTTCCTACGTGGTGAATCAACCATGACCCCCACACCCTTCAGCCTAAGAAAGTGTTGGGAATGAACTTAGGAAACACGTGCGGATAGTAAGCAAACAGTGTCCCAAAGTGCACACAAGTTCAGCACGAAATACTAATCACACAGTAGTTGTTGATGATCATATGTTATAAAACGAATCACTATCTCATAAGAGTTAACAAAGCAAGGTGTGAAGTCTAGGGGGAGCTTGTAACACCCATGATATAAATTTTAGGATCAATTTTCATTTTACATTTGACTTTTGAATCAATTACTATGTGGAAGACTTTTAAATACATATTTAAAATTTTTTACATCCCATGAAAAATACAAAAAATTCAATTCGAAAGACTTGATTATCTTGGAATTATGAAAGAATTGTAAAAATTGTTAGTAAAGAATCCCTAGTTACAGCCCTTGGACGTGGGTTTTACACTAGAACCGAACCACGTAAAATTCTCTTGCCCGTGTGTTATTTGTTTATTGCTTTCGTGTGCGTGTGTGATAGTGTGCGTTCCGTTGTGCGTTGCTCTGATTGATACCTAACAATTTCAACCAAATGCATATAATAATCTTGTTAGATTCTGAAATAAAACACTTCTAAGAAGCTCTAAACTTTATATTTTTACCAAATTTTCGGGATGCTATAGAGCTTATATGTAACAATATCTAAGTGAATTCATTAAGTTACTTGCAAACTGGTGCTTTCATCTTTATTATTATAGGGGACTCATTTTCTCATTTGTATGTTTAGATGGAAACAGCAGATAATCCTGCTGATTATGTGAAAATCGCAGTGGTGACGGATCCACAGGTATTCATCATTCGAAGAACATAATCTGTTATTTACATGTTTATTCATTGTGATTTACATAACTTCCCTGTTCTTAACAGCTCATGGATAGAACATCCCTCAATTTAGCTCCCAAATCATTAGCCTTGGAGATCGTACAATTCTATACCGACATCTTCATGCGCAGAGCGATGCTTGCTTCCATCATGCCCCTTAAACCGGACATGGTTTTGTTTTTGGGTGATTATTTTGACGGGGGTCCTGTTCTTTCTGATGAAGAGTAAGGCCAAAAAAAGTAATTTTTTTGTTGTAAATATATTCTCTTTAGAGTAAAATGCCATTTTCGTCCCTGAGGTTTGGCTACTTTTGCGACTTTCATCCAAAGGTTTGTTTTTCCGCATCTGGATTCAAAAGGTTTGTAATCTTGCCATTTTCATCCGGCTCTTTAACTCCATCCATTTTCTCCATTAAGTCAGGGGTATTTCCGTCTTTTTTGTTAACTTAAAGGGCAATTCGGTCTTTTACATAAAGTAAAAAAGATGCCCTTTAAGTTAACAAAAAAGACGACAATACCCCTGACTTAACGGAGAAAATTGGATGGAGTTAATGAGCTGGATGAAAATGGCAAGATTTCAAACCTTTTGGATTCAGATGCGAAACAAACCTTTGGACAAAAGTCGCAAAAGTAGCCAAACCTCAGGGACGAAAATGGCATTTTACTCAAATATTACTTTATGATGTTAAAGATTAATTTTTGTTTGGTGTTACAGGTGGCAGGATTCGTTAAACCGTTTTAGGCATATTTTTGACATCAAGACTCTTGAAAGAGTTACAAATAACCGAGTATACTTCCTCTCGGGAAATCATGACATCGGTTACGTAGCATATCACTCTCGCAAGCCCGAGGTATATTTATGTTTTCATATCGTAAAGGATGGTTATTGTATTATTTTTACGATGTGTTTGCGATTTATAACTTTTTTTCGTTGTCTTTTGAATTGAATACAGGTAATTAGCCGCTATGAAAAGGTATTTGGTTCAAGAAACTATCATTTTGGAGCCGGAGAAGTGGAATTTGTTGCTGTTGATGCCCAAACACTGGACGGTAGATATGTTTTTAGTTATTAAACTTCATTTTTCTTATGATTATAAAGCATATAAAACAACAAATAGTGATGATGTGTTATCCACAGGTCATCCATAACAGAGCCAGACCTCTGCTTCATGGACTTTCGTTAACAATGTGTCAAGGGGTATGTAACAGACGTTTTTATGTTTATCTAGTTCACAGTTTTCAGTAGGCTTGTAAACGAACCGAACGTTCATGAACTGTTCGTGAACTTGTTCGGCGGGGAGTTCGTTTATTTAATAAACGAATGAACATGAACACAACTTTTTGTTCATTTAATGAAACGAACGAACATGAACACACGTTTTGTTCATTTATTAATGTTCGTTTCTTTTTAAATACATAAGTAGTTATATTTATATAAATATTAAACATAAAAGGAACTTTCTAACTGATTGGTAGTTGGCTTTCTAGTAATAAAAATGAGTTTTCCAAGGGAATTTATCGTAATTAATCACTGATAAAAAAAAACCTACTTTATGTTTAGTCAGTCATGTTCATATGTTTTTATTTATGTTTGTTCAATAATGTTCATTTGTGTTGTTTATTGTTTGTTAAATTATGTACATTTAAGTTTGTTTGTTTATGTTCATTTACATTTACGTTCATGAACTGTTCGTTTAGGTTTTAAACGGACGAACATAAACGAACACGAATGATACGACCCAGAGTTTGGTTAAAGCAGTTATTAAAAAGGGGGTAGTGGGTAAATGAGTAGCTGAAGTTTAGGGTCAGTTATGATCTCTAATAATGCTTATTTATATCTTCTGTTCTAGTCATAATGTTCAGTCGATGTTTATATAAAAAAAATAGGGTTCTAAACCTTTGTTCATGGAGATTAACCCATCTCGAATAGGGTCGTGGAGATTAACCATCTCGAATTGGGTCCTCTATCTTGTAATATTTCCGTTTCCAGTAAATAAATATATGAATTGCTTTTGTTGATTTCTGGGTTCTATCAACGAACATGTCCATTCTTTTAATAAACGAACATGAACAAAAAAATGTGTTCGATTATATGTTCGTGTTCGTTCGGTTCATTTACTGGCCTAGGTTTTAGTTGTATATGTAATAATATGATTAAAATTTATATAGATTCTCTTTCACCTCCAAGGGTGTTATTGACTCATATACCACTCTATCGACCTGACTGGACTTCATGTGGTTCCAAACGTTCTTCACCGATTATAAATCAGGTTTTATTTTTTGTATTTCATCAAACTTTCACTTTCTATGTCTTTTTTTTTATTCAAATCAACCTCATCTTTTCATGTTCAGAGAATTTCTCGTGCTACCGGTGATCATGACATAACGTATCAAAATTATCTTACAGAAGAAACATCAAACAAATTACTGGAGTCCATCAAACCCGTACGTTCTCTCTTCATTCCCGTAAAAACTGAATCTTGATTGATGGAAAGTATGTCATACAAAACAGCTGAGGGTGTAAACGTAAATTAACAGGTACTTGTTTTGTCGGGTCATGATCATGATCAGTGTACTGTTACTCATAGAGCCAAACATGGGGCTGTAGTAGAGGTAATGTATATGTTATATCTCAATCTTAGTATACACATGTTCTCTTCAGATTTTATAATGTCCTGTTTTTTATTTTATATTTTAAATTTGTGTAGCATACGCTGGGGACGATTAGCTGGCAACAGGGAAACTTGTATCCGTCTTTCATGTTACTAACTGCAAGTAAACTTGCAGTTTTAAACTCAACTGATGCCGTATCAACTCGTCTGTGTTTACTTCCTGCACAGACCTTCATTTATATATGGTAACATATGTTTTTTTAGTAAAGTACACGGATGGTCCCTGTGGTTTAACTAAAATTTGGATTTGGTCCCTAGCTTTCTAAAAGTACACGGATGGTCCTGGTGGTGTGCACTTTGTAACGCATTTAGTACCCAACTTTGCCAAAAGTGACATGGATGGTCCTTGTGGTTTGCACTTTGTAACGCATTTAGTCCCTAACTTCGACCTGCCGAAACCTTTAAATTTGTTGGCTGGAGACTAAATACATTACAAAGTACAAACCACAGGGACCATCCATGTACTTTTAGAAAGCTAGGGATCATCCGTGCACTTTGCTCTTTTTGTTCGCTGTTAGTTGTAAATATTAGTTAGCATAAGGACCTAATTGTTAGCTAGAGGTCCCTAAGTGTAATTATAGGTGTACCTATGTGTAATTATAGGTGTCCTTGCATGTAATTAGTATTTATTAGTTGGTCCCTCCTTTTCCCTATAATAGGGGTCTTCTCATTTGTACACACATTCAATCAATACAAGTTTAGATTTCCTTTCCATTCCATACCATTCTCTTTACAAACCACAGGGACCATCCATGTACTTTTAGAAAGCTAGGGACCATCCGTGCACTTTGCTCTTTTTGTTCGCTAGTAAGAATTAGGACTGGCGAAGCTTTATTGGGGCCTGGGGGTGCCCCGGCCCCTACCGATTTTTCGTCGGCAGTGTTAATTTTACCGAAAATTTCCGAATTTTTTTTCGTGTAAAATATTGAAATTTTTAGAGTCCGGCCCCCCACCGATTTGGATTTTGAGAGTCTGGCCCCCACTGAGTTTTCGCTAAAGCCCCGACACTGAGAATTAGTCCTTAGTGTATACTAATTTGGTGAAAATTTCAGGTATATCTTGTTATTTGTGGTTACTCTTGTTGTGATTCTTGTATGGCCAACGAACGGGTTGAACATTCATCTACATATTGGTGAAACTATGCGTAACATTATCGGCTTTTTCAAAAGTAACACTAAAGAAAAAGATGAAGATGAAAACTGTGAATATGAGATGGTTTGGGATGCAGAAGGGTCAATGCATTTAATCAAAAAACCGAAAAAGATCTTTCCTTCACATTCAACTGAGAGGGTAGAAAGGTAAATATTCTTAAAAAAGTGTGATCCCGATGTCAGTTTGTAGTAAAAGTTATGTTTAATTTTTGTTTTATGTGTTTCAGGGGGAATGCTACGCTGCGGTCAGCAGCTAAAAAGCAGACAGTGCAGGAGGTTAATCTTGTAATGCCACAAGATGTAAGTGGTCAACCAGGACCCGATGCTGCTGCAAGATTGGGACAGGTCAAAGCTAACAAGTCAACTGTTAGATTTGTAATCAGGAGGTTGGTACGGGTTTTCCAAGTGTTATTGGTTGTTGCTGCAGTTAATGTGCCTATATATATAATGTTGCTGTTCGCTGATTGGATCGATAAATGATGTTAGAAAAGAATACGTTCATGTAATGATGTGTTGTAGAACTGTTGTTGAAGTTTTGATTGAAAATGTACTTACTAATGTAGATTCTTGCATTACACATGTTATAAAATCATTTAACATCGCCTTTGAGACTTCGTTTCACACGTAACGATGATGACATTAACGTGTGATGCCCGCACATGACGTTACGCGTTTTTTACTTTGTTACACACGTTACGTTCGTGACATTAACGTCATTAGACATAGATAAAAAAGAGTATAATGTCTCGTATGTTGCGGTGTAAAATCGTAAAAGTAATTTAGACAACGTTATAAAGTCGTAAAAGTAATGTAGACATTAACGTGGTTATGCAGAGGTAAAAAAAGTATAAAAATGTGTCACACGTTACGGTGTAACATCGTAAAAGTAATTTAAATAAAATGAGGGATAATAGTGTTTCATTCAGAAGTTTAAGGTTGTGAAGTGAAAAAAACCAAGGCCAAGGGATTAAAAATGACATTTGTGAAAGTTGAAGGGCTATTTTGTCATGGGGAACCGCACTGGGCACCGACCATTGTTTTTAAGATGTATATAAATAAATGTCCATTATTTATGTCATCTGTCATAGACTTTTGCATTTTATTCACAAACTCGTGGGTTACCACTCGCACTCCGTAGTGGGTTCGAAACGTAGATAAAAATAAGCAAATCGCAAGAGTTAAAGTTGTTTGTTTTAGTTAGGGGGCTATACATGTCATTATTAAGTTGAGGGGCTAAAGTTGTTTATTATTAAAGTTGAGTGGCTAAAGCTGTTTATTATTAAAGTCGAGGGGCTAAAACTGTTAATTATTAAACTCGAGGGGCTAAGCTGTAAATAATTAAAGTTGAAGGGCTATAGTTGTTTATTATTAAAGTTGAGGGGCTAAACCTGTTTATTATGAAAGTTGAGGGGCAGTTGTTTGATGTAGTTAAGGGGCTAAACATGCCATTATTCAAGTTGAGGGGCTAAAGTTGTTTACTATGAACGTTGAGGGGCAAAAGTTGTTTAGTTAGAAGGCTAAACATGTCATTACCAAAGTTAAGAAACTAAACATGTCATTAAAATTGAGGGCTAAAGTCGGTGATGTGACAAAATATTATATATAATTTGAAGAAAAACAAACAAGTATAACATCCAAGTCACTAAAGATATATTTTACTAGAATTTTTCATCATACAATTTGGATAACATTTAAGATCTACATATCTTAAACAAACAAAAGATGTAAATGGTTTAACTTCTCACTCAAGCAACCAACTTGATGCCAGACTCTTCATTCTGGCATTGTTCCTTGCTATCCAAGATTCCTGTCCACAAAAAAGCTTCCAACTTCTCTCTAAAAACCCCAAAGGGAACTTTCTTTGATAAAGAAAAGTAGAAAAATGAAAAGAAAGATCTAAAAATCATATATCTGAGACCGCGATAAATTGGACATAGCGAGTAGTAAAAAACTGTAATGAGGCTTTCGTACGCAATAATAATGTAACGGGTCAGAAAAAGGTATGTTAAGAATATAAGTATATATGTTTAGTAAAAGGAAAAAAGGCGAACGCGTGCTAATGCTAATCGTCGCCGTGGATGTACCAGCATAGAAGCATGGTGGCACAACGACGAAGGATGTATATACGACCGCGTTGTTGTTTAACCAATGAAGCGCGGTCGTATATACATCTCTTTGAATGACCAACAACTTTAAAAGCCATTGTAAAAAAGTTGGATTGATGAGTTTGAAAAAAAGGAGATGTATTTATAGACAAAAAAAGATCTGGGTGTGATGATATAAATCTGTTTAGAGCAAATTGACATTTTAGTCCCTTAGGTTTGACCAAAATTGCACTTTAGTCCAAATAGTTTTTTTCTTGCCATTTTAGTCCGAATAGTTTTGTTTTCTACCATTTTAGTCCCTAAGTTTTGGCATTTTGAACTGACATTTTAGTCCCTAACTTTTGGCATTTTGAATGGAGTTAGTGGGTTGGACGAAAATGGCAAAAAATGACAAAAGTCAATGACTAGAATGGCAGAAAACAAAACTATTTGGACTAAAATGGCAAGAAAAAACTATTTGGATTAAAATAGCAAGAAAAAACTATTTGGACTAAAGTGGTATTTAGTCAAACCTCAGAGACTAAAATGACAATTTACTCATCAAGATGAAGTAAAATATGGGGATGTTGTAATAGGGACAAAACAAGTAGGAACATGGTTGTCGGCTAATTTGCATTGACTAGCAGGCAGTTATGTTTAAGTTACATATATTTATATATTATTTAGTTTTGGGATGTTGTGTCATTGGAACATAATCCTTAAATTATGTAAAATAGAATCTGAAGCATCAAGCCAGCCACTTTGGAGTCTGGAGTCAATCTTCATCTGATCATGTGTTCTTGGGCTATTGGGCAACATTGGGTCACTTTGATTTGGATGATGATTTTTAACTGTAAAGATAAGATTTGATTCCATTTAGTTATAGGGTGTTATATATTCTTACAAGATCTTATTGGAAATTTGGGGTTTGATTGCATTGCATGTGGCTAGTGGGAGTTGATTTGAAGGTTATATGCATAAAAATGTATCTAACTTGACACCAATTGTAAGTTAGCAATTGTGTTTAGCAAAATAAAAAACTTGATTTTTTTTTTTTTTAATTTTATGCGACGAGCATGGAAAAAGACCATGTTGTGTGTACAGATGGAGATCGGGTTCGTAAAGGAGGAGGTAGGGAAACAGATGGAATTTGAGCACTTACGGACATTTTCAAAAGTTATTAACGGATTACTAAGGGATAGTTAAAAAATAGGATAGGTGGTATAATTTTAATATTGTAAACTTCCCGATGCTTTAGATTATTTTTGGTTGTATCCACTATTCTCTAGCTTCGGCCTACTCTATTATTAATAATAATAAACTCTCACAGATAAAAAAGTAAAAAAAAAAAGAATTGGAAGGCCGTCGGTAATCAATAGATCCATCATACGAGCATCTTCAACAATGTTGTTCATTGGAGAGTCCGCTCAACGAACCAGGGCACAAGCGGACGAGCTCGTTGGAGTCGGGTGACTGGGCAGGTCCGGTGGAGGGTGGTCCGCTCAAGCGGACGAGGTTGGGTGGGTCCCATTAGACCGTTGCACATTGAAAAAAGGTTAACGGCTAGTTTTTCTTAAAATGAATAAATAATTAACATTTAACCCAACCCATTCACCATATACACACATTTATATTACACATCTCACACAAACAAACACTCTCAACCCCCACTTCCAATTTACCAATTCCACATTCCATTATAATCACAATGAGCTCAAGTGACGAAGAGACGGCACAACACCCATCTCCAGGGTCCAGCAAGGATTTGGAAGGAAAAAGTTATATCGTAATGTACACGTGCATAATACTACACAATGTGATCGTTGAAGACGAAGGATATGCCGTTTCAGACTGAGATAATGACGAGGACGATGATCTGCCGCCACCATCGACACATGGTCTGACGAGGCGACTTTGTTGAACGCTTGCAACAGCTTAAACATTTACGTGACAGGGAAGATTATCACACACTTCAACACAATTTAACCGAGCACCTTTGGGCACATAGACAGGCGGGACAAGAGGAAGACGAAGATTGGTAGTTTTTTATTATGTAATTTACTTTAGCGTTTTATTTTTTTTCTTTTTATTTTTAAGTAGTCTACAGTTTAGATTTGGTCCATTGTTGTTTGTAGTCTTGTATAGAGATGGGCATAATAACCGGTTCCAAACCCGACCCGGTGGAACCTACCTGGGACCGGTTCCGGTTCCTACCCGACATATAGTAGAACCGGTTCCGGGTTCAAAATACCCGATGGTTCCTACCCGGTTCCACATTTTTGGAAAAAAAATAAGTTCCGAAACCGGTTCCAATCCGTACCCGGGTTGTACCCGTAACCGGTTCTTATCATACCCGGTGCCTACGGTAACCTTCCAGACCCGGCGTCAATATATTTTTAATGTGAGTTTTTTTTTATAAGTCTTTGCTAGAAACAAGTACCCGGTTACACAAACAACCTAAACAAGAAACGTTAAACAAAACATATAAAACACTAAACATGCTAATCATAAAACACAAATGGGTTTACAATACATAAAACAAACTAAACTTTCGATGACCCGGTCCCGGATGCTTCACCCTTTTCATTGTTTTTCGCCTTTGTCACCGGACAATGGCGGTCGGTGTGTTTCTTGAGCGTCGAGTTGGCCGCCGCCTTCATGAACTTCCCGCACCCCTTGCATCTAGCCATTTCATGGCTATCCGACATCAAGCACAAGTCAAAGTGCTTCTAAATAGCGGGGTTTCTTTTGGTTTCCAAAACAACCACGACCTCATCGTTGCAAGCCATCGTTATCTCTTGTTAAAGTGTTAAGTTTATATAAAAAATCGATTCTGTAAAGTGTAAAGTGTAAAGGGGTTTATATAGAAAAACCGATTCTGTAATCAGGAACCGGTTCCAACGGTAACATTTATCAGGAACCGGTTCCAACGGTAACATTTTTATCAGGAACCGGTTCTGAACAGTGAAAGTCAGGTTTTGACTGTCAGGAACCGGTTCTGAACAGTAAAAGTCAGGTTTTGACTGTCAGGAACCGGTTCTGAACAGTAAAAAAGTCAGGTTTTGACTGTCAGGAACCGGTTCCCAACACTACAGAAACCGGTTCCGCACCATACCCGGTTCCACACCATACCCGGTTCCATAATACCCGTACCGGGTTCTACACGGTTCCATATTCTTGGGTGTGAACCCGGGTAGGAACTGGACCCGGTTCCACACCATACCCGGTTCCAATGACATCCAAGCAGAACCGGGTCCGGATTGGAACCAGTTCCGGGTAATAATAAAACCCAATTATGCCCATCTCTAGTCCTGTAGATGCTCTAATAACAATTATGTCACGAAAAAACATCTCAAAATCATTCTATCCCACATTTACCATGTTTATGAATCATATTATTCCATTTTGGGCCCAACTTAGCAGGAGCCCAACAAGACAGAAAAGTTTGTTGGACCGTGAAACTATCAGAGTTTAAGTAGAATAGATCAAGAAAGTAGGTCAAGAATAAATATTGTTAATGCGCGTCGTCTTCTTCTTCCCATCTTTATTCTGTAATTTCTGGTTCCCATCCTCTTCTCTATTTCTAACTTGTATTACTTCCAGTTTCTAAATTGTAATCATTCACGTGTCGATATAAATCTATCAGATTTCATTCATGTCCGAATGATGTTTAGATGTGAATTATCCGTCACATAACTCACATCATGCCACAAAAACATTTCGTTTCGCAAATGATTGCATTTCCGTCACATAAGAGTCTCACAACTTACAAGCGATGAAACTATTCGACAATTATTTCTAAGCATAGTCATTCGGGATCTTTATTATCCATCCTTTATTTAACAAAAAGAGTTTGTAACAACTTTTTACTATTCATTTTTTCTTACATATTTTACCCCTCAACTTTCAACTTTATACACATTAACCCCTTTAGTTTTTATTATTTAACCTCTTTAATTTTCATCTTTTAGATTTCAACCCCTTTAGTTTTCGTTTTAAACCACAACACTTTTTCACTTTCAACTTTGGTCCATATACTTTTCATCTTTTACAAATTTGTCGCTTTACGTTTCAGTCTAAATCTTGCGAGTAAACATGCTGCAAAGTGCGTGTGTGGTTCAACGTTTTACGGCTTTACGCCTATTTTTTGTGGCTTAACGACCCCGTCACAATTTACGTGCCCTAAGCCAACTTCGTTATTCTTTTCTTTGTTATACGTTTTGGTCTAATTTTTACGATTTAACACGTCGCAACGCGCGTTCATGGTTCAACGTTTTTACGTTTACTTTTTGTTCGGTTTCACCGTCCCACCACAAAGCGTAGGTCCTAAATACTAGTTTATTTTAAATAAGTGATTTAAAATTCACACGTCAAAGTCTCTACTATACTACGTAGCATGCATGCATGCATGCAGAACGCTTAACCGCTGTTCTCACCAAATAACCGCGCGCGCTCAACCATTTCAAATTAGTTAACCGCCACATAACCGTCGTACCCCCTCCGAACAGGCACAGTACCTCTTCATACTTATATATACAACAACTTACCCGCACACTTACTTTCAGACAAACAAACGAGATACACATAATTAATCGCAGGGCAGAATAAACCAAATTAACTGTCCTCTAAACAAATTCGAGAAGAAGATATGGAAAATATTGAGTATAGATGGGGCGTTGGATCAGTCGTCGCGATGCTTTTGGTGGTCGGATGCATGTTGTTTCTGCCGCTAGTGATGGGACCCGTGGCACCACCGTCGATTCTAGTGATTGTTCTGGTTCCCATGTTGTTGGTGGCCGTTATCATCTTTCTCTCCGTTGCTTCCAACCCGAATCGTTGATTAGTTTTCTTCTTGTCGAATGAATGTATCTCGGATATGATATTTATCATGAATATTATGATCATTGCATATTTGGATTGATTATTATTATTATTGTTATAACTAATTAATATATGTGTCTGCATGCAGTTTATTATTATTATTGTTATAACATCAAATTTTGATGTTATCAGAAAAATATATAATCCGTTCGTTTTTTATTAGTATGCTTGTAAGATTGGTGATGTCAATTTTTTATGGGGTCTCTGATATTTATATTTTTAAGATTCTGTACAATGCAATTGTCATCAATTGTCCATTGATGATGAACATTGATACATTTGTATTTTAATTTTTTCGATATCTTATATCGAATGATATAGAACGGAAACTGATCTGCCAATAAGTCTGAAACCGGCCGGTGCGGCCATGATAACAAAGACTTGCATCATCTTCTTATACAGATATCATATATGTGCGTACGCATCTTTTAATTCTTAATGAAAGATGTGCTCTAAGATCATATGTTAAAACTAAATATTAAACGATTAAGATAAAATAACCTCATTTCTACACTTAATTCAATTCCTTTTAGACAAAGCTGTCTCCCAAAACTCTCAAAATAATTTGGTTCAAAATAATGGTTCCAATTCTATTTTGTTAGTGGCATTAATTGTATGTAATTGGTTAAGTCAAAATTTTGTTAAAGTTAATGTCAAAGTTTTTTTTCTGCAATTTTTCGTAAAGCGTTTTATCAATTATTACGTTAACATGTAGTCCAACTCAAACGTACATAAAAGTAAAAATTTAAATAATTGGCCTGACTCGTTTTTAAGCAAAAATTACGTTAAAGCGTAGACGAATTCGAATTTATACCGACTTGTACATAAAAATAAAAATGTAAGAAATTAGTTTTAGGGTAAACTCGAAAGTTTAGAAAAACTTGAAGAGGTCAAAGTAACATTTACAAAGTTAGGGGTTACTTTTAATATTTAGCAAAGTGTAGAGGGTAGAATGGGCCGTGACTTTTATCTTTAAGATTATATAAATGTTGTTCAAAAATCAAACTAATACAAAGCCAAAACCTGACAAGGATAACCATTAAAGTTTAGTTCAAACCTAGTTATTTTTGCCCATTGCGGCTGGTGTACGGCGTAGATTCAGTTCTATTATGGTGCATTTGCTATAGCAAATGAAAGAGGTGTGCGACAAAGATTTGGTCGGTATCGTATTTCGTTAGTACAACATGAAAGAGAAGACCTTAAAAATATAGTTGTAGTATGCCTACGACGATAATTTTAATTTTTTAATAGCTTTTTTCATAATGTAATTGACCAATTTAGTGTAAATAACCCAAAAAAGAAGGTTTATATCCCTCATTAAAAATTTAGGCTATGTTAATTAATTAGGATATGGACTGAGCAAATCTAGAGAATACTCAGGTCTCTTGGCCCAAGCTAGTGTATTGTATTGGGATTGCATAGATTAAATATATTATTTATATATACTAAATGATATCATATGTAAACATAAACTAGGGCTGTAAACGAACACGAACAAGATCATGTTTTTCGTTAAGAAAATAAATGTGTTCATAAACGTTTACCGAGTGAGATTTTATCTTCGTGTCCGTTCATTAAGCAAATGAACATGTTCACGAACGCAAATAAAATCGGCGAAAGCGACATAGTCTAAAGGTGGATGGTGGAGGAAGCAACACTGGAACTTGAAACCATAATAGGGAACGGAAGTTAACAGTGTTCATCAGCGTGAATATTGAGGAAGAAACGGGAACGGTGCATAAGCACGCTGGGAATAGGATTTTTCTATTTTAGTTTTAAGGATAATAAAATAAGTAAAAGTTAAAGAATATAAAAGTTTAGATAAAATAAATAAAGTTCAAAAAACTCATAAACGACATAAACAAAAGAACATGAACTAATGTTCACGAACACGTTATCAAACGTTCACGAACACAATTGAACAAAGGAGACCTATGTTCATGTTCGTTCATTTAACTAGTCGAACGAAATTTCTTGTTCATGATCATTAATTTATTAAACGAACGAACGTAAACGAACTTCAGCCGAATGGTTCATGTCACACCCTCAATTTCCACTTGCGGAGTATTACCGCGAGGCGTGTGATCAAACCAAAATCTCAGACACTAGCAATATCGAACGACTCTATATGATTTATTAACTTTTCCAAAAACATTTATTGTAAACATGCATAGTCATTTTCAAAGTTCCAAGGTTTCAAAGTTTAACAAGGAAGCATTAGAATAAAGTAACGGGCGCCAACATAAACGCCAAAACCAAAATCCCAAAAATAATCGTTAATAAAGACTCGATAAAAATGCCTTGATCAAATGCAAAGTGAGTGCACCTAGCGCCCCAGCGTCCTGAGAAACATGCAAAGAAACAAGTGTCAACATTAAAGAAGAGTGAGCTCACAGGTTTTTATAATTTCACAAGTTCGGTTTAAAAGATTGTTTTCCCCCGTTATCCCTAACCCGGGATAACGACATAGTTCCATTATTCCTAACTTGGAATAATAATGTTGGTTCGTAAATAAGTTCAATGTTAACATGTAGGTAGCGAGCCTAAAGTTACGTCACGTAAGAGTTCGCGATCGAAGCTGACTGTTGTTGCCTCTGTGTTGCCAGGTCTATCACTGACCATGGTGAAAGTTAGGCCAAATTAATCACCCGTTGACCATTCCTGGTCGGCTAGCGCGACTAGCTCGGGTGGGGCTTGTCGGGCCCAGCAGTACTACTATAATTTCCCCGCTATCTAACCCAATACTAACGATCCGAGAGTTGGTTGAGGACTTCCGTGATAAAGCTACTTAGTGACCATAACATACATTAACATTAACTTAGTTACCGAATAGTTTAATGGTGTTAATTTCGCATAACGTAAAAGATTGAGTTGTAGAGTATACATGTTTCTCCCCCTGTTGTTCAAAACCAGATAAAATAGGGGCCGTGAACTCACCTTAAATTGCTCGGTTAGATAAATGCAAAAGAAGCAAATGATGGAACCGCTAATCACGTCCTAACATGTCAACCGATTCAAAGTTAGTGTGTGAACACACTGACACAAAACCCTACGCATAACTAACACACAGTACGGCACACGTAATAACCAATTCGAAACTATAATCATGCATGAAAAGTATCACCATACAAAATAACGACCAAATCAACTTGTCAGAAACACAGGATAACTCATACAACACTTAGATACACACAAACGCAAGTTATCATGTTTTCAGCTTGTACACTCATAACTGGGCTGTTTTCGAGAATTTTTATAAAATAGTTCCAACATTCCAAAAGTTCCAATTTTCTTACAGGAGGTGTCAATTAGACTATAGAATTTTGTGTAAAATTTTCAAATCCTAAATCTTTACCAATTATTTATAAACATTTATATACTAGGCTGCAGTCAGATTCGTCGCTTTCTGACTGCAGTCCACGAGAAAAATCATTTAAAAATCATCGTTCATCCGATTAACTAAATTCCAGTGGGAGATGTTCGGAAACTCCCGTCTCCAGTTACTGTACAGATTTCGTGACCTAACCCCATACAGACTATGAGATCCGACTCGATAAACAACCTGCAAATTTTGCAGAATTTACGCAGCTTCAGCTGCTGCACTAAATGACTATTTAAAAATAGCAAACAACCTCAGAAAAATATGAATCCAGTGCCATTTGAAGGGTTTTTCAAAAATACACGCTTTAGGCTTCAGAAAATCCACTTTTCGATAAATAATGATCAGGTTACAGCCAACTGAAGTTGGCTGTAAATGTCAATCAGCTTACTGTTTTCGACTTTATCGCATTAGAACATGTGTAAAAGGCCATGACGCTTAGTTGTATTGATTAACAGCAGGTTAACTTGTCAAATATCATCTAATATATCAATATTCATGCAAACCCTAAGTATATATCAAGATCTTCATAGATAAAACGCAGCCTACGATTTTAATACTCAAACATATCATCACAACCGCAAAGATTCGCATATTCATCCAAACTAATCATACACCACAACACTTTTTCATAATAATATCGTACAAGCACATAATCATGATCAAGACTAGACAAAACCTAGTGTGAATCGCAATACAATTAAACCCTAACCTTGAAACGATGACAATTAGCGAACCGGGACAAGCTTGGAATCGATCCGAGGGATGTGGGATGCTTGCGCGACCGAGAGGGGGGGGCTGCTGCCGTCGCACACCTCTAGGGGAGTAGGTTTTAGGGTTTGCTATTTTTTTTAATACCCCATGCATACATACGTATACATAAGGGCAAGGGGCGGTTTGGGCTTGTCCTTGGGCCGCAAGGGTGGGGTGGCGGGTTGGGTTGGGTTCGCAAGGGGGTGGGTGGCGGGTTGGGTTTGCTTGGTCGCGAAGTCGAAACGTTTCACAGGCTTGGTTCGGTTCGGCTTATAAATAGAATTTACTAACCGATCATTATAATCTGATAAATAAATACACATAATACGACTCGACAATTATTCATAAACGTCTAATAACATGTAGCACGAAATTCAGATACAACCCGTTAGAATTTCCAAACATTGTGTATTCCCTAAATACTAAAGTTAGCGTAGTTATTGCGAGCGCGTAATTTAATTCTCCGAATTAAATCAGCGTAGGAATGAATAACAATAAAGTAGCGCGTTTAAGATACCTGAAAAGCCGGGATGTCACAGTTCGCGAACTGTTCGTAGAACGTTTGATTCGTTTACAACCCTAGTGTAAACTATAATTTGCATCCTTGTGGTTTGAGTCACTTTTCTTGTCTCTTTATTTCAAAGACCTTTTGCACTGCACCATAAAACTTCCATTTTCTTGCAACTTGCCACCATGTACTTTGTTTTCCGTCTGATCTGCTAACATGTCCTTCATTAAACGAGTGAAAATACCTTTTTACCTTTCTTGTGAACGCTAAAGCTTCCATCTTTGTCAATACAAACCCTAATTTCATTCCAGGTAACCTGGCGTAATTGTCGTTCCAATTTCGATTCCACTGCCAGCGTTCTTGTTCAACACAATGTCGCAATTCTAAGCAAACTCCAATTCATGTCGTCGTGTTAGCTCACAGAGGGTTGTTTCGTCTGATCTGAGATGCTCATATGGTTCAGGTATATGCTACAGGATCTCTAGGACGAAAGCAAACCTTAGACGGTGTTTCCCATGCTGTAAAGATTTGTGTTGAATCCGTCTAAAATTTGTTTTGTAACATCCGTCAAAAACGGATTTACCAAACCCGCTCCGTTTATCAACCGAACAGTCAGTCAAAATTTTCGTTGCGAATTAAATGCCCAAAATATTTTTAAACGATCCGTAATCAATTATTATACGGGAATATATATTTAGTTTTTGAAAAACCGTCAAAAATCGCAAAATAAAAATAAAATACATCTGCCGGGTTTCGAACCCGGGTCTGTACCGAACCAGAA
Source organism: Scalesia atractyloides (assembly GCA_947069175.1). Classification (NCBI taxonomy): domain Eukaryota; kingdom Viridiplantae; phylum Streptophyta; class Magnoliopsida; order Asterales; family Asteraceae; genus Scalesia; species Scalesia atractyloides. Next base: position 9,461,398 of record CAMTDV010000017.1, read on the forward strand.
TCAAGTCTTAACTCTCACCCACAAACCACTGCGCCGCTTGTTATGTTTGATGAATAACAGAATCATTTAATTGATATAGTGACTTTACAAATTCAAAACCGGCGCCCAAACGGTTCAGTCGTCGGAATCCCGGAATATTCGCGAGCCTTAACTACGATTTACGTTATAACGTAAACCTTTAATCAGACGTCGGTTATAACCGATGTTTGAAGTCCGCGACACTTTTCAAAACCGCCGGAAAACTTAAATTGATGAATACAGTTCAAAATCAGACCAAATACATTTCGATTATTCCCTATAAATTCAACCACAATCGTCTGCAAACCTTTTCGCTAAAAATCACATCTTTTCACGGCGTAATTCCACTCGCCGGAATTTCCCTGTTCGTCGCCGGAAAACCGGTTTCCCCATTGCCGAGCTTTTCTGAACCTCTGAAGCTTATACCGGTGATACCCTTACCTTTTCCAAACTTTTCGGAGACTAGCTGCTACAAGGAACACGTTGCCGGAGTTGAATTCAGTCGCCGGAGTTTCTGCCGGAAAACAGAGAGTTCAGTCGGTATATTCTCCGCTCAGTTTCTTTTCCTTTTCACTCCTATCTCACCAGTAATTAACCTAAAACACTATTGAAACTTGAATAAAAACTCGAACCAGTCAGACCCGATTTCTGGTTCAACTTTGTCGAAGAAGACGACGCACTTCCATATCATATAAGTATATTATAAATCATGATTTTAATCGGGTTAGACACACAGTCCAGCGGTGGACTGTGTGCACATAAGACGTTAATTATGCAAAGGTCTCGAGTTCGATTCCCGTCTCACACGCTGCCTTAATAAAATCTATTTTTTTTTATTACCGAACCGGAGTCGCCTTAGTTATATGTTAAGTATATTAATAACCGGAATAATAACCAAGTTATACACACAGTCCAGCGGTGGACTGTGTGTTTGTTTATATCACAGGTCACGAGTTCGAGTCCGGTCCTCAGCACCGACTCGGACAATTATCTTTTCTTTTAAATAAGGCAGAAAAGGAAATATCTATTTTGTATTTAAGTATAATAAAAACTGAATATTATAACATGTTGAACACACAGTCCAGCGGTGGACTGTGTGTTAGATTAACCCACAGGTCCCGGGTTCGAGACCTGTGGTGTGCATGACCGTTTCGCCTTAAACTGTTTTTAAAATAAAAATGATTTTCTGTTTATATTCTAATTAATGAATATATATAATTAAAATCGGATATATAACGGGTTAGACACGTAGCTCAGTTGGTAGAGCTGCGTGCACGCGTACGGGAGGTCTCGGGTTCGAGCCTCACCGAGCGCACAACAATATTCCGCAAACCGGTCAACGACCAGTCAAAGTCAACAAGTCAAGGTCAACTGTAGCAGAAAAAAATAAATATTTTTATTATTTTTATTTAATTATTTTAATTAAAAATCAATTATAAATACTTAAAAATAACATTTTTAAGATTAGAAAATAGCTTCAAACTCACAAAAATACACCCAACAATCCTACTAAAATAGTTTAATAAAATCCGTTTACTCACCAAACCATAATGCGATTTATCTAGGTTAAATCTCACTCGTGGTTAAAACCACTTCGCGTGCATTCATCATCATCAATCGAACGCACCCACTGTGAGTGAATCTTACAATTCCCCCTTTTTAATTACACGTTTTGGGGTGTGTCATGTGTTATGAATTAATTAATTTATTTATTTAAACTTGTGCCATACCACATCATGACTTAAACTTAGATTGATTTATTGTTGTGATTTATTTATATTCCGTTTGTCAAATTACATGAAACTCATACATTAAGCCCATCAGTTCCTCGTGGGAAACGAGTAGAACATCGCGTGCTTCAATTCAAATTCATTATTGTTCATGTGTGTTTTCATTGAGTTTATATTGTTTGTAGTTGTGTTATTCATATTATCATGTTTATGCAATTCATTCATCAGGCCCCTCAGTTCCTCGTGAGAGACGAGTCGAGCATCGCGTGCCTTTAATTGTTCCATTATTGTTCATGAGTGTTTTCATTTAACATCTTATGATTATTGATCAAGCTACATTTAATTTTATTCATGTTTGGTTGTGCACATATTTCATAATCAATTTAAATAAATTGTTCAAATGTTTTCCATAGGATTCACTCGCCAACATTATGTTGATCCAAAAACCTTTTTACACATGATACAGGTGAACAGGTTGAAGCAAGGATAGCATAGGATATGCCTTAGAAGAGAACAAAGGAGTTAGATTGTTAGTTAGATCATGTTGTATCACTATTGTAAACTTTCATTTAATTTGTATTAATGAATATGAAACATTTAATAAATGTCATGAGCTTTGATGATAACCCAATCATGCCCCGATCACCTTATCCGCTGCGGGTCGGGGTGTGACAGATTGGTATCAGAGCCGTGACTATAGGGATATAGGATAGGTTATTAGACCCTTAGCGCCTATACTATAGTCTGCCTAAAATTTTAAATTGATTAAGTGGTTACATACAAACTTGTGATATTTATTTGTTTCATATTTGTTTACATTTCAGTCAAACATACATGCTCATATACATATTCATTATACATATATACATATTCATTATACATATATCGATGTTCATGTGTTCAATTTATTTTCATACTCTCGTTATCCAAAGATTTTATGCAATTTTCAAATCTCATCAAAGTAAGTTCTGCGACGGGCATGTAGTAACTGGAAGGGTACGAGTACCGGTAGTCGGAACGTCCTGTCTAGGCTGGCATTCGTATAAATCCAATATAACGGACCAGTTTGCCTACCTGGGGACCAACGATGAGAGTACGAAGGATCTATTAGGCCAAAGCATGCCACACCAAACGTCGTTCGAACTAACCCTACTTTGAGGTGTCACCGTGTCTACACCTGGACACATTCCGAACATCACACGTTGTATACATATTTCTCGATTTTCACCGGGTTTTTGTGTACGCAACTAGGCAGAAACCGTGCGAACCATATGAAAAACCGGTAATTCATGGGGGCCCACATGATTACACAAGGTAAAGTATGGCGGCACGACGGGCCTAACAGCGAGCAAAGCCCAAGACATCCTATGGATGTAGTATTTTTGTATAATTATTTTATGAATGTTCATTCTTGAATGCGACCCACGATCCCAAAAGCATCCAACTCATACCTTTGTCATGTATTCCTTGTAGATGTCTTCTAACCTCGCCCGTAGGAAGACGAGAGCAAGAAAAGCCCGCAAGCGCATGGCTGCCTTAATCGCTCAACAAATGGCTGCCGTAATACCCAACATTGTAATCCAAGTTCAACAAGCACTTACCAATAATCCTGTCAATCAAGTAAACCAAAACATTTTCAACTCTCCCCCAAATGCCACTAAATGTACCTACAAGCATTTCAAATCATGCGACCCTCCGAAATATAAAGGGACTGAAGGTGTCACCGCACTCCTCCATTGGTTTGAAGAAATGGAGAATACTTTTCTAAATTGCGATTGCCCTGATGATCGCAAAGTGCGTTATGCTACCGGTCGACTATATGGGATAGCACTTACTTGGTGGAATACAGAGAAGGCCAAACGAGGTGTTGAAGATGCTATGTCCTTAACTTGGAACGAATTGAAGGAAATCATGACCAGACGATTTTGCCCAAGGAGCGAAATCAAGAAGCTAGAAGATGAATTTTACTCATTGAGGCAAGTGGAAGGAGACCACACCACCTACAACAAAAGGTTCCTCGAATTACATCAAATGGTTCCCAACATGTTTACTCCCCTCTACCGTTTGATCGAGCACTACATTCGTGGTCTTCCGTCAAAGATTCAAGACCCTGTGATAAGTACCAAGCCTGCAACTTTGGAAGCAGCAATGGAGCTAGCAATAGAGCTCACCGAGAACCGAATCCGAAACAAAGACTTCGAGGAGGAGAAGAAGAAGGATAAAGAATCGACTGAAACCTCCGAATCCCCTTCTCAAACCGAATCCCCTTCTCAACCCGAATCCCCTTCTCAAACCGAATCCCCTTCTCAACCCGAATCCCCTTCTCAACCCAAACCTAAGAGAAGAAGAGTCGGGCGACTTTTCTCTGCTACTCAACGAAATCAACCAGTTTTTCACGCTATACCCATCCGAGCTGTCCCAATCACCCAAGTGGCACCCAACTCAGCTTACCCAAATAAGAAACCGTATCTCGGACCTCACCCTCGATGCAACAACTGTTTTTATCACCATTCCCTTACTTTACCTTGCCGGTTATGTACAACTTGTGGACGTTATGGTCATTTGAGCAACGTTTGTCGCACCTTTCAAGACCAAACCTTTTCCCCTACTCAAAACATGGCCCAAACTTATCACCAACCTCAATACCCCATGTTCCCATATGCTCGAGCTTGCTTCAATTGTGGCGACCCTACCCACCTTAGAAACACATGCCCTCAATTGGTTAACATTATCAACACTCAAGCCCAATCAAACCCAGTTAACCAAGTAAACCAAGAAAACCCAACCACTATGCCGCCAGCAAGAGGAAGAGTCTTCAATATCAACGCCAACCCTGTCGAAGATAATGACGGCCCAAACGAAGATACTCAGCTAGTCCTGTTCGCCGAAGATCCAGATTCAACTCCTATTGTTTAGTCTTTCTTTATCACATGTGTAGACTGTTAGAGAAATTATTGGATATTATATATTATATATTGTTTTCGGTATATGCTTTTGCCGAGGCCGTGGCTCCCCATCCATCGAGGTTGAGTTGGATCCCCATTTTATTATGTGGTTGATCTTGGCGTGCCCGCACGATCGGCTCCGTTTGTTGAGCCTTGATCGGTTACGTAATATTACATTTCAATACATGCAATATGCTCGGCTCCGTTTGATTGAGCCTTGAGTACACAGATTTATTTACATTTCCAGTTCATGCAATATGCTCGGCTCCGTTTGATTGAGCCTTGAGTACACAGATTTATTTACATTTCCAGTTCATGCAATATGCTCGGCTCCGTTTGATTGAGCCTTGAGTACACAGATTTATTCACATTTCCAGTTCATGCAATATGCTCGGCTCCGTTTGATTGAGCCTTGAGTACACAGATTTATTTACATTTCCAGTTCATGCAATACGCTCGGCTCCGTTTGATTGAGCCTTGAGCGCACATACAATTTCATTATCAGTATCTTGTGGTTGTGGTGTTTGTAGTAGAGTCGCATCGAACTAACCATAACTTGCGGATAAAGTCAATGAAAATTTGACAAGGGTATGGTGGATACGCCGATGGTACTTCCTATATATAAGTATTCTTGTCAAATAATCGGAGGCATTATCAGGCGGTTATGAGAGGTTCCATGCATAGGCTGTTTGTGTGGTTAAGTTATTCATATTCAGTACATGCAATATGTTCGGCTCCGTTTGATTGAGCCTTGAGCACACAATTTCAATTTCAGTACATTCAATATGTTCGGCTCCGTTTGATTGAGCCTTGAGCACACAATTTCAATTTCAGTACATTCAATACGTTCGGCTCCGTTTGATTGAGCCTTGAGCGCACATCCATTTTATTTTCAGTACATGCAATACGATCGGCTCCGTTCGATTGAGCCTTGATCGCACAGATATATTTCATTTCAGTATTTTATGTTTGTTGTATTGATTGTAGAGTTATAGGACTAATCATAATTCACTGATAAAACCAATGAAAATTTGACAAGAATATGGTGGATACGCCGCTGGTACTTCCTATATATAAGTATTTTTGTCAAAGGATCAGAGGCCTTATCGGACGGTTATGAGAAGTTCTATGTAGGATTTATTAGTTTCTTGGTAACCAATCATAACTTGTGGATAAAACTAATGAAAATTTGGCAAGAATATGGTGGATACGCCGCTGGTACTTCCTATATATAAGTATTCTTGCCAAAGGATCAGAGGCATTATCAGACGGTTATGAGAAGTTCCATGTAGGATTTATTATTGCCTTGGTTGGAATTTGTGATACATTTATATCATCATGTTATTTAAAGAGATTGGATTGTGTTCCATTTCTACATAAATTAACCTCTCCATCATAACAAACGAGAGAGGAACTTCCATCATTCAAACATATATGTTATCAGAATGTGGATTCAAATATTTGCTGTTGTGTTTATTCATGTTCAAATATTCGCTGATGTGTCTATTCATGTTCGAATCTTTGCTGTTGTGTTTATTCATGTTCAAATATTTGCTGATGTGTTCATTCATGTTTGGATATCAGCTGTTGTGTTTTTATTTATGTTCCATGTAGATTGTAGTGTTAGAAGTTTTGCCTTAGGATATAACCATATTTTTCCCAAACGTATCTAAACTCTTATGCATGATATCATTTTTAGAGAATCATTCCTGTTTATCAATATTCATACAGTAGGCAACAAAAAGCGATTCCTGAATAGGGTACTTAACCTTTACAAGGAACGTTACCGCCTCGAACAAAAAACTTAAACCCTCATTTTTGCTAAGCATACAACTGTCAAACAAAACATCATCATCCTTATAGTCAAAATATATCATTATTTAAATTTCGGGACGAAATTTCTAAAAAGCAGGGGATACTGTAACATCCGTCAAAAACGGATTTACCAAACCCGCTCCGTTTATCAACCGAACAGTTAGTCAAAATTTTCGTTGCGAATTAAATGCCCAAAATATTTTTAAACGATCCGTAATCAATTATTATACGGGAATATATATTTAGTTTTTGAAAAACCGTCAAAAATCGCAAAATAAAAATAAAATACATCTGCCGGGTTTCGAACCCGGTCTGTACCGAACCAGAATCAAGTCTTAACTCTCACCCACAAACCACTGCGCCGCTTGTTATGTTTGATGAATAACAGAATCATTTAATTGATATAGTGACTTTACAAATTCAAAACCGGCGCCCAAACGGTTCAGTCGTCGGAATCCCGGAATATTCGCGAGCCTTAACTACGATTTACGTTATAACGTAAACCTTTAATCAGACGTCGGTTATAACCGATGTTTGAAGTCCGCGACACTTTTCAAAACCGCCGGAAAACTTAAATTGATGAATACAGTTCAAAATCAGACCAAATACATTTCGATTATTCCCTATAAATTCAACCACAATCGTCTGCAAACCTTTTCGCTAAAAATCACATCTTTTCACGGCGTAATTCCACTCGCCGGAATTTCCCTGTTCGTCGCCGGAAAACCGGTTTCCCCATTGCCGAGCTTTTCTGAACCTCTGAAGCTTATACCGGTGATACCCTTACCTTTTCCAAACTTTTCGGAGACTAGCTGCTACAAGGAACACGTTGCCGGAGTTGAATTCAGTCGCCGGAGTTTCTGCCGGAAAACAGAGAGTTCAGTCGGTATATTCTCCGCTCAGTTTCTTTTCCTTTTCACTCCTATCTCACCAGTAATTAACCTAAAACACTATTGAAACTTGAATAAAAACTCGAACCAGTCAGACCCGATTTCTGGTTCAACTTTGTCGAAGAAGACGACGCACTTCCATATCATATAAGTATATTATAAATCATGATTTTAATCGGGTTAGACACACAGTCCAGCGGTGGACTGTGTGCACATAAGACGTTAATTATGCAAAGGTCTCGAGTTCGATTCCCGTCTCACACGCTGCCTTAATAAAATCTATTTTTTTTTATTACCGAACCGGAGTCGCCTTAGTTATATGTTAAGTATATTAATAACCGGAATAATAACCAAGTTATACACACAGTCCAGCGGTGGACTGTGTGTTTGTTTATATCACAGGTCACGAGTTCGAGTCCGGTCCTCAGCACCGACTCGGACAATTATCTTTTCTTTTAAATAAGGCAGAAAAGGAAATATCTATTTTGTATTTAAGTATAATAAAAACTGAATATTATAACATGTTGAACACACAGTCCAGCGGTGGACTGTGTGTTAGATTAACCCACAGGTCCCGGGTTCGAGACCTGTGGTGTGCATGACCGTTTCGCCTTAAACTGTTTTTAAAATAAAAATGATTTTCTGTTTATATTCTAATTAATGAATATATATAATTAAAATCGGATATATAACGGGTTAGACACGTAGCTCAGTTGGTAGAGCTGCGTGCACGCGTACGGGAGGTCTCGGGTTCGAGCCTCACCGAGCGCACAACAATATTCCGCAAACCGGTCAACGACCAGTCAAAGTCAACAAGTCAAGGTCAACTGTAGCAGAAAAAAATAAATATTTTTATTATTTTTATTTAATTATTTTAATTAAAAATCAATTATAAATACTTAAAAATAACATTTTTAAGATTAGAAAATAGCTTCAAACTCACAAAAATACACCCAACAATCCTACTAAAATAGTTTAATAAAATCCGTTTACTCACCAAACCATAATGCGATTTATCTAGGTTAAATCTCACTCGTGGTTAAAACCACTTCGCGTGCATTCATCATCATCAACCGAACGCACCCACTGTGAGTGAATCTTACAATTCCTCCTTTTTAATTACACGTTTTGGGGTGTGTCATGTGTTATGAATTAATTAATTTATTTATTTAAACTTGTGCCATACCACATCATGACTTAAACTTAGATTGATTTATTGTTGTGATTTATTTATATTCCGTTTGTCAAATTACATGAAACTCATACATTAAGCCCATCAGTTCCTCGTGGGAAACGAGTAGAACATCGCGTGCTTCAATTCAAATTCATTATTGTTCATGTGTGTTTTCATTGAGTTTATATTGTTTGTAGTTGTGTTATTCATATTATCATGTTTATGCAATTCATTCATCAGGCCCCTCAGTTCCTCGTGAGAGACGAGTCGAGCATCGCGTGCCTTTAATTGTTCCATTATTGTTCATGAGTGTTTTCATTTAACATCTTATGATTATTGATCAAGCTACATTTAATTTTATTCATGTTTGGTTGTGCACATATTTCATAATCAATTTAAATAAATTGTTCAAATGTTTTCCATAGGATTCACTCGCCAACATTATGTTGATCCAAAAACCTTTTTACACATGATATAGGTGAACAGGTTGAAGCAAGGATAGCATAGGATATGCCTTAGAAGAGAACAAAGGAGTTAGATTGTTAGTTAGATCATGTTGTATCACTATTGTAAACTTTCATTTAATTTGTATTAATGAATATGAAACATTTAATAAATGTCATGAGCTTTGATGATAACCCAATCATGCCCCGATCACCTTATCCGCTGCGGGTCGGGGTGTGACATGTTTTGTGTTGAATCCGTACATTAGTTAATGTAAAGATCTGTGAAGTGTTGGTAATTTTTTTTGGTTGTGAATATGATGTGTGTGATATGTTATACGTGAATTACAGAAGGGAGATTGTGGTTGGATTAGGTAGGCTGACACACCTATATGTCCAAGATGTGAAACGGTAGTTCCAGCCTTGGTTGAAACTATCTGGATGAAAGAGGAGATGGTCAAAAGCAAGTCGATCCAAGTAACAAATTGAAAGACTATTGTAAGACTTTGTTGGTTGTTCTTTGTTGTGTATGTTTTCACCTTTTAAAGTGATGTAATGTGTTAACCTTATGAAACAATATTGTAATGGATGTTGGTCTCTTTTTGAAAACCTCTAATGGATCATATATGTTTGCATTGTTATGTTGTTCATTTTGATTAGTATTCGTATGTTGATTAATTTACTTATATGCTAGTAATGATATGTGTATTATGTTGTGGATCTTGATAGCCTTGTTGTAACTATACCAAATCCGTAGAGGGTGAGAAGGAACCGGAACTAGTTGAACAAAAAGAAGAAGTGGTTGAAGACAACTTCCATAAGGACTTAATCGATGTTACACATAACCGATCTAAAACTCCCCTAACTTATAGTTATAGTATAACACTTAGATACACACAATATTAACATGTACATAAATAAACTAGATATCATAATATAAACTAATATCTTTGATATACATAATATAAACTTAGATTATCTTTGATGATTAAGATCATGGACTGTCTAACATCACGGTAATGGTCTGTTTGGCAACAAAAACGAGTGTTGGAGTTAGATACAGGGTGGAAGCACGGCAAAAGATGACATATGAGCAATAACTATCGACGTGGGTTCGATCCAATTGCGAGTGGTGGACGGTGTCGGAAAGGGAGAAGAAACTAGCTAGGGAAACAGATGGAATTTGAGCACTTACGAACACATTAAAAAGATATCAACGGATTACTAAAGGATAGTTAAAAAAAGTAAGATAGGTTCATTAGGTTGTATAACTTTAATAATGTAAACTTCCCGATGCTTTAAATTATTTTCGGTTGTATCCGGTGTTCTCTAGCTTCCGCCCATATATGGAAGGCCGTCAATAATCAATAGATCCTTCATAATAATAGTTATGTTCACGAAAACATCTCAAAATAATGCCATCCCATATCTGCCACAAAATCATTTTGTTATAAAACTTTCACAAATGATTACATTCCGTCACATAAGAATCTCAAAACTAACGAGCTACGAAACGATTTCGACAATTATTTTCGAGCCTAGTGATTCAGGATCTTTATTTATTTGAAATTAGTGATTTAAATTTCACACGTCAAAATCTCTAAAGTACGTAGCATGCATGCTGCATGCATGACTCTAGCCTCCAAGTCAAACGTTCATTAACAGACTCAACCGCTGTTCTCACACATCACCAATAACCGCGCGTACTCAACTATTTCAAATTATTTAACCGCCACAAAACCGTCGTACCCCTCCGAACGGCACAGTACCCCTTCATGCATATATATAAACAACACACTTACTTTCAGACAAACAAACGAGACATACTATAATTAATCACAGGGCAGAATAAACCAAATTAACTGTCCTCTAACCGAGAAGAAGATATGGAAAATATTGAGTATGATGGGGCGTTGGATCAGTCGTCGCGATGCTTTTGGTGGTCGGATGCATGTTGTTTCTGCCGCTAGTGATGGGACCCGTGGCACCCCGTCGATTCCAGTGATTTTCTGGTTCCGTTTGTTGGTAGCCGTTATCATCTTTCTCTCCGTTGCTCCAACCGAATCGTTGATTAGTTTCTTCTTTCGAATGAATGTATCTCAGATTTGATATTTATATGAATATTATGATCATTCATGTTTGAATTATTATTATTATTATTATTATTATTATTATTATTATTATTATTATTATTATTATTATTATTATTATTATTATTATTATTATTATTATTATTTATTATTAGTATTATACGTGCATGCATGATGTTTGATTTTGTGTTGAATCTCAGTTTCCTGTTGTTCATCCAAATTTTGATGTTATCAGAAAAAATATATAATCCGTTTGTTTTTTATTAATATGCTTGTAAGATTGGTGATGTCAATTTTTATGGGGTCTTTGATATTTACATTTTTGAGATTTTGTACAATGCAATTCATGTCATCAATTTGTTCATTGATGATGAACATGGATACATTTTTAAGTTAATTTTTTCGATATAAATATGAATTACAGAACGGAAACTAATCTACCAATAAGTCTGCAACCGGTGCGGCCATGATAACAAAGACTCGCATCATCTTCTTCACTTCTGGTAAAGATATCATATATGTCTATGTGTGTAAGCATCTTTTTAATTCTTAATGAAAGATTGAAAGATGTGCTGTAAGATCATATGTTAAAACTAAAAATTAAACTATGTGAGATAGAATAACTTCATTTATAAACACTTAATTCAATTCCATACTCATTTTATGTAATTGGTAAGTCAAAATTATGTTAAAAGTTAATAAAGTTTTCTTTTCTGCAATTTTCGTAAAGCGTTTTATAATTGGCTCGAAAATACATAATAGGAAGAAAAGGGGGAAAAACGAAGGATCTAAAATGGAGAAACTAATTAATACAAATAGAGTTAACTGCGATTTCCGTCATGTGGTTTGTTTATTTTTGCCATTTCAGAACGATTTTCAAAAAAGCACTGGTTTCCTCCTGACAACTGGTATGGCACTTCAATCCAATAAATGTTAAATCAGAATGTTTAATGAAGGGTATTATTCTCAATCAACGGAGAAATTGGGAATTAGGTGAAAATAAAAGAAATATGAAAGGACAATAATACCTTCATTAAATCTGTCCACTTAACTGAGTTTTAATTTTTGGACTAAAGTGGCACGTTTCGAGTATGTTAGAAGGAAACTGGTGCATTTTTTAAAGTTGGCCTGAAATGTCAAAGTGAACAAATTAAGAGAGACGAAAATGGCAAGTAACTCTAATACATATGTACATGTTAGTATTAAGGATAATTTTCTATTTAAAATTAAGGTATTTTAATTATTTTTTGAATAACCACCCGAGAAGCATGATGTTCACTCACAATAATTCAGATGTTAGACGTTGTTCGAAAATCAAAATGATACAGAGGCCCAAAACCCGGACAACGATAACCATTAAAATTTTATTCAAATCTAGTTATTTTTGCCCGCACATTGCGACGTTGTATCGGTTGATATGTTTTGGTGCATTCCATTTGGTATAGCAAATGAAAAGGAAAACCCTAAAAACATAGTTGTAACATGGCAACAAGAATTTTTTTTATGATAGTTTAAATAACCAATTTAGTGTAAATGACCCAAAAAAGGTTTATCTTCTTATTAATAATTTATAATATGTTAATTAGGATAAATAATATATGAATCACCAAGTCTAGAGAATACTTAGGCCTCTTAAGGGTTAGAGACCCGAGTATTCTCTATTACTGATTTGTATTGAATACAATTTACGTATTAAACGAATAATGAAGGCTAACATAAAAAAAAATTGATTTGACGTGAACCGAGTGTTCTTATTTACATCTTTACCGTACAGTGGGCCATCAAGTTAGTCAACCACATGGGCTTCAATAAATCAAGAGTGCGATATTGGTCTTGAAAATTGAAATAGCTTTGGTCAACAATTGAGGGCGGCTGTTAATAAAGTTCGTTGGGCTTCAAAAACAATTTGGGAGCGATCGACAAATCTGGTTGTTTTTAGAACCTAAAACTGGGTCTGTGATGGATCCAGAAAATAAAAGTAAATAAACGATGGAATTTAACAATTTTAATTCAATTCAAGAAGGATTAGATCTTCAGTTTCAAAGATAGAAACCCTATTTTTTTATAAAATAAACATCGACATAATAAAATTAACAAAGACTCATGTTAATACTCCCACTAACAGTAGTTACTATATTCTTGAAAACCTACGTGAAACTGTTCCCATTTATGTGTTATCCTGCTATTTTATTACTTAATCAAATCACCAACTGGGCCAGGTTCTGGGCTTGGATTTTGGTCGGGTTTTGGGCTGTTTGGTACTGGGTATGTATCAGTCTGGTTTTGGTCAACGAAGTGAAGAACCGGGTAGAGTAGAAACCGGTTGCGGGTACGTTTGGGTTTTTGACCGGTTTGGCCAGGTTTTTTTCGGGTGTTTTCGGTTTTGGCTAGTTTAGGTCCGGGTAGAGGTGGAATCGGGTCCGGTTCGGTTCCTTTTTCTACACCCGGGTATGAAACTGGTATATACATGCGGGCCGGTATGGTAGGAACCAAGTATGTTGTGCACCGGTGTCGAATACAATTTACTCTCATATTCAAATTTAAACAGACTTTTTTTCTAAATAGACCAAAAGGATTTAATTCTTATATTTAAAATTGATACCAAGTATTTTGCTTCTTTTCTAATTTCATAGTCAACGTTTGAGTTTCATAGATATCCAAATTTCATGTTCCATATTCATCAAAAGGAGCTCAAAGTTCTAATCAACATTTGCCATGTGGCATAAGTTTTTAGTTTTGTTTTGAAAAATATTTTTTTAGAGTAAATTGCAAAAATGTACCGGAGGTTTGGGCATGTTTGCCAATTTCATTCAAAACAACTTTTTTTATACCATATTGCCCTTCACTTTTGGGATTTTTTGGCCTTTTCATCCAAACATTTTTTTGCCAAAATCGTCCCTAAGATTTGGTATTTTTTGCCATTTTCATCCAAATATTTGACAGAAAAAATAAAGCAAATTAGACTTTTGGATAAAAATGACAAAAAAATCTCAAAAGTGAAGGACTATTTAATACAAAAACAATTGTTTTGATGAAAACTGGCAAAAATGCCCAAAGCTCAGGACGATTTTGACAATTTACTCTTTTTTTTAATCATTTAATTTGACTTTTCTCTTACGGACACAATTTTTTCAGTTGTTATATCAGAGTGTTGGTATCGTATACTATAAAGATCCAAACACATATTGACTGAAAACCGTCGAAACACGTGGAATTTTAAACTAGTTTAATAATGCACATAAAGCGTTCTTTGGTTTCACCTTTATTCATAGAATCTACGAATGATGTGGCATTAATAAATATACAATTAACCAATATTTATTGGGTTGGTAACTGGAAAGTCACGCAACAAAAAAAATAAAAAATTGAAAGTGAAAACACATAACTCCAATTAAATAAGAGATAACATAAATATTAACATATGGCCTGTTTTGATTCAAGTAATCATCGTACGTAAATGCCCTCTAAGAGGCATTTTCCGCCACTAGAAACGCTCCTCTGCATGCCCCTATAATGTCTATTACGCATGGTCTAACCAACTACAGAAATAACGTAAAAGCAAGCTTGGTCGTTTAAACCAAATTAAAACACGTCCAGCGATGAGAATATCCTTACAATTTCGAAAAGACAAATAACAATATATAAGCATTGTCATCAGAAGCTGATACACAAAACAAATAAAATTAGGTTTTTTCATGCAAAGCTAAAAAGAAACTCCCAACAAACCCTAAATGCATCAATTGTAAACCATGTATTTAGGAGTAGCACTGAACTTCTGGTAACCCTTAATCACCTTGTTGACTGCATCAAGAAAGTCTTTTTCTGTCACCGTCTTCCTGCGTGCTCTGATTGCATACATTCCCGCCTCTGTGCACACACTTCTAATATCCGCACCTATATTCAAAAATAATGACTTTTAAATTTTATGACCATTTAATGTGTAGTTTGGAATAATGAAATGTATGTGATTGATAGGAGACGTTACCGGTAGAGTTGGGGCAAAGACGTGCCAAAAGTTCATACCGGATATCCCTTTCGCAGTTCATTGTTCGTGTATGAATCTTGAATATTTGTGTCCTGCTTTCCATGTCGGGTAACCCAAACTCCACTTTTCTGTCTAATCTTCCGGGTCGTAATAGTGCAGGGTCCAGGGTATCGGGTCTGGAAGCAAAACAATTGAACAGGTGATCGTATCAGCAGTTGCAATATTTTTAAAATCAGGTGTTATCAAAAGTGGATATAGAACATGGGCAAAACTGCATCAAATCCCAAAAAAAACCAGTTATCTGAATTTTGTTTTCAAAAATAAATTTTAAGTACACGGATGGTCATTGTAGATGACCATTGGATTTCGTCCATATCTTTCCAAAAGTACATGGATGGTCCCTATGGTTTGCACTTTGCCACGCATTTAGTTCCCAAATTTTGCCAAAAGTACATGGATAGTTCTGTGGTTTGCACGTTGTAACACATTTAGTCCCTAACTTGGACCTGCTGAAACCTTTAGATTTGTTAGCTGAGAACGAAATGCGTTACAACTTACAAAGTGCAAACCATAGGAACCATCTGTCCGTGTACTTTTGAAAAGCTATGGATCATATCCAAAATTTTGATTAACCACACGGCCATCCGTGTACTTCACTCATAAATGTATTTACAAGTTGAAAAACTTGTTCCCTTTTTTAATTATAGATAAATTAATTATTAAATGTCACATTCACATGACATTATCGAAGTATACACTAAAATGACAAAGAAGATGAAATTTAGCAAATTTTAAAAACACTTAACAAAAAATTGCAGATAATTAGTTGCAGGCTGCAACAACCGGCAATATAATTTAACTTGCTTACTAAAACTATCCATAAAATAAGTTGGTTCTTTTGCACCGAATCATTAGTCGGATGCTAAAATCTAAAAAAAGATTTAAAGTTCGTCTCCATTTCGTGCAATTTACCCTACAATTTATAATATATAAACATACCTATTCGTTGCCATGAGAACCTTAATATTACCACGAGCATCAAAACCATCAAGTTGATTCACAATTTCAAGCATGGTACGTTGAACCTCATTATCACCACCAGCACCATCATCAAAACGTGCACCACCAATAGCATCCACCTCATCAAAGAAAACAATGCAAGCCTTTTTTGACCGTGCCATCTGTTAACCAAGCGTGAGTTTTTTCTTGTAATTCAGTACACACATGTTCAATAATAACAATAATACAAATCAAATTTGAATGTCGAACCTGAAATAGTTCACGAACCATACGGGCCCCCTCACCAACATACTTTTGAACCAATTCACTTCCAATCACACGAATGAAACATGCATCGGTTCTATTAGCAACGGCTCTAGCTAAAAGCGTTTTTCCAGTTCCAGGTGGGCCATAGCAGAGAACTCCTTTCGGTGGATCGATTCCGAGTTGAACAAATTTCTCAGGGTGGAGCATGGGCAGTTCAACAACCTGCATTTGCATCAAGTTAAAGATACTATATAAAAGTTCACTGTCTTTTTGTAAGCAAAATGCCATTTTCGTTCCTGAGGTTTGACCAGTTTTGCGACTTTCATCTGTAGGTTTGTTTTTCCGCATCTGGATCCAAAAGGTATGAAATCTTGCCATTTTCATCCGGCTGGTTAACTTCATCCATTAAGTCAAGGGTATTTCCGTCTTTCTGTTAAACTAAAGGGTAATTCGATCTTTTCACTTCATGTAAAAAGACTGACTACCCCATAAAAAAGACTGAATTGCCCTTTAAGTTAACAAAAAAGGAAACACCCTTGACTTAACAGAGAAAAATGGATGGAGTAAACGAGCCGGATGAAAAGGCAAGGTTTCAAACCTTTCGGATCTAGATGCGGAAAAAAAACCTTTAAACGACAGCCGCAAAACTAGCCAAACCTCAGGGACAAAAATGGCATTTTACTATGTTTTTTAAGTAGCAATCGTTACACACCTCTCTCATTTTCTCAATCTGTTCTTTACATCCACCGACATCATTATATGTGACGTCTGGCTTTTCCTCCACCGTCATCATGGTCACACTAGGATCAATCTTGGGCGGCAACGGAATCTGAATCTGGTATTTATTTCGATCAACACTGCAATTAACAATTGAGTACCAACGTTAAAGATTACTTCTTTGAAAAATCGTTAAAGTTAAAAACAAACAATGAACACTGCAACCTACCCAACACGCATGCCTTCTTCAATATCAGTAGGTGAAACTTTGTCACCCAACCCAACAACAAACTGTAAATTTATAAAAATCAAATATCAGATGACTGGTCCTGATATAAACATAGTATGAATATAAACTTAACCAAAGTTTCAAATACCTTTGCAATTTGCTTGACATTGATAACGTATTTTGCATCCTCTGTGTTTGGGTTGATTATCTTTGTGCATCTAGCGACCTGCGTGCATAAACAAGACAGCGTTTGTAAACAGGAGAGAAAAAAATAGTTTCTTTTTTTTATTAATTATAACTTATAAGATGATATGAAGTTATGAACCTGAAGAGGTTGCTCCTCTTGCATCATTTGTTTATCGGAAACAAGATCCCATTGGCTAGGTGCAGCTAGACCAGTGTCTGATTCCTTAATACCTGTCAAAGTTGAAGATGATTAGAACTCCAGTTCAGGAACAAACTGGGCCACATTTGACTAACAATATCAACACTATGTGTGTAGGATAAACCATAAATCACAGCTAAGGGGTTGTTTGAAATTAGAGATGGCAAAAAAAATCCACAATCAACACAAAATCCCGAAACATTCCGGATGGGTATTCGGGTATGAGATTAGTTCTAAAATTTTTTAAGGGATTTGGGACGGGTATGGTATTAATATTAGGTGATACCCGCTCAATTACCCGCAACGAAACCGTGTATAGTAGTATTATTTGCAATCTTAAAAGATATCATAAAGCGCACGAAAGCGATGAGGTCTAAAACCGAGGCGCCAGACAAAAAAGCACACTACTTTTCATACCCGAGTTGCAAATAATTATACAATTTTTTGTATATTTTCTACAAGTTTCTAGCATCATATATCCAATATTTCGAGACAAGTATACTTTATATGTGTCTTAATATAGAAATTACATACATGTACAGCCAGAAAAAACATGTTGTACAACAACTTGCTACACAAAATTATAGGAAATACGTGAGGTGCGAGAGGTGCTTTTTTTTAAAGGGCACCTTGTGCTACCAAAAGCACATGGGCTTGAGCCTTGTTGCTAATCGATATGTTAAAGTTGTCAGGACTTGAAATTAATAAAATTACAAAACTGATAGAAGTGTAACTGAGTATATGCTCGGTTTTTTGTTTGTGTTTTAAGATCGCGTTGCGGGTAATGAGCATCATGAAAGGTAATTTTAACCACATAAGACCACAAACATGCGTACCCGATACCCCTGAACACAATGGGTAACGAGTAACAGGTACGAAACACGGTCTTGTAATCGGGTACGCGACTGATAAACAGTTGCTTAGACTGTTTGTCAATTAGGTCATAATCAGATATTCAGATCTACACATAAAAGATTCAATAACCCACTAATCAAACAAGCAAAACAGACAACATAAACAAATCCCAAACACCTCTTAAATTAAACATACCACATAAATCATTAATCCTTTTGGCCATATCCTTCACATCTTTCTCTGCTTTCTTGATGCTGGTAGAATAAGGCCCCAAACCCTACATCAAACACCATAGAAACACAAATCCACCTTATTACAACTAACAAATACTGAATCTTGAACAGAAATAGGTTTGAATCTAATGAATTATATGGAAATTTAAAGAACCAAACGAGCAAAGATAAAATTAGGGTTTGTGTAGAGAGAGAAAAGAGGGGATTGTTACATAGGTTTTGAGGAGAGCGATATCGTCTTCATCGAGTGGTGGTGGGTTCTTCTCGTCTCTGATCTCGTCTTCGATATCAGTAGGCATCTTGTCGCCGGAGAGAATGGAAGAACAAGAAGTTTTCTTGAAGAGCAAACAAAGTGAGATGAAAAAGTGTGAGGGGTATTGAGAGGATGCTGATATATATAAATGGAAAATAAGGGGTTTTTTTAAGTTTTTAACTCTTTTATTATTTAGAGTTTATATTTATTTATATACTTCGAATTAGAGTTTATTTATTTATATACTTCGAATGATAAATATCAAATACAAGTTATTATTTTTTTCTAGTTTGATGGTTGAGTTTTATGTTGAGAAAGTTGTTGGTATTGTTTTATCATTTTTTTTGTTAGAACATGAAATCAAGAATTTTATTATTTTTAATTCTAACTCGGATTAAGAACCGTCCGCGTTGCATAGAAAACGTATTATATGTAACCTAACTCATACATAGAAAACGTAAGAGTATGAAGGAAAATCTGACACATGTAATTGAAAGTAACTAATTAGAGCTTTCAAAAAAAGGGGGAAAAAGAAACCAAAATTTAACCCACTCGGTTCGAAACAAACATTAAAATAAATACGAAACATATTATATTTGACCTGAATCGTTTCCCAAAAAAAGTTTATGTCGAAACGTAGAATAACTTGAATTTATACCGAAACATACATAAAAACACGCACGTAAAAATGGTTTCTTTTAACGAAAACATGTTATATTTGACCTGAGTTGTTTATAAAAAAGTTAACGTCGAAATGTAGAAGAAATCATATTTATACGTACCCGTACATAAAATGTGCATGTAAAAAAATAGTTTTTAAGTAAAGGAAGAATAGGGGTAAACCGAAACAAAATATTAGTAAAAAGTTTAATAAATTAAAAACGTTCGTAAAACTGTGCCAAGTAGCACCAATGCCACACCGCATCGTCTCTCAACATCGGAAAAACTCGTAAAATAAAATAGATAAAATGGAAAAAAAAATTACATCGAACGTAAAGCAGACTTAAAATCATTGAACCACCACACCCCTTACAGTGTTTTAATGCGAAGAAATTAAACAGAAACGTAAAACGTAGAAAATAATAACTTAGTCGATCTAGGACCCGCCCGTTGCAGCGAACTTGTCAAAAGGAGAAAAATGGACACGTTGTGACGGGCCTGTTAAATGTGAAAAATAGAGCAAAAACGTTGAACCTCGCATGCAGGCTACGACATGTTAACTCGCAAAATTTAGAACGAAACGTAAAACGAAAAACTTCGAAAGATAAAAAGTATGGGGACCAAAGTTGTAAATAATAAAGTGTTGGGTTAAATTATAAAAGATGACAAACTTTGGGTTAAAAGTAAAAAAAATAAAAGGGGTTAAAATACAAATTATGAAAATGTTTGGGTTAAAAGTAAAAAATCAAAGTTTTTTTTTTTTGAAAAACTCCCCAAGCTTGGGGTACAACACACAATGTAATAAAAACTTGCTAATTTATAATATGGAAATATCATTTTATTTATTTTAATTGGAGAAAAACTCATGCGGATTTTGAATAAGTATATCATCATAGGGTGGGGTTCGGCTACAAAGTCCATTTTTCCTCCAAAGTGTACAAAGTCATAAAACATCACAATTTAAGCTGTAAAACACACTCAAAACCCACAAATAACAAAGTGAAGATCACTAAAACAAATTCAAACCCTAAAAGTCTATAAAAACTTCAAACACACAATCGTAGAACTATGAATATAAAACACAACATGATAATCAATATAAAACACACTAATATTAGTCATTCGATAATCAAAGCCTTATCATCCAAAACATAACACATAACCCACAAATATGGCGCTTTAGTAATCTTCACTTTGTTATTTGTGGGTTTAAAGTTTATTTATGGTTGACATTATAGTGTTTTATAACTTTTTACATTTTGTAGGAAAAATGAACTTTGTAGCCAACTCTCACCCATCATATTTAATGTGTAGTGGGTTTTGAATAAGTAAATCATATATAATGTGTAAAAAATATACAAAATAAAACAGGGTAAATTAAAAAGCAAAATTTGTTGTTATATAAAATAAAACCTAGTTTTCGGGATTATATAGTTTGAAAAACACATGACTGACCAAATATTAAATGTTTGTTTATCGTATTTTTTAAACTTGTGCTTAATTGCTTTGCTTTCTTTAGAAAATAACTCAACCTAATTAAGAGAACTTCTCATATTCTTACCTGGGCAAAGGAGAGCAAATGTTGGTACTTGTGATTAGTGGCAAATCTGCCCAAGACAAGCCGCAAAAAAATGTCTGTGTGAAGTTGCCTATGATTGCGAGCCAAGCTAGTGATCAAAGATCTTTTTTTCCTGGGAATGTCATGGTGGCATGAAGTAGCATAAAGTTGTGTTCTTTGTGATTGTCAAGTGAAGATCTTGATTGATTTGGTTGTTGAAAAGTGTTTGACATGGATGGGAGTTTCTAAGGAACCAATATGGGGGGGGGGGGGGGGGGGATGATGGTTGTTGTAAACTAAACCACCTTGATCGTTTGGACCTTATCCAAGTAGGACGGATCATGGTTGGATGTTGAGTTAGGGAGTCGATGTGGAGGCAAGAGACCTACTTGGGGTCATGGATTCTTGTTGCATGTTGGGATCAGAGTTTTTTGTGCTTCCTTACCCTGTAAACCAAAGTCAAGCCACAATTCTAGGGTGTTATCGTTGATGAGTGGTGATGCACAAGGATGGGCATGTTATGGTGATTTAGGACGTGACGAGCCAAATATTTGAGAAGTATACCAACTGAAGAGGTATGGTCCCGAACGGTGTGCATGGTCATACGCACAAAGGACCATTCCCACATTTAATTAGCAAACAATCAACTAGCTCAAGAGTTCATCTGCATGAGAACACCCGTGCGTGCCCAGCACGACAACTCTCGAATGAGATAGATAGTACACATGATAATGACTGCAACCAATCAGTCTGCAGCGAGGCCTGCAACGACAATCCCCGCGATGAATCGTGCCGGAGACAACAAGTACGAAAGGACAGTGACGTGGCACCAACCAACGGTCGCCATTCGCTGCTCCACAATCGCCACTAACGATTGGTAACAGACTCGACAGAACGTACAACTGGACGATGAAGCATAGCCAATCACGTTGCGCCATGTCGCCTTCATATCTGCAAACACTACCTGTCGTGTCAGATGGGACCAAGTGGATATTCTCTGAAAGCAACGTTTGGCCCAAGGCCCATCAACCCATTTCTTCCTCTCATCTATAAATACCACACTCCTCGAAAGGTTTAAGGATCTGATTTCTCTCATTCTCACCCTTAAACACACAATTGGATGACTCTTCTTAAAACCAATCTTATTCTCACGCCGGAGGGTGGTTACGAGAAGAACCCCTCACCTCTCCTTCACGTAACGAGCTCACGGTGTTTTGTTTCGCAGATCACTACAAGCTTTGTCGATCAAGAAAAGATTAGGAGATTAACTCCCTATCAAGATTACCTCTTTGGTTCTAACCCACATGGATTAGAACCGGTGTTTCTTCACCTACTCAGAGTTGTACTTAACCATAAAGGTTTCTCATGCATATCCTTCGAGGGTGTCTTAATGGTTAGTTAACAAATATCCCAAAATTGCTTGCAATTCTCATATACCAACTTTTAGAATTTGGGGCCACTTCCTTGGCAAAACTAATGACCTGTGATTAGAGGTGTACATAACCGGGTTTTCTAATACCCTGGTATGGGTATCATAGGGTATTGATTTTCTGGGATTCGTAATATCCAGGTCTGGTTTGGGTTTGGGTATTGACCAGGGAAACCATATCTGCGCATCTGGTGTACCCAGGTTCGGGTTTTCTATGTCTGGTATTAGAATACCCTATTTGCGAGTATAAAAAAACCCAGTTTTGGGTATAGGCAGGGGCGGACCCACATTCAGTGGATCTGGGTCCACGGACCCCAATGTTTTTTAAAAAACTAGTTGATCCGGCTATTAAATTTTAAGAAGAGAAATCCAAGTGTGTAAATTGATATTTATTTGGTTCATTTTTCCTGGCCTCATTTTTCTTTTGTTGATGAAGAAGGTCTAACTTGGCCTCATTTTTCTTTGAAAATAAGCCGTGGGTGGAAGACCCAAATTGTTAAATTTAACATTTCTTATCTAATTAAATTTTTAAACACTGATTCATGCATCTTTCGAAAATTATATAATTATATGAAGATTCACATTAACACTTGAATAAGATCGATATATATTACTGATTTAACAAGGCCGGTTTAAGAATTTGGAACAGTAGCGGTACAACTGAATTTGATGTCGGATGGAGGCACGGTTGAGGCAATGACGGTGGCGCTTCACGTTTCGTGCAACTGCTATCGACAGGTGTTCAAATGAAGACGTGAGGAGATGAAAAGTGGAGAGCTCCCTGGAGCGATCTATACATTTAACTTGAACAAAGGAAACTAGCCATTCGGTTGTGGGAAAATTCACCATATTCAATTCAAGTAGAATTAAATGAAAAAAAAAATCATTTTAGTAAATAAGTTTTTCACTAACACCCTTTTGGAATATGAGTAATGCTTATTATATTTTTGTTATATCTTCCTCACCCCGACCCAGCCCGACAACGACCGACCCAAAAATTATAACGTTTAATGTGAAAAAAATTTAATATTGAAAAAGTTGGACCCCACTAAAAAAAATCTTGGGTCCGCCATTAGGTATAGGTCGGGTTAATAATAGAAAAACCCTATACGGGTATAGAAAAAACCCTTTCGGATATACAGAAAACTTGATTTCACTGCTGTATTGACTGTAAACTAAAACAATGAAAAAAACATACTTTCTTATTTTAGTGAACATCTCAAGCAACTCAATTTTAGTGAACAACTCAAGCAACTCAATTTTAATTGCTAGCATAATCATTACATTTCCGTTGATGTATATATTATGTATAAACTCTTTTCGCTGTTATCAGTTTTTTTTAATGTTTTAAATACAAACTTAGACTAACATATACGAAAATAAATATCAATTTACACACTTGGATTTCTCTTCTTAAAATTTTCACCAACACAGGATATTATTTTTAAAAATTTCACACATAAGATATTTTCAAATCATATTAATTTTCTATTCTAACAACCCGTTAATTAATGTCTATTTTCCATGTGTTGTTTTCTTTACTAACTAGGAATCTCGAGCCCACCCGGGTTTTTCATCCCACCGTGTATTACGTTAGAGAGTTCTGCTCTTGTGGGTGGCACAATGATTGTCAAGTATTATGTCAGAGAGTTTTGCTTTGTGGTGGCACAATGATTGTCAAGTGGCAGCCGGCGATATGTTCCCGGGGGAACGCCCAGACCAAACGTTGAAGCCAGCATGGACTCAGTTAAGACAACATAGTCTAGCCGGAGTGGAGCAACAGGGCTCTCCAAATCTGGGGAGTGCGGTGGCCAAACACACGAAAGTCGTCGTTCAAAAAAAATTATGGATTAACTATTTTAACCTTCAAGTTTATAAAATATTTTTGTAATACAAATTTTGTTCATTTGGTTTCCGTTGATTATGAAACATGTTATGAAATTTATCCTTTCACAAAAAGGAAAAACCTACACACCTGAGTTTTACTTTTGTGTTACAACCAAACAACCTTATAAATAATCCATCAAGCAAACATCACAAAACTATAAATCAGATCCAAGTCTACGGTTCAGCGAATAAAAATTTACGCTCTTGGATCAGTTTGGGTAAACTACATCTGAGCAGCCCGCTCACTGAGCTTGATTTACCTCTCACCTGATAGACCCGAAGCAGCTTGGCAAGCGGCAAGCGCCATTTGGGGTTAGCATGATTCATTCTTTTAAGAGTTGCTGGTATTTTAACACATCCATTGTGTTCAAATCAAAGACCTTTCAAATGTCTTCTAATCTACACTTGTTGACATCATTTCCATCTCCAAGTAGTCTAGCAATACCAACACACACAATTATATATTTATATTAAAAGAAATAATAAGATTGTTCCTTATAAAACATTAGTTGAGATAGCATCGGTTCTAGGCCATAACCGAACCAAAACTGAAATTTTCGGTTGTATGAGAATGTCAGCCGAGGTTAAGTGCACTGGTTCGGTTAACCACAGTTCGGCCTAACAAAATCTGGCATGAAAATTTGGTTTTCCGCTTAGGAAATTTTGGTTAACCACTTAGTTCACATGTGGTCATATACTGTTAGTTCAAACAATAGTGATTTCATCCATAAAAAGTTAATCAAATGATATAGAAGCCCTCTTACTTTGAATTTAACCGAGTCATCGATTTGTGCATAAAAAAAGGTAAATCCTTTCAGCAAATTACAAAAAAAAGGAAAAAATAAATAAAGGTAAATCTTTTCAGCAAATTACAAAAAAAAAGGAAAAAAAAAAGAACAAGACTTGCAGCAATCTAACAATGATTAGATAAAAAAAGAGACCTTAATTTTACCTAAGACTCAAAATCTATGTTAACAAATAAAATTTATATACCCACACACGAATATGTTATGAGTTGTAACTTGTATACATATACAGATATACATATGTGTATATATGTATGTATGTATGTATGTGTGTGTCCCTATACATAGTGCCTTTTCAGATCCAACTGTGCATAAACATACAGACAGCAAAAGCAGAGGTAAAAGGGAGAAGAGTAACCGATCCATAAAAAAGAGGAAACTACAAAACTAACCGTTGACCAAAACCGCTTTCAAAACTAGCCACCTACATCGTCCTTGGAGCTACGCATCATGCAAAGGATGCGTCTTTAGCAAGATTTCAGAAGCTGAAGCGTCCTGCGAGATTTCAGACGTCTCCGGTGAGTTGCAGATGCCTCCGGAAAGGGTTGCAGACTTCTTTAATCGCTTCAGTTGCAGATGGTGGGGTACCCAGGCACCCAGCGAGTTGCAAGTTTCTGGCGAGGTCATTTGACCCCACTTGCAACTTTTGAAAACTTCCCAAACAATTGAGATGAACTTTTCCGGCAAGTTGAGTTCGCTTTCAGTATCTCATGCTTATGGGAGACGTTTGAAATCTCCGGCCACGTAGCAACTTGCCGGAGACGTCTTATCTCATGCGTCCGGCGAAAAGTTCACACACTGTAAGAAAAATACCCATACGTCTGGGAGACGTCTCCGGCAATATCTCATGCGTCCATGTGTCCAGGGGCGGAGCTTAGTAGGAACCGGGGGTGCATCCACCCCCTAATGTTTCAGTTAGAAGTGTAAAATTTCTGATTTTTCATCCGAAAATTTTAAAATCATATAGAATCACCCCCAATTATTTTGCCTAAAATTTTTACAATATATAAATTGGGTCTCATTACTTTCCACCACTACATGTGTCCATTCTTTATTGGGTTTCATTTAGGGGCGGATCTACCATTCAAGAAGGGGTAGCCTCCGCTACCGCTTTGCGAACCGGCAGTAGTGTAAATTTTGGTAAAAATTAATGTTTTTTTGACCTTTTTTCAATTTCGTTACCGTTTTTTTTATAAAACGTTACCGCTACAAAGATTTTCTAGATCCCCCGGTGGTTTCATCCGGTGCATGATGCGTCGCTCCAAGTACGACGTGGGAGGTTGCTAGTTTTAAAAGCGGTTTTGGTCAACTGCTAGTTTGTTTTGTAGTTTCCCCCATAAAACTAACTTTTGTGAACAATAGTCCCCATGCAGAGGTACAAAAACGGCTTTTATTCAACATTGTACGTATTACTACAATAGCGGCGACATATTAGCGACGACAATAATTCTTATGAATCCGGAAGCAGTACCGAGGATGCTTCCTGGCCGTTAATAAGAGGCTTGATCCAACGGCTGCTGTTTGCTCGAAAACCCCCAACCCGCTAAGTTTTCCCTCCATTTATACTCCTTTTCCCAGATTTCCCTCCAACCACCTTCGGCTTGCACTTCTTCATGTAAGTTTTCTTCTTTCTTCTTTTTCTGTTGTGTTTTGGTATGATGTTAGGGTTCTTATTATGAAAAATATAAAGAATCTGATTGAAAATTGAGTTACTTGTTTCAAGGCTAATTAGGTCTGGACCTCATGAATTAATTGTAGAGGTTTTTTTTTTTTTTTTTAGGGTTTTGTTCTGTTTGATTTGAAAGTTGAAGTGTAGGGTTAATTTCACTTTGGGGTTGTTTTCAGTAGTTATTGTTAAGCAAAACTGAAAACCAGATTTGTTTATAATAATAATAATAATAAAACCTCAATAACTATCTGCATTGTGTGCTACACCACCTCTACCTACGTCTCACTGTCTCACACCCCCTAATTTGGGTTAGTTGTTTTTTTTTCTGTCTAGTTGCAAATTAGTTTAGGATTAATGGTTAGTTATAGCAAAACCTTAAGTTGTAATTTGTTTGTTTGATTTTGTATGTATGTGATTATATATGTATGTGTGTGTGTGTGTGTCTGGGTGTGATTGTGTGCATGTATGTATATTTATGTGTAGTATGGGTGTGTATGTATATGTATGTATGTATATTAATGTGTGTATAGGTGTGTTTTGTGTGTATATGTATGGGTATGTATATTAATGTATGTATGTATGTTATGTATGTATATCTATGGGTGTGTTTTTTTGTAGGTATGTATATGTATGGGTGTATGTGTGTATGTAGGTATATCTATGTGTGTGTATATGTATGTATCGGTGTGTTTGTGTGTATGTATGTATGTATAGGTGTGTATTTATGTATGTATGTATGTATATGTATCATGTATGGGTGTGTTTTTGTGTAGCTATGTATATGCATGGGTGTATGTAGGTATATCTATGTGTGTATGTATGGGTGTGTGTATATCAGTGTATGTATGTATGTATGTATATCAGTGTATGTATGTATGTATGTACGTATGTGTGTGTGTTGTGTGTGTGTGTGTGATTTAGAAATACCCGGAAATTGAAATATCATAGATGGGTGTGTTTGTATGTATTTGTGATTTAGAAATACCCGAAATTGAAATATCATGAGCTTAGAAATACATGTCCGAAATTGATTTAGAAATTAGTTTTGGTTTGTCCTCGTTTAATTTGGATAGCTTTTGAATGCTTTATCTCATTTAGGATTTAAATGTGTATTACATGATTGTTTGTTTAAATTAAATTATGTTTCAATTGCATCATGTCTGTCGATAAAAGCTGGCTTACCTCTCCACGTAACTCACCTGAGTACGAGCAAGGACTCAATTCTTTTATTGAGATGTGCAAAGGACAGATCGACAGCGAAGGGAATGTTAGATGTGCGTGTGCAAAATGTAAAAACTGTGGCTTAATACCCTTCACAAAAATGAAATTTCATATGTACTCTTTCGGTTTCTATCGGTATTACACGACATGGGTCTATCACGGTGAAAAGCCACGGCCTCCTGTCGTGGTTGTAGATGACGTTGTGCCAAGAATGATATGGATGGCGTTATCAAAGACATTCTGGGGAAGCGTAAGAAAGAGGATGCGAACCTTAACGAAGGGAACTCGGGTACAAAGAGTAAAGGTGTTCGTGATGATTTTGAAGCCATTTTGAAGGATGAATTATATCCTGGTTGTACTAAGTATACTACTAATGCCTTTTTAGCAAAGCTTATGCATCTCAAGGTGAAGTACAAATGGACTGATACAGCAGTTGATCAGCTCCTCCAAAAGGCAACAAGGTTCCCCCTTCGTATGATGTAGCTAAAAAGACATTAAAGAAGACTGGTTTAGGGCATCAAATGTAGGAGACAAAAATGATGATGATGAAGGGGACGGGAGCGGCGATGGATGATGATGATGATGATGTTATGATGTAATTTTACGTTTTAAGTAGTTTTATGACGTTTATGACTTAAATGTCCCAAAACTAAAATGAATGTTTATGTTGTTTTTATGCAGTTTCTAGTTTGTTGTAGCCACCTCTATAGTGCATTCTCTTTTAATCAAAATATAATATAATATAGGACACAATTACTTCCTCTGGACTTCGGTAAGGCGACAAATCGTTGGGTTGAGTCGACAGCAATATTTTTATAATTTTTTTTACTTAGTAAACATGTAGATTATGATGTAGATAAAAATGATTTATATTAAGTGAAAATAGAGCAAGTAATCTAGTGAAAAAATGGAAGCATAGATCATAAAGGCAAAGTCATGACATGCTTTTTTGTCCAGTTTATATTACACATGCACAAACAACAGCTACAACAACAGCTTCTAAGTCTACTAATCCACCTCATCTTCATCTTCATCCTCATCTCCATCTTCATCCTCATCCTCATCTCCATCTTCATCAACTTCAACCAGTCTCCCACAAACCCATTTTCGTCTTTTGCTTCCCTTTTCCTGTTTCTCGCCATCTTCTTTCACTTCCTTCGTCTTCAAACTCAAATCGCTCCATGACGATGATGTTGCCGTTGATGTTGATGTGAGGTTGATGATAGATTAACATGTTCTACTCCATTCACATTTGCTTGCAGACCCTCCTCGCCAAACTTCTTAATTTCTAAAGATCCTGTTCCGTTCACTCCTCTTTGCTCGATTTCCTTTACACCTTCAACTATCTCCTCCTTGTCAAAACTAGCCCCTGCAGATCCACTATTACCCATCTCTATGGACTTGATATAACTCATCGCTTCAGCAATCAACTTTCTGGTTTCAATTAAAGATGCTTCTGCCGTTGGACTCATTGCTGCTGCCGCCTCTAATGCTGCCGCAGCTCTCTGAGCTTCACCAATCAAAATACTGAAAAAACAATAATTTGTTTAGTCTCAATATACACTTTTAAGTAATAAAAAGTAATCGGAGTGTTTGGCATTGTGTTTTGAAGTGGATCATGTGATAAAGTATGGAGATTGATAATGATAAATCAGTTGTCGAGTGTTTGGCAAATTCTGGTTACTTGAGGACTTAAAAAGTACATAACTAGATAATCATAATCAGTTTTCTTGCAACTACTCCATGATAGTCGGAATAACGTAGGCCTGTAAATGAACTGAAAGAACACGAACACAGGCATGTTCGTGTTCGTTCTTTTAACTTTAACCGAACTTGAACGCAACATATAATCAAACACATTTTTTTGTTCGTGTGTGTTTATTAAA
This sequence comes from Scalesia atractyloides, assembly GCA_947069175.1. Classification (NCBI taxonomy): domain Eukaryota; kingdom Viridiplantae; phylum Streptophyta; class Magnoliopsida; order Asterales; family Asteraceae; genus Scalesia; species Scalesia atractyloides. Next base: position 9,491,542 of record CAMTDV010000017.1, read on the forward strand.
GTAAACAGGCGTGTTCGTGTTCGTTAATGTTCGTTCGTTTAAAACCTAAACGGACAATTCATGAACATAAACGAACATAAATAAACAAACATAATTCAACAAACATAAAACAACACAAATGAACAGAAATGACTAAACATAAACAGACATAAAGTAGCTTTTTTATATTAATTATTAATTAATTACGATAAGTTATATTGGAAAGACCATTTTTATTACTGGAAAGCCCAATTATCAATTAGTTATATGTATATAAGTAGTTAAACAACCCCTTTAATGTTTATATGCATATAAATATAATTCCATATGTATTTATTAATATATTAACGAACATAAACGAAAAAACATAAATGAAAGAACATAAACTGCCGTTCACAAACATAAATAAACGAACAACACGTCGTTTAATTAAATGAACAAATAATTTTGTTCATGTTTGTTCGTTTATTTAATATAAACAAACATAAACGAACTTCCCGCCGAACAAGTTCACGAACAGTTCATGAACGTTCGGTTCGTTTACAGGCCTAGGAATAAGTTTCTCTGTACCCAAACACCAATAACTTTTATCGATGAACCGAAAACGTAATAATAATCAGATAATCACTATCAAAACACAAAGCCAAACACTTCCTTTAGATTTGAAAGGGGAACTCACTTGGCTCTTAAGATAGCTTCACTTAGTTTGGGATCGGAAGCCGCTCTTTGTGCTCTAACACTCTTTATCATCTCTAACTTATATCTAGCATGTGGGTCCTTGAATCTAGCCTGTGGTGGTACCTTTATCGGACCGCTACTTATCTTTAACTTAGCATGTTGACTTCTAGTCTTAGGATCATACAACCTGTCCTTCACGGGTTTGACTTTTTTAGGTGCCTTCTTTTTCGTCCCCCAATCTGGATCTCTAGCTCGGGATCTTTGCCACGCTGTTTAGCTATGCCAGAGTAAACCCGATCACGATACGCCTGTTCCAACATAATTAAACAAAAAAGAGTTCCTCCATAAACAATCAATCAAGGGGCAATTTCATATATACCCCTATAAACAAGCAAAATATCATATATACCCTTACAAAATAGTTGAAATATCATATATACCCAATTCATTAAAAACAATTTCACAAATGACAAGTTTACCCGTATTTTTCTAAAACTTTGAAATCTCATATATGACCTTTAACTTCAAATATTACATTTACTCATTTCTAGCTTAATTTATTTAGCTTAAAGATTATATATGAAGAATACTATTGTTTATCCGAAAAAAATAAAATAAAAACAAAAATAAAAATGGGTAAAAATAAATTTAAGCTTAAAATGTGTTATATAAAAATATGAAGTTGAAAGATGAGCATATATGAATACTTGAAGTTAAAAAAATAAGGGTAAAATGATTATTTATTAGATTGTTTTTAATAAATTGGGTATATTTGATATTTTAACTATTTTGTAAAGGCATATATGATATTTTTAATTTTGGTTGGGTATATATGAAAATTTTCAAGTTTGTAAGGGTATATATGAAATTAATCCATCAATCTAAACTGAAATGAAGGGCTTAGAGCGGAATCCATTATGTGTAGCAAAAACTTACAGGGTCGGCCCATTTGGCAGCAATGGCCTCTGAGATTTTCTTTCTCTGCTCGAGGGTTTTGGGTGCTCGTACCCCTGGGCCGGACCCACGTGTCTTTTTTCTTGATTCAATACCTTCTTTAAACTCCTTACCGAGCTGTTCGTTGATGACATCGTAAGAGTCCCACTGCAGCTCTTCCTCACCACAAAAGCCCTTTCTAGAAGCTTCTGCTAGTAGGTTAAGCCACTCACTGTGGCAACGGGCTATCATCCTCCGGTTATACCGCTTCCTGTCCCATGTGAGTCGCACCGCCGCTGCAATCCTTAACCTTGTCTCGAGACTGCATAATGTTTCAAGGTATGCAAATAGCATGAGGGAATGAAAAGTTAAAAAAATAGTATTGAAGAATAGGAATGAAAAAGACCCACGTTTGCTTATGTATTCCCTTAAGAAGTTTCATCTTGACCTGCATGGACAGATGTTGTGAATGTAAATAGGTTCTTCAATTGTTCAAACTTTTGACGGATAAACAAACGATAAATCTAGAGGAAAAGAAACTGGAAGAAAACTGCTATCTCTCATTACTTGTATTACGTGTTTACACAACTTAGTCTTATAAAGCGTGCCTCGAACACAGGTGTGCGGGGCAATCGATAAAACGCCTCAAGACCTTAAGGAGGCTATGTACATGTGCCAAAATTGGTGAAATATACGTCCAGGGGAGGCTGATATGTAAAGTAACCTATAGGATTAAGAGATTATGAGTGGTTTAGAGCATTCACATCCCACACCCCATATTACTTTCGATCTCTAAAATACGAAGGAAAATATAGTTTTTCACTTATTTAGCTTCCACATCTCCCACACTCTATGTTATTTTCCATCTCTAAAATATGAAGAAATATATGTTTTTCAGCTTTTTAGCGTCCACATCACACCCTCTATATTACTCTCCATCTCTAAAATATGAAGAAATATATAGTTCGCCACTTTTTAGCTTCCACGTCACACACCCTATATTACTCTCCATCTCTAAAATACGAAGCAATATATAGTTTTTCACTTTTTTAGCTTCCACATCATATTCTTCATTTTACTCTCCTCTAAAATATATATAGTAGAGAGTAATAGTAACCCTCTATATACAGTGCAACGCCTCGTGTACCTGAAGCTCGTGCCTCAGCTTTCGCCTTTCAGTACCTAAATCACTATTCACTATTTTCCTTGAATCACTATAGTTACTCAATGATGCTATTTGCTTAACTCTAAAGTCTAAACTAATGCTTATATTTCTGTACACCTACTATTCAACATATATGTAAGCTCCAAACCGCACGCTTAAAGGTCATCTATTCCGTCACATTTAGCGTAAATCAAATCAACAAAATCACCTGAGGCCGACGCATAGCAAGCCTAGTTCTCTCACTTATCTTCTGCCGCGTTTCTGCAATTATCTTCACGTTAGAAAAACGATAAGTATAACATTAATTCACCAAACACACAAAATATCAAATCAAACAACTACCTGGACTATGCTTAACCCCCTTATTCCAAGCTTCTTTCCCTTTATTAGCCTTAGAAATCCTCTTACGTCTCAACAACTCCTTTTCATCTTCAGTTGCAGATTTAGGTTTATCATCTTCAATTGCACATTTAGGTTTATCATCTTCAATTACAGACTTAGGTTTATCATCAACAGGCAATTGTTTTGCACTATCGGTTTCCTTATCAGTAGATACAGGTTCTAACGTAGCAACTGCCCTAATCATCATGCGACCACGAGATACCTGAATACCAGCGGTGAAATTGTGGCAATATCTCCTCCATCTGGCGGTTTTTGAGCTGCTAGATCGAAACGAAGCATGATGAATTGTGTGGAATCCAATGGAGTACAGGTGGTTGTTCGTGAATGGAGATTGGGGAGTGATGATGTCTAATAAAGGCATGAGGAGGTCATTCAGTCAGCAATTGGAGTCTGAGAGAGTTGTAATGAGTAAAAAGTTGGTGAAAGGTATGAGCAGGAAGGATTATTAGGGTTCAGGTTGAAGATGAAAAGAGCAGGGAAGGAAGATAGCCAGCCACACACACACCGGCGAAGCAGGAAGATAACGATATTTTGGTGTCAATTTTTTGTATTTTATTAAATCACATACGGGTTATATATTTCGTTTTAACCGAGTGCCATTGTTACTACGGATTTGTTTTTAGTTGTTCGGGTGTAAACTTTAGAGGAGGTTACGTATCTATGATTTATTTCAAGTTGTGCGTGTCAGTGTGTGTTGAAAATGTGTTGATGATATTTAAAGTTAAACATTTTGTGCATCAATTTCTCTCATGTGCATATATCTAAACAAAATGATGTGAGATTTGTCCTAATCACTTTTTTTCTTGCTATAGATTTCTAAAATAATAATTACATGAAACAATTGTAGCTAATATAGATATATCAAACCAATCTTATCTATAGGCATAGGCTAAAAAGGTTGTTTTCAGAGAAACCATCGACTCCAAAAATACAAGATAGCGTACGAACAAACATCCTAACACTAAAAATATATCAAATTACCAAATAACAAAAATTAGTGAAAGAGTAACCTGATAAGATAGAAACAAAGAAAATGAAAACATCATAAAGCATATAGGCATAAGTTCATGAAGACAATAACGTGCAAAGTCCAACTTAAGTATAAGAAAATCTAGGCCAAAAAAATAGAGGTAGGTTAGGCTATACAACCATCATCCCCTAAAAGTCCTTAACCTTAATTCTACGTCTCCACAAACTCTCCTATCTTGAATCATAATCTCGAAGAGGTGCAACTCTAGCAACTCGTATTTAATATGCTCATCCCAAGTCAATTTGGGTCTTCCTCTATTCCTCATCCTTTCTACAATGATGTATTCAATTGCTTTAACAGGCGCCTTCGTTTGTCTCCTCTTCACATGGCAGACCATTTCAGTGTTCCCCGTAACAACTCTAAAAAAGATCCCATAATAATCCGTAATCAAAAACCCCGAACACGTGCCGAAGAAAATTGAAAAGAGTAAAAAAAAATTATTGTCACGTGGCGCGACAAGACAATCTTGGACTTTCGCGTGGCGCAAGGATGCCGGATTCTCCGGATGCCACGTGTCGCCATGTGGCAAGCCTACATGGCTGACTAAGCACACCTAAGCCCTAGCCACCCTCGTCGCGTGGTGCGACCAGGCTATGTGTGCTCGATGCGTGGCGCGACGGTACCCTTTTTTCAGGTATAAATAGAGCAGTTCAAGGGCTGTCCCGTTGCTCACTTTTGATTCCAAAATCGATCTCTCCGACTCTTAAAACTCTGTTCCCGAATCCCTGTTCCGATACCCGTGTACAAAACCCTTGAAGGGGTATGGTCCCAAAAACCTTGCGCCAATCAAGGAAACCATACCCATTAATAACTGCTAAGAAAACTGCGCGCAGACTTCTTTTCCAAAATAAGATTTATTAGAACTTTGCGCCAAATCGCGCAAGGTTCAAAGTTAATCTTGAACATTCTCTTTGGATAAATGCTTCATTTAACTACCTTGCGCAGGCTCGCGCAAGGTTCAAAGTTAATCTTGAAAATTCTCTTTGGATAAATGCTTCATTTAACTACCTTGCGCGGGCTCGCGCAAGGTTCAAAGTTAATCTTGAATATTCTCTTTGGATAAATGCTTCATTTAACTACCTTGCGCGGGCTCGCGCAAGGTTCAAAGTTAACCTTGAACATTCTCGTTTGATAATGCTTCACTTAACTACCTTGCATGGGCTCGCGCAAGGTTCAAAGTTAACCTTGAACATTCTCGTTTGATAATGCTTCATGCACAAACCTTGCGCAGATATTTATATCAAAGCAAGTATCCACCAAACATTGCGCTAAGCAGCAAGGAGAAGAAGGAAGATCAGTTAACTAACTTGCGCTTCTCTCGCAAGGAAACAGTAAATCCTGGGAAACTTTCCCTTAGCAAAATCCTTGACTTGGTGCAGAAGCAAAGAGAATCTTTTCTGTTGTAACAGAATGTACACGTGATGAATAATAGATGGGTAACAATTGTGAAACCTTCTAGAAGCCATTAATACCCAATCGTGCAAGCATCTTTTCGGTTATAACCAATTGCCACATGGCAGCATCTGGACGGCTGAGGAAGATTACGGTGATGGCATGCTCACATTTATAAGATGTTGTGATCTCATGTTGACACGTGGCACCTCCCTAACCGCTGATGAGCTCACGATCCGTATGCACTAACGGATTGCCAACAAACATTAACGGAATAGCAGAAGATTCCGTTAAAGTTAACAATCTCTCCTTTTTGGCGCCAAACACCGGCTATAAATAAGTAACTTGGAGTTCAAGGAAATGTATTCACTCTCAATTACTCTCTCTCTTACAATACTTACTTCCGACTACCTGTACTTATTCTCACGCCGGAGGGTGGTCACGGAGAGAACCCCCCTTCTCCCCCTGGCGAGCTAACGGTGTTCTGTTTTGCAGGTTCAGCCGGAGTACTGTTTTATTCATCATCTATCGTGAAACCAAACGAAGGGTTAACCTTTTTATGCAAGCCCATTCCATAGATCTACTTAGATTCCGGTTTAGTTGATCTAAGGTTTCTTCATTGGCGCCTACCGATTTCAATTCTTTCTCATCTTTCGTTTTGTTTCACTTAGATCTGCAGCATCATGGCTGACGGATCATCTTTTCAAGGTCCTCGATCAGGGATTCGACGCGTTGTTGTCGGACCTCAGGTCGACGGACCAATAGTTGAGGATTCTTCCAGCGAAGCTAATGCTCAGTATGATCCTAATCATGCGAGTATTCCTGTAACGCCGGCGGCTCCTCAGGTTGATGTTATGTCGATTTTACCACCTGGAGAGACTCCATTATCGTGGTTATTCAAATCTCAAGCGACTCTAAACACTATGTATGCTCAGTTATGTGCCCAAACCGGAACTCCAGCTTTTCAAGCTCCGGTTAACGCTCCTCAGGTCCGTGCTTCGCCGGCACCTCGAGTTTTGATTTATAACACTCAAAGTCATGCTCGTTCCCCTTCGCACATGCCTGAAGATGGAACAGAAATGTATTCTAAAACCAGGAGTGATCCTGTTCATTCTGGTAATAGAAGGCAAGAAGACAACGTTCAGCGTCGCGTATCTGTCCACTCTCGTTTGGGCCCGCGGTCTTCGCAGAAACGGGACACCCAACACGATGAGCTTGATATAACCTATGAGGAAGGGGATAATGCAAGTATTTTCAATCGAATATCTGCAGATCATGCTAGTTACAGGCCAAAAGTACGTGCAGTATACATCCAGAAGCTGAGCATGATTACAATTTGGTGTATCGCCCAACCGAAGCAGCTGAACAATCAAAGTTTACCAGAGAGATAGCACTGGCTCCGTTGGAGCGAGCGAAATTACCATCCAACGTTGGAAAGTTTAACGGTTTGACCGATCCTGATGATCACAGGCGCCTCTTTACCGGTGCAGGGTTACTTGGGTGTTGGACATTGCCAATGTGGTGTCACCTATTTGTACAGACCCTTACCGGCGCTGTGCGCCTTTGGTTAGATAATTTGCCGGCATGTAAACTTTCCTCTTGGAATGACTTAAAAGAAAATTTCTTACACACTTTAGTCAGCAACGGCGATACGTGCGCGATTCCTCATATGTAATGAACATCTGGCGGAGGGACGATGAAAGCCTCGAAGATTTTATAACACGTTACAATAAAGAGGTGTTGGAGATTGGAGATGTCCATGAAGACCTTATACTCGCGCAGTTCAAGTATGCGGTAAGGTGTGACGAAATGATTAAAGTGTTGTCCGGTACAACTGGCCTTCCAAAAAACTGGGATAAACTCATGGCGGCAACCAAGGTCTACGCCCAGACTGAGCGCAACTTAAGTTCTAATAGGCCACCTCTACCTCAGAATCGTCCGCAAGACCTGAGTAGAGGTAGTCGCAAGTATAAGTGAAATTGGAAAGAGTCAAGTCAGAATTCATACTTTCCTTATTCACCAATTGATGCGCGAGCAACAATCAACAAGATAATAACTCAAAAAGCGATTAAGCATGAGAATAGGGAGTGTTAGTGGACTCCCTTAACGAAATTTCCGGCTGAGGTTCTCAGCACTGAGAATTATCAGTTCAAACAGCCGCAACCAATGAAATACAAAAAAGGGCAAGACCCAAATTTGTTCTGTGACTATCATAGAGACACAGGCCACACAACAGATAACTGCATCAGTCTGCGCACGGAGATTGAAAAAGCATTAAAGAGTGGGAAGCTTACACATCTAGTCCAGAATGTGCGCAAAGAGATTAAACAGATTACGCGCGAGAACGAAGGGCCTAGCAACAAGAAAATGAAACGGCACATTTCCATGATTCAAGGTGGATCATCGCGCAAGCGTAGCCTTTAACATTTTCAAACCAACACTTGGCGCGAACAGCAAGTCGTTTTTCCTATCGTTCCAGGAGGTCCTCAAGAAGACCGGCCAGTAGTTATCACCGGTATCTTTGGGAACTACCAAACAGACAATATGTTTATAGATCCGGGTAGTTCCATGGATATTATGTATGAGCAGTGCTTTAAACAGCTAGATCCGGAGGATAAGGCACACTTGGAACCAGTTGATTTTCCATTAACTGGGTTCTGCAATGAGGCCGTCTTTCCTCTAGGACAAATCCTTTTTCCTGTTACTTTATCTGATGGGAGGTGTTCTCGAACGAGTAACGTCAACTTCATGGTGATGCCGGCAAATTCCCGTCACGATGTACTATTGGGACGCCGCCGCAGCGTGATTTTAGTATGATTACCTCCGCTCCACACCCTGCTTGTGGTTTTTCCGACACCAAATGGTATAGCTATACTTTACGCGCGGAAAGAAATTATGTCAATTGAAGAACCAGTTACGAAGGCTATCAAGACATTGCCAAGTAACGAACCAGAAAAATGGGTACTCAACAATATGTATCCTGAGCAAACAATCTTGTTAGCGCCTGCAGTCAGTATTGAAATTCGCGCAAAGCTTAAACTACTGTTGTTTCGCAACAAAGACAGTTTCGCCTGGACACCTGCCGACATGGTCGGTGTCCCGCGCAAAGTTGCGGAACATTGTCTGAATGTATTTCCGTCAGCAGAAACAGTTGTGCAGAAAAAGCGCAGCCTCGGGTCAGAAAAGACAAAGGCGATGAACGAACAAGTCACCGAGTTATTAAATGCTGGTATTCTGCGCGAAGTCAAATACCAGACCTGGGTGGCAAACCCAGCCATGGTAAAGAAACATAATGGCGGATGACGGATGTGCGTAGATTTTAAAGATCTAAACAAGGCGTGTCCAAAAGATTGTTATTCTCTTCCTGAGATTGACAAAAAGGTTGACTCATTAGCTTCCTTTCGCTGGAAATGTTTTCTAGATTGTTATAAAGGTTATCATCAAGTCTTGATGAAGAAAGAGCGCAGCCTCGGGTCAGAAAAGACAAAGGCGATGAACGAACAAGTCACCGAGTTATTAAATGCTGGTATTCTGCGCGAAGTCAAATACCAGACCTGGGTGGCAAACCCAGCCATGGTAAAGAAACATAATGGCGGATGACGGATGTGCGTAGATTTTAAAGATCTAAACAAGGCGTGTCCAAAAGATTGTTATTCTCTTCCTGAGATTGACAAAAAGGTTGACTCATTAGCTTCCTTTCGCTGGAAATGTTTTCTAGATTGTTATAAAGGTTATCATCAAGTCTTGATGAAGAAAGAAGACGAGGATAAAACTGCTTTTCGCACGGAGAAAGACATTTTTTGTTATACCAAGATGCCTTTTGGTCTCCGCAATGCGGGAGCTACTTATCAAAGATTGATGGATACAGTTTTTGGAGATGATATCGGGAAAACGGTGGAAGTCTACATTGATGATTTGGTCATTATGAGTAAAACAGAAGACACTATGTTAGACAACATCCAACGAACTTTTGATTCTCTGCGAGAGGTAAATCTAAAGTTAAATCCAAGCAAATGCTCCTTCGGCATGGAGGAGGGAAATTTTTGGGTTTCATCGTCACCAAAGACGGTTTCAAAGTTAATCCTGAGAAGGTCGAGGCAATACAAAAAATGTCTTCTCATACTACCATCAAAGAGATGCAACGTTTGGCTGGAAGGTTAGCTGCGCTAAACCGCTTCCTCGCCAATCATGCTGCAAAGTCTTATCCATTTATTTGAACCTTGCGCAATTGTACGAAGAGCAAAGAGTTCGCGTGGACTCCTGAAGCTGATCAAGCTTTCCAGCAGATGAAAGATTGTTTAGTTCAACTTCCCACACTTACTGCTCCTCGTGAAAAAGAACCCATGGTCTTATATCTTGCTGCATCTGAGGTAGCAGTAGGTGTTGTCTTGTTGGTAGAATGCGAAGGGGTCCAGTCTCCAATTTATTATATCAGCAAGATGTTGAACGATCCAGAGACAAGGTATTCAATTATGGAGAAATTAGTTATAGCATTGGTCCATGCTTCGCGCAGGCTGCGGAGATACTTTTCAGGATATGTTATTACAGATTTAACAAATTTTCACATTGGCCAAGTCCTGACCAAACCAGATGTTTCTGGACGACTTGCGAAGTGGGCAATAGAATTGGGAGGTTATAACATCTGTTATAAACCTAGACCAGCTATCAAAGGCCAAGTTTTGACAGATTTCATCGCTGAAATTCCTGCTGATAAGCTTGAAGAATGCCAAGCAATTCAAAACCCAGTCCCAGTCATAGACAATAGAGCATGGACACTGTTTACAGATGGCGCATCAAACAGTGATGGAGCTGGAGCAGGTCTTCGATTAATGAGTCCAGAGGGAGCAGAATTCACATATACAATTCGGTTGGATTTTAAAAGCACCAACAACGAGGCCGAAGATGAAGCTTTCCTAGCAGGTTTACGCCTCGCTATCAAAATGGGTGCAACAAATTTAGAAGCCCATGTTGATTCATTACTAGTTGCTGAGCAAGTAATTGGAACGTACGATGCAAAGGGAGATATCATGGCTTTGTACTTGGCGCAAGCCAAGTCTCTTATAGCATAGTTTCAACAATTTAAAGTCACACACGTCAAGCGAAGCGAAAAAAACATGCTGACGCTTTAAGTAAACTCGCAGCAACTAGTTCCAAACATTTGGCGAAGGAAGTTCGCATCGAGGTTTTAAGTAATCCATCAGTCCCTCTCAGACAAGTGACAATGGTCGAAGTAGGAGATCCATCATGGATGTCTCCAATAATGATGTATTTGTTACATGGTTCTTTACCAGAAGATAAAGCGCAAGCACGTAAGTTACGATGCAAAGCCCTCAATTACGAAATGATTGACGGTATTCTGTACCGACGCTCTTACATGGGTCCTTCGCTCCGCTATGTTAACAAACATGACGCGCAATACCTGATCAGGGAGGTTCATGAGGGGCTATGTGGCATACATTCTGGGCCGCGCATGGTAGTAGCCAAAGTGAAAAGCGCAGGGTATTATTGGCCCGGAATGTACGTTGACGCGGTAAAGATCTTGCGCAAATGCATGTCCTGCCAAAGGCATGCCCCTAAAATGTTGCGCCCAAAGAATCCTTTGGTACCCGTCAACAGCTTGGCCATTTCAACAATGGGCCATTGATTTAGTGGGACTATTTCCGGATGCGCCCGGCGCAGTAAAGTTTATCATTGTTGCGGTCGATTACTTCACCAAATGGGTTGAAGCCAAACCTTTAGCTTCTACTACGCGATGGTAATTCGCAAATTCATCTGGGAATACATTATTTGCCGTTTTGGTCTGCCCATGCGCATTATTACAGACAACGGTCCAAATTTAATGGCTGAAGAATTGCAAACATGGATGACCGAAATGGGAATCCAACATGTTTTCGCTTCTGTTGCGCACCCACAAGCAAATGGTCAAGTTGAAAGCATAAACAAACAGTTGGTCGACGGTATCAAGGCCCGCCTTGGCACGGCACGACGGGGTGGGTTGACGAATTGCCTAGCATCTTGTGGGCACACCGAACTATGCCCAAGACTAGTACTGGAGAAACTCCTTTTAGCCTTGTGTACGGCACGGAATCTGTGATTCCTGCCGAAATTGGGTTACCATCTCCAAGAATGCTAGCTTTGGAAAAACAAGATAACGAAGAACAAAGGCGCATCGACCTATACTTATTGGAAGAACGACGAGAAAATGCAACGATTCGCGAAGCTAAATACAAGTCCCAGCTTGAATAGTATTACAACAAAAGGGTGCGCATCTGTTCCTTTTTGCCTGGTGACTTTGTTCTTCGCGATAATGAAGCGTCGAATGCCGAAAAACCGAGGAAGTTAGCCCCGCATGGGAAGGTCCGTACGTGATAAATGAAGTATTGGGAAAAGGCGTGTACACTCTGAAGCGTATGGACGGATCCAGCGTTCCTCGAACCTGGAACGCCCAGCAACTACGCCGATGTTATATGTAATCTCAGTCCTCTAAGCAACTTCTGAGCGTTGCGTAACGAGACTGCTTACTTTATTTTGTTATGTAATCTTAGTGGCAGCCATAGTTTTACGCTTTATCAGTGTCACACCCCGACCCGCAGCGGAAAAGGTGATCGGGGCATGATTGGGTTATCATCAAAGCTCATGACATTTATTATGCGTTTCATATTCATTTAATACAATTTAATGGAAATTTACAATAAATGTTACAACATGTTCTAACTATCAATCTAAGCGTCTTTGTTCTCTTCTAAGGCATTTCCTATGTTTTCTTTGCTTCAACCTGTTCACCTGTATCATGTGTAAAAAGGTTTTGGATCAACATAAAGTTGGCGAGTGAATCCTATGGAAAATCATTTGAACAAGTTTATTAAATTGGTTATGAAATATGTGCACAACCACTCATGAGTAAAAATAGATGTAAACTTATTCAACAATCATAAGATATTAAATAAAGCACACATGAACAATAATGGAACATTTAGAGGCACGCGTTGCTCAACTCGTCTCTCACGAGGAACTGATGGGCCTAATGAATGAATTGCATAAACATGATAATATGAATGACACAACTACAAACAATATAAACTCAATGATACACACATGAACAATAATGAATTGGTTTTGAGGCACGCGTTGTTCAACTCGTCTCCCGCGAGGAACTGATGGGCTTAATGAATGAATTTCATATAATTTGACAAACTGACATAAGTAATCACATCAATATAAACAATCTAAGTTTAGGTCACGACATGGTATGGCACAAATTTAAATAAACGAGTTAATTATTTGAGACACATGACACACCCCAAAACGTGTAATTTAAAAGGGGGAGTTGTAAGATTCACTCACAGTGGGTGCGTTCGGTTGATGATGTTGAATGCACGCGAAGTGGTTTTAACCACGAGTGAGATTAACCTAGATAAATATCATTATGGTTCGGTAAGTAAACGGATTTTATTAATCTATTTTAGTAGGATTGTTGGGTGTATTTTTGTGAGTTTAAGGCTATTTTCTAACCCTAAAAATGTTATTTTTAGGTATTTTTAATTGATTTTTAATTAAAATAATTAAATAAAAATAATAAAAAAATTTGACTTTTTCTGACCGTTGACTTTGACTTTGACCGTTGAATGACCGTTGACCGGTTCGAGTGCGAATATAAGTCCGCTGGGTGAGGCTCGAACCCGAGACCTCCCGTACGCGTGCACGCAGCTCTACCAACTGTGCTACGTGTCTAACCCGTCATATATCCGTTTTTAATTATATTTATATATTAATTATGTTAAAAAAAATCCTTTTATTTTAAAAACAATTTAAGTGAATCGGACGGTGCGCTCCACAGGTCTCGAACCCGGGACCTGTGGGTTATGATAACACACAGTCCACCGCTGGACTGTGTGTACAACTTGTTAACTTAACTGATTTTTGTTATACTTAAACACAAATTAATTATTTTCATTTCTGACTTATTTAAAAAGCTTAATAATTGTCCGGGTCGATGCAGAAGACCGGACTCGAACTCGTGCACTTTGATTAAACATACACACAGTCCACCACTAGACTGTGTGTCTAACTTGGTTATTATTCCGATTATTAATATACTTAACATATATATCAAATGAATCCGGTTCAGTTAACAAAAAAAACATTTTTATTTACGCAGCGTGTGTGGAACAGGATTCGAACTCGAGACCTTTGTGTGTTTATTGTGCACACAGTCCACCGCTGGACTGTGTGTCTAACCGAGTTATTTCTTGATTTAAATTATACTTATGAGTTACAGGTTCATCGTCTTCTTCGTCGGATTTTAACCAGAGTGACGACTGACTGGTTCGATGTGTTGATTCAGGTTTCTTTAGCGTTTTATGATTAATTACAGATGAGGTATAAGTAAAAAGAAAGGAAAATAGGCGTGAGGTATACCGACTAGCTTTCCTCTGTTTTCCGGCCGAACTCCGGCGACAGCAATAGGCTCCGGCGTCAGGTGTCTTGCAGCAGCGAGCCTTCAGAAAGTTTGAAAAAGGTATGGGTGACTTCGGTATAAGCTTAGGGGGTTCAATAAGGCTCGGAAATGGAGAACCCGGTTTTCCGGTGATGAGCAGAGATATTCCGGCGAGTGAGTTTTCGCCGAGAAAGGGTGTGGTTTTGAGCGAAAATGTTTGCAGAGGTTCGAGGTGGTTTTTATAGGGCAAATCGTCGATGAACTTGGTCTGATTTCCGACTGGATTCGTCGGTTATGAAAACTCCGGCGGTTATAACGGGACCCAGACGTCGGTTATAACCGATGTCTTAGTAAATGTATACGTTATAACGGAAGTTGTCGTTAAAACTTGCGAGATTGCCGGGATTTCCGACGACTGAACTTTTGGGCGCCGGTTTTGAATTCAGAAAGTCATGATATGAATTAAATGATTTCAATATTTCACAAGGAACATCATTGACGCAGTGGTTTGTGCGCGTGTGTTAAGTTTGTTTGTGAACCGGTTACTAACCCGGGTTCGAAACCCGGCAGAACTAAAATATTTTTATTTTGCGATTTTCAAAGTTTTTCAAAAACAACTTATATAATCCCGTATAATAATTGATTATGTATCGTTTAAAATTATTTTGGGCATTTAATTCGCAACGAAAATTTTAACTGACTGTTCGGTTGATAAACGGAGCGGGTTTGGTAAATCCGTTTTTTTCGGATGTTACAATCAGTATGAATAAAATACTCTGCCACTACTTACAGTCTTGTATATGTTCATTTACAAATGCATGCAATTCCATTGGATAAACAAAAACACAAACTCATGAGCCACAAGCTAACTCAATACTTACGCTCACACATGAGAAAAGAAATTGTTCATTTGTCTATCCTACACAAGTAATTGGTCCCATGCAAACATTGTAAAGCTAAAATATATTATATTCACATCCATAGTACTTGCGCAGCAGAAAATGTTACAAGTTATCACAAAGTAAAAATTACAAATTTCCTATTCTATGGATTTGGTTCCTGCCTGCTTCTTTGTTGAAGAAAAGATCTCCTTTAGTTTATCAACAAAGTCATCTTGCTGCAGCGCCGCATCCACAAGGTCCATAATTGGAATCTGCAAATGATCATATTTTTCTTTAGCAGCAGAATAAATGGGGCAGTATTTAGCCCATGCGTGGCAGCACGGCTCGTATCTCATTCGGTCTTCAGCGCATGTGCCACGTGCAAAGTTCACTCTCTATAGCCCTCGGCATGCCCGTCATTGTGCGCCGCCATCATCAATTCTGCCACTCTCTCATCCAACTCCGTAGAGTTAAGGATGGCATTTGCGATCTGTATACAAATACAATCAATATATGTTGCGACAATCAAACCAGACATGTATAAAGAAAAAGGAATATTACCTCCACAATCCCGTACTCCCGCAACCAGGTAAGCTGGTTCATGAGGGATTCGGTCAGGCTTTCTGCTGTAGCGCGAGCGACCTCCGTGTCGTTAAGTTTTTGTTCACCTTCAGTTAAACGGCGGATCAACTCGGCTTTCTCTGTTCGGTGAAGGTTGATATCTCTTTTCAAACTATTAACCTCATCTTGCAGCCGCGCCTGGTCAAATAGCATAGCAGTTAGATCATCAATTTCTTTATTCTTAAGAAGGAGAGTCATTTTGGTTGATACCTCATTCTGCTCGCTCCTTTCTCTGTGTGAGTGTGCCTCTTCTGCTGCCGCAACTGCATCAACTTTCTCTTTTTTAAGCTTCTCAATTTCATTGCGCAGAGATATCTTTTCTTTGTTATCACGATCACAAGCCTCCACAAAGCGCTTGCGCTCGTCCGCATATTGCGTAGCAGAGGCCTCACACTTGCGCTTCCACGACAGCGCAGACCACTCTTCGGTCTTCTTCTCCTCCTCAAACTGGGCCTTTTCAGCCTCAAAATCGACGAGCATCTTTAACTTCTTCTCTTTCTCGAGTTTGGCCTTCGCCTTATCAAGCTCAACCTCATCCCACTCCTTGTTCATGCTGCGCCATTCGCGCACAATCCTGTTTATTGTGGAAGAGGCAAGGGCAGACTCTTGCCCATATGACTCGTAAGTAGCCTCGTGGTCTTTTTCTTCCTGGCGCTTCACCTCCGCTGGCGGGAAGATGCCCTTATACCACTCCCTGCAGGAGTGCTAATCCATAAAAACATCACCCTGTTTAACTTTCCACACGGGCTGATAAATCGCAGAGGCCCGCCTCTGAGAATAAGAACGATAATAATAGTCCCCAGGCGTCTCCTCTGGGAGAATAGGCGACTCCTCCTCCGAACCTCAACAAACACAAAGCCTTCGCTTTGTGTTGAAGGTCCATTCCCTTGGATATCAACTTTGACGGTTCCGGCGCAGGGGAAGATATTTTTTCTTGTTGCGGAAGCAGTATCTCTCACCCCAGCATCTGTAGTTGTATCTTTAACCTGCTCGCCAGCAGGATTCTTAGCATCAAAATTTTTGGGCTCTTCTTCCGGAGCCACCTTCTCAATATTTTCCGGGACGATGGGGTCGGCATAAAAACAGGAGTTTATTGCCCCGCATCTCCCTCCTCAACGTTCTCAGGCCTGCACGACGATGGTATAGCATATGAGGTGGCCGGCTAGCCTTCACCATTTTCTCTGCAAAAGCATATTAACAAATACCAAGTATAAGATTCTATGCAACTTTTTTGACAGAAATGCGCAACAAACTAAATGTACCAGGTGAGAACTTCTTTGCAAAGGCATCCAGATTGCCTTTCTTGCCAATGCGCGGGCGCGCAACTTTTGTTGGCGCATGAGTTTTAGTTTCCGCCTCCTTCCTCTTCTTGGAAGTGCACTTCAACGCCTCTTCTGGGCTAGAAGGTATTTCCAAGGGATCATATGGGTTCGCAGCAGGAAGAGAGGAGGTGTCAATGGGTTATGGCTTCGGTTTCTTCAAACCTACAGGCGCAAGACCCTCCAGTGAGTCCGACACCACCACATAATTGCACCAAGAGTCATATACGGGACGCGTACCTTTCTTACCCTCAGCTTTCGCAGCAGCTGATGGCTTGGTTTTCTGATCTGGGTTGGAAGGGGGAGGCGCAGCAGCTGCAGCAGCAGTTGGTTTCTTCTTTGTCACACCTCGACCCGCAGCGGAATAGGTGATCGGGGCATGATTGGGTAACTCGAGAGCTTATGACTTGCTATTACTTGTTTTAAATATTCACTAATTCATATCAATGGTCTCACAATACAAATAATTCACATAAACAATTACAAACACAAGACGATGTTTATAACAAGTATATTGCACTAATTCGTTTCTTGTTAACTAAGGCTCATCCTATGTCCAATCTTCTCTTCGTACCTGTTCACTTGTATCATGTGTAAAAATGGTTTTGGGTCAACAAAGGTTGGCGAGTGAATCTAAGTTAAACATTAAACAATTTTTAAATTGGTTATTTCAATAAAAATGTGCATGGACCATATATGAGCATATGTATATATAATTAAATCACAAACCACATAATATTAACAATGAACACATGAACATGATGAATGATGAACATGAGATCAAGGCTCAATCAAACGGAGCCGATCTAATGAGGCACCTGATGCTCAACTCGTATCCCACGAGGAACTGGTGGGCCTTAAATGAATGATTACACTGAAATGATAAAATGTAACCACACATAACCACAACAAACAAATATACACATTAGATCACATAATATCAACAATGAACATATGAACATGATGAATGATGAACTTAAGATCAAGGCTCAATCAAACGGAGCCGATCTAATGAGGCACCTGATGCTCGACTCGTATCCCACGAGGAACTGATGGGTCTTAAATGAATGATTGCACTGAAATGATAAAATGTAACCACACATAACCACAACAAACAAATATACACATTAGATCACATAATGTCAACAATGAACATATGAACATGATAATGATGAACTTGGGATCAAGGTTCAATCAAACGGAGCCGATCTAATGAGGCACCTGATGCTCGACTCGTATCCCACGAGGAACTGATGGGCCTTAAATGAATGATTGCACTGAAATGATAAAAATGTAACCACACATAACCACCACAAACAATATACACATTAGATCACATAATGGTGGTAGCACATGTATTTGTATAAATAAAGTAAATTACGACATATGATACACCCCAAAACGTGAATAAAAAAAGAAATTTGTAAGGATTCACTCACAGTGTTTGCGTTTTTAATCCTTAGTGAAAAACCGCACGAGAATAAGGAGAAATCCAATTGATAAGCGTGATTTAAGCTAGACAAACGAATGCAACAAAAAAATAAACGTTATGCTAGGCATAGCTAAATGAACGAACATGATATGTTAGCCTCGTTGAGCCTAACGAGCCTCTACAAGGCTATGAAAAGCCTAAAGGCGAGCCTAAACTAGGCTACCTTAACGAGCCTAATGCTCCTTAACTAAGAACCTAAACTAAACTAATTAAACTAACAAAGCAATAAATAAATGAATACTAAAAAAATAAAAAAATAAAACAAAGAAAGGAAGATTACCTCGAAGAAGAACTTTACAAAATGAGAAGAGCTTGAAGGGCAGCACCTCCTCGTCGAAAGCGGAAATAAAAACTACTACACACCACACCCAAAGGGGTATTGTGCTTGTGGAGCCACCAAATTTGGTTATTTCAATTGTTTATACTCAAACTAGGAGTTGCAAGCTATAAAGAACCAAGCAAGGGTATTTATAGGTGTGAAATAGAGCACAAAATGGTGATTGGGGCGATGTGGGATAACTTTAAAACAAGATTTTCGCGTCTTTCAAATCAGCAACAAACACCAAACTTGTTTTCGCGATTCCCGCTTCGTTATAACTCCGTTTCGCGCATGGTTTTCGCCTACGTTCATTATTTTTAGAGTACTATCATATGGAAGAGAGTAATCCAACATCCATGGTGTCGAGAATTGGGCTTAAACCTTGGGTCTTGATGCGGGTCGAGGGTTATGTTCTAAAACTTGTGTTTGTGATTCTCGTTACGCTGGAGCTCAGTTTTATGCACCATTTGAACCTACTTGATCCTTAGTATACCAAGTATATCTTGGATCTTTGAATGGACCAGAATGATAGCTCAAGGATGGAGAAAAGTTAACAAGAAAGTCACCCGAAAGTCATCTTATGACAAAACTAAGAATACGACATGTAGAGCTTTTTACTTGTGATCATTTACATCTAAACTCTCCAAAACACAATGTCCTATCTTAAGGCATGTATATAATGAAGTTTGAATGATAAGAATGTTAGGATGTGATGTGTTAGGTATGTTCACGAGGTCTCCAAAGTTTTTTTATTAACTTAAGGAAAACCTTAGTTTTAGACCTTAAGATATAGAGGGTTGCTTCAAATTACATGTAAATGAATTTACAAGGTTGTCTAAAACATGTATAAGACTATAAATCACCAGATATGATAACATGTGTGATCAAAGCATAGAATCCAAGACATTTTATTGCTTAAACATTAAACAAAATTACTTGGAATATGAAAACGAATCGTGTTAACAAAAACAGGTCAGGTTTTAGGATTCATTCATTTTTTTTACGAATGTTACATTCTTCTTCTTCGAATCAGGGCCTACGCCCAAGTTTAGCAAATCACCTACATAATCAATCATATTGAGCAAAGGTTGCGCCATTAGTTATATTGCAATATTACTTAGAAAAAATGTTCAAGAGTAATATTGCAATATCAACTTAGGCTTTGTAAGAATTTATTTACCAGTCTTCGAAGATGGTTGCTCCCCCAGATCCTCCTTCTTGGGCAACTCAAAGTTCCCCAAGATTTGTGAGAACCAAGTTTCCTCACACTCAGCAATAGGCACGACGGCCATTTTCCTTTTCTCTCTCTTGAAAGAGACCAAGTAGAGCGGCGCAGCTACATAACAAACATTTTTGTATCAGTACATATCTATTAAAAGATATTGCTAGGAAGTTAAAAGGTTACGTACCAGTTCCATCTTCGGTATACACCGGTTTTTCCCGGCGTTCTTTCTTCCAAAAAATACTCATCCCGACAGCGATGAGGGCCCTCTCCGGCAAAACAATGGTTGGCACATCTTTAATATCTTGATACCACACCTCGTCGGCAGGTATGGGAAGGGTCTCCAGCTCGATCTCGTCACCGGCTCGGAATGTCATCTTCATCGGGATCACCGCCGCCTTTATGAAGAAGAACTTCTGCTTCCAGTCGTGGTAAGATTTGGGCGGCACTAACAGCAATCGTTTGGCTTACACACGTTGTTGAACGAATAAAAACCCAACGAACAGTGCAACGGATAGAAGACTCTAAATTTCTCAACCGTCGGTATGATCTGCATCGACCGGCAAACAAACTCAAAATGTCGGATCCTAACCATTCCCATCGGGCTCAACTGAGAAATATGAAGCTTGTAAAAACCAAGAATTTCCAGCAAGAAATGGGTCACCGGAAGCCTGAAGTTCCCTTTGGCAAAATAATCATAAAATAACGTGATGTTGCCGGCCGGCGCATCAGCCGCCGTGGCATTCGCCACCGAAAAACGCTTTCAAGTACGTAGCAAAAAGAAAGTTGGTAGCAAGATTATCGAAATCTTTCTTCGACCACTTTAACGTTGGCAAACTTGACGTCGACGGTATCTCAGCAGAACTTGCACCGGTGGCCATAACTCGAACTTTGAAGAACACTTAGAAAACTTTGAAGGTCGCCGGAAGATATGAACACAAGTTTCTCTCAAGATTTAATTTAGTGAGGAAGCAAATGGATCGTTGATCCCTTTATATACTAATTGCAATTAATGCACGATTTGAGTGTAGCGACTTTTGCGACAGTCACGTATCCCCAAGTAACCGCAGGGGCGAGTGGGGAACAGTAACCGCCCACGCGCGTGAGTGTCACCGAAATAGCATTAAATACCGTAAACATGTACTGTTGACAGCCTGTCAACAGTACCACCACGTCTCAAGAACGTGTGTCGTCACCAACTACACCATCCGGATAAGTGACACGTGTCTAAGTATATTTGAAATTCAAATACTTTTTCAAAATTCACTTACGACACGTCACCAAGATGCATAAAGCAACAAAAAGCTAGTCCTTACCTAGCGCATCACATTTATCTTAAGTCCAGTGCTCCACCTACTTTTTATTCTTACATAGGAGCAACACTGGACTGGGGGGACTTGAAGGGGTATGGTCCCAAAAACCTTGCGCCAATCAAGGAAACCATACCCATTAATAACTTCTAAGAAAACTGCGCGCAGACTTCTTTGCCAAAATAAGATTTATTAGAACTCTGCGCCAAATATTCAAGAGAGGAAATGATCGTATAACTACCTTGCGCGGGCTCGCGCAAGGTTCAAAGTTAATCTTGAACATTCTCTTTGGATAAATGCTTCATTTAACTACCTTGTGCGGGCTCGCGCAAGGTTCAAAGTTAATCTTGAAAATTCTCTTTGGATAAATGCTTCATTTAACTACCTTGCGCGGGCTCGCGCAAAGTTTAAAGTTAATCTTGAATATTCTCTTTGGATAAATGTTTCATTTAACTACCTTGCGCGGGTTCGCGCAAGGTTCAAAGTTAACCTTGAACATTCTCGTTTGATAATGCTTCATTTAACTACCTTGAGCGGGCTCGCGCAAGGTTCAAAGTTAACCTTGAACATTCTCGTTTGATAATGCTTCATGCACAAACCTTGCACAGATATTTATATCAAAGCAAGTATCCACCAAACGTTGTGCTAAGCCGCAAGGAGAAGAAGGAAGATCAGTTAACTAACTTGCGCTTCTCGCGCAAGGAAACAGTAAATCTTGGGAAACTTTCCCTTGGCAGAATCCTTGACTTGGTGCAGAAGCAAAGAGAATCTTTTCTGTTGTAACAGAATGTACACGTGGCGAATAATAGATGGGTAACAGCTGTGAAACCTTCTAGAAGCCATTAACACCCAATCGTGCACGCATCTTTTCGGTTATAACCAATTGCCACATGGCAGAATCTGGACGGCTGATGAAGATCACGGTGATGGCATGCTCACACTTATAAGATGTAGTGATCTCATGTTGACAGGTGGCACCTCCCTAACCGCTGATGAGCTCACGATCTGTGTGCACTAACGGATTGCCAACAAACATTAATGGAATAGTAGAAGATTCCGTTAAAGTTAACAATCTCTCCTTTTTAGCGCCAAACACCGCCTTTTTGGCGCCAAACACCGGCTATAAATAAGTAACTTGGAGATCAAGGAAAGGTATTCACTCTCAATTACTCTATCTCTTACAATAATTATTTCCGACTACCTGTACTTATTCTCACGCCGGAGGGTGGTCACGGAGAGACCCCCCTTCTCCCCGTGGCGAGCTAACGGTGTTCTGTTTTGCAGGTTCAGCCGGAGTACTGTTTTATTCATCATCTATCGTGAAACCAAACGAAGGGTCAACCCTTTTATGCAGAGCCCATTCCATAGATCTACTTAGATTCCGGTCTAGTTGATCTAGGGTTTCTTCAACCCTTATCATTGAAACGATACCTCTTCCGATTGATCTGAAACCCTAGCAACGAAAAGCTGAAGTTCTGTCTGAACAAGGTGATACTTTATACGTGGTTTCTTACACTCTTACATGCTACATTGTGTGTTTATTTAGGAACGATGAATTAAACCCAGGATGCTTAAAAACCCTAAATTTTGCAATGTGAGTCATTCTTTTTTATCAAATATTTTCAAAACCCTAAATGTTTTTCAATTGTTACTTACATTATAGTGATTAAGTCTTTGTATTCTTACTAGAAAAGTATTGTCAGTATGTGTCACACCCCAACCGATGGCGGAAACATCGGGGCGTGGCACTTTGTCTCATGAGAAATTCCATAACACTATTTAAGCGACAATATTTAAAAGTCACTATCCCATACTATCAACTTAGAATCCTAAAATAAGTTACAAAATACCAAGTAATCTCATAAAACAATTCAAGTTCGATATCCCCTAGATTTTATTACAATGCGTTTCTAAAAGTAATGTCCCAAGTCCAATTCAGCAAGAAGTCCTCAACCTGCCACATATGTTAAAATAAAACGTCAATACAATTAAGTAAAGGTGAGCATACAGGTTTGCGTACATAATAGATATAAAAGCGTTTAGCATACTCCGCATGACATACGTAAGATTTGTGAACTATGTATCTACTAGATTCAAGTAACCAACAAATCGCGATTGATCGAGACATGCAAACAAGTGTCCACATCCTAAAGAGAAAAAATAAACGAGAAATGAAAATGCGAGCCTTAACAACCCCGGGCCTCCGGGTGGCGGGTCAACCTCTAGTATACTATCATGTTAAGGGTGGCGTACAAGCAATCAAGTAACACATAAAATTCAGCAGATTTCACATATAGTCATGTAATAGCGGGATTTCGAATAAGAGTTTGAGTTGTGTGATGTGTTTTGATATACGAACATATGTGACACCCAAAAGTGTGTTTAAGCGTAAAGGGGTTCAAGTATACTCACAGTCGGTGCATTTTGAGAGAAGAGACGGGATCTGAGATGAGTTGAGGAGAGCGCCGGATCAGCCTTTTAGCGAACAAAAGTGCATCAGTCTTCCAAATTGCTGAAACGGTTAACGTTGAAGGAACAGCAGACAAGTTCGGGCGAACTTGTACCTTGGGGTACAAGTTCGGGCGAACTTGACTACCTAGACTTACTGGAGGTACAAGTTCGGGCGAACTTGACTACCCAGACTTACTGGGGTAAAAGTTCGGGCGAACTTGACTACCTAGACTTACTGGGGGTACAAGTTCGGGCGAACTTGACTACCTAGACTTACTGGAGGTACAAGTTCGGGCGAACTTGTCTGATTTCCTGGGAAATGAGACAAGCTCGGGCGAACTTGCCCTATTTGCTGAGGGATGATACAAGTTCAGGCGAACTTGTCCTGATTCCTTGGAATCAGTACAAATTCGGGCGAACTTGTGTACTTTTTGACAATATTGATCAAGTTCGGGCGAACTTGGTCACCAATTTGGTGACAAGTTCGACCGAACTTGATGTATTCTGAGCGAACTTGACTGTTTTGGTCACCAATTCGTGCGTTTTCGCATCGTTTGCTGATATCGAGTGTCCATCTCTCCAACCTAAGGCTACGGAGCAAAACCTAGGCTGAAGAGGTCTTTTCAGCAAGTTTTAGCCATTTTACAGAAACTCTGACTAATCCGGGTGAACTTGAAGGTTCGTACGGTTTAGTCCAGTTTGTGCAAAGTGACGATTTCGTCCCTGTTCTTCCGGATCTGAGATCTTGCTTGACAACGCCTCGTTCCACTTCTAAGTGAACAAAACATACGTCATTTAGTCTGAATATTGTGTAAAAATCGATGTTTAAAAGCTTTTACTTAGATCTAAGCATAGATCTAAGTGAAAAATAGAAGTTTTGCATAAAAAGATAAAGATTTTCGTAAACAGGGGAGTTTTGATGAAATCGAAGGTAAAACCTTGTGCAAAATCGTTGTAAAACGTTGTTGTTGTAAGAAAACGGGTTGATTCTTACTTAGAATACAAAGGGTTTCGGTTTGGGGAGCTCCGGGCGAACTTGCAGCAACTGCAAACGAAGAGAGGAGCTGAGTATCTATAGGTGAGGGCTGAAAGTGCGCTGAAATGATCAAGTTCGGGCGAACTTGCTACAAGTTCGAGCGAACTTGCTTGTTTTCCTGAGTTTTAAGGCAAGTCCGGGCAGACTTGTTGGATTTTGAAGTATTCTGGTGGCCTGATCAAGTTCGGGCGAACTTGTGATGCACAAGTTCGGCCGAACTTGACCTATTGACCAAGTTTTGTTCATTTATTTCGCGTTAGGAGTTCGTTTGGCGGTTTGGTTCATATTAGATAGTTATATTAAGCGTCTTAGCAAAGCATTAAGCGTTATATTACCATTGAATTGAGAGAGAGCGAGTTACGCGCGTGTGCGAGCGTTTTAGAGATATCAAACTATAAGATAAACTTATATAAAGCATAATTACACACAATTAACTGCGTTTTGCGATGCGATGGGATAAGCGATGCGATGGCACAAGTGTTTATTAAACAATAATACACTCGGCTCGTAAAGTAGCATATCTACTTGTGATTGCGTTGAATTAGCGATTAATAAGCGATTCAATGCGATATAGCTGTAATAAAACAAAATTTCATTAACATAACTTTCTCATAATCAAATCTCGGAGTACAAATTATTGAGATAAACAAAATATACGGAAAAAGGAATAAAATAAATAACAACGAAATTTCGAGTTGTTACAGTCTCCCATACTTTAGGAAATTTCGTCCCGAAATTAAAGTAGTGGCCGTAACACAGAGATGCGGATATTTAGCCTTCATGTCACTTTCCAATTTTCAAGTGAACTCGGTACCGCGTTTCCTTCCCATCGGACTTTCTCGATATGGATGCGAGAGCGCCGTAGTTTCTTGGTTTCTCGGTCCATGATTTCGACTGGTTTTTCCACGAAATGATAAGTCTCGTTTATTTGAAAGTCCTCGAGGGGGACGTGGAGATTTTTTTCAGCTAGGCATTTCTTGAGGTTCGACACGTGGAAAGTCGGATGTACGTTGTTAACTTCCGCCGGTAGTTCGAGTCGATAGACCACTTTGCCGATTCTTTCCAGAATCTTAAAGGGACCCACGTATCGTGGCGCTAGATTTCCTTTCTTTCCGAAATGGATCACTCATTTCCAAGGTGCAACCTTTAAGAGAACGTGATCTCCCACTTCAAATCATAGGGTCTTGCGGCGTTTATCGGCATAACTCTTTTGGCGACTCCGAGCTTTCAAGAGATTGTCTCTGATTTGGAGGATTTTCTCTGTCGTTTCTTGAATTAGCTCGGGACCGGTGATTTGTGCTTCTCCGATTTCGTGCCATGCAATAGGCGATCGACATTTTCTTCCATACAGTACCTCAAAAGGAGCCATTTGAATGCTAGTATGATAACTATTATTGTACGAGAATTCTATTAAAGGTAAATGCGTATCCCAATTACCATCGAAATCTATGATGCACGCACGAAGCATGTCTTCGAGGGTGCGGATCGTGCGCTCAGTCTGATCGTTGGTTTGAGGGTGAAAAGCGGTACTGAGATTTAGCATAGTACCGAGAGCGGATTGAAAAGTCTCCTAGAGACATGAGGTAAAGCGACCATCGCGGTCAGAGATGATGTCACGAGGCGTCCCATGTCGACATATGACTTCGTCGGTATAGATTCGTGCTAATCGTTCTACCTTAAAGTCTTCTCGTATGGCAATAAAGTGCGCTGACTTAGTAAGACGATCGACGATAACCCAAATGCTATCGTGACCAGAGGAGGTGCGAGGGAGTTTCGTTACGAAGTCCATGGTTATGCTCTCTCACTTCCACATCGGGATTTCGGGTTGTTCGAGCAAACCAGAGGGCCTTTGATGTTCGACTTTAACTTTCGAACAAGTTAAGCACTTTCAGACGTAAACGGCGATATCTTTTTTCATGCCCGGCCACCAGTACTTAGGATGAAGGTCCTGGTACATCTTGTCGGCTCCGGGATGAATGGAGTATCGAGATTTATGAGCTTCGGTCATTAGCAATTCACGAAGATTATCACGGCAAGGAATCAAAATACGATCGAGATAGTAATAAATACTGTTAGATTTAACAAGGAGCTGAGTTTCGGCACCACATTTCATTTCTTCTTCCAGAGTATTCTCATTAAAACAAACGAACTGGGCGGAGCGAATCATGATTTCGAGATCATTCAAAGCTTGAGAGTCATGAACACTATACACATAGCTTCGTCGACTAAGAGCATCGGCTACGACGTTTGCTTTGCCAGGATGGTAGCGTATCTCACAATCGTAGTCGTTGAGAAGTTCAACCCATCTGCGTTGGCGCATATTCAGTTCCTTTTGGTTAAAGATATGTTGTAAGCTCTTATGGTCGATGAAGACCGTACACTTAGTACCGTAAAGGTAGTGTCACCTTATCTTCAATGCAAAAACAACTGCACCGAGTTCGAGATCGTGGGTTGTGTAGTTTTTCTCGTGGATCTTGAGTTGTCGAGATGCATACGAGATAACCTTGTCTCGTTGCATAAGAACACAACCAAGACCAAGATTAGAGGCATCGCAATAAACAACGAAATCGCCGTTTTCGTTGGGAAGAGCGAGTACGGGAGCGTTGCATAGCATACGCTTGAGAGTTTTAAAAGCTTCCTCTTGTTTGGAATCCCAAACGAAAGTTTGTCCTTATGAGTTAAAGCGGTAAGCAGAACGGCGATTTTTGAAAAGTCGGCGATGAATCGATGGTAGTAACCCGCCAATCCAAGAAAGGAACGGATTCAGATGCATTCTTCGGCGTAATCCAACTCTTGGCAGCTTCAATCTTTGCAGGGTCGACGTGAATTCCCTGACTATTAACGATGTGGCCGAGAAATTGGACTTCTTCGAGCCAGAATTCACATTTTGAGAACTTAGCATAAAGGCGATTACCTTGGAGAAGTTCGAGGACTAAACAGAGATGGCGCGCGTGTTCGTCTCTCGACTTCGAGTAAATGAGGATGTCATCGATAAACACAATGACGAAACGATCTAAGAAAGCTTTACACACACGGTTCATCAAATACATGAAAACCGCGGATGCATTGGTAAGACCAAAAGGCATGACCACGAATTCGAAATGGCCATAACGAGTACGAAAGGCGGTTTTTAGAATATCTTCTTCCAACACGCGTAATTGATGATAGCTGGAACGTAGATCGATCTTAGAAAAACAAGTAGCACCTTGAAGCTGATCAAATAAGTCGTCGATCCGGGAAGAGGGTAGCGATTCTTTATCATGAGTTTGTTAAGTTCACGATAATCGATGCACATTCGGAACATCACATCTTTCTTTTTCACAAAAAGAACGGGTGCGCCCCAAGGTGAAGTGCTCGGACGTATGAAGCCTTTATCAAGAAGCTCTTGAAGTTGGCTTGATAGCTCGCGCATTTCGGATGGTGCGAGACGATAGGGAGCTTTAGCAACCGGAGTAGCACCGGGAATCAAATCGATACGGAATTCAACATCACGAGTAGGGGGTAAACCGGGTAGATCGTCGGGAAAAACTTTAGGAAATTCACAAACAACAGGTACATCTTTCTAGGTTTTCTTTCTTTCTCCGGGTTCACGATGTGGGCTAGAAAGGCAACACATTGCTTTCGCAGATGCTTACTCGCTTGAGTACATGACATAAGCATCAACTTTTTTGAGGGAGTTTCACCGTAAACATGGAGTTGATCACCGTTAGGGAGAGAAAAGCGAATCATTTTATCGAAGCAAACAACTTCAACATGATTTTCACGAGGAAAATCCATGCCTACTATGATATCGAAGCTACCTAATTGCATAGGTATGAGATTGATCGAGAAGATGTGGTTGTTGAGATCGAGAGTACAACCACGTAAGACGGAGTTAAAGGTAACTGTTCTTTCGGTGGCGACTTCCACATCGAAAGTCTTTGGGAGTTTAGCGCGTTTACATTTTAAAACCTTTTCGAATCCTAACGATATAAAACAATTATCGGCACCAGTATCAAATAACCAGGAATCATAAATACCATTGACAAGGAACATATCGTTGACAACATTGTTGTCGTTCTGAGTCTGGCGATGATTGAGATTGAAGGCTCGTCACGCGCATACTGTGGTTGTTGCTGCTGAGGTTGTGGTGGTGGTTGCTGCTGAGGCTGCGGCTCTTGCTTGACTGCTCTTGTTCGGGCAGACATTACTGAAGTGGTTTGGGTCACCACAAGTGTAGCAAGCACGGGCTTTCGGACTGGTGCTTGCTGCTGAAACTGTTGTTGGTTAGCATGAGGAGTACGAGGTGGAGCTAGTAGAGCTGGTGCTGCTGGGGCCTGAGGAGCTGGCTGACGAGGCCTGAACGGCAGCTGATAGTAAAATGGCCGTAATTGTTGCAGTTGGTGCAGAAACGGCAATTGCCTCCAACCGCATGGTGATAAGTGCATTTCGAGCACAGTGGATGAGGACCAGTATACGCACGCTTTGCTGGAGGTGCGTTTGGTGCGGTTGACTGAAGCGGCTGAGGGTTTGGCGGTGCGGTAAGTGCACAGTTCTTGCTCGGGTCTTCTCTCTTGCGACCACGGCGACTGGACTTTGACTCTCGAGACTGATCGGTAGGAGCACTCGGCCCAGTGATAGCTTGGTTGGCGACTTTGTCGTGGTTCTTGAAGTAATCAGCCTGAACCCTTTTGTCGTTGATTTCTATGGCGAGCTGATAAGTTTCCTCAACGGTGACAGGGCGCGCTACTTGAACAAAATCAGCGACGCAATCGGGTAAAGCATGCATGTCACACCCCAACCGATGGCGGAAGCATCGGGATGAGACGAACAAATCGTTCAAAAGCATCATAACACTATTGTGACAAAATGTTTAATTCAAATTTCATTAAAGACAGAGGTTCAATACAAAGTTTCAAATAAACGAACAAGCATAACAAATATTTAAAGTGTGTTCTAAAGCTTGTCCTAGCTTGATTTCTTCGCATCTTGACTTATCAACCTGCAACATGTATTAAAATATATCAACAAAACTATGTTGAGCGATTATACAAGTTTGGTACATATCATAGTAGATTAAAAAGACTCATATCCAACACGAAAACATATAACAAGTTTCGCCATGCTAGCTAACGCAGTCCAAGTGATAGCCCAAGTTTCCAATGCGTTAATAAAGCCTATCCCAAAGAATAACGGGAGGTAACAAGTTTCACTTAACAATACCCCAAAGACTAACGGGGAGGTGCATTACCCCGATAGCATATGCATAGTACTACCATTGTTAAGGCGGAATTACATACAAGGATTAAACGTTCACATAGCATCAAAGTCTCAAGTATCATAAGTTTCATGTTTTATGTTTAAATGGATAGAGTATGTTTCATATAAGTTTCAAGTGTCAAGTGTCTTGATATAGAATACATGTTGCACCCCAAAAGTGATAAAACAAAAAAAGGGATCGAGTATACTCACCTTAGGTTGCGTATTGTTTTTCTTGGAATTCGCACGAGTAAATGATGAATTAACGATCAAACAAGAACGTTTAACCTAGATGTAATTTAGCGGACTCCTTAATTATATGTTGATTTGAATAGTGTTATATTGCTATATGATATTTCTTATTTATAAGCAAACGTTCCAAATATTGGTAAATTATGCTTTAGGTATGGTTGTAATGATAAGTTAGAAATTTGGTAAACTTCCTATTAATAACAAAATCTAGAAATTAAGTGTTTTGTAATAATATTTGTAATAGTAATGTTAATAGTTATTAATAATGAAAAATAGTAATAATAACTTTACTAATCATAAATACTAATAATAATATTATTAATTCAAGATAATAGTGATTATAATGATAAGTAATAATAATAACTTAAATTAGTTAATAATGACAATAGATTGAAAATATTAAAATGTTTTTAAAACAATTTGGTCCAAGTTACTCGGCCCAAAAAGAATCCAGATCTGGCCCAACAGAACCCAACATTACTAGTCCAAAAATAAAAACGAAATTTTAAAAAGTGTGGCCCAACAACAAGCAACAGCAGTAACAGAAATCAGGGAAAGAACCGGGAAACGCGAGGAATTCGGCGGTAACTGGACTCGAACCTGAGTCTCCCGCATAAACGAAAACACACAACACCATTGGGCTACAGCCCATTTGGTGATAAATTCTTGCTTCTAAATAATTTAATCAATGTCAACAGGTCATCTTCTACATTAAAAAAAAACCCAAACATGCTTTCTGCTATTGATTG
Organism: Scalesia atractyloides; assembly: GCA_947069175.1. Classification (NCBI taxonomy): domain Eukaryota; kingdom Viridiplantae; phylum Streptophyta; class Magnoliopsida; order Asterales; family Asteraceae; genus Scalesia; species Scalesia atractyloides. The sequence goes on from CAMTDV010000017.1 coordinate 9,522,448, forward strand.
TGCACAATCGTTTATATATGATTAATCCATAACATTATATCAATAACAGATTAACTAACAATCTAAGAGGAAAAAACAAGAATCGGATTTAGAGGGTTATACCGAATCGAGGGTGTGTCCGACGAGTTTTCCGGCGACGGATGTTCTCCGGTTGTCTTCTTCGGCAACTCCCGCGGTGTTTCAGGTTTTCCGTCGAAAAGAGGTGAATGCGAGAGTGTGTGACGATGGGTGAGGTTTGAAGTATGTCGAGTATTTATAAGGTGTTTCGGGTTTCTCCGGTCGTCTTCTCCGTCAATCTCCGGCGTATTCGCAGGTTTCCGGCGGCTTGCTCTTGACACAGAAGAGTGTGAAGGAGATTGAGAGTGTTGAGGAGTGTGAGGTGAAAACGAAACGAGGAGTTGGGTGCGGTATTTATAAGGACTGTGAAACCGAATCAGGTCGGGAAAATGAAAAGAGTTCATGATTGATATAACTATGGGAGGGTTTAATAGGATCAATTACGAATAATCAGGTTCGGAAAATGGAAAGACACCCGTTGCTTGTCGATGACGATGATGAACACGCGTTTTGGCGCCAAACAAGGGAATCATGTTAAAATTTAAACAGCGCATAAATAGAATTAGGTTTCAATATAAATCCCTTTCAGGGTCACTAACCTAGTGGCTTGTGATTAATTGGTTAAGTTGTTGCTGTAGTCGAACCGGGTGATATCGCGGGTTCGAGTACCGGCCTCCCCATTCTTTTTGCGGTTTTCATAATTTGAAGTTTCAAGATATACAGGATTAGTCCCTGTACTTGTTATCAGCATATTAAGTTAATATGAGTTAACTAGGTTAGTTTATAAACCTGTTTATCTTAATCGAAACTTAACAAAGTTAACTTTATTTTAATAATTTGATAAAGCTTATTTAATTAAGCTTATTTAATTGCTGCTGACGGCATGGATCTCGCTGACGATCTAAGGAATGACTTTAGCCATTTGCTTGGCTACCAGTGAAGCGATGCGCTTATCAGCGTTGTTGCGCTGGAGATTCCTCCTGGTGTGAGATCTCATGGAAGACATCTACATGAAGGATTTGGATGAGATTCGATTATGATAGATTTATGTTTAAAAGTTATTATTTTATTATTATTATTATTATTATTATTATTATTATATTATTATTATTTATTTATTATTATACAGTTAAGGCACATATCCACATAAGCACATAATCACATAGGCACATAAGCACGTAAGCACATATTTTGCACGTATTCACAAGTTTCACATATATTCATCAGTAGACTCCAAATCTTATTCGAATATGCGTAGCGCGTACGAGATGCGAGATAATAGCGTAAATAGCGAGTAGAGCTGCGTATGAGAACATGCGCGTACGAGGGTTGAGCGTTTTAGTTTAGTTGGTGAATTAATTAGCGTTTTAGATTGCGAGAGTGGGCGAGTTGTGCATATATCGATGGAGTGTAAAAGCGATAAACCGAGAAATCAATATAGCGAGAAATCGAATAAACGTAAAATACATAAATCCAAACACATAATAATAAATAAACTCAATGATGCATAAAATCGTCGATTGCAGGCTTAAATCAATTGGGAGTGTCCTGGGTTTTGAGACAACGACTACCCAAAGTGATTCGAAGATTCTCTGAGTTCGGACACACGATTTGGCCTAACAAACAAATGCTCTCGCTGTACAACGGTTAACGACATTTATCCTTCCAGTTACAATGTGTTCCGAGTCATCGAAGTAATTGAGACTTTGGTGAGATTGAAAATCGAGGAGTGGAATTGGTTATTAAGATGCGGGTTTCACCCCTAACTTAACAACTTCATTCCTAGTTGTGGTTATGCTCACCGATCAAATCGGGAGTTCCACTAGATAGAAATGGAGATTCTCGTCGAGGTATGGATATCACTCCTAACTCAACGAAGATATCTCGTGCGAGCTATTGCGCGGAGTGAATGACCTTATAAGAGTTCTTGGTTTTCACACCTATTCTCGACTTGATCACTCGTTTTGTGTGATACGACCGTTCTTCGCGTGTATTGTGGCAGCTTTAGGAAAAGCATACGTAGTTTAAAAGTCCGAGCTTCAATGCCTTCGAAACGGACTTGTTTAGCTTTTGAGAGGGGACTGGCTAACTTCGGGCGAAATTGGTCAAGTTCGGGCGAACTTGATCAATTTGGGGCGAACTTGATCAATTTCGAGCGAACTTGCCCCAACTTCGGGCGAAGTTGTCTGTTCGTATAAGTTTCGGGCGTTTAATCGATGCGTAACAGTCTGGTTTGGTGTCCTAACTATAGACTAGGTCAAACATGACAGTTCTACCTAATTTTCCCTATAGTTATGGCTCTGATACCAATCTGTCACACCCCAACCGATGGCGGAAACATCGGGGCGTGGCACTAGGCGAACCAGATTGTCTCATGAGAAATTCCATAACACTATTTAAGCGACAATATTTAAAAGTCAATATCCCATACTATCAACATATAATCCTCAAATAAGTTACAAAATACCAAGTAATCTCATAAAACAATTCAAGTTCGATATCCCATAGATTTTATTACAATGCGTTTCTAAAAGTAATGTCCTAAGTCCAATTCAGCAAGAAGTCCTCAACCTGCCACATATGTTAAAATAAAACGTCAATACAATTAAGTAAAGGTGAGCATACAGGTTTGCGTACATAATAGATATAAAAGCGTTTAGCATACTCCGCATGACATACGTAAGAGTTGTGAACTATGTATCTACTAGATTCAAGTAAACCAACAAACCGCGATTGATCGAGGCATGCAAACAAGTAGTCCACATCCTAAAGAGAAAAAATAAATGAGAAATGAAAATGCGAGCCTTAACAACTCCGGGCCTCCGGGTGGCGGGTCAACCTCTAGTATACTATCATGTTAAGGGTGGCGTACAAGCAATCAAGTAACACATAAAATTCAGCAGATTTCACGTATAGTCATGTAATAGCGGGATTTCGAATAAGAGTTTGAGTTGTGTGATGTGTTTTGATATACGAACATATGTGACACCCAAAGGTGTGTTTAAGCGTAAAGGGGTTCAAGTATACTCACAGTCGGTGCGTTTTGAGAGAAGAGACGGGATCTGAGATGACTTGAGGAGAGCGCCAGATCAGCCTGTAAGCGAACAGAAGTGCATCAATCTTCGCAATTGCTGAAACGGTTAACGGTTGAAGGATCAACAGACAAGTTCGGGCGAACTTGACTACCTTGACTTACTGGAGGTACAAGTTCGGGCGAACTTGCTCTATTTGCTGAGGGATGATACAAGTTCGGGCGAACTTGTGTATTTTTTGACAATATTGATCAAGTTTTTGACAATATTGATCAAGTTCGAGCGAACTTGGTCACCAATCTGGTGACAAGTTCGAGCGGACTTGATGTATTCCGAGCGAACTTGACTGTTTTGGTCACCAATTCGTGCGTTTTCGCGTCGTTGCTGATGGAAATCGAGTGTCCATCCCTCCAACCTTAGGCTACTGAGCAAAACCGAGGCTGAAGAGTTCTTTTGGAGCGATTTTTAGCCATTTTACAGAAACTCGGACTACTCCGGGCGAACTTGAAGGTTCGTACGGTTTAGTCAAGTTTGGGAAAAGTGACATTTCGTCCCTGTGCTTCCGAATCTGAGATGTTATTTGACAACGCCTCGTTCCACTTCTAAGTGAACGAAACATACGTCATTTATGTCACACCCCGACCCGCAGCGGAATAAGAGTCGGGGCATAATTGGGTTATCACCAAAGCTCATGATATTTACTAATATGTTTCATATTTATTAAAGTCAAAATTACATTCCAAATAATCCAAACATGTCCATACAATACAAAGAAAATAACCAAACAAAATAATTCCAAGCTCTAAATCATTTTATTCTTCTAGTCCAATCCTATGTGTTTCTGGCTGCAGCTGGTTCACCTGTATCATGTGTAAAAATGGGGGTTTTTGGGTCAACATAAGTTGGCGAGTGAACCTTGTTAGATAAACATTTATTATTGATTTTATTGTTAGTTTATCAATGAAAAATTGTGCATAATCATAAATGAGCAAATGTAAATAATCAACAGTAGCAATTGCAATCACAACTATAACATACAATAACATATGATAGCATACATTAACACACCAACATCATACGATAAATAACATGAATGAAACTGTGCGATCAAGGCTCAATCAAACGTAGCCGATCGTATTGCATGTACTGAAAATGATAAATGTCTGTGTGATCAAGGCTCAATCAAACGGAGCCGATCGTATGTTGGCACGCCAGGTTCACGCTCATAATGTAATGGGGAACTTGCTCAACGCTCATAATGTAATGGGGAGTGGCGGCCTATGAAATTGCATGTACTGAAAATAATAAATTGAATCTAACAATAACCACACAAACAGTTGAAACAAACTGAATACACATGTTCATAATATGATGTATGCACAATTTATTTAAATATAATATATAGCAAGACACATGATACACCCCAAAACGTGATTAAAACGGGGAATTTGTAAAGATTCACTCACATTGGGTGCGTTTGATTGGAGATGGTGAGATGCGCACGAGTTGTAAGAGCGGAACAACGAGAATTAACTAACCTAAATAATAACGGAAAATATAGTAAATGAATGGATTTTATTAAGGATTTTAATAGAATTTTTAGATATATTTTTACGAGTTTAAGGCTATTTTCTATCTTTAAAACATTATTTTTAAGTATTTTTAATTGATTTTTAAATTAAATTAAATAAATAAAAAATATAAAAATATGTTGACTTTTTGGGTTGACCGTTGACTTTTGACTTTGACTTGTTTGACCGGTTTATTGTGTGACTGAAATGCGCTGGGTGAGGCTCGAACTCGTGACCTCCCGTACGCGTGCACGCAGCTCTACCAACTGAGCTACGTGTCTAACCCGAAATAATTCTGTTTTTAATTATACTTATATATTAACTCGATTTATCCAAAATCCTTTTATTTTCAAAAACATTTTAATTCGTCGAACCGGTGCCACTAACAGGTCTCGAACCCGGGACCTGTGCTTTAACGTTACACACAGTCCACCGCTGGACTGTGTGTCTAACTTGGTTAATATACAAATTTTATTATACTTAACAACTAACGGAGTTAACCCGGTTCAGTTTTAAACAAAAAGGCATTTTATTACTGCGAAGGTGCGTGTGTCAAGAATCGAACTCGGGACGTATGCGTGTTTTTGTTCGCACACAGTCCACCGCTGGACTGTGTGTCTAACCCGTTCAAAATACCAGTTTTAATTATTCTTATAATGTTATCGCAGTTCATCTTCTTCGTTAGATTTTACAGGCAGAAGATTACACCGCTATATCTTGTTTAGTTCGATAGATAAACATTGTACAAACTAATATGAAATGGCAGAAACGATAATTAGAAGTAAACATACCGATGAACGGTTTATTTCAGAATTCCGGCAAGGTGTCGGTCTCTGTTTTTGTGCACTTCAACTGAACAAGACAATTAACCGTTTTGATTAGCTAATCGTGGAATTGAAGTGATAAACAAACGTTAACAGAGTGTTTGAATGTCCTTACCGATTCACAGATGAAAATAAAGATTTCCAGAACTTTTCCGGCGAACTGGTATTATCCGATAGTAGCGTCTGAATTCGATTTCAAGTGAAAGGTTTGAGTTAGAAATAGCTTAACAATTGTTAGACTACGACGGTATTGAAGGAATTACCGTTTTGAGGAAGAATACGGTTTTCCGGCGAACTTGCAGAATTTTCCGGCGAGTAAAATAAACTTCTCCGGTGGACTGTAAAGTGTGCGGAAATGAAATTGGAGGTTTGTGGAATGTTTCTGAGTCGCGAGAAGGATGTTTGATTGCAGTAATTCGGATTATTGGATAACTTCGGTTATAAAACCCATCATCATCAGAATTTAAGTCAATTCAAGTCTGAATTGATTAGAATTGTCGGTGCATCGGTTATAAATCTGAATTCGCGATTATTTAAACGTTTTAGACGGTTGAATAGCCGATTTCGGTTTTCAGTTGGCGCAACCGGTTTATCTAGGTTTGTATATAAGACTTATTTGTTTCCTAGAGTTGACAGAAAACAAACAAGTGGCGGAGTGGTTATGCGTGTGAGTGTTAAATCTTTGATGTAACAACCCGGCTGACCCAATTTATTTTTAATCACTTTATTTATACTTTTTATCAATTCTAACTTTTAAGGTTTAGTTTGTTTATTAATTATGTATCATTAAAAATTAAAATAAGCATAAATAGGCAACGAACATTTATAACTTGATATTCGATTACAAATGGAGCGGGTTTGGTAAAACCCGTTTTCGACAAATGTTACAGTATCCCCTACTTTTAGGAATTTCGTCCCGAAATTTAAGTAGTAGAAGTAGTAGGAAAAAGATGCGGGTATTTTTCACGCATTGAGTCTTCACGTTCCCAAGTAAACTCAGGTCCCCGTTTCGACTCCCAGCGTACCCTAACAATTGGAATGCGACTCCGTCGTAGACGTTTCTCCCCGAAGTCCATGATCTCTACTGGTCTTTCAATAAAATGCATAGATTCATCAATCTGAATATCTTCCAGAGGAATGTGGAGGTTTTCGTCAGCGAGGCACTTCTTCAAGTTAGATACGTGGAATGTGGGATGAATCCTGTTGAGTTCTTCTTGTAGATCAAGCTTGTATGCTACAGGTCCTACTCTTTCGAGTATCTTGAAAGGTCCTACGTAGCGTGGTGCTAGCTTTCCTTTTTGACCAAAACGAACTACTCCCTTCCACGGTGATACTTTTAGAAGTACATGATCACCAATGTTAAACTCTAAAGGCTTCCGTCGTTTGTCTGCATAACTCTTTTGACGACTTTGGGCCGCTAGAAGATTGTTTTGAATTTGATGGATCTTGTATGTGGTTTCTTGAATCAATTCCGGACCAGTGATTTGAGTTTCCCCAATTTCGTGCCAACATACTGGAGATCGGCACTTACGACCATATAAGGCTTCAAAAGGTGCCATGCCGATGCTTGAATGATAGCTGTTGTTGTACGAAAATTCAACTAACGGGAGATGAGCGTCTTTCCCTTGAAGTCTATGACACATGCTCGAAGCATATCTTCAAGAGTTTGAATGGTGCGTTCAGATTGACCATCAGTTTGAGGGTGATAGGCGGTACTGAGATCTAATCGCGTACCCATAGCGGCTTGTACTGCTTGCCATGTTCGTGAAGTGAAACGACCATCACGATCAGAAATAATGCTTAACGGTACCCCATGTCGGCTTACGATTTCGCTGATATAAATACGAGCTAGCTTTTTGTTCTTGAAATCTTCGCGGATAGGAATAAAGTGAGCTGATTTTGTAAGTCGGTCAATTATTACCCATATAGTGTCATACCCACTAGAAGTGCGAGGTAACCCGGTAATGAAGTCCATGGTTATATTTTCCCACTTCCATACAGGTATTTCAGGTTGAACCAGAAGTCCTGAGGGTCTTTGGTGTTCAGCTTTCACCTTGGAACATGTAAGGCACTTAGAAACAAAAATAGCAATATCCTTTTTCATTCCAGGCCACCAATAGGTATATCGTAGGTCTTGATACATCTTATCGGCTCCTGGGTGTATAGAGTATCGCGTTTTGTGAGCTTCATTCATAAGAATTTCACGAAGATTGTTGTGGTCAGGAATCCAGATACGATCTAGGTAGTACAGAATACCGTCAGATTTAGTTTCAATTTTAAGTTTAGCTCCACAGGACATCTCCTTTCGTACATCATCTTCTGTTACTGAAACATGTTGGGCTTCTCGAATTTGATCTTTAATGTCAGTTATGATTTGCGAACATAGAAGACGAATGGAGTTCGCATAACCCTTTCGACTAAGTGCATCGGCCACCACATTTGCTTTGCCAGGGTGGTACCGAATTTCACAGTCGTAGTCATTTAGAAGTTCGACCCATCTTCGTTGCCTCATGTTTAACTCCTTTTGATTGAAGATATGTTGAGGACTCTTGTGGTCAGTGTATATTTCACACTTAGTACCATAGAGATAATGTCTCCATATCTTAAGAGCGAACACAACGGCTCCAAGTTCTAGGTCATGGGTGGTGTAGTTCTTCTCGTGCGTCTTGAGTTGTCTCGAAGCATAAGCTATAACTTTTCCTCTTTGCATTAGAACGCAGCCTAATCCTTGTCCTGACGTGTCGCAATAGACCACGAAATCATCACAACCTTCAGGAAGAGTGAGGATTGGTGCATCACAGAGTTTTTGTTTAAGGGTTTGGAAGGCTTCTTCTTGCTTGGGTCCCCATATGAAAGGTTTTCCCTTATGAGTTAAAGCCGTGAGTGGTACAGCAATGCGAGAGAAGTTTGAAATGAAACGACGATAATAACCAGCCAAACCAAGAAAAGATCTTACTTCAGTTGGTGTACGTGGAGCTTGCCATTCTTGTACCGCTTTGATCTTTGAGGGGTCGACATGTATTCCCTTGTCATTGACTACATGTCCGAGGAATTGCACCTCTTTTAACCAGAATTCGCATTTGGAGAATTTGGCGTAAAGCTTTTCATTCTCTAGAAGTGTAAGGATGAGTTAAAGATGACGCTCATGATCAGTTTTAGATTTTGAATAAATAAGAATGTCGTCGATGAAGACTATAACAAATCGATCAAGATAAGGTTTGCAGACTCTGTTCATTAGGTCCATGAAGACTGCTGGAGCGTTGGTTAAACCAAATGGCATGACCATGAATTCATAATGACCATAACGAGTTCGGAATGCGGCCTTTGGGACGTCTTCTTCATGTACCCTAAGTTGATGATAACCAGATCGAAGGTCGATTTTTGAAAAGCAGCTGACACCTTGAAGTTGGTCAAGAAGATCATCAATGCGAGGTAATGGATAGCGATTCTTGATTGTTAATTTGTTGAGCTCTCTGTAGTCGATGCACATACAAAACGATCCATCTTTCTTCTTTACAAAAAGGACAGGTGCACCCCAAGGCGATGAGCTAGGATGTATGAATCCCTTGTCAGTCAACTCTTGTAATTGACTGGCTAGCTCTTGCATTTCAGAGGGGGCTAACCTATAAGGAGACTTTGCAACTGGTGTAGCACCAGGTATAAGATCAATACGGAATTCGACTTCTCTAACTGGAGGAAGTCCTAAAATGTCGTCAGGAAAAACTTGCGGGAAAACTTTTACTACTGGAATGTCTTCAAGTTTCTTCTCCATGGTTCCCTTTTTGATGATATGAGCTAAAAACGCGACATAATTCTTGCGAAGATATTTTTGAGCTTGAAGACAAGACATTAAGCTGAGCCCTTTCGACGAGGTTTCTCCAAAGATTCGAAGAGTCTGACCGTTTGAAAGAGGAATACGTATAAACTTTTCGCGACATACAACTTCTGCCTGATGTTGACTGAGCCAGTCCATACCAATTATGATATCAAAACTTCCCAGCTTCATAGGAATAAGGTCAACTGAGAAGTCGTGGTCGTTTAAGGTGAGTGTACAGTTGCGTATAATAGAGTTTAATGAGACCGGTTTCCCGTCTGCAACTTCTACCGTTATGGATTCCATGAGCTTATCACGATTTTGGTTTAGGATAGGTTCAAATTCTAAGGACACAAAACTTTTATCCGTGCCAGTATCAAACAACATGGATGCATATCTACCATTTATAAGGAACGTACCGTTAACCACATTGCCGTCAGCTCTAGCCTGATTAGCTTTGATATTGAAAGCTCTTCCTCTTGCAAGTGGAGGAGCTTGGTTCGCTTGATTCACCGGGTTGGCTTGGGCCTGAGCATGAATAATGTTTACCAACCTTGGACACGTGTTTCTGAAATGGCTTGGGTCTCCGCAATTGTAGCAAGCCCGCATAGGTTGACCCATAGGATAATTGGGTTGGTAATATGTTTGGGCTAAATGTTGGGCGGGTGGATATAGTAGGGGTTGTTGGGCTTGACCCATTATTTGTTGGTGGGTTTGGGTTGAAGGCTGGTGGCGGTTCGTTCGCTGAGGCATGCGGCAGGTTTGAACAGTATGACCTGCGCGACCACAGCCGGTGCAATGTTGGCAAGGATAATCAGGAGAATGGTGATATTGGCAACGGTTTCATTTTAGTAATGGGCCAGAGTATGGTCTTTTGTATGGTGCAGGTGAAGGGGCAACTTGGGTAATGGGTGCAGCAGGAATAGGGAGGTTAGTTTGTGTAACGTCGAAGTTTCTGGTGTTGCGCTTCCTCTTGTTAGCAAACTTAGAGAGGAGATGGAATGGTTTGAAGTTTGACCCGCAACAGGGGCTTTCTTTTTCTCTTCTTTAAACTTTCCGTTGCGAATTCGATTCTCGGTCAGTTCAGTCGCTAGCTCCATAGCAGCTTCAAGTGTTACCGGTGAAATGCTGAGAACTGAATCTTGAATTTTCGAGGGAAGTCCTCGAATATAATGTTCGATCAAACGATAAGTTGGGGTAAACAAATTAGGAACCATTTGGTTCAACTCTAAGAACCTCTTGTTATAGGTGGTGTGATCTCCCTCCTTCTGCTTTAAAGAATGAAATTCGTCCTCCAACTTTTTAATTTTACTCCTAGGACAGAAACGCCTAGTCATGATTTCCCTTAATTCCTCCCAAGTTAAGGCCATTGCATCATCAATTCCCCTCTTCCCTTTTTCAGTATTCCACCAGGTGAGAGCGACCCCAAATAGTCTCCCGGTGGCGTATCGAACCTTGCGATCCTCAGGACAATCGCAGTTGAGGAAGGTGTTTTCCATTTCCTCAAACCAATGTAGGAGAGCAGTGACACCTTCGGTCCCTTCAAATTTAGGAGGATCACAAGACTTGAAATGTTTGTATGAGCACTTGCTGGTAGGAGGGTTGTCGATGTTCTGGTTATGTTGTTGGGGAGGATTAGTGGGATTTGTGGCGAGAGCTTGTTGTACTTGGACCACAATGTCAGGCAGTATCGTGGCCATTTATTTCGCGATTTGTGTGGCCAAGCGTTCGTGAGACCTTCCTGATCTTTTACCCCCTCGTTGTTGTCTGGACGACATCTACAGGAACATACATAAGAAGATTGTGAGTTTATGGAGTCTTTTTAGGTGTCATGTGTCTTTAAGAAAAATGAAAATAACATAAATATCAATAATGCAACTACATCCATAGGATGTCTTGGGTTTGCTCATGTTGGGCCTCAAATGTCCCCCATACCTTCACCTGTATAGTCATGTGGGCCCCCATGACTATTGGCTTGGTAGGATTCACATTAGTATTGGCGATTTAACACTCGCATCACCCGAATGCAAACCACAAAATATGTTCACGAGATGTATGGTCGGAATGTGTCCAGGTGTAGACACAATGACAACTCAAAGTGGGGTTAGCTCACATGACGTTTGGTATAGCATGCTTTGGCCTAATAGGTACTTCGTACTCTCATCGTTAGTCCCCAGGTAGGCAAATTGGTCCTTTATTTTGGATTTATACGAATGCCAGCCTAGACAGGACGTTCCGACTACCGGTACTGGTACCCTTCCAGTTACTACATGCCCGTCATGAGAACTCACTTTGATGAGATTTGAAAACACAAAAATCATTGTAAAAGCAATCATGATGTGGTGTGTGCTTTCACGGATATGATATGTTATGAGAATATGATTCATGATAGGCATTATATGATAATATATAGTTATGAACATGCTTGCATAACATTGAATGTAACATTTAACATAAAACATATAAATATCATGAAATTTGGCATGTAACACACAAAAATCTTAAAAATTTCTAATCAACTATAGTATAGGCTCTAAAGGGTCTAATAACCTATCCTATATCCTTATAGTCATGGCTCTGATACCAATCTGTCACACCCCGACCCGCAGCGGAATAAGAGTCGGGGCATAATTGGGTTTTCACCAAAGCTCATGATATTTACTAATATGTTTCATATTTATTAAAGTCAAAATTACATTCCAAATAATCCAAACATGTCCATACAATACAAAGAAAATAACCAAACAAAATAATTCCAAGCTCTAAATCATTTTATTCTTCTAGTCCAATCCTATGTGTTTCTGGCTGCAGCTGGTTCACCTGTATCATGTGTAAAAATGGGGGTTTTTGGGTCAACATAAGTTGGCGAGTGAACCTTGTTAGATAAACATTTATTATTGATTTTCTTGTTAGTTTATCAATGAAAAATTGTGCATAATCATAAATGAGCAAATGTAAATAATCAAGCAGTAGCAATTGCAATCACAACTATAACATACAATAACATATGATAGCATACATTAACATACCAACATCATACGATAAATAACATGAATGAAACTGTGCGATCAAGGCTCAATCAAACGTAGCCGATCGTATTGCATGTACTGAAAATGATAAATGTCTGTGCGATCAAGGCTCAATCAAACGGAGCCGATCGTATGTTGGCACGCCAGGTTCACGCTCATAATGTAATGGGGAACTTGCTCAACGCTCATAATGTAATGGGGAGCGGCGGCCTATGAAATTGCATGTACTGAAAATAATAAATTGAATCTAACAATAACCACACAAACAGTTGAAACAAACTGAATACACATGTTCATGATATGATGTATGCACAATGATTTAAATATAATATATAGCAAGACACATGATACACCCCAAAACGTGATTAAAACGGGGAATTTGTAAAGATTCACTCACATTGGGTGCGTTTGATTGGAGATGGTGAGATGGGCACGAGTTGTAAGAGCGGAACAACGAGAATTAACTAACCTAAATAATAACGGAAAAATAGTAAATGAATGGATTTTATTAAGGATTTTAATAGAATTTTTAGATATATTTTTACGAGTTTAAGGCTATTTTCTATCTTTAAAACATTATTTTTAAGTATTTTTAATTGATTTTTAAATTTAATTAAATAAATAAAAAATATAAAAATATGTTGACTTTTTGGGTTGACCGTTGACTTTTTGACTTTGACTTGTTTGACCGGTTTATTGTGTGACTGAAATGCGCTGGGTGAGGCTCGAACTCGTGACCTCCCGTACGCGTGCACGCAGCTCTACCAACTGAGCTACGTGTCTAACCCGAAATAATTCTGTTTTTAATTATACTTATATATTAACTCGATTTATCCAAAATCCTTTTATTTTCAAAAACATTTTAATTCGTCGAACCGGTGCCACTAACAGGTCTCGAACCCGGGACCTGTGCTTTAACGTTACACACAGTCCACCCGCTGGACTGTGTGTCTAACTTGGTTAATATACAAATTTTATTATACTTAACAACTAACGGAGTTAACCCGGGTTCAGTTTTAAACAAAAAGGCATTTTATTACTGCGAAGGTGCGTGTGTCAAGAATCGAACTCGGGACGTATGCGTGTTTTTGTTCGCACACAGTCCACCGCTGGACTGTGTGTCTAACCCGTTCAAAATACCAGTTTTAATTATTCTTATAATATTATCGCAGTTCATCTTCTTCGTTAGATTTTACATGCAGAAGATTACACCGTTATATCTTGTTTAGTTTGTAACATCCGTCAAAAACGGATTTACCAAACCCGCTCCGTTTATCAACCGAACAGTCAGTCAAAAATTTCGTTGCGAATTAAATGCCCAAAATATTTTTAAACGATCCGTAATCAATTATTATACAAGAATATATATTTAGTTTTTGAAAAACTGTCAAAAATCGCAAAATAAAAATGATTTGCTTCTGCCGGGTTTCGAACCCGGGTCTGTACCGATTCCGGAAACAAACTTAACTCACACACACAAACCACTGCGCCGCGGATTTTGTTTGTTATATATTGAGCACACAATTTCAATTTCAGTACATTCAATACGTTCGGCTCCGTTTGATTGAGCCTTGAGCGCACATCCATTTCATTTTCAGTACATGTAATACGATCGGCTCCGTTCGATTGAGCCTTGATCGCACAGATATATTTCATTTCAGTATTTTATGTTTGTTGTATTGGTTGTAGAGTTATAGGACTAATCATAATTCACTGATAAAACCAATGAAAATTTGACAAGAATATGGTGGATACGCCGCTGGTACTTCCTATATATAAGTATTCTTGTCAAAGGATCAGAGGCATTATCGGACGGTTATGAGAAGTTCTATGTAGGATTTATTAGTTTCTTGGTAACCAATCATAACTTGTGGATAAAACTAATGAAAATTTGGCAAGAATATGGTGGATACGCCGCTGGTACTTCCTATATATAAGTATTCTTGCCAAAGGATCAGAGGCATTATCAGGCGGTTATGGGAAGTTCCATGTAGGATTTAGTATTGCCTTGGTTGGAATTTGTGTTACATCTATATCATCATGTTATTTAAAGAGATTGGATTGTGATCCATTTCTACATAAACTAACCTCTCCATCATAACAAACGAGAGAGGAACTTCCATCATTCAAACATATATGCTATCAGAATGTGGATTCAAATATTTGATGTTGTGTTTACTCATGTTCAAATGTTTGCTGATGTGTTTATTCATGTTCAAACATTTGCTGATGTGTTTATTCATGTTCAAATATTTGCTGATGTGTTTATTCATGTTCGAATATGAGCTGTTGTGTTTACCTATGCTCAAATATCAGCTGTTGTGTTTTTATTTATGTTCCATAAAGGTTGTAGTGTTAGAAGTTTGGCCTTAGGATATAACCATACTTTCCCAAACGTATCTAAACTCTTATGCATGATATCATTTTTAGCAAATCATTTCTGCTTATCAATACTTATACAGTAGGCAACAAAAAGCGATTCCTGAATAGGGTACTTAACCCTTACAAGGAACGTTACCGCCTCGAACAAAAAAAAAAAACTTAAGCCCTTATTTTATTAAGCATACAACTGTCAAACAAAACACCATCATTCTGTTAGTCAAATATATCAAAATTTAAATTTCGGGACGAAATTTCTAAAAAGCAGGGGATACTGTAACATCCGTAAAAAACGGATTTACCAAACCCGCTCCGTTTATCAACCGAACAGTCAGTCAAAAATTTCGTTGCGAATTAAATGCCCAAAATATTTTTAAACGATCCGTAATCAATTATTATACAAGAATATATATTTAGTTTTTGAAAAACTGTCAAAAATCGCAAAATAAAAATGATTTGCTTCTGCCGGGTTTCGAACCCGGGTCTGTACCGATTCCGGAAACAAACTTAACTCACACACACAAACCACTGCGCCGCGGATTTTGTTTGTTATATATTGAAATCATTTAATTGATAAAGTGTCGTTACGAATTCAAAACCGGCGCCCAAACGGTTCAGTCGTCGGAATCCCGGAAATCTCGCGAGTTTTAACACCACTTTCAGTTATAACGTAAACCATTAACAATACATCGGTTATAACCGATGTTTAAAGTCCGCGACCAAAATCATAACCGCCGGAAAATTTAAATAAACGAACACAGTCGGAAATCAGACCAGATTCTTCAACGTTTTGCCTTATAAATTGACCCACAACCGACGACAAACCTTTTCGCTCAAAACCACACTCTTCCTCGGCGTAATTCCACTCGCCGGAACTTTTCTGTTCGTCGCCGGAAAACCGACTTCCCCATTGCCGAGCCTTGCTGAGCCTCTGAAGCTTATACCGGAGATACCTATACTCTTTCCAAGCTTTCCGGAGACTTGCTGCTGCAAGACACCTGACGCCGGAGTTGAATTCTGTCGCCGGAGTTTCTGCCGGAAAACAGAGGGTCCAGTCGGTATACCTCTTTCGCTTATTTTCTTTATCTTTTCACCTTTATCTTACCTTAATGGACTGTAAAACACTAATAAACTGATAAAAATCTTGAACCAGTCGATTTCCGATTTCTGGTTCAAACTTGGCAAGGAAGACGATGTTTTTATGTATCATATAAGTATAATATAAATCATGAAATTAATCGGGTTAGACACACAGTCCAGCGGTGGACTGTGTGCACATATAAAACGCAAAACGTCTCAAGTTCGATTCCCGTCTCACACACGCTGCCATAATAAAAATCATTTTTTTTGTTAAACCGAACCGGGTCGCCACAGTTATATGTTAAGTATATTAATAATCGGAATAATAACCAAGTTAGACACACAGTCCAGCGGTGGACTGTGTGTTTGTTTATATCACAGGTCACGAGTTCGAGTCCGGTCTTCAGCACCGACTCGGACAATTAGCTTTTCTTTTTAAATAAGGCAGAAAAGGAAATAACTAATTAGTATTTAAGTATAATAAAAATCGAATGATATAACATGTTGAACACACAGTCCAGCGGTGGACTGTGTGTTGGATTAAACCACAGGTCCCGGGTTCGAGACCTGTGGAGTGCATGACCGTTTCGCTTAAAATGTTTTTAAAATAAAATGAATTTCGGTTTAATTTAATTAATATATATATATAATTAAAATCAGATATATAACGGGTTAGACACGTAGCTCAGTTGGTAGAGCTGCGTGCACGCGTACGAGAGGTCTCGGGTTCGAGCCTCACTCAGCGCACAATAATATGCCATCGAACCGGTCAACGGTCAACGGGCCGGTCAACTGTCAGAAAAAAATAAATTTTTTTATTATTTTTATTTAATTATTTTAATTAAAAATCAATTATAAATATTTAAAAATAACATTTTTAAGGTTAGAAAATAGCCTCAAACTCACAAAAATACACCCAACAATCCTACTAAAATAGTTTAATAAAATCCGTTTACTTACCAAACCATAATGCGATTTATCTAGGTTAAATCTCACTCGTGGTTAAAACCACTTCGCGTGCATTCAACGTCATCAACCGAACGCACCCACTGTGAGTGAATCTTACAACTTCCCCTTTTTAAATTACACGTTTTGGGGTGTGTCATGTGTTATGAAAATAATCAATTTATTTATTTAAACTCGTGCCATACCACATCATGACTTAAACTTAGATTGTTTTTATTGTTGTGATTTACTTATTTCCATTTGTCATATTATATGAAACTCATACATTAAGCCCATCAGTTCCTCGTGGAAGACGAGTTGAACAACGCGTGCTACAAATCAAATTCATTATTGTTTATGTGTATATCATTGAGTTTGTATTGTTTGTAGTTGTGTCATTCATATTATCATGGTTATGCAATTCATTCATTAGGCCCCTCAGTTCCTCGTGAGAGACGAGTTGAGCATCGCGTGCCTTTAATTGTTCCATTATTGTTCATGAGTGTTTCATTTAACATCTTATGATTGTTGATTAAGTTACATCTATTTTTACTCATGTTTGGTTGTGCACATATTTCATAATCAAGTTAAATAAATTGTTCAAATGTTTTCCATAGGATTCACTCGCCAACATTATGTTGATCCAAAAACCCTTTTACACATGATACAGGTGAACAGGTTGAAGCAAGGAAAACATAGGATATGCCTTAGAAGAGAATCAAGAAGTTTAGATTGTTAGTTAGAACAGTTGTAACCTTTATTGTAAATTTCCATTTAATTTGTATTAATGAATATGAATCGCTTAATAAATGTCATGAGCTTTGATGATAACCCAATCATGCCCCGATCACCTTATCCGCTGCGGGTCGGGGTGTGACAGATTGGTATCAGAGCCATGACTATAGGGATATAGGATAGGTTATTAGACCCTTAGAGCCTATACTATAGTCTGCCTAAATTTTTAATTGATTAGGTGGTTACATACAAACTTGTGATATTTATTTGTTTCATATTTGTTTACATTTCAGTCAAACATACATGCTTATATACATATTCATCATACATATATACATATTCATTATACATATATCGATGTTCATGTATTCAATTTATTTTCATACTCTCATTATCCAAAGATTTTGTGCAATTTTCAAATCTCATCAAAGTAAGTTCTGCGACGGGCATGTAGTAACTGGAAGGGTACAAGTACCGGTAGTCGGAACGTCCTGTCTAGGCTGGCATTCGTATAAATCCAATATAACGGACCAGTTTGCCTACCTGGGGACCAACGATGAGAGTACGAAGGACCTATTAGGCCAAAGCATGCCACACCAAACGTCGTTCGAACTAACCCTACTTTGAGGTGTCACCGTGTCTACACCTGGACACATTCCGAACATCACACGTTGTATACATACTTCTCGATTTTCTCCGGGTTTTTGTGTACGCAACCAGGCAGAAACCGTGTGAACCATATGAAAAACCGGTATTCATGGGGGCCCACATGATTACACAGGTAAAGTATGGCGGCATGAAGGGCCTAACAGCGAGCAAAACCCAAGACATCCAATGGATGTAGTAATTTATTTATCTATAATTATTTTATGAATGTTCGTTCTTGAATGCGACCCATGATCCCAAAAGCATCCAACTCATACTCTTGTCATGTATTCATTGTAGATGTCTTCTAACCTCGCCCGTAGGAAGACGAGAGCAAGAAAAGCCCGCGAACGCATGGCTGCCTTAATCGCTCAACAAATGGCTGCCGTAATACCCAATATTGTAATCCAAGTTCAACAAGCACTTACCGATAATCCTGTCAATCAAGCAAACCAAAACATTTCCAACTCTCCCCCAAATACCACTAAATGTACCTACAAGCACTTCAAATCATGCGACCCTCCGAAATACAAAGGGACTGAAGGTGTCACTGCTCTTCTCCATTGGTTTGAAGAAATGGAGAACACTTTTCTAAATTGCGATTGCCCTGACGATCGCAAAGTACGATATGCTACCGGTCGATTATATGGGATAGCACTTACTTGGTGGAACACAGAGAAGGCAAAACGAGGTGTGGAAGATGCTATGTCCTTAACCTGGAACGAATTGAAGGAAATCATGACCAGACGATTTTGCCCAAGGAGCGAAATCAAGAAATTAGAAGATGAATTCTACTCATTGAAGCAAGTGGAAGGAGACCACATCACCTACAACAAAAGATTCCTCGAGTTACATCAAATGGTTCCCAACATGTTCACTCCCCTTTACCGTTTGATCGAGCACTACATTCGTGGTCTTCCGTCAAAGATTCAAGACCCTGTTATAAGTATCAAGCCTGCAACTTTAGAAGCAGCGATGGAGCTAGCAACAGAGCTCACCGAGAACCGAATCCGAAACAAAGACTTCAAGGAGGAGAAAAAGAAGGATAAAGAACCGACTGAAACTTCCGACTCCACTCAAACTGAATCCCCTTCTCAACCCAATCCTAAGAGAAGAAGAGTCGGGCGACTTTTCGCTGCGACCCAACGAAATCAACCAGTTCTACACGCCATACCCATCCGAGCTATCCCAATCACCCAAGTGGCACCCAACTCAGCTTACCCAACTAAGAAACCATATCTTGGACCTCACCCTCGATGCAACAACTGTTTTTATCACCATCCCCTTACTTTACCTTGCCGGCTATGTACAACTTGTGGACGCTATGGTCATTTGAGCAATGTTTGTCGCACCTTTCAAGACCAAACCTTTTCCCCTACTCAAAACATGGCCCAAACTTATCACCAACCCCAATACCCCATGTTCCCATATGCGCGAGCCTGTTTCAATTGTGGCGACCCTACCCACTTTAGAAACACATGCCCTCAATTGGTTAACGTTATCAACACTCAAGCCCAATCAAACCCAGTTAACCAAGTAAACCAAGAAAACCCAACCACTATGCCACCAGCAAGAGGAAGAGTCTTCAATATCAACGCCAATCCTGTCGAAGATAATGACGGCCCAAATGAAGATACTCAGCTAGTCCTCTTCGCCGAAGATCCAGATTCAACTCCTATCGTTTAGTTTTATGTTTTTCCATGTGTAGACTGTTAGAGAAATTATTGGATATTATATATTATATATTGTTTTCAGTATATGCTTTTGCTGAGGCCGCAGCTCCCCATCCATCGAGGTTGAGTTTGATCCCCATTTTATTATGCGGTTGATCAGGGCGTGCCCGCACGATCGGCTCCGTTTGTTTGAGCCTTGATCGGTTATTTCATTTTACATTTCAATACATTCAATACGTTCGGCTCCGTTTGATTGAGCCTTGAGCACATATTTCAATTTACATTCCCAGTTCATGCAATACGTTCGGCTCCGTTTGATCGAGCCTTGAGCGCACATTCAATTTCATTATCAGTATCTTGTGGTTGTGGTGTTTGTAGTAGAGTCGCATCGAACTAACCATAACTTGCGGATAAAGTCAATGAAAATTTGACAAGGATATGGTGGATACGCCGCTGGTACTTCCTATATATAAGTATTCTTGTCAAATGATCGGAGGCATTATCAGGCGGTTATGAGAGGTTCCATGCATAGGCTGTTTGTGTGGTTAAGTTATTCATTTTCAGTACATGCAATACGCTCGGCTCCACCCGATTGAGCCTTGAGCACACAATTTCAATTTCAGTACATTCAATACGTTCGGCTCCGTTTGATTGAGCCTTGAGCGCACATCCATTTCATTTTCAGTACATGTAATACGATCGGCTCCGTTCGATTGAGCCTTGATCGCACAGATATATTTCATTTCAGTATTTTATGTTTGTTGTATTGGTTGTAGAGTTATAGGACTAATCATAATTCACTGATAAAACCAATGAAAATTTGACAAGAATATGGTGGATACGCCGCTGGTACTTCCTATATATAAGTATTCTTGTCAAAGGATCAGAGGCATTATCGGACGGTTATGAGAAGTTCTATGTAGGATTTATTAGTTTCTTGGTAACCAATCATAACTTGTGGATAAAACTAATGAAAATTTGGCAAGAATATGGTGGATACGCCGCTGGTACTTCCTATATATAAGTATTCTTGCCAAAGGATCAGAGGCATTATCAGGCGGTTATGGGAAGTTCCATGTAGGATTTAGTATTGCCTTGGTTGGAATTTGTGTTACATCTATATCATCATGTTATTTAAAGAGATTGGATTGTGATCCATTTCTACATAAACTAACCTCTCCATCATAACAAACGAGAGAGGAACTTCCATCATTCAAACATATATGCTATCAGAATGTGGATTCAAATATTTGATGTTGTGTTTACTCATGTTCAAATGTTTGCTGATGTGTTTATTCATGTTCAAACATTTGCTGATGTGTTTATTCATGTTCAAATATTTGCTGATGTGTTTATTCATGTTCGAATATGAGCTGTTGTGTTTACCTATGCTCAAATATCAGCTGTTGTGTTTTTATTTATGTTCCATAAAGGTTGTAGTGTTAGAAGTTTGGCCTTAGGATATAACCATACTTTCCCAAACGTATCTAAACTCTTATGCATGATATCATTTTTAGCAAATCATTTCTGCTTATCAATACTTATACAGTAGGCAACAAAAAGCGATTCCTGAATAGGGTACTTAACCCTTACAAGGAACGTTACCGCCTCGAACAAAAAAAAAAAACTTAAGCCCTTATTTTATTAAGCATACAACTGTCAAACAAAACACCATCATTCTGTTAGTCAAATATATCACAATTTAAATTTCGGGACGAAATTTCTAAAAAGCAGGGGATACTGTAACATCCGTAAAAAACGGATTTACCAAACCCGCTCCGTTTATCAACCGAACAGTCAGTCAAAAATTTCGTTGCGAATTAAATGCCCAAAATATTTTTAAACGATCCGTAATCAATTATTATACAAGAATATATATTTAGTTTTTGAAAAACTGTCAAAAATCGCAAAATAAAAATGATTTGCTTCTGCCGGGTTTCGAACCCGGGTCTGTACCGATTCCGGAAACAAACTTAACTCACACACACAAACCACTGCGCCGCGGATTTTGTTTGTTATATATTGAAATCATTTAATTGATAAAGTGTCGTTACGAATTCAAAACCGGCGCCCAAACGGTTCAGTCGTCGGAATCCCGGAAATCTCGCGAGTTTTAACACCACTTTCAGTTATAACGTAAACCATTAACAATACATCGGTTATAACCGATGTTTAAAGTCCGCGACCAAAATCATAACCGCCGGAAAATTTAAATAAACGAACACAGTCGGAAATCAGACCAGATTCTTCAACGTTTTGCCTTATAAATTGACCCACAACCGACGACAAACCTTTTCGCTCAAAACCACACTCTTCCTCGGCGTAATTCCACTCGCCGGAACTTTTCTGTTCGTCGCCGGAAAACCGACTTCCCCATTGCCGAGCCTTGCTGAGCCTCTGAAGCTTATACCGGAGATACCTATACTCTTTCCAAGCTTTCCGGAGACTTGCTGCTGCAAGACACCTGACGCCGGAGTTGAATTCTGTCGCCGGAGTTTCTGCCGGAAAACAGAGGGTCCAGTCGGTATACCTCTTTCGCTTATTTTCTTTATCTTTTCACCTTTATCTTACCTTAATGGACTGTAAAACACTAATAAACTGATAAAAATCTTGAACCAGTCGATTTCCGATTTCTGGTTCAAACTTGGCAAGGAAGACGATGTTTTTATGTATCATATAAGTATAATATAAATCATGAAATTAATCGGGTTAGACACACAGTCCAGCGGTGGACTGTGTGCACATATAAAACGCAAAACGTCTCAAGTTCGATTCCCGTCTCACACACGCTGCCATAATAAAAATCATTTTTTTTGTTAAACCGAACCGGGTCGCCACAGTTATATGTTAAGTATATTAATAATCGGAATAATAACCAAGTTAGACACACAGTCCAGCGGTGGACTGTGTGTTTGTTTATATCACAGGTCACGAGTTCGAGTCCGGTCTTCAGCACCGACTCGGACAATTAGCTTTTCTTTTTAAATAAGGCAGAAAAGGAAATAACTAATTAGTATTTAAGTATAATAAAAATCGAATGATATAACATGTTGAACACACAGTCCAGCGGTGGACTGTGTGTTGGATTAAACCACAGGTCCCGGGTTCGAGACCTGTGGAGTGCATGACCGTTTCGCTTAAAATGTTTTTAAAATAAAATGAATTTCGGTTTAATTTAATTAATATATATATATAATTAAAATCAGATATATAACGGGTTAGACACGTAGCTCAGTTGGTAGAGCTGCGTGCACGCGTACGAGAGGTCTCGGGTTCGAGCCTCACTCAGCGCACAATAATATGCCATCGAACCGGTCAACGGTCAACGGGCCGGTCAACTGTCAGAAAAAAATAAATTTTTTTATTATTTTTATTTAATTATTTTAATTAAAAATCAATTATAAATATTTAAAAATAACATTTTTAAGGTTAGAAAATAGCCTCAAACTCACAAAAATACACCCAACAATCCTACTAAAATAGTTTAATAAAATCCGTTTACTTACCAAACCATAATGCGATTTATCTAGGTTAAATCTCACTCGTGGTTAAAACCACTTCGCGTGCATTCAACGTCATCAACCGAACGCACCCACTGTGAGTGAATCTTACAACTTCCCCTTTTTAAATTACACGTTTTGGGGTGTGTCATGTGTTATGAAAATAATCAATTTATTTATTTAAACTCGTGCCATACCACATCATGACTTAAACTTAGATTGTTTTTATTGTTGTGATTTACTTATTTCCATTTGTCATATTATATGAAACTCATACATTAAGCCCATCAGTTCCTCGTGGAAGACGAGTTGAACAACGCGTGCTACAAATCAAATTCATTATTGTTTATGTGTATATCATTGAGTTTGTATTGTTTGTAGTTGTGTCATTCATATTATCATGGTTATGCAATTCATTCATTAGGCCCCTCAGTTCCTCGTGAGAGACGAGTTGAGCATCGCGTGCCTTTAATTGTTCCATTATTGTTCATGAGTGTTTCATTTAACATCTTATGATTGTTGATTAAGTTACATCTATTTTTACTCATGTTTGGTTGTGCACATATTTCATAATCAAGTTAAATAAATTGTTCAAATGTTTTCCATAGGATTCACTCGCCAACATTATGTTGATCCAAAAACCCTTTTACACATGATACAGGTGAACAGGTTGAAGCAAGGAAAACATAGGATATGCCTTAGAAGAGAATCAAGAAGTTTAGATTGTTAGTTAGAACAGTTGTAACCTTTATTGTAAATTTCCATTTAATTTGTATTAATGAATATGAATCGCTTAATAAATGTCATGAGCTTTGATGATAACCCAATCATGCCCCGATCACCTTATCCGCTTCGTGTCGGGGTGTGACAGATTGGTATCAGAGCCATGACTATAGGGATATAGGATAGGTTATTAGACCCTTAGAGCCTATACTATAGTCTGCCTAAATTTTTAATTGATTAGGTGGTTACATACAAACTTGTGATATTTATTTGTTTCATATTTGTTTACATTTCAGTCAAACATACATGCTTATATACATATTCATCATACATTTATACATATTCATTATACATATATCGATGTTCATGTATTCAATTTATTTTCATACTCTCATTATCCAAAGATTTTGTGCAATTTTCAAATCTCATCAAAGTAAGTTCTGCGACGGGCATGTAGTAACTGGAAGGGTACAAGTACCGGTAGTCGGAACGTCCTGTCTAGGCTGGCATTCGTATAAATCCAATATAACGGACCAGTTTGCCTACCTGGGGACCAACGATGAGAGTACGAAGGACCTATTAGGCCAAAGCATGCCACACCAAACGTCGTTCGAACTAACCCTACTTTGAGGTGTCACCGTGTCTACACCTGGACACATTCCGAACATCACACGTTGTATACATACTTCTCGATTTTCTCCGGGTTTTTGTGTACGCAACCAGGCAGAAACCGTGCGAACCATATGAAAAACCGGTATTCATGGGGGCCCACATGATTACACAGGTAAAGTATGGCGGCATGAAGGGCCTAACAGCGAGCAAAACCCAAGACATCCAATGGATGTAGTAATTTATTTATCTATAATTATTTTATGAATGTTCGTTCTTGAATGCGACCCATGATCCCAAAAGCATCCAACTCATACTCTTGTCATGTATTCATTGTAGATGTCTTCTAACCTCGCCCGTAGGAAGACGAGAGCAAGAAAAGCCCGCGAACGCATGGCTGCCTTAATCGCTCAACAAATGGCTGCCGTAATACCCAATATTGTAATCCAAGTTCAACAAGCACTTACCGATAATCCTGTCAATCAAGCAAACCAAAACATTTCCAACTCTCCCCCAAATACCACTAAATGTACCTACAAGCACTTCAAATCATGCGACCCTCCGAAATACAAAGGGACTGAAGGTGTCACTGCTCTTCTCCATTGGTTTGAAGAAATGGAGAACACTTTTCTAAATTGCGATTGCCCTGACGATCGCAAAGTACGATATGCTACCGGTCGATTATATGGGATAGCACTTACTTGGTGGAACACAGAGAAGGCAAAACGAGGTGTGGAAGATGCTATGTCCTTAACCTGGAACGAATTGAAGGAAATCATGACCAGACGATTTTGCCCAAGGAGCGAAATCAAGAAATTAGAAGATGAATTCTACTCATTGAAGCAAGTGGAAGGAGACCACATCACCTACAACAAAAGATTCCTCGAGTTACATCAAATGGTTCCCAACATGTTCACTCCCTTTACCGTTTGATCGAGCACTACATTCGTGGTCTTCCGTCAAAGATTCAAGACCCTGTTATAAGTATCAAGCCTGCAACTTTAGAAGCAGCGATGGAGCTAGCAACAGAGCTCACCGAGAACCGAATCCGAAACAAAGACTTCAAGGAGGAGAAAAAGAAGGATAAAGAACCGACTGAAACTTCCGACTCCACTCAAACTGAATCCCCTTCTCAACCCAATCCTAAGAGAAGAAGAGTCGGGCGACTTTTCGCTGCGACCCAACGAAATCAACCAGTTCTACACGCCATACCCATCCGAGCTATCCCAATCACCCAAGTGGCACCCAACTCAGCTTACCCAACTAAGAAACCATATCTTGGACCTCACCCTCGATGCAACAACTGTTTTTATCACCATCCCCTTACTTTACCTTGCCGGCTATGTACAACTTGTGGACGCTATGGTCATTTGAGCAATGTTTGTCGCACCTTTCAAGACCAAACCTTTTCCCCTACTCAAAACATGGCCCAAACTTATCACCAACCCCAATACCCCAAGTTAGAAATCTTGTTATTTCAAACTCACAAAGTGTTAAATCCTAAGAAAAAACTATTTTAAACTCGATTTTACATAAAAACAGACAAAATCGACAGATGTTTCGCTCACTAGATAGTGGAACGAAGTGGTGTCTAAACCGTCATGAAAAGTGTCACACCCCAACCGATGGCGGAAACATCGGGATGAGACGAAAACTAGATTGCAAGAGGTTTCATAACGCTAATTGTGTCAAGTGTTTAATAATTACCTTTTTACATAGTTTAAATCAAATAATACAAAATTTAGATCCCGACACGTAACAAAGATAATTTCATTTCATTGATAACTATTTAATACAAGATATTGAAACGAAATACATGTTTGAAACAAATACAATACAATAAGTATTTAAAGTTTAAATGCGTTTCTAGGCAATCCTACTAGATTCCATGTTTCATCAAAATTCCTGCAACATGTATTAAAAGCATAGATCAATACAAAAGTATTGGCGAGCATACAAGTTTGAATTAGTTATAAGTATAAAAGTTGGTTTTGTTGTGACAAGTATATATTCAAGTCGAATCGCACGAATATGTAGACCACTTTCGCATAACAATAGCATATAATCGAATTCCTTAACTAGCATGCATAGTATTCTAAGCATAACGATATCATGAGAATACAAGTCAAAACTAATAAGCATAAACAAACTCAAGCATAACAAGTAGCATGTATAGACGAGTTTAAACTAACACATATAACTCACATAAGTGTAACTGATGGCACATTTGGTATTGTGAACACATTTAATTTTGTTTAAAATAAATTTTGTAATTTATACATGTTGCACCCCAAAATGCATTAAAGTATAAAAGGGGGTCGAGTATGCTCACAGTTTTGCAAAGTTTCCTTTGGTGATTCTGTGAAGAGTTGGAGCTTCAAGCTTCCTTTAAAACACTTAGTGTTGTCTTTTAGAACTCTTAGAGTTCTCTTCCTTGCTTGGAAGATTTGAGAGAAGTAGAGAGGTTGAGAGAATAATGGTTGGAACACTTAGTGTCCTTTTAGAATTCTTGATTTAGAGAGATTGAGAGAATTAGAGAGATGGAGAGAAGAATGGTGTAAAGAAAATGGTAGAAGGAGGTTGGTATTTATAGGTAGAGAAGGTGGAAATGGGTGAAATATGATTGGTTAAAAAAGGTGGAAGAGGATTGAAAAGATGGTTGGTGGAGAAAGGAGGTGGAAAATGGTGAAATATGATTGGTTAAAAAAGGTGGAAGAGGATTGAAAAGATGATTGGTGTAGAAAGGATGTGGAAAATGGTGAAATATGATTGGTTAAAGAAGGTGGAAGTGGATTGATGAGGTGGAAAAGATGATTGGTATATTTCTTGGCATTTCTTGAGTACATATTATGTAATTGAGTATATAAAAAGTATAAAAGTATAATTCAAGTATTGAGGATGTGCGTATAAGTATTTATACGTATAATTGTGTCGGTTTGCGTATAAAAATGATCGGTTGTGTAAATAAAAAATATGTATAAAATATGAATTTTATTATGATTAATGCCTCGAGTTGTGAGATTGAAATTAAAATACGAATGTAAGGTTTCTAAAATTAGAATACGGATACGGACATTTTTAAAATAGAAATACGAATATACGAGGCGTTACACGAATAACAAATAACAATTAATAATAATATGTATACACACACATATATATTTTTATTATGTTTTAACGCCCCGAATTATGATACAAATATTTATTTTCTAAAATAAGGATGCGAAAAAGCGAGGCGTTACAAAAAGGACTCGAAATTACATCCTATTCAGACGAGAAATCAGTCCCGGACGCACGAAGACACAAGAACAGTCACTGGTGCGAACCGGACTGGCTCGCACGAAGCATGCTTTGTACGACCCAGTCCAAGTTCCCAAGAGAAGACTAACTCGCTCCAAATACCTCTCCGGCTCTTGTTTTGATCAGTAGCTTAAGGCTGGAGGGATGAATACTCTATTTTCCGAAGAAAGACGCGAAAAACACTTGATTTTGGACACGAACAGAATAGCTCGCACAAGGGTCACTCGCATGAAGCACCCCTCGTACGGGGCACCCCTCGTGCAAAGCTTCACTCGTACGAACGATCTGTTCCCCGCACCGAACTCCGTTTCGATCGTTTCAGCACAATAGAAGACTGATGCACTTCTGTTCCCGCTTGCAGGCTGATCCGGTGCTCTCCTCACTTCCTCTCGCTCGTGTGTAACTGTTTAAGCACGCACTGTGGGTATACTTGACCCTTTTCGCTTTAACACACTTTTTGGGTGTTACATATGTTCTCTATAAGAAAACACAACACACGCCACTTAAAACACTTTTAACGCAAACCGTTCTCGCATGCTATACGTGAAACTCTGAATTGTTATGTACTACGCTTATGCTTAATGACTCGCACTACCACCGTTAACATGATAGTACTATAGGTTGACCCGTCACCTTTAGGTTCGGGGTTGTTAAGGCACACTTTACTCTACTTGTTTCGTACGTGGACACCTCGGTGGGCACGTGACGCGCATTCTTACACGCGGTCTGTTAGTTAGCTTGTATCAATGCTATTAGCCTATATGATTCACATGCTACGTTTATTCATGCTGGTTTTGTGAAACGCTTTATTTACTATACTTATGATAAACCTGTGTACTCACCTTTACATGTTTGTATTGACTTTTATTTTCACGTATGTGACAGGTTGATGGATTATGCTGGAAATGAATTAGGACACTAGATACCCGCCTAATTCATTTATGTTTTTGTTTAATTGTTTGAGACAGTTGTATTTCATTTTTTACTATTATGTATGGAAATTTTGTTTGGTATTTATGAAATTTGAAATTTAATTAATTATTGTCACGAAATAGTCGTTATGGAATATCTCGAGCAATCTTGTCGCTTAGTGTCACTTCCCAATGATTCCGCCATCAGCTGGGGTGTGACATTGTATACATTACTTGCTATACTTTGCTATTGGACAATGGGATAGCCAAACAGTGTATGACCATAGTCACAGGAACTGCTGAGTGACAAATACCTTTGGGTAGTTGTAAGATATAAAAAAATGTAAAAACCCTTAATGCTGTAATTATAAGGAATATAATTTTCATACACATAAATGAACTCACCAGTATTTTGCTGAATGTTTTTAAATGCGTTTAAGGTGATTTACTATGAATGGAAGGAAAAACTGAAAAAGTGCTACGAAGCACTCAAGCTTAAATAAGTGCCTATGTCACCTGAATAAAATATTTTTTTGTGTAATCTGGGGTTTAACCCTATGAAAACCTTTTATGTAAATACGGGTTTTATCAACAGTTTATGGAATGAAAACTACGGTATTTGAAAACTCTAATAAATTTTACTAACACCCCGTCCTGATAAAATTTCTGTTGCAATTATTTTTAATAAACATCGGTACCAATTGTGTTGTTCACAGCTCCCATCCAGGGTAGGGTTGGGGGTTGTGACATTCCCACTTTTATCTTATCCGATATACTTGCCACGCCTAGCTTTTATCTCAAAACATCATTTTTATATGATCTAACCTTGTGTGCCCATACATCCATCTCAACATCCTTATATATACTACCTCCATCTTACGTATATGTATCTTCGTGAAGGCCAACAATCTATCCCATATAACATAACAAGTCTAATCGTAACCCTATAAAATTTCTCTTTTATTTTAGTTGGAAACCTCAAATCGCATAACATCACAATGGCTGCTCCCTACCTACACCAACCAATCTGGATACGGTGGACTACATTATTATATATCTCCCCATTTCTCAGAACAAGCGATCCTAAGTACATGAACTTAGTTACATGCGGAACCACTTGCCCCTTAATGGTGATGCGAGTGTCCTCAACACTAACTTCATCACTAAAATCATAGTAAAGGTATCATGTCTTAGAGTGACTAATATGTAAACTTTTGCTCTCTAAAGCTGCTCATCACTCCTCTAACCTCATTCACACGTGACACCTTTGATTGATGGGTTGGTATATTAATAGAGAATACGTGGTGATTGGTGTCTCGTGTTGGTGTTGGTTAACAATAAAGTTGGTTGCTCACAATGTTCATTAGATTAAAGGTATTCTAGTCATTTCATAATAAATTTAGATAAACTTTAGAGTAAATTACACAGATTGTCCTTTATATATACACAAAATTTCACTCTATGTCCGTGTCTTTAATTTGTGCACTACATGTCCTTTAGATAACAATTTTGCACACACCCTATTATTTTCTCTAACCACCAATCCAGTTACAAATGTCTTTGCCTAAAAGCACGATGGAATTTACCTAAGGCTGGCACGCCCTTATCACTGTAGTATCTCTCTGAAAAAAAAAAGACCTTTGATATAACTGATATTGAATATTGCCATGCGTCGTAGGTCCCTTGTCTATTTCAAAGCAAATGAATCATAAGATATCAAAATCGGTAATCACACACAACAAGAGTAAACTAATGGTTCCATATTTAGCCTCAAATGTTTCACCGTTAATCTATGAGCAAAATGTTACACTTAAAATCTAGCATATCATATCTTCGAGTCTTTGATGATGTAAGTAGTGTGAGAATGTACTGATCTAATCACTTAAGGTTGTGCTTCTAAATTGTTATGAACTCCTTTAAGAAAGGGAAGTGTATTAACATTTGAGATCAAGTTTTTGACTTTGCTTCAAATTTGATGCAAACATTCTCAACATTGTACCATTCTTTAAGCCATGTAATGTAACCATTTAAACCTATAAGTTACATTATATCTCTCCTAAATGCAAGGAGTACTAAATAACCTGCTAATATGAGCTTACTTATATATTGCAAACTGTAAATCACTAAAGGCGCCAGCAAAATGATTTGTAGCAGATGAAATAGTAGATTGTTTTGGGTAATGACTGGAATTGGATGGAGAAGGCATGATGAATAAAGTGGAGAATGAAGATTCTGGAGGTTTTTAAATGGTTTGGATAAGGTTAATTGACAATTTTGCCCGCCGGTGAAGGGCACATGGGTGCATTTAATTGGGTTGGACCATTAGAGAAACAGGGTGTGTATAAAATTGTTATTTAAAGGACATGCACTCCACAGATTAAAGAAAAAAGACATATAGTGAAATTTTATGTATAAAGGACAATCTATCTAATTTACTCTAAACTTTAACAAAAGTTGATGTTTTAAAATTACGTAACTCAAACATCAAACTTCTAAACTTGTATCTAAAAATTCTTGAAAATTACATAACTCAAACATCAAACTTCTAAACTTGTGAAAAAAAATCAAATACAAAGGACTTAAATTGTAAGAAGGGTAAAAAGGAATATTCTAGGAATATTTTCCAATGTGAACATAAAAATTCTTAAAAAAACACAATTTTTTTCAATATTCTATTAATTTAACCGCTACTTTATCGTCATTAAAAAATATGTTTTTTTGTGAGGGGGGGGAGTTATGTTTTTGTGTTTTCGCATATGCATGTTCTTTTTATCTTATAAACAAAATTATGGACACTTGTCACTCTATGATTCATTCTTACACTTCTTATTTTAAAATCCCTTTGTATTATAACTCAACTTCTAAACTTGCATCTAAATAAATGTTTGTTTAAAAAATCTACAAGTACTATTTGTCTAAGTCAATTCTTATTTTTGTAATTACTTGTAGAAACTTGTATTAAAATTAAGAACGGAAATTTGGAGGGACGAATGGGTCAAAGAATACAATTCAAAGTAATAAAAAGTCAAAGAAATCCGTGAAGAACACGATTTCTAATAATCTCTAGTCCACAACCAACGTCAACGCTCACCTCTCTATCTACATCTTCTTCCTTAAATCATCTCTCTTCAACTAGACAGACATTTAGACGATTCAAGCCTAATGGAATTCTTTACGATGTGGTTCGCCGGTGTATTTATCGTCTTTATCTTAGTCGTTGTGGTCCACTGCTTCCCCAATCGCGGTCAACAAGCCACGGACGACACCAACAACCGCTCCCATGGGCAACGGGGACTTGACAATTCATTCTTGAAAACCATACGAGTTGTGCAATTTGATCCCGAAAGGTTTAAAGAAGGATTAGAATGTGCAATTTGTTTATCGAAGGTGAACGAAGGAGAGCAAACTCGGGTATTGCCAAAATGTGACCATGCATTTCACATGGAGTGTGTTGATATGTGGTTTCATTCACACGTAACTTGTCCGGTTTGTAGAAAAACTGATCGTTTGATCAATCAGAAATGCCGATTGACCAACAACTAGAGGACGGTGATAGAAGGTTTAGTCCCTTTAGTCCAGACTCCGGCGCCAGCACAAGCACAACACCGCACCTTGCGGTCAACAACCATGTTTGAGTTGCATAACTAGCATTGAAGTTAGCTAGTTCCCTAACAAAGTGTAAAATTATCTATTTTTCTTTTCTTGAACAGTTCTTAAATTAATAATATTAATAATTTCCATTAGTTTTGTTGAGTTTAGCCGTTATTCTAACTTTATTTTTTTCCAAGTTAACCCATGTTTTAATCAAAAACTAATTTATTTTGTTGACATTTTTTATGTTCAGTTGCTGTTCTTGACATGTGTAATTGAAACATAAATTAGACTAATTTATAAGGGGCGTTTGGTTTACGGAATGTTTTGAAATTGGAATTGGAATTTGTATAGGAATTAGAATTTGAATGAATTGGATTTGGAATTCAAACATTCCAATTGGAATTGGAAATTGTTGGAATTGGAATCTCAATTCCATTTTTGTTATGTTTGGTTGTCAAATAATTGAAATACATCACCTCGGCACCCATAACCCTCGGTTCGGGTCGAAACGGTACGGGTCAAAATGATTCACGTCGAATCGGTTCGTGTCGAAACGTTTCGATTCGAAACGGTACGGGTCGAAACCATTCGCGAAGAAACGGTACCGGGGCGAAACGGTTCGATTCGAAACGGTTCGATTCGATATAGTACGGGTTGAAACGATTCGTGTCGAAACGGATCGCGTCGAAACGGTACGGGTCGAAACGGTTCGATTCGGAACGGTCCGGGTCGAAACAGTTCAATTCGAAACGGTTCGCGTTGAAACGGTACAGGTCGAAATGGTTCGGATCGAAACCGGTACGGGGGCGAAACGGTACGGGTTGAAACGGTTCGATTCGAAACGGTGCGGGTCAAAACGGTTCGCGTCGAAACGGTTCGGGTCGAAACTGTTCGCGTCGAAACGGTACTGGTCGGAACGATTCGAGTCGAAACGGTTCGGGTCGAAACCGGTACGGGTCGAAATGGTTCGAGTCGAAAACGGTCGGGTCGAAACGGTACGGGTCGAAACCGTTCAGGTCGACACGGTCGAAGATTCCAATGAATTTACTTTAATTCCTTCACATATAGGAAGGATTTTGAATTCCTTTAATTAAAAAATTTAGAGGAATTCATGCCTAATTGCAATTCTAATTCCATTGTCAACCAAACAATGAATATTGGAATTGAGATTTCAATTCCATCAAATTCTTTGAACCAAACATATTAAGAGATGGAATTCAGATTCCAATTCCCTTAAATTCTATTGAATTCCTGCCAACCAAACGCCCCCTAAACTATATAATTTTAAGACAACAAACTCACAACCTAATTAACTAAAGCATAATTACATGACTCATATCCCTCAAAACACTTGATCCTCAAGTTGTTATGATGCAATCAAACGGAAAATGACACACTTAGAGCCATTGTATCACTCTAAAAATGTGAACAAATCAAGCCATTCGTATGTATTCGAGATTGACTTACTAAAAACTTGAATTGTATCTAGATTTAACGATCCTGTGCCGGTATTATATACTAAGGTGCAGTTTTTTTTAAGATGTAAAATGTTTTTAGTCTGCGGTCCACATCTATAAAAGAAAAGGTGGACCAAACTCTGCAGTCTGTAAGGAGAAGACTATTTATTTTTAACGTATGTAGACTTCTAAATAAACTGGTGGTGATCGTCTGACGGACGGTGGTGGTGGGTGGTGGACATGGACGGTGGTGGTGGTGGTGATTGGTGGACGGTGGTAGGTGATGGTGTTTCTTAAAAGTAGTTGGGCCAAGTCTACACCAAGAAGAGCTCGCGCAGACGTTTTTTAATGAAACGTTTTCAGAAAAACAAACAGTTTACAGAAGGCAACATCTAAGCATGGTCTGCAGGACGCATACATATTTTTTAGAAAAACAAACACCACCTAAGTGGATCCGGATCGAAGGAAGATGGCAACATAACTTTTTACATCTTTTCATTTATTCACATGGGAAATAAAACTGAGAAAGGCATCAAGGATTTATTAGCTTTTTTTAATTTTTTATGAATTTTTACTTTTATTTATATACATCTATATTTCATTATATACATGGAGTTTACTTTTTGTCATTTGAAGTTGAAGAATATCTCCTTTTTCTTTGTAATTATTAATTTTGCATTTAGCATCTTTGTGATTTTATATTTTTCATATTTTTAAGTAATTATATGGTGTTATCACATGTTTAAACCCAATCAAACAGCGAAAGCAGTGGAAGAAAAGAACCAGTTCGCCAATGACCTCTAGCTCAATGGTAGGAGGGCTTGAGTTATTCTATGAAGACTTAAGTTCAATTCCCACTTGGTGCAAAAAAGAAGTGAGGTACTGGTGGGCAATGATAGGAGACCCCAGGAAACCTGGGTTCGATCCTTGAGCCAAACGAGTTTTACCGGTAATTTCACCGTCGTGCCTACGGGCGGGTGGGTTACCGAGTTTTCCCCGGAAGTGGTGGTGGATGACTCGGGTTACTCTCGGATACTCCGTTTGTCCAGTTGGTGCCTCGAGAGTACTCGGGATTGATTTGTTTGGCCGTTAAAAAAAGAACCAGTTCAAAAGGGGGCCCAATTTTCAAAACATTGCTAGAGGTGTGTATTTCAGTTTGTTTTTTTTTTTGTAAAAATGGTTCGAGTTGTAAACCAAATCAGTTTGGTCAAAACCGGTACATGTAACAAATCAGTTATAGAAAAAATTATTCAAATGCTATACAAGTTGGTTTGGGTTAGGCAGAAACCAATCAGTTTTTCAAATCATTTCAGGTCCAAACCGGTTTCAGTAACAAAAGTAGAGACTGACATACAAAGTGGCGATTTGGGTCAGAATGGAACCAGTTTGAGTCAAACCGGTTTCAAGTGTGGTAATGGGTCGGGTTAGAAACCGGTTTGGTAACCCAAATCGGTTTTTTTTGTACATATATTCTTGTACCTTAACAACTATAACTTATTCATCCTCCATATTATTAATTAATTATTATTAAAGCACATCATGAAAACACTAAGGTTTTTTTTTGTCTTTTTGTGGTCTTTTTGTTTTTTATTTTTAGTTTTAACCTTTAATTTTCAGTATTAACTTTTACAACCCCTTAACTTTCTAAATACTTTAATCGACTTTTACGTCAATCGAGTTTTCGGTCGGTTTTTTTGATATCTTTATTATTATTAAAGCACACCATGAAAACACTGTAGCTACGGCTTTTTTTTTCTTTTTTTTTTTTGTCTTTTTGTGGTTTTTTTGTCTTTTTGTTTTTATTTCTAGTTTTAACCTTTAATTTTCAGTATTAACTTTTACAACCCAACTTTCTAAATACTTTAATCGACTTTTACGTCAATCGAGTTTTCGGTCGGTGTTTTTTGATGTCTTTATTATTATTAAAGCACACCATGAAAACACTGTAGCTACGCTTTTTTTTTCTTTTTTTTTTTGTCTTTTTGTGGTTTTTTTGTCTTTTTGTTTTTATTTCTAGTTTTAACCTTTAATTTTCAGTATTAACTTTTACAACCCTTAACTTTCTAAATACTTTAATCGACTTTACGTCAATCGAGTTTTCGATCGGTGTTTTTTGATGTTTTTATTTTTTTACCCATTCTTTTTGTAGGTTTTTAATTTTGACAAGACAAGAGTCCCTCTTTTGTTTTTTTTTTGTTTTTATGTTTTGACCATCAATGTTTTGGTTCTTATACTTTTGTCCCCTTAACTTTTGTTAGTTTTATAAACCATCTCTTAAGATCTCTTTTGTTTTGTTTTATATTTTGACCACCAAGGTTTTAGTTCTTACACTTTTAGCGGCTACATTTCTTTTTTTTTCCTTCTTTTTTTAAGTTTCAAATTAGCCCTATACAGTATAATAAATTATGTCTTTACCCAACAGTTTAAAGTTTTATTTTTCTTTAATGACTTTCATTTTTTTTACAAAAAAACAAAAAACAAACTAAATACGTTGGAAACGGTTCAAATCCACATCACCACCACCATTTTTTCCGTTCGTTTGTTCGGGTCGCAACACCACGTCATAGGTACCATGTCACCATTTTTTCTTTCATTTGTTACATTTTAGTTCATTTTATTTTTTCACGCATTTATATTTTGCATCTTCATATCGGTTTTTATCGTTTAGTTTGTACGCGGATTCCACGCCGCAACGCACGGTAGGAAAATCCTAGTTACCAATAAAAATAGAATAACCACCATGAGAACACCATGACAAATGGGCAAGTAGAAGCCACAAAAGGCACCCACATCACCATTATCAAATATGAATCAGTGTCCAGTAAAACTCACAGAATTGTATAAAATAACATTATCACATGCCTAATCACGTGACTACCTTTTGAAACTGCACCAAACTAACAACTCATGTTGAAAAGCAACACATTCAAAGATCTCATCCACAATAACACACCTTCATATATCTATAATCCTTTATACACATCAAAATCTTCAACCATGAACCCTAAACCGAAAACAGTTGTTTCTATCTTTCTTACAATGCTACTCATTGTTCTTGTTTCATGCCCTTTACGAGCTCAAGGAAGATTAATGTCGAAAACTGCAGATATAGCTCCTTCAACATCACAAACACTAAAAGATTTGCGCGCACGAGCAAATGAGCCTTTCAAGAAAGCGAAATCAAGCTTCAGAAGCATACCTCCAAGCGGATCAAATCCGATCCAAAACAAGTAAAACTACAAGCAAGTCGTCGACCAGTTTCGGTCAATGCAGTTTTGACTAGAGTAGCAAATTTTTTTTTTGCGGTTTATTTACTAAAACTCTAGCTTTGTCTTTCTTAAAGTAGTTCATAACTTCGTATTCCGACTTATATGTAACAAGCAGTTTAGAAATGTGAATACTAGTCGTCTATTACACTTTCAACCATCATAACTTGCAGAAGTGAGCAAAATTCTGAAAATATGACTAAAGGTCAAACAGTTAAACCTGACATTTGATATATAAATAAGATAACAATCTTACACCTTTGGTTACGCTTCATATAAAGTCAACTGTCCTGCTTTCTTTTCCGATGTGATTTTTGTTTGGTGAATTTCCCAGGACGGTTTTCGTTTCCATTCAGTGGTGTATTTGACCCGACGATTTAAAAGGTTTATTAGCTAGGAACGGAGTGTAAGAAGAAGTTAGTTGAGCGTTAATCTCTTTCCGCTTATCTTTGAGCTTCTCTTGCTGTGACTTTGGACGATCATGTGGACGATCATGTGTTGAGTTTGCTTCTTTATATGATGATTTTGTTGTGTTTGATCCGAAAGTAGAAATGAAATCGTTGTATGTGGATTCTCTTGACGCCTGTCTTGACTTCCATTGATCGGGTCGTTTTGCATACCTGTTAAAAGAATAAAGAATAAAATTCGATGTTTTTTGCTATCGAAAGTAATTTTTACTTAAGAAGGTAGAAAGGAAAAAAAATGTACCCGTCGAGATCAAATTTCCTCAAGAGATGTGGGCCCTGCTTTGTTTTTGAAAGCTCTGCTTGCACTTCTAACATTTCTGACACTACTCACATCAAAGCATTTGTCTACTGTAAAGGCACCTGACTGAAGTACTGAAAGTTCTCCAAAATGCCCTTTGAATCTTTAAAACCAACATAAAGCATGTAAAAAAATTAAACATTAACAAGCAAGAAAAAATGAGAGCAAAATGCACAGCAGCCAGCTTTAAATTAAATTCAAATTAGAAACCAGCTATAACATTTTAATACCAATTTAGCGACTGACCTAAATGTAATTTGGTTTAATCCTTAAATTGCTGATGTGGCACATGTTAAACGTAATGACAAATAAGTAGGAACTAGTATTTTGGCCCGTCGCCGTGTTGCAGCGGCGTCAAAACTTAAAGTAGCTCAAACTTATAACGTCAAAATTTAACCCGGCTTGTTTTAACGTAAACCAACGGAAAACACACGTATGACTCATTACCGAGAAAATTTACTTCGAAACGTAAACCAACTAGGATTTGTAACGAAACATACTTAAAAATAAGCACGTAAGAAAATAGTGTTTTTTACGTTAAAGAATGGTACCACGCGTTGCGGCGGAGTCGAAACTAAAGTAACTCAAATTTATATCGCCTAGTGAAAACGTATTATATATGACCCGACTCGTTTCCGAACAACATGTTGACCAACCAAGAACAAAACGTAGACCAACCAAAAACGTACATAAAAATAAGCACGCAAACGTTTTATATTTGACCCACGTACATAAAATAAGCACGTAAAACTCGAGGGGGGTCAAAATAACATTTTACAAAGTTTTTAGAAAGCTAAGGGGTGTAAGTGGCAATGCTAAAAGTTGAAGGGTTGAATACACAAAAAAAACATGGATGGCACGAAAAAAATATTTAAAAAATGATCTTTTTGTAAAGTATAAAGATTATACTAAAATATAACTCTTAAAGTTTAAATGAGGTGCTAGATTGACAAAAGATGCTACATCAACATTTTTCAAAAAATTTTTTAAAAAATCTAAGCTACGGGTTGAGCTGTTACATGTTGCAACACTAGTAATAAAATGTAACATGGTTGATAGAACCGGTATGAAAGTGTATGGGTTACTAAAATCGGTAAAAGATATAAAAGTTTGTTTTTCTTTTGCATTATCTATTCCTGAAAATATAATTAAAATTGATTTTTCACCATAAAATGGGATAAGCATACATACCTGATGATCAACTTACGCTTTTGTTTTCCAGAAGCTTCAGAATTAAGAAAAGCTTCAATAACCCTGGCCCCACCAGAGTCCTTTGTGGTGTCAAGAAGTTGATTTTCTTCAAAAGATGTCATACTCGAGATAAACGCATGGATGAAATCCTGTATAACATACACCAAACATACACAAAATGATTAGAAAAAGAGAAGCCAAAAAACATACATCCTAACATAGAAGCGTGACAAAAACGACAAAAGGGCACGCACAGTAGGAAGTCTAAAAACCATCTGAAGAATCAACGTCCCGATTGTATGCATTGTAGCGCCACTCGGCCATTCCCAGTTGGATTTATCCTTGCAGTAAAAATAATTATCGAGAAATAGCATTCGAGGAACAATGCATCTAGGGGGCTCATTTTCCATGCATATAGCACTAATGAGAGCTTGACAACACTGCAAAAAAGAGTAGAAATTACACAATTAAAAAATAATAAATCAAATGAAAAATACTAAGCTAGTATTTTGACCCGCGTCGCGCCGAAATTGAAAGTAACTTGAACTTATTCCGCCAAATATTTGACCCGACTCGTTTATGAACAAAGATTATGTCAAAACGTGGACCAACTGAAAACACCCTTGAAGAAGCGTTTGCAAAGTGTGACTTATGATATAATCTGTTGCAGTTCTACTTCTTTGCCTCTCGTTTCTTCCAATGCATTGCACAAATAGATGATCGTTCTTCCATATCAATTTCAGTACCTTCGATAACGTTTGAAATCTCCGCAAAGTATTTTACTGTTTCGAGATCAACCTGTTGTCTACAACACAATACCATTAGTACAATTACATTCATAGAAAAAAGGGATAAAAAGAAGTGTTCAAAGTTCAAACCTTAAAAATAATGTGTTAGGTGCAGAGATTCTTGATTGTATTGTTCGGATTCGTGAGTTCCATTGGTTGCACCACCAGATTCGGCACCTTTAGTTTTCTTCATTGATTTCCGACCCATGTTTCTTTTTCTTCCACCGTGGTTGTAAGTATTATCCTCTCCGGCCCTACTGAATTCGTTATTGAATCACGGTTTCTAGGTCTTCTTAATGGCAAAGCTTTTGAGCCAATAGCAACCATTAGCAAACCCTAGCTGAGGTTTTTATACTCTAAATCTATAAGGAACAAAAATATACTACAAGACAAGCTCGAGGGTGCAAAAATTGTTTCCAAAACACACATAAACTCAATTAAGGTGGTAGATTGTAGGAGTTCTACAACACAACAACCACACATGAAGCATAGGATAAAATTGGTGTTCCATAAGCCTGACAATCAAGTGATTCAGTCAGACGGGGTAACTGGCGAGGAAGGGTTCGGGTCAGACAGGTACGGGTCATTTAAAAACGACATTTGTTGTACGGGTCAGAACAGGTTTTGACAAAAACGGGTGTTGGTGGAAACCATAGTTGTCAATAGCAATCATATCGATCCCTATAGCGCACTACGTAGCGTATAGGTCTAGTGTTGCTATTAGGGTTGTAGCAATAGATAGCGAGAATAGCGACACTTTATTTTGCTTTTTGTTTTTTTAATATATATAGCAATTAAATATAGCTATAAAATAGCTGGATTTTGGGTTTTTGTTAAATATACATGTAAAATAGCATATATACCAGGGTATTTTGATATAATATACATATAAAAATTTAAAAAATTCTAGTGTATTGCTATTTATAAAATAGTCCCCCGCTATTTATCGCTATGTAGCATATAGGACCTTATCGCTATTAGTCGCTATTCGCCATCAACAACTATGGTGGAAACAGGCCAGATACAATATAAAAACAACAATGTGCATGCTAAAAAATATATCATCAAATCTTGAAAAAACATATTAATATATAGCTCACAATCAAACCATGTATTACACAAACAAGCACATCAAACCAAGAGATCGCACAAAGAGCAGAAAACTATGAATCCTTAATTATCAAATGAACAAATAACACCACCAAAAAACATCTTACGTGTTAGCACTTACTACTACATAGCTGTCTTATTTCTCTAACAACAGTTTCCTATTAATTCTTATATGACCAAAAAAACTTCAAACGTCAACACAAAACCGTGAAATCAAACTGGTTAGAGCTGTAAATGGATCGAACGTTCAGCGAACAATTTGTGAACCGTTTGGCGGGAAGTTCGTCTACGTCGTTCGTTTAATTAATGAACGAACATGAACAAGAAATTCCATTCGGTTAGCTAAATGAATGAACACAAACAAATGTCTCGTTCATTCAATTACGTTCGTGAACATTTGCTCATGTCCGTTTGTTTATGTTGTTCATTAAAGATTGTTTAGCATTTATGTATTTTATCTAAACTTTTTATATTCTTTAAATCTTATTTATCTCATTACCCAAACAAATAAAGTAGGGAACCCTATCTCCACCTTGTTGATGCACCGCTCCACTTTCCTCTCATTATTTTCATTGAAAAAGACTATCGACCTTCATTCAATGTTTAGTGCTTCAAGGTCTAGCGCAGCTCCCTCGCCACCACCGTCTTCGCTGATTTTATATGTGTTCGTGAACACGATCTTTTCCTTGATGAACGTACACGAACATAAAATCTCGTTCTGTAACTCTGTAAGTGTTCATGAACCGTTCATGAATACATTATATCCTTAATGAACGAACACCATGTTCATTTGGTTCGTTTACAGCCCTAAAACCGGTAACAGTAAAAACACACTAGTCAAAATGGACCAAAGTTTAGCAGATCACAAAAGAAGCTACTTATTGAACAACATGATTTCATATCAATGATGAAAAACCCTAACCTTCAATCCTTAACTATCAAATGAACAAATAACATAGAGACTTAATACCCTAATTTAACAGGTTAGATGTGTTTTGCACTTTTTCCAGTGTCCTATATCATCCCAAATCATCAACTAAACCCTAGAAAGTTATGTATACCCTATTATTCTCAATTCAAAAAGGCGAGCATAAATTAATAGAAACAGTAAGCATAAATATAACGCAGTGAATCGAAAATATATTAATTGTAAAAGAGAGATTACACGAAAGGAGCAATGGCGGTGAACAGTTGAGCGGTAAGCTTCAGAAACTTTTTTTTATGGTGCGCTGCAAGAAGAAGAAGAAGAAGAAGAAGACGGAGGAAAGTTGGGTTTTGGAATTAAACAACGGATTAAAGTGAATCGGCCCATTGGGCTTTAGCCCAGTTAAAGCAGGCTTTGTGAAGAAATTTTCTTCAGGAATAAGTGATTCTAATTCAAAAAAAAAATGCGAATAAGCTTATTCGAATTCGGGTCCATATGAATAAGTCGCATTAGCAAAAATAATTGGGGTCTATGGTTATAAGCCGAGTTAGCCAAAATATAACTCAAATTGGTTTCGGTAGAGATACCTAAATTTGTATTCGAATATGGATCTGATTTGAATAAACGAATAGTTGAATCCAATTTGTTATTCGTTGAAATTCAGATTGTCCAAGTCTAGTCGAAAAAAGAAACAGCTGAGTTTTTTTTTTCTATGATGAAAAATGTTTTTAACTCTTGTGTATATTTTCAAAAGGTCGGTCCGGCTTTTTACCGGGTAAAGCACAAAACAAGAAATTTAAAATGTTGACACCGAAGATAAGTTAGATGTTTCATGTTACCCA
Organism: Scalesia atractyloides; assembly: GCA_947069175.1. Classification (NCBI taxonomy): domain Eukaryota; kingdom Viridiplantae; phylum Streptophyta; class Magnoliopsida; order Asterales; family Asteraceae; genus Scalesia; species Scalesia atractyloides. Next base: position 9,565,213 of record CAMTDV010000017.1, read on the forward strand.
TTTATGAGTGTGCCCGCTTCTTAGTTCACTGTTCATTGCCTCTTCTAACTTAGCTGATGGCCTTTACCAACAAAAACCTATAAAATGCGTGCATCGTTTTATACAAAAGTTTTTTTAAAGGCAGACGAAACAATATCATTTCCACCAAAAAAAGCCTAGCAAGTTGCTAGACTAAAAACACCATACAAAGCAAAATCCACCAGCATACTCACAACAGACAACACAAACCACAACACTGTCCAAAACAAAACAAAACAAAACAAGACAAGTCAAACTTCCTGCATAAATCCAAGGTGACTGAAACAACCCCCGATCGACTTCTGATCCACAAAAAATCTTAAGATCTATATGTCTTCTATATTATTGTACAAGTTGAGGGGAACCTTGGTTATACAATCTATCATTCCGCATCCTCCACACACAGTATACAAAAAGCTTATTACAACAACAATTTAAATATGAAAAGTGGAACCATTGTTGTATTAGTTAGACGTATCACTAAATACATTTTATCAAAACTTATTATAGCAGCAAATCAAACAAACTAGAAGGATTGTTGTAATTGGTTCGACGGTACACATTTACATCAAAACCTATTATGGTAGTGAATCAAATTTGGTGTTGGACACATTGTTGAATACATGTGTATTGAAACTTGTTTCAATCACACCAACGAGTCAAGTCTAGAAAGTTGGATGCACCACTATAACGAGTTATAATTGTTGTAGTTAACAATTCATTAAACCGTTTCAAAAACCTCATTTTTATAATTTAACTAATAAATACATTTAGAAAGCTAAATCATATTAAAAATATTTCAGATTAAAAGTAAGTAAAACTTGGGTATTTTTTAATTCAAATAAAATCGAAAAGTTAGTAAAAGCCGTCTCTTGTTCCGTCTAAACCCATATCCAAAGGTTTTATACGTACGCTTAAAACAACTAATATAATACAGGTGAGGATCAAATAGGAAATATGTTTTGGGTAGGAAGGATAGGAGGTAATCTTAGCCGTCCATCTAGAAAGTAGAAATACAAGTGGGAAGGGTGTTTTAGTCAATCTTCTTTTATCTATTCTTTCTATTTCCCTTCTCTGTATCTTCAAAACCCAGATGTTCAAAACCAACAATATTCAACATTTCATTCCTTTTCTCTCTCTAGAATTACTGCATCACGGTGCAATTTTTCTTCATCAATAACGGTTCGAACACTCAATCAAGTGTTCTTCGATTTCTTTGAAGAAAACCCAGTCTATGTTTCTATAATTTCTCTTTTTTCAATCTAACATGATGCGATAGAACATGAGATTTCTATTAAAACAGGTACTCCTCTTCTCAAATTTCTCAAACAATTTTGAATTCAAAGTGAAGATATCTCTGATTCTACTCTTTCTGCTGATGTATTCATGCGTTTGGGCAACATCATTAGTTCCAATTTCATTAAGAAATCATTAACAAAAAGTTGCACACCAGGTGTTTGACAAAATGTCTCAAAGAAAAATTGCAAAATACCTTTTAGTTTAGACTTTCATTTAAAATTGTGTTTTTACAAAATAATGAAAAAACACACTTTTTGGGTGTTTTTTGTTCCATTGTGTTTTACAAAATAATGAAAAAACACAGGTTTTTTATCCAGTGCGTTTTACAAAAGAATGAAAAAACATACTTTTTGGGTGTTTTTTTGTCCATTGCGTTTACAAAATAATTAAAAAAACTGTTTTTTATCCATTGCGTTTTACAAAATAATGAAAAAAAATTGTTTTTTATCTATTGCGTTTTACAAACGAATGATTAAACACACTTTTTGGGTGTTTTTTATCCATTGCGTTTCACAAAATAATGAAAAAACACAGTTTTTTGTCCATTGCATTTTACAAAAGACACTTTTCTTTTGTGATTTTAGTCTATTGCGATTTAGAAAGTACACTTTCTTTTATATTTTTAGTCAATTGCGTTTTAGAAATAAACTTTATTTTGTTTTTAGTTCATTGCTTTTTAGATAAAAAAAACCATTATCTTTTGTTTTTTTTGTCCATTGCCTTTTAGAAAAAAAACACTTTTTTTATGTTTTTTAGTCCATTGTGTTTTTATGATGGTTTGTTGAACTTGAAATGAAACTATATGATAATAATGTAGGAAATTAAGTGTGTTTGAATGATGTCCCAAAATGGTAAACCACTTGTCCTGTAACAACCCGTATTTTCAGTTGTTCCTATTTACCGTGTATTTATTTTGATTTCCAGATTTGTACTCCGAGATTCGTTAATAGAAATGTTCGTATTAAATTAAATATGTTTTCCATTACATCGCATTATTACATCACAACTAAACGCTATTTAAACGCTTATTTAACGCAACGCTTCGCATATCTCATCGCTATCCCATCGCAACCGCAATGCAATTACTTAATTTGGTATATCGAAATTATGTGGTAATATTAGTTTACGTGTTTGTGTGTTAAGTGTTGTATGTGGATTTGAATTATCGTGGTTTAATCGCTCGCACACTCACGCAACTCGCTCTCACGCGTTGACTCGCTATTACAACACTTAAATCATCGCTAAACCGCTTAACATTGCCTTATAACTCGATTACATCACTGAACAATCGATAAACGATTAAAACTCGCTCTCACGCGTTGACCCGAACTTGCCTATTTTCCTAAAAAACTAAGCAAGTTCGCCCGAACTTGTCTTTTCAGTAAGATTTCCTTACAAGTTCGCCCCGGACTTGACAAGATTCCTAAGAATCTTACCAAGTTCGACCGAACTTGGCTTAAATCTCACCATATCCTTACAAGTTCGCTCGAACTTGTATGTTTACATACAAGTTCGGCCGAACTTGCCTACTGCCCAAACCAAACTTAACCGTTTCAGCTTTTCGGAGACTGATGCACTTCCGTTCGCGTATGCAGGCTGATCCGGCGCTCTTCACAACTCTTCTCAGATCTCTAATCCTACCTAAAACGCACCCACTGTGAGTGTACTTGACCCATTTTCGCTTTAATGCACTTTTTGGGTGTTACATACGTTCCTCTATCAAAATCACTTCACAAATCAAACTGTTTATCACACGCGAATAAATGCTCAATACGTGATACTACAAACATGTGACTAGGACTTATTTTCGTTAAATTGCCTCCTTAGCTAGTATGGTACTATAGTGTGGCTTACACCCGACGGGGTCCAGTTAGGATGGACGCGCAAGCCTTCTCACGGTAGTTAGCATGAGAAATGAGCCCATGTTGTGTGATGTATTTTGGTGTATCATGATACGTAATTAGATTAGTTCGCGAACGTTTTCTCTATTATGTACTCAAACCTGTATGCTCACATTTACTTAATTATATTGACTTGTATTTTAACGTATGTAACATGTTAATGATTTAGCTTATCGGATGCTTTGGATAGCCGAGCTTAGTTTAGTTTGCTTTTGTTTAGAATGGTTTGTAATAAAATCTAGGGGATATCGAACTTGATTAGTTTTATGGGAAAACAAGTTTCTGTAATGATTATTTTGAAATATTGTGTTTAATGGTATGGGACGTTAAATGTTAAATGGTGTTGATAGAAAATTGTTATGGAATTCTCATGAGACAATCTGGTCGCCTAGTGCCACTACCCCGATGTTTCCGTCATCGGTTGGGGTGTGACAGATTGGTATCAGAGCCCATAACTGTAGGAAATTAGGTAGAACTGCCATGTTAGCTTAAGCCTATGGTTAGGATACTGATTTTGACTGTTACACATCGACTACGCGCCCGAAACGCAGAAAACAGACAAGTTCGCCCGAACTTGAGGGCAAGTTCGTTGGAAATTGATCAAGTTTGCTCGAACTTGACCCAAGTTCGACCGAACTTGCCTCAGCTCCTCAAAGTCAGAAGTTCAACAACAAGCATACCAAGTTCGCTCGAACTTGACCCATTGGGTGCAAGTTCGACCGAACTTGATTTCCCACCTGCTTGAACTTTGTGATTTCAACTTAAAACTTTATGAACTGACCCGATCGTGCGAACAAGTCCTTTCCTACGAAGTGTTACTCCTCAAAGCGAGAAGTTCCATTTGGTACGAACCGACAACTCCGCACGAAACGGCCGGCATACTTAGCTTTTCCTAAAGCTACCACAACACACGATTATGAAACGCTCGTATCTCACAAACGAGGATCAAGTCGAGATTAGGTGTGATAACCAAGAACTCTCCATAAGATCGCTCATCTCGCGTATTACTCATCACGAGATATATTCGTTGAGTTAGGAGTGATATCCAAACCTCGACGAAAGTCTCCATTTCTATCTAGCGGAACTACCGATGTGATCGGCGAGTACAACCACAATTTGGAACTAGTCGTTAAGTCAGGGGTGAAACCCGTACCTTAATGACAAATTCCATTCTTCGATTTTCAATCTCACCAAAGTCTCGGTTATACCGATAGTTTGGAACACGTATTAACTGGAAGGGTAAACGTCGCTAGCCGCTTGCGTTGAGAGCGTTTATCTATTAGGCGAAAGCGTGGGTCCAAATGCAAAGGGTAGTCGAATCACTTTGGCGTGTCAAACATCTCAAAACCCCGGACACTCCCAATTGTTTTAAGCCTAATCGTCGATTTACGCATCATCGAGTTTATTTATTATTTATGTGTGGAATTACGGATTTTACGATTTTACGCTTTATCAATTTCTCGATTTATCACATTTACGCTCCATCGAATGTATGCACAACTCGCACAGCTATCTCAATCTAAAACATTAATAAACAAACGCAGATAATCCAACTTAACACTCCGCTTACAACCCGCTACCTCTCTCGGTTATTTCACGCTAAGCTACGATATATCGCTGCCTCGCTACGCTATCTCTTGAAACTCCATCCGCATTGTTACTATTAGAAGGTGAATACGTGCAAATATGTGCTTATGTGATTATGTGCCCTACGTGCTTATGTGATAACGTGCTTTACTTGTAATAATAATAAAGGTTTTGAACATAACTCTATTAATAGAATCTCATCCTATCGAATATTTTCATTGTAGATGTCGTCACTCGGATCTCATACTTGTCGTACTGCCCAGCGCCACAGCGACAACAAGCAGCATCGCTTCACTAGTCGCCAAGGAAGTGGCAAAAGTCATTCCGCAAATCGTCTCAGAAATTCATGCTGTGAGCAGTAACTCCTCAGTCGACTCGAAAACTGAAAACCCCAAGCTACGATTTAGCTTCAAGAATTTCAAGGCTTGTACACCTCTCGCCTTCACGGGCAATGAACCGACTTCTATGTTCCATTGGTTTGACGCCATTGAGGTCACCTTTAGGCAAAGTGGATGCCCCGATGACCTTCGCATAGTGAACGCTACAGGAGTCTTCCAGTCCCGTGTTCTCGATTGGTGGACCGCCGAAAGAAATAGGAGTGATAATGATGAAGCCTATAATCTGTCTTGGGAGGAACTCAAGGAAGTGATGATGAAGGAGTTCTGTCCTCCGCACGAGATGCAAAAGCTCGAGAATGAGTTTTGGGGTATCAAACAAGATGGTCCCGACAATGCTGGATTTATCGCTCGATTTAAGATTTTGAGCATCATATGTCCCAGCCAAGTTGATACTACTGAGAAAGCTATCAACAAGCCTACCTCGCTCGTCCAGGCCTGCCGGCACAATAATGGAATGATGGAGCTAATCTGCTTGCTTGTGCAGGCTGCGCTGTTGCGGTTGCTGCACAGAGTAGTTTGTGTTAGGAGGGAACGAGGCGAAGCGCTTAACAGGACCCGTTGCCAGCTTTCAAAGTCAAAGCTAGAATTCACTTAGCTAATACGAGTACCACGTGGACTGAAAGAGGGCAGGCATGGCAGGCTGGGAAATACAAGACAGCCAACTAGAAATGTCACAAAATCCCCCGCGCTTCGGGGATGCCCTCAGCGTCGAGGAACATGTACTAGGGTGTATGTGCGACTCGTTCGAGGAGTTGTTCCCGGGCATACTCAAAAAAATTCTTATATACCCCAACCCCGTCCCTTGGAAAGAAAAAGGTAGCACCGAAGAAAGGAAAGAACGAGATGGTGGTTTTTGTTGTTCCCGCGAAGCATCTTTTGCTTTAGAAGTTCTATTTTGTATCTTTCCATATTTGAAATCCGCCTCTTTATAGTTAGGTCAAGAAAGAACCTTCATATTTCGATCTAATACAACAATGCATGCAAAGAACTCGCGCAATCTAGGTTTGAGCTCTTCTTCACTTGCAAAGAACCTATTTGATTCAATTGCAGCTCCTTCTATGCTATCAATCCCATTTTGTTCACAGCGTCCTCTTCTGGGAAGGAATCGGAAGTAAGGCTTGACTTTCCCCGTTCTTTGTCTTCTAGGCGTCGGAGGGGAATGAAATTCCTAATGGTTCTCCGCCTTTTAACCCTTGGCAGGGGAGAAGGTACGAACTTCGCGTCTCTAATGGAACTATATCCGAGGTTTACCTGAATGTGTTGCAAATTTCATGAAAGTTGCTCGCACTACAACCATCGAGGAAACCTACATGATCGCCGCTGAGATCAATGATCAGCGAGTTCAAGATGGTTATTTCAAGAATCATGCAAAAGTCGCCAATCAAGCTGTCGCCAATCCAACTGCTACTACCGACCCAGCCAGTGATCCGAAGGGAAAGCGTCAGGGACGCAAAAGAGGAAACCTGAGCAAGAACTATGCCCTTGTAGCTCCAGCAAACCCTCAGCCGCTTCAGTCAGCCGCTCCGAACGCACCTCCAGCTAAACGTGTGTATACCGGCCCTCACCCACTGTGCCCTAAGTGCACTTATCATCATGTGGTGGGTGGAAACTGCCGTTTTTGCACTAACTGCAACATATATGGCCACTTTACTGTGCGTTGCCGTACCGGCCCTCGTCAGCCAGCTATTCAAGCTCCCCCAGCTTCAGCACTGCCAGCTCCTCAGCGTGCTCCCCAGAACAACCAGCAGCAAACAGCTCCAAAGGCACGTGTGTGTTACGTGTGTGGTGATCCGAACCACCTTGCCAATGTCTGCCCGAACCGTACCGTCAAAGAAGAGCCTCAGCAGCAGCAACAGCCAGCACATCCATAACCTCAGCAGCAACAAGCTCAGGCTGCACCTGGGAGAGCCTTTAACCTCAATCATCGTCAGGCTCAGAATGACAACAATGTTGTCAATAGTACGTTCCTCGTTAATGGTATTTATGCTTCATGTTTATTTGATACTCGTGCCGATAATTGTTTTGTATCGTTAGAATTCGAAAAGGTTTTAAAATGTAAGCGCGCTAAACTCCCAAAGACTTTCGATGTGGAAGTCACCACCGGAAAATCTATCACCGTCACCTCCGTCCTACATGGTTGTTCTCTCGATCTTAACAACCATGTCTTCTCGATCAATCTCATACCTATGCAGTTAGGTAGCTTCGATATCATAGTAGGTATGGACTTTCTTCATGAAAACCATGCTGAAGTTGTATGCTTCGATAAGATGATTCGCTTCCCTCTTCCCAACGGTGTCACACCCCGACCCGCAGCGGAATAAGAGTCGGGGCATAATTGGGTTTTCATCAAAGCTCTTGACATTTATTATAATGTTTCATATTTATTATTACAATTTAAAGGGAATCATACAGTCAAATCATATAAGTACAACATGTTCTATACATCTTTCTAGACTTCATTATTTTTTTTCTAAGGCAATTTCCTATGTGTTCTTTGCTTCATCCTGTCCACCTGTATCATATGTAAAAAAAATGGTTTTTTGGGTCAACAAAAGTTGGCGAGTGAACCTTGTTATAAACATTTGATATTGATTTCTTATTGTATTTAATATGGAAAAATTGTGCAATAATCATATGTGAGCAAACGTATATAATCAAACAATAACTAACAATAACAAACGATAACAAACCAACTTGCATGAGTATATAACATGAATGATAATGCATATGTTGGCAACGTCATGTTCCGCTCATAGGTAATGGGGAACGGACGGCCTATGATGATGTATGTGCGATCAAGGCTCAATCAAACGGAGCCGATCGTATGTTGGCAACGCCTCGTTCACGCTCATATGTAATGGGGAACGGTTCCGCTCATAGGTAATGGGGAACAGACGGCCTATGATTATGTATGTACTGAAAATGATAAATTTAGTCTAAACATTAACCACACAAACAGTTGATACATATTGAATACACATTTGATCATTGATATGATGGATGCACAAGTGTTTAAATGTAATAAATAATAAGACACATGATACACCCCAAAAAGTGATTAAAACGGGGAATTTGTAGAGATTCACTCACATTGAGTGCGTTCTCTTGATAATGTTGGATGCGCACGAGTTTAGAGAGTTGATCGACGAGGAATAACTAACCTAGATAATAACGAAAATGTACGGTAAATAAGTGGATTTTATTAACAATTTTAATTGGATTTTTAGGTTTACTTTTGTGAGTTTAAGGTCACTTTCTAACTTTAAAAATGTTATTTTTAAGTATTTTTAATTGATTTTTAAATAAAACAAATAAATAAAAATATAAAAAAATGTTGACTTTTTGGGTTGACCGTTGACCATTGACCGGTTCGGACCTTGTGTATGTATGCGCTGGGTGAGGCTCGAACTCGTGACCTCCCGTACGCGTGCACGCAGCTCTACCAACTGAGCTACGTGTCTAACCCGAAATATTTCTGTTTTTAATTATATTTATATTCTATTTAATTTAATCAGAAATCATTTATTTTAAAAAGGATTTTAATTATGTCGGACCGGTGCACACAACAGGTCTCGAACCCGGGACCTGTTGTTCAGCGTTGCACACAGTCCACCGCTGGACTGTGTGTCTAACCTGGTTAATATACTGATTTTTATTAATCTTAACATCTTACAGTGAGTTGATACGGTTCGGTTTAAAAAGAACATTTTTATTTCAGAGAGTGAGGTTGTGTCAGGGATCGAACTCGAGACGTGTGATAATTGTTTGCACACAGTCCACCGCTGGACTGTGTGTCTAACCCGGTTATATAACTTGTTTTAATTATACTTATACATAAGTTCAACTTCATCTTCTTCGTTCAAAGACACAGACAACGATTATTCAACTGTTCTTGTTTAATTCGATTAACGAAACTTATAAGTGATTGAAATGTGATGGATAGAGAGGGTTTTGGAAATGAATGTACCGAAACAGATGTATTTCTCAGAACTCCGGCAAGGATCGTCGGCTCTGTTTTGTGAACTCCGTCTGATCGGATCAATTAACAGTTTTGATCGATTAGTTGTGAAATTGAGTTACTAAACAATGATTATCAGAAGGTTTAAATGATTATACCGATTCACAGCGTGATTTTGGAAATTCCAGAGGTTTTCCGGCGAGTGCAGAATATTCCGGCTACGTCGTCTGGGATTGATTCTGGTTGATGGATTGAAGTTAGTAATAGTCTAACAATGGATTGAAACCAAAAGAGTCGAGGTATTTACCGTTTTGATGAAAGTCTCGGTTTTCCGACAAAAGTCCGGCGATTGCAGAAAATCTCCGGCGAGTGAAATTGATTCGACAAATGGTGCGATTTTGAGCGAAATGATTTCCAGAGACTTGGGTGTGTATTTATAGGGAAGAATCACGATGAATTGGGTCTGAATTTAGTCTTGATTCATGGTCAGCCTTTCTCCGGCGGTTATGACTGATGTCGCGGGGTTAGACATCGGTTATAACCGATGTCGATGTTAATACATACGTTAAGTCAAAAGAAACCGTCGATAATTAGCGAAATCGTCGGAATTTCCGGCGACAATTGGGCGCGCTGTTGACTGAATTCGATTTCGAGTTCTATTATAAATATTATTTGTTTCACTGGATTGCACAAGTGAGTCAAGTGGCGGAGTGGTTAAGTGTTTGTGTGTTAAGTCTTCCGGCTGACCCGGGTTCGAAACCCGGCAGCCGGTTTTCTTTTTTATTAATTTTATTTTCACTTCTTATCAATTATAGTTTTTAAATTCTAAATTGTTTATTAATTATGTATTGTTTAAAATTAAAATAAATCATAAATACGCAACGAAATTTATAACTGGTTATTCGGTTTAATAAACGAAGCGGGTTTGGATAACCCGGTTTTTTATGGATGTTACAGTATCCCCTGCTTTTAGAAATTTCGTCCCGAAATTTAAGTAGTAGTGGTATATTTGACTTGGAGGGAGGATGTTTTAATTTGTCAATTACATAATTAGAAGAGGGTGAGAGTCTAAATCTTATTTGAGGCGGTAACGTTCCTAGTAAGGGTTGAATACCCGGCTACAGGAATCGTTTTTTGCTGCCTAAAGTGTATGAATATGGAACATGGATACACAGAGTTGATTGGCTAAGTATGATTTTATGCATATGAGTTTTTGATACGTTTGGAAAGTTAAGGTTATACCCTAAAACAAAACTTCTACCACCAAAACCTACATGGAACTTCTCATAACCGCCAGACAATGCCTCTGATCCTTTGGCAAGAACACTTATATATAGGAAGTACCAGCAGCGTATCCACCATATTCTTGTCAAATTTTCATTGGCTTTATCAGTAAGTTATGATTAGTTCAATGTGACTCTAAAACATAAACAAACACAACAACCAAAACTTGAGTCTAAATTCTGAAAGTATACATGTTTGAATGATGACATTACCTCTCTCGTTTGTTATGATGAAGAGGTTAGTCTATGTAGAAGTCAGACACAACCCAACTTCTTTGAATGTTGAGATTGAAATACGTTGAGATGTATGATGATACGAATGCTAAATTAGTGAGTATAAAACAACTTCAACCATGACATTACTAAATCCTACATGGAACTTCTCATAACCGCCGGACAATGCCTCTGATCCTTTGGCAAGAACACTTATATATAGGAAGTACCAGCGGCGTATCCACCATATTCTTGTCAAATTTTCATTGGTTTTATCAGTAAGTTATGATTAGTTCAATGTGACTCTAAAACATAAACAAACACAACAACCAAAACTTGAGTCTAAATTCTGAAAGTATACATGTTTGAATGATGACAGTACCTCTCTCGTTTGTTATGATGAAGAGGTTAGTCTACGTAGAAGTGAGACACAACCCAACTTCTTTAAATGATGAGACAGAGATACGTCGTGAGGTATGATGATATGAATGTTAAATCAATGAGTATAAAACAAAACTGAAATAGTAATTCGCATTAAGATTCTTGGATAAAATTTCCAATTTATAATTGGGATACGTGAAGATTGAGATAAACATAAAGAAAACATAAAAACTAAGCGGTTGGAGTTGAATCTTGATTTTTGGTGAACAAAACTAGTTGGGTGGTTCGTTTGGGCCGTCATTATCTTCGACAGGATTGGCGTTGATGTTGTAAACTCTTCCTCTTGCTGGTGGCCTAGTGGTTAGGTTTTCTTGATTTGCTTGGTTAACTGGGTTTGCTTGAGCTTGGGCATTTATGATGTTAACCAATCGAGGGCACGTGTTTCTAAAGTGGGTAGGGTCGCCACAGTTAAAACAAGCTCGAACATATGGAAACATGGGGTATTGGGGTTGTTGATATGTTTGGATCATGTTTTGAGTAGGGGGTGAGGTTTGGTTTTGAGAGGTGCGGCAAACCTTGCTCAAATGACCATAGCGTCCACGATTCGCACATAGTCGACAAGGTAAGGTAAATGGATGGTGATAAGAACAGGTGTTGCATTGAGGGTGAGGTCCAATGTAAGGTTTCTTATTTGGGTAAGTTGAGTTGGGTGATACTTGAGTGTTTGGGATAGCTTGGAGGGGCACGGCTTGTGAAGCTGGTTGATTGTGTTGAGTGACAGCGAAAATTTGCCCATCTCGTTTTCTCTTAGAAATGGGTTGAGAAGAGGATTCGGTTCGGGTGGAGTTTGAGGTTTCGGTTGAGGTTTTATCCTTCTTCTTCTCCTCCGTGAAGTCTTTATTACGTATGCGGTTTTCGGTGAGCTCTATAGCTAACTCCATTGCTGCTTCCAAAGTTGCAGGTGTGGTACTTATTACGGAGTCTTGAATTTTTGAAGGAAGACCTCGAATGTAGTGCTCGATCAATCGGTAGAGGGGAGTGAACAAGTTGGGGACCATTTGATTTAACTCAAGGAATCTCTTGTTGTATGTGGTGTGGTCGCCCTCCTTTTGTTTCAAAGAATAGAACTCATCTTCCAATTTCTTGATTTCGCTTCTTGGACAAAACCGTCTTGTCATGATTTCCTTCAACTCTTCCCAAGTCAAAGTCATAGCATCTTCAACACCTCGTTTGGCCTTCTCTGTATTCCACCATGTAAGTGCTATTCCAAGTAAACGACCGGTAGCATATCGCACTTTGCGATCATCGGGGCAATCGCAATTTAGAAAAGTGTTTTACATTTCCTCAAACCAATGGAGGAGAGCGGTGACACCTTCAGTCCCTTCGTATTTTGGAGGGTCGCAGGATTTGAAATGCTTGAAGGTGCATTTAGTGGTAATTGGGGGAGGGTTAACAACATTTTGATCTTCTTGATTGAGGGGATTAGCGGTAAGGGCTTGTTGAACTTGAACTCAAGTTGGGTATTACGCTAGCCATTTGTTGAGCGATTTGGGCAGCCATGCGCTCGCGGGCTTTTCCTGATCTCATCTTCCTACGAGCGAGATTAGAAAACATCTACAAGGAATACATATCAAGAGTATGAGTTGGACGTTTTAGGGGTCATGTGTCGTATTTAGGAATGAACATTCATAAACTAAATATAGAATAATAAATCTACTACATCCATAGGATGTCTTGGGCTTTGCTCGTAATTGGGCCTTGCATGCCGCCATACTTCACCTTCGTAATCATGTGGGCCCCATGATTACCGGGTTTTTCATATGGTTCGCATGTGTTAGCCTGGTAACATACACTAAAACCCGGAGAAAATCGAGAAATATGTATGTAACGTATGAAGTTTGGAGTGTATCCAGGTGTGGACACGGTGACACCTCAAAGTGGGGTTAGTTCGAACGACGTTTGGTGTGGCATGCTTTGGCTTAATAGGTACTTCGTACTCTCATCGTTAGTCCCCAGGTAGGCAAACTGGTCCGTTATTTTGGATTTATACGAATGTCAACCTAGACAGGACGTTCCGACTACCGGTACTTGTATCCTTACAGTTACTACATGCCCGTCGCAGAACTCACTTTGATAAGATTTGAAAAATTAAAAAAGCGACAAAATCTTGAATAACGGAAGTACGAAGATGAATTGAATATGTGAACATTAAAATATGTATGATGAATGTGTATGTAAGTATGTATGTTTGACTGTAAGTATAATTCACTATGTATCACAAAATGTAATATTGGAAGTGTTTGCATGCATTTGAGTGTGTAATAAATACGAAACAAATAAACATCATAAGTTTGCATGTAACCACATAGACCATTTAAAATCTAATCAACTATAGTATAGGCTCTAAGGGTCTAATAACCTATCCTATATCCCTATAGTCAAAAGCTCTGATACCAATCTGTCACACCCCGACCCGCAGCGGAATAAGAGTCGGGTATAATTGGGTTTTCATCAAAGCTCATGACATTTATTATAATGTTTCATATTTATTATTACAATTTAAAGGGAATCATACAGTCAAATCATATAATCAAATCATACAAGTACAACATGTTCTATACATCTTTCTAGACTTGATTATTTTTCTTCTAAGGCAATTTCCTATGTGTTCCTTGCTTCATCCTGTCCACCTGTATCATGTGTAAAAAAATGTTTTTTTGGGTCAACAAAAGTTGGCGAGTGAACCTTGTTATAAACATTTGATATTGATTTCTTATTGTATTTAATATGGAAAAATTGTGCAATAATCATATGTGAGCAAACGTATATAATCAAACAATAACAAACGATAACAAACCAACTTGCATGAGTATATAACATGAATGATAATGTATATGTTGGCAACATCATGTTCCGCTCATAGGTAATGGGGAACGGACGACCTATGATGATGTATGTGCGATCAAGGCTCAATCAAACGGACCCGATCGTATGTTGGCAACGCCTCGTTCACGCTCATAGGTAATGGGGAACGGTTCCGCTCATAGGTAATGGGGAACAGACGGCCTATGATTATGTATGTACTGAAAATGATAAATTTAATCTAAACATTAACCACACAAACAGTTGATACATATTGAATACACATTTGATCATTGATATGATGGATGCACAAGTGTTTAAATGTAATAAATAATAAGACACATGATACACCCCAAAAAGTGATTAAAACGGGGAATTTGTAGAGATTCACTCACATTGGGTGCGTTCTCTTGATAATGTTGGATGCGCACGAGTTTAGAGAGTTGATCGACGAGGAATAACTAACCTAGATAATAACGAAAAGATACGGTAAATAAGTGGATTTTATTAACAATTTTAATTGGATTTTTAGGTTTACTTTTGTGAGTTTAAGGTCACTTTCTAAACTTTAAAATATTATTTTTAAGTATTTTTAATTGATTTTTAAATAAAACAAATAAATAAAAATATAAAAAAAGTTGTTGACTTTTTGGGTTGACCGTTGACCGTTGATGGATTGAAGTTAGTAATAGTCTAACAATGGATTGAAACCAAAAGAGTCGAGGTATTTACCGTTTTGACGAAAGTCTCGGTTTTCCAGCGAAAGTCCGGCAATTGCAGAAAATCTCCGGCGAGTGAAATTGATTCAAGAAATGGTGCGATTTTGAGCGAAATGATTTCCAGAGACTTGGGTGTGTATTTATAGGAAGATCACGATGAATTGGGTCTGAATTTAGTCTTGATTCATGGCCAGCCTTTCTCCGGCGGTTATGACTGATGTTGCGGGGTTAGACATCGGTTATAACCGATGTCGATGTTAATACATACGTTAAGTCAAAAGAAACCGTCGATAATTAGCGAAATCGTTGGAATTTCCGGCGACTGCGAATTGGGCGCGCTGTTGACTGAATTCGATTTCGAGTTTTATTATAAATGTTATTTGTTTCACTGGATAGCACAAGTGAGTCAAGTGGCGGAGTGGCTAAGTGTTTGTGTGTTAAGTCTTCCGGCTGACCAGGGTTCGAAACCCGGCAGCCGGTTTTCTTTTTTATTTATTTTATTTTCACTTCTTATCAATTATAGTTTTTAAATTCTAAATTGTTTATTAATTATGTATTGTTTAAAATTAAAATAAATCATAAATACGCAACGAAATTTAACTGGTTATTCGGTTTAATAAACGAAGCGGGTTTGGATAACCCGGTTTTTTACGGATGTTACAAACGGTGATCAACTTCATGTCTATGGTGAAACTCCCTTAAAGAAGTTGATGCTTCTATCATGTACTCGAGTGCACAAATGCTTGCAAAAGCGATGTGTTGATTTCCTCGCCCATATCGTGAACCCGGAGAAAGAAAAGAAGACTTACAAAGTTGTTCCCGTTGTTTGTGAAGTTCCTAAAGTTTTTCCCGACGATTTACCTGGTTTACCCCCTACTCGAGATGTTGAATTCCGTATTGATTTAGTTCCCGGTGCTACCCCCGTTGCTAAAGCTCCTTATCGTCTCGCACCATCCGAAATGCGCGAGCTATCTAGTCAACTTCAGAGCTTCTTGATAAAGGTTTCATACGCCCGAGCACTTTCGCCATGGGGCGCACCCGTCCTTTTCGTGAAAAATAAGGATGGATCGTTCCGCATGTGCATCGATTATCGTGAACTTAACAAACTCACGATAAAGAACCGCTATCCTCTTCCTCGAATCGACGACGTATTTGACCAGCTTCAAGGTGCTACTTGTTTTTCTAAGATCGATTTACGTTCCGGTTATCATCAGTTACGCGTGTTGGATGAAGATATTTTGAAAACCGCCTTCCGTACTCGCTATGGCCATTTTGAATTCGTGGTCATGCCTTTTGGTCTTACAAATGTGCCTGCGGTCTTCATGAATTTGATGAACCGTGTGTGTAAAGCTTTCTTAGATCGTTTCGTCATTGTTTTCATCGATGATATCTTGATTTACTCAAAGTCGAGAGACGAACAAGCGCGCCATCTCCGTCTACTCCTTGAACTTATTCAAGGAAATCGCCTTTATGCTAAGTTCTCTAAATGTGAATTCTGGCTCGAAGAAGTCCAATTTCTCGGCCACATCGTTAATAGTCAAGGAATTCACGTCGACCCTGCCAAGATCGAAGCCGTCAAGAGTTGGATTACATCAAAAAATGCTTCCGAAATCCGTTCATTTCTTGGATTGGCGGGTTACTACCGTCGATTCATTGCTGACTTCTCGAAGATCGCCGTTCTGCTTACCGCTTTAACTCATAAAGATAAACCTTTTGTTTGGGACTCCAAGCAAGAGGAAGCTTTTCAAACTCTCAAGCGTATGCTATGCAACGCTCCTGTTCTCGTTTTACCCGACGGAAACGATGATTTTGTTGTTTATTGCGATGCCTCTAATCTTGGTCTTGGTTGCGTTCTCATGCAACGAGACAAGGTCATCGCGTATGCGTCTCGTCAACTCAAGATCCACGAGAAGAATTACACAACCCACGATCTCGAACTCGGTGCGGTTGTTTTTGCATTGAAGATATGACGACACTACCTTTACGGTACTAAGTGTATGGTCTTCACCGATCATAAGAGCTTACAACATATCTTCAATCAAAAGGAACTAAATATGCACCAACGCAGATGGGTTGAACTTCTCAACGATTACGATTGCGAGATACGCTACCATAGCGGCAAAGCAAACGTCGTCGCCGATGCTCTAAGTCGACGAAGCTATGTATATAGCGTTCGAGACTCTCAAGCTTTGAATGATCTCGAAATCATGATTCGCTCCGCTCAATTCGCTTGTTTTAACGAAAATACTTTGGAGGAAGAAATGAAATGTGGTGCCGAAACTCAGCTCGTTGTTAAACCAAATGGTATTTATTACTATCTCGATCGCATTTGGATTCCCAGCCGTGATAATCTTCGTGAATTGCTAATGACCGAAGCCCATAAATCTCGATATTCCATTCACCCCGGTGCCGACAAGATGTACCAGGACCTTCGTCCAAAGTACTGGTGGCCAGGCATGAAAAAGGATATCGCCGTGTACGTTTCGAAGTGCTTAATTTGTTCGAAAGTTAAAGCCGAACATTAAAGGCCCTCTGGTTTACTCGAACAACCTGAAATCCCGATGTGGAAGTGGGAGAGTATAGCTATGGACTTTATTACGAAACTTCCCCGCACTTCCTCTGGTCACGATAGCATTTGGGTTATCGTTGATCGTCTTACTAAATCCGCACACTTCATTGCTATACGAGAAGACTTTAAGGTCGAACGGTTAGCCCGAATCTATACCGACGAAGTTATATGTCGACACGGGACGCCTCGTGACATCATATCTGACCGAGATGGTCGCTTTACCTCGCGTCTCTGGGAGACTTTTCATTCCGCTCTCGGTACTACTCTCAATTTCAGTACCGCTTTTCACCCTCAAACCGACGGTCAGACTGAGCGCACGATCCGCACCCTCGAAGACATGCTTCGTGCGTGCATCAAAGATTTCGGTGGTAACTGGGATACGCATTTACCTTTAATCGAATTCTCGTGCAATAATAGTTATCATACCAGCATTCAAATGGCTCCTTTTGAGGCACTGTATGGAAGAAAATGTCGATCGCCTATTGCATGGCACGAGATCGGAGAAGCACAAATCACCGGTCTCGAGCTAATTCAAGAAACGACGGACAAGATCCTCCAGATCAGAGACAATCTCTTGAAAGCTCGGAGTCGTCAAAAGAGTTATGCCGATAAACGCCGCAAGCCCCTACAGTTCGAAGTGGGAGATCACGTTCTCCTAAAGGTTGCACCTTGGAAGGGAGTGGTCCGCTTCGGCAAGAAAGGAAAGCTAGCGCCTCGATACGTTAGACCCTTTAAGATTCTGGAAAGGATCGGTAAAGTAGCCTATCGTCTCGGACTACCGGCGGAACTTAATAATGTACATCCAACTTTCCACGTGTCTAATCTCAAAAAGTGCCTAGCCGAAGAAAATCTGCATGTCCCTCTCGAAGATCTGCAAATTAATGAAACGCTCCATTTCATGGAAAAACCCGTTGAGATCATGGATCGAGAAACCAAGATACTTCGACGCTCACGCATCCCGATCGTGAAGGTCCGATGGGAAGGCAAACGTGGCGCCGAGTTCACTTGGGAACTCGAAAGTGATATGAAAACAAAATATCCACATCTCTTTGTTACGGCCACTGCTTAATTTCGGGACGAAATTCCCTAAAGTAGGGGAGGCTGTAACAACCCGTATTTTCAGTTGTTCCTGTTTACCGTGTATTTATTTTGATTTCCAGATTTGTACTCCGAGATTCGTTAATAGAAATGTTCATATTAAATTAAATATGTTTGCCATTACATCGCATTATTACATCACAACTAAACGCTATTTAAACGCTTATTTAACGCATCGCTTCGCATATCTCATCGCTATCCCATCGCAATCGCAACGCAATTACTTAATTTGGTATATTGGAATTATGTGGTAATATTAGTTTACGTGTTTGTGTGTTATACGTGTTTAAGTGTTGTATGTGGATTGGAATTATCGTGGTTAGTCGCTCGCAAACTCACGCAACTCGATCTCACGCGTTGACTCGCTATTACAACACTTAAATCATTGCTAAACCGCTTAACATTGCCTTATAACTCGATTACATCGCTGAACAATCGATAAACGAACGAAAAATGAAGAAAACCCAACAATATGGGTCAAGTTCGCTCGAACTTGGTGACCCCAAGTTCGGCCGAACTTGACTGGCCAAGCTAAACTCTCCTCTGCCTCAAGTCCGCTTGAACTTCACCTCAAGAATGTCAAGTTCAGTCGAACTTGACTCTTTTCTCCCCAGATTTCACAAGTTCGCGCGAACTTGCATGAAATTCATGCAAGTTCGGCCGAACTTGACTCCACCAGCTCACCTTTTTGTCTTCATCTATAAATACTCAGCCCATTCCTCTCATTTGAACTTGCTGCAACTTCGCCGAGAGCTCCCGAAAACCCGAAACCCTCTGTTTTCTAAGTAATAATCAAACCGATTTCAACTATAATGATGTTCAACAACGTTTTACAATGATTTTGCACAAGGCATTACCTTCGTTTTCATCAAATTTCTTCTGTTTACGAAAATCTTCATCTTTTTCCATCAAAACTTTTGTTTTCACTCAGATCTATACTAGATCTGAGCAAAACCTTTTTAAAACATTGATTTTTACACCATTTTCGGACTAACGACGTATTTTCCGTTCACTTTTGAGTGGAACGAGGCGTTGTCGAAGCTAGATCTCAGATCCGGAAGCACAAGGACGAAATCGTCACTTTACACAAGCTGGACTAACCCGTATGAACCTTGAAGTTCGCCCGAATTAGCCCGAGTTTTTGTAAAATGGCTAAGTTCGCTCCAAAAGACCTCTCCGGCCTAAGCTTTACTCAGTGGCTTAAGGTTGGAGAGATGGGCACTCGATTTCCTCAGCAAACGACGCGAAAACGCAAGATTTTGGACCCGAAAACATCAAGACCGCTCAAGAATCACCAGCACCCAGGTCAAGTTCGACCGAACTTGTGCCCATCTGGGTCAACTTCGACCGAACTTGGGACATTTTCACCAAACTCCTTACAAGTTCGCCCGAACTTGGCTAATTTCCTAAGAAACTAAGCAAGTTCGCCCGAACTTGTCTTTTCAGTAAGATTTCCTTACAAGTTCGCCCCGGACTTGACAAGATTCCTAAGAATCTTACCAAGTTCGACCGAACTTGGCTTAAATCTCACCATATCCTTACAAGTTCGCTCGAACTTGTATGTTTACATACAAGTTCGGCCGAACTTGCCTACTGCCCAAACCAAACTTAACCGTTTCAGCTTTTCGGAGACTGATGCACTTCCGTTCGCGTATGCAGGCTGATCCGGCGCTCTTCACAACTCTTCTCAGATCTCTAATCCTACCTAAAACGCACCCACTGTGAGTGTACTTGACCCATTTTCGCTTTAATGCACTTTTTGGGTGTTACATACGTTCCTCTATCAAAATCACTTCACAAATCAAACTGTTTATCACACGCGAATAAATGCTCAATACGTGATACTACAAACATGTGACTAGGACTTATTTTCGTTAACTTGCCTCCTTAGCTAGTATGGTACTATAGTGTGGCTTACACCCGACGGGGTCCAGTTAGGATGGACGCGCAAGCCTTCTCACGGTAGTTAGCATGAGAAATGAGCCCATGTTGTGTGATGTGTTTTGGTGTATCATGATACGTAATTAGATTAGTTCGTGAACGCTTTCTCTATTATGTACTCAAACCTGTATGCTCACCTTTACTTAATTGTATTGACTTGTATTTAACGTATGTAACAGGTTGATGATTTAGCTTATCGGATGCTTTGGATAGCCGAGCTTAGTTTAGTTTGCTTTTGTTTAGAATGGTTTGTAATAAAATCTAGGGGATATCGAACCTGATTAGTTTTGTGGGAAAACAAGTTTCTGTAATGATTATTTTGAAATATTGTGTTTAATGGTATGGGACGTTAAATGTTAAATGATGTTGATAGAAAATTGTTATGGAATTCTCATAAGACAATCTGGTCGCCTAGTGCCACTACTCCGATGTTTCCGCCATCGGTTGGGGTGTGACATGTCCCACATTGGTGTGGAGACAAAGTATAAGGTTATTTATAAGGTGAAACCTTTGCCTAACCAACATAACTTTATGACATGTTTTACCATAAGTTCTTCGCGCGGGTACGCAAGGGGGTGCAAATTGGAACCGGAATTTAGTCAAACTCGTGTGCACCCGCACGTCCTGCGGACACGAATGCAGTTCCGAAAACCCAGGCCCGCGTTTTTCGCTCCGGGCTTGTTCACTGCTCGGTTTTTTCTTCTGCAGTGGCTGGGGACTTTGGTTCACAGAACTTTGCGTTTTACAGCTCGCTTTCACTTCTGCAGTTGCATTATAACTGCAGCTCGCCGCTTTCACTTTTGCAGTTGCGTTTGGGGACGGTTGTTTCACTGCTGTTGCGTTTGGGTAGTTTGACTGTTGTTTCACTACAGTTAGCCTTTAACTGGTGGTTCTGCACAGCCATTGCGTTTTACGTATTTTGTAAACAAAACATTTTTTTTTTGTGTTTTTTATAAATTGCGTTATAGAGACAAGATAGTTTTTTGTGTTTTTTGTCAATTGCGTTTTGGAAAAAAGTCTTTTTTTTTTGTTTTTTTTCATTGCGTTTTACGCAACTGGGTTTACAAAATTATTTTTTCGAAATATAGCAATACCATACTCGTTTTAAAGATAAAAAACGCTCGTTTTTTGGTGCAATTTTTATAAAAAAAATAATATCTTATGAAAAAATTATTAACGTTTGAAAAATGAGGGGGAATTAGAGGAGAGAGAAACTATTGTTTTGGATTGACTAGAATTCCCCTATAAAAACCCATGCGCCTCCTCTTTTTAATTCAATTTAATTCATTTATCTTAACCCTTGATTATTAAATGGTTGGACAAGATTACTTACTATCCTTCCTAGTGATAGAAACTTCCTAATATATCCTAACCTAATATAATACTACCTCTTTAATGTAAGAATTGACAACATCAAATATATATATTAATGAAAAGGTCAAATTGAGTTGTTGGTAAGTTAAGACAAAAAAAAAACTAGGCAAAACTAAATGGTCCAAAGAGGTAACATTTTGCCATTTTTGTCTTTGTCAACGGAAGTTAGGGGTTTTTTGGCAACTTTTGAATGATTAAGTGCTGAATTAGTAAGAGGTCTAAACCATTAAGTGCTGAACCAGTAAGAGAATCATTAAGAGCCAGTATAATGCTTAACCGTTCAAAGGCAAATGTCTGACCAATTCAGATTAGAGGTCTTAACCTATTCAGACTTTGTATAAAACTTAACCATTCAGAGGCAAATGTCTGCACCATTCAGACATATGCTCACGAAACAAACAGTCTGAACCATTAAATGCTAAACCAGTAAGAGGTCTGAACCATAAGAGTCTCCTTAAAAAGTAAACAAACAGCCATCAACTTAAAAAAGAAGATTCATTCAGGTCATAGTTGATTAAAATTTAAAACAACCTTCTATAAACTTTAAAATGTTTTATTAAAGTTCAATGTTGCTACTAAAATACGTGCATGTAAAGTTAATAAGTTCACTCTTATTCTTAAGTGATTGTTCAATAGTCATTTTGAACAAAAAATTTGGGTCATTCACAGATTTGATATTGATGTATCTTTTTTAAACGACAAATTTAGATCACTAACAGATTTGATATTAAAAGAAACATAGCTGATGTGATATGATATTAATGTATCATTTTCTGAACGACAAATTTGGATCACTGACAGACTCACTAGAGTATGAAACCACCCGATCATACCCATATGGCAATACATACACCAATTAAGAAGAAAACCCAATAAATTTGAGAAAAACCTTCTTACGGGTATCAAACCCAGGACCTAATGTACGCAAGCCTTATCCCACCCATATTGCCACTAGACTATAATGTCATGAGCGATGTTAATGTATCCTAATGCTTAAAGACATCAACCCTCAACTACCATGATGTTAACGTATCTTAAAGCTTAAAGACATCAATACTTGAGTTTGGCTTGTTTCATGTGAAATTGAAATAAGAAAACTAGACGATAAAGAATATTCAAAATCGTGTATCAATCATGCTCTTCCACCATAAAGCTTCTCTAATGTTTTAAATTTTAGTGTTGATGTCCTCTGTCTTTGACTTATTTAATAACTTATTTTTTAACATAAGATAATTTATGATTTACCGTCTATCATATGCTCTTTCTTTTTTATTAATATCATTTTAAATAAATATTTTATCTCTACAATAACAAATTACACAAGAGAAATCATCAAAATAGACATGTATTAGTGTGTTATATCACTATAACACTGTCAGAAAATAATTATGTCTATAGTCCCCAAATAGGTGATTCCATACTCTAGTAAATACTTTTCCTCACATGACATACTTTAAGGTTTTTTTTTAACAGCAAACCACTTTATAACTATATATAAAAACCAGCAAGTCGTTGAAAAGCATTACACTCAGGGAAAACACAAAACAACTTACAAAACACTCGAAACATCAAAATCAAGCCAACTATCCCACACCAAGTTAGGGAGTTTAGACCGATGTTTAATCCATAAATAGGAGTCTTCCTTGATTTAAGCCACCGATATAGGACCGGATGAAGTTCCCCTCAAAACTTTTTAGTTCTTCGCATACCAAATCCTCCAAAAAGCCGCCTTCATAATAGTGTTAACCAATTTTTTAAACATAATTTTACCAAAGATTCATGTGGATGAGGGACAGAAGCGTGGTTCAACATATCAAAAGCCGCCTTCACCCCACCGTAACCCAATTTCTCTCAACATATATACCTCTCAACATATCACTATCACGTCACCCTTCAATTGAATTTAGAGGAAAGAACAAAAACATGTGTTGGATGAAGCCCACTTGTTATTAAATATTTGTATGGTGTGTGTTGAATAATATAATTTATTTGTAGGGAAAGTTATAGAGATTTAACATTTCATTTTAATAGTCAAAGGCATTTGATGAATTTTAAGCATTTCGGATTAAATATAACCGGGGCAGAAAATTTGAAGCTAGATTCCAATTCATGTTAGATTTGAAAAAAAAAATCGAATCCTTGTTAACTTCATTCGAACTAATAACAACACTTTCCGTCATCATAATTATTTGGCATATAGGGTATGTTTGGTAAAAGTAGCTGGTAGCTGTAGTTTTTTTATATATATTTAGGTGTTTAGCAGAGTAGCTGGAGCTTTTAATAATTTGTATAAAATGACCAAATTGAACATTAAAAAGTTGGTGCTTTAAAAAGTTTATTATATTTAGAGGTTAAAAATAGTCATTTTTTCTCTAAAACTTGTAGCTCATTTCAAAACGCTATTAAAAGCTTCAAACTCATTTAACAAAACAGGATTTTTTATTGAATATGAGTTTTTTTATTAAAACTTAAAAGCTTAAAGCTATAAGTGTCACCCCCAACCGATGGGAAAACATCGGGCGCGACACTAGGTGAATCAGATTGCTCAAAAGACATTATAACAACTATTTAAGCGATAATATTTAAACGTTCAATATCCCATACTATCAAACATAAAATCCCAAATAATTATTACAATATCAAACAATCTCTCAAACATATCTAATCCGATCTTCCCTAATTTCTATTACATGAGTTTCTAGAGATAAGATCCAAATCCATTTCAGCGAGAAGTCATCAACCTGCCACATATGTTAAAATAAACGTCAATACAATTAAGTAAATGTGAGCATACCGTTTGCATACATAATAGATATAAAGTGTTTAGCATACACCGCATGACATACGTAAGAGATGTGAACTATGTAACTACTTAGATTCAAGTAAACTAACAAACCGCGAGTGCGAGGCACGCAAACAAGTGTCCACGTCCTAAAGAGAAAATAAATGCGAAAAGAAAATGCGAGCCTTAACAACCCTGGGCCTCCGGGTAGCGGGTCAACCTCTAGCAAGCTATCATGTTAGGGTGGCGTACTAGCAATCAAGTAATACATACAATTCAGCAGATTTCATGTATCATCATGTAATAGCGGGTTGCGAATAAGCGTTTGAGTTGTGTGATGTGTTTTGATATAGGAACATATGTGACACCAAAAAGTGCTTTAAGCGTAAAAGGGGTTCAAGTATACTCACAGTCGGTGCGATAAGAGAGAGATGGGATCTGATGTTGGTTGAAGGGAGCTCGGTTCAGCATGTAAGCGAACATAAGTGCATCAGTCTTCCGAATTGCTGAAACGATCGAAACGTGAAGGAGTAGAGGACAAGTTCGGGCGAAGTTGTACCAAATCTCCTGGATTTGGTACAAATTCGGGCGAACTTGCTTGATCTCTTCTGGATTTGTACAAGTTCGGGCGAACTTGGCGGATTCTACTGGAATGTTCAAGTTCGAACGAACTTGATACCCTTTACTTAGAATAGGGTGCAAGTTCGGGCGAACTTGACAGTTTTTCTTGGAAATTGGTCAAGTTCGGCCGAAGTTGGTTACACTCATGTGACAACTGTCAAGCGAACTTGATCATTTTAAGAGCGAACTTGACTGTTTTATCACCAATACATGTGTTTTCGCGTCGTTTGCTGAGAAAATTAAGTGTCCATCCCTCCAACCTTAAGCTACTGAGCAAAACATAGGCTGGAGAGGTCTTTTGGAGCGAGTTTTAGCCACTTAACAGGAACTCGGGTGAATTTGATGGTTCGTACATGTCACACCCCAACCGATGGCGGAAACATTAGGTCAGTGGCACTAGGCGACCAGATTGTCTCACGAGAAATTCCGTAACAATTATCCAACAACATTACTTTAACGTTTAACATCCCATACTATTAAACATAACATTTCAAACAATCATTACAGAAATTCTGATTTTCTCATAAAAACAACATGGTTCGATTTCCCCTAGATTTTTATTACAACCGTTCTAAACAAGATAAGCAAAATACTAAATAAGATTACTCCAAAGCAATCCAAGCTAAATCCTCAACCTGTTACATATGTTAAAATACAAGTCAATACAATTAAGTAAAGGTGAGCATACGAGTTTGAATAATACTAGAATAGTCGAGAAAGCGTTTGCGAAACAATCTAATTACATATCATGATACACCAAAACACTTAACATAACATAGGCTCATTTCTCATGCTAACTACCGTGAAAAGGCTTGCGGGACCATCCTAACTAGACTCTCGTCGGGTGTTAGCCAAACTATAGTGCCGTACTAGCTAAGGAGGCAAGTTAACGAAAATAAGTCCTAGTCACATGTTTCTAGTATCACGTATCGAGCATATACAATCAGATTATTCGCGTGCGATAAATATTTTTGATTTGTGAAGTGATTTTGATATAGGAACGTATGTAACACCCAAAAAGTGCATTAAAGTGAAAATGGGTCAAGTATACTCACTGTGGGTTCGTTTTGGTAAGACTTAAGATTCTGAGGAGAGTTGCGGAGTGCGCCGGATCAGCATCTAAACGAACAGGTGCATCAGTCTTCCGAAAAGCTGAAACGGTGAAGTTTGAGTTGAGCAGTAGGCAAGTTCGGGCGAACTTGTATGTAAACATACAAGTTCGAGCGAACTTGTAAGGTTTTGATGTGTTTAGAGCCAAGTTCGGTCGAACTTGGTAAGTTTTTAGGAAACTTGTCAAGTCCGGGCGAACTTGTAAGAATTTCTTACTGAAATGACAAGCTCCGGCGAACTTGTACAGCTTCCTAAGAAACTAGGCAAGTTCGGTTCAACTTGTGAAGAGGTTGGTGAAAAATAGCCCAAGTTCGGTCAAACTTGACCCATTTGGGTGTAAGTTCGGTCGAACTTGACCTGGGTGGTGATTCTTGAGCGAACTTGATGTTTTCGGGTCCAAAATCTTGCGTTTTCGCGTCGTTTGCTGAGTAAATCGAGTGTTCATCCCTCCAACCCTATGCTACTGAGCAAACTTAGGTCGGAGATGTCTTTTAGAGCGGTTTTAGCCGTTTTACAAAAGCGTGGGCTAATCCGGGCGAACTCGGGGTTCGTTCGGGTTAGTCCGGCTTGTGTAAACCAACATAAACGTCCTTGTGCTTCCTGATCTGGGATCTTGAATGATAAATGCTTCGTTTCATATCATAAAAATGAACAAAACATCATCAAAAGTTCATATTTTGTGTGAAAATCAATGTTCAAAAGGTTTTACTCAGATATAAGCATAGATCTGAGCGAAAAACAGAAGTTTTATGGAAAAAGATGAATATTTTCGTAAACAGAAGAGTTTTGATGACAACGAAGACTATGCCTTGTGCCAAAATCATTGTAAACCTTTGTAAAACGTTGATAACCATTGTAAACCTATTGTTAGGGTACGCTGGGAGTCGAAACGGGGACCTGAGTTTACTTGGGAACGTGAAGACTCAATGCGTGAAAAATACCCGCATCTTTTTCCTACTACTTCAACTGTTTAAATTTCGGGACGAAATTCCTAAAAGTAGGGGATACTGTAACATTTGTAAAAATCGGGTCTCCAAAACCCGCTCTGTTTTGTAATCAAGTACCAAGTTATGAAAGTACATTAATTATTCATGGTTATTTTGAGTTAAAACGTTACATAATTAATAAATAAACTAAACTATAAAAATTATATTTGATAAAAAGTTAAAATAAAATAAATAAAAAACAATTGAAGCTGCCGGGACTCAAACCCGGGTCAGCTAAGTCTCTAAAACGACTTATCATCCCTTCTCTTAACCACTCCGCCACCAAGTGTTTTCTGTTAACTTTAGCAGAGCAAATGAAACTTATACACAAACTCGATTTAACCGTCGGTGCTATTTGAAAACCGATAATCGGCAAACCAATCGTTTAATCGATTGTTTACCTCATAATTTCAGTTATAATCGATGTGCGACGGTTTTTAATTAAGTCAGAAGTGATTGAACTTAAAGCTTCATCTTTTCGACTTTTGAAACCGAAGGTTTCTTCAAGTTTTGATTTAATTCGAGCTCCAGTTCAATTGCACGATTCGGAACCTATCATTACAATATCCAATTTCATTTTCGTCGCATTTGTGAACCTTAAGATCATCTGAAACAGTTCGCCGGAAATTTTCTGCAAGTTACCGGAAAACCGGGACTCACATTCTCACGGTAATTCCTTCGGCTCTTTTTGTTTAAAACATGTGATTAGTCAATCTCTAACACAACTCCATCATCAGAATCAATCTTAGCCAACGTTTAACGGAAATCTTACATTCGCCGGAAAGTTCCTGAGATTGCCGGAATCCCACTGTGATCTGGTAAGATATCCTGCACTTCTTTTAAACCTTGTTTAGGTGATTTAACTTTATGAATAATCGATCCACACTGTTAATTGGTTCAACAGTCGGAGTTCATTTCCAGTACCGACGAACTTTCGCCGGATTTCTGTGATTATCTTCAATCGGTAATTTCTGTTCTTTAAACTATCTCCATTCCTTACCTTTGATTTACTGTTAGTGTCTAAAAACTTAGTAAATCACAAAATCGAACTTAACCAGTCGAATTATGCTGACCGTGTAATCCGACGAAGAAGATGAAGCTATTTCAGAATATAAGAGTAATTAAAATCCGGATTATAAACGGGTTAGACACACAGTCCAGCGGTGGACTGTGTGCAAATTTCATATTCACGTCCCGGGTTCGATCCTTGCTACGCGCACGCTTGTGTAATAACATTCTTTTTAAATCATGAACTAACCCGGGTTGAATCGGGTAGTTGTTAAGTATAATATAAATCAAGAATATAACCGGGTTAGACACACAGTCCAGCGGTGGACTGTGTGCAAGATAAACTTCACGTCGCGCGTTCGAATCCTGTCCCAAGCACCGGTCAATTGAATTAAAACGTTTTTGTAAATAAAGGTATTTTCGGTTAATTCAAATTAGTATATAAATATAATTAAAACTGAGTTTCTAACGGGTTAGTCACGTAGCTCAGTTGGTAGAGCTACGTGCACGTGAACAGAAGGTCGCCGGTTCGAATCCCGCTTGGCGCAGCATTTACCGTTGACCGAACCGGTCAACGGTAAAAAAATAATATTTTTTTTTATATTTTTATTTGTTTATTTTAATTTAAAAATCAATTTAAAATACTTAAAAATAACATTTTTAAAGATAGAAAATAGCCATAAACTCACAAAAATATATCTAAAAATCCCATTAAAATCCTTAATAGAATCCATCCATTTAATATATTTTCCATTATTATTTAGGTTAGTATTCCTCGTCGACTCGCTCGTCTAAATCGTGCGCATCTCACCATCTCCAATCCAACGCACCCAAAGTGAGTGAACCTTTCAAATTCCCCGTTTTAATCACGTTTTGGGGTGTATCATGTGTCTTTGTTTATTTACATATTATAACGAAACTATTGTGCATACATCATATCATGACATGTGTATTAGTTTGTTGCTGCTAAGTAGTTATTATTGGATGCAAATTATCATTTCAGTACATGCAATTGCCGAGGCCGCAGCTCCCCATCCATCGAGGTTGAGCTTGATCCCCATTTTATTATCCGGTTGATCTTGGCGTGCCCGCACGATCGGCTCCGTTTGATTGAGCCTTGATCGGTCATTTCATTTTACATTTCAATACATGCAATACGCTCGGCTCCGTTTGATTGAGCCTTGAGTGCACAGTTCAATTTACATTTCCAGTTCATGCAATACGTTCGGCTCCGTTTGATTGAGCCTTGAGCGCACAGTTCAATTTACATTTCCAGTTCATGCAATACGATCGGCTCCGTTTGATTGAGCCTTGATCGCACAGTTCATTTATGTTAGTTATCATATGATATTGGTATATTCATGTATGCTATCTAGTGTTAATGTATGTTATAATTGTAAATGCTATTTGCCAATGTTTGATTATTTACATGTGCTCTTTTATGATTATGCATAATATTTTATTGATAAACTAACCATAAAATCATTATCAAATGTTTATCTATAAGGTTCACTCGCCAACTTATGTTGACCCAAAACCTCCCATTTTACACATGATACAGGTGAACCAGCAGCAGCTAGGAACACATAGGACCTGGATTAGAAGAAATAAAACGATTTAGTATTTGGATTATTATGTTTGGTTATTTTCCCTTGTATTGAATGAACATGTATGGATGTTTGAGAAATGTAACTTTGACTTCATTAATTATGAAACATAATAGTAAATGTCATGTGCTTTGGTGATAACCCAATTATGCCCCGACTCTTATTTCCGCTGCGGTCGCGGGGTGTGACAGATTGGTATCAGAGCCATGACTATAGGGATATAGGATAGGTTATTAGCCCCTTAGAGCCTATACTATAGTCGATTAGAAACTTATAAGAATTTTGTGTGTTATATGCCAAATTTCATGATGTTTATATGTTTATGTTAAATGTTACATTTGATATTGTACAAGCATGTTCATAAGTATGTATTATCAACTAATGCCTATCATGAAATCGTATGATCATAACATATCACATCCATGCAAGCACACACCACATCATGATTGATTTTACAATGATTTTCGTGTTTTCAAATCTCATCAAAGTGAGTTCTCATGACGGGCATGTAGTAACTGGAAGGGTACTAGTACCGGTAGTCGGAACGTCCTGTCTAGGCTGGCATTCGTATAAATCCAAAATAAAGGACCAGTTTGCCTACCTGGGGACTAACGATGAGAGTACGAAATTCCTATTAGGCCAAAGCATGCTATACCAAACGTCGTGAGAGCTAATCCCACTTTGAGTTGTCATTGTGTCTACACCTGGACACGTTCCGACCAAACATCTCATGAACATATTTTGTGGTTTGCATTCGGGGGATGCGAGTGTTAAATTGCCAATACTAATGTGAATCCTACCAAGCCAATAGCCATGGGGGCCCACATGACTATGTAGGTGAAGGTATGGGGGACATTTGAGGCCCAACATGAGCGAACCCAAGACATCCTTTGGATGTAGTTGCATTATTGATATTTATGTTATTTTCATTTTCTTAAAGACACATGACACCTAAAAAGACACCATAAACTCACAATCTTCTCATTTTATGATCCTGTAGATGTCGTCTAGACAGCATCGAAGGGGTAGGAAATCAGAAAAGTCTCGGGAACGTTTGGCCACTCATATCGCGAATCAAATGGCCACGATATTGCCGGACATCGTGGTACAAGTACAACAAGCCCTTGCTGCAAATCCTACTAACCCTCCTCAACAGCAGGACCAGAACATCGACAACCCTCCTACCATCAAATGCTCCTACAAACATTTTAAGTCCTGTGATCCTCCAAAATTCGAAGGGACTGAGGGAGTCACTGCTCTCCTACATTGGTTCGAGGAGATGGAAAACGTGTTCTTAAACTGCGATTGTCCTGAGGATCGCAAAGTTCGTTACGCCACCGGGAGACTACTTGGTGTAGCTCTCACCTGGTGGAATACTGAGAAAGGAAAGAGGGGAACGGAAGATGCGATGGCCTTAACTTGGGAGGAGTTAAGGGAAATCATGACTAGGCGATTCTGTCCTAGAAGTGAAATTAAGAAATTGGAGGATGAATTTCATGCCTTGAAGCAAAAAGATAGTGATCACTCTACTTACAACAAAAGGTTCTTGGAGTTGAACCAAATGGTTCCAAACTTATTCACTCCAACCTATCGTCTGATCGAACATTACATTCGAGGACTTCCCTCGAAAATCCAAGATTCGGTCCTCAGCGTTTCACCGGTAACACTCAAAGCTGCCATGGAGTTGGCAACAGAACTGACCGAAAACCGAATTCGCAATGGGAAGTTCAAAGAGGAAAAGAAGAAAGCCCCTGCTGAGGGACAAACCTCA
The DNA here is from genome assembly GCA_947069175.1 of Scalesia atractyloides. NCBI lineage: Eukaryota > Viridiplantae > Streptophyta > Magnoliopsida > Asterales > Asteraceae > Scalesia > Scalesia atractyloides. The sequence goes on from CAMTDV010000017.1 coordinate 9,596,699, forward strand.
AACCACCACACTCCCTCCTCTAAATTTGCTAACAAGAGGAAGCGTAACACCAGGAACTTTGCAGTCACCCAAACCAACACCCCTATTCCTGCTGCACCCATCACTCAAGCCACTCCTCCACCCGCGCCATACAGAAAACCATACACAGGGCCACTACCAAAATGTAACCGTTGTCAGTATCACCACTCCCCTGATTATCCTTGCCAATACTGCACCGGCTGCGGTCGCGCCGGACATACTGTTCAAAACTGCCGCACGCTCCAACGAACAAATCGTCACCAACCTATAACCCAAACCCACCAACAGTTAATGGGTCAAGCCCAACAACAACTACCATTTCCACCCGCCCAACATTTAGCCCAAACATACTATCAACCCAATTACCCTATGGGCCAACCTATGCGGGCTTGTTTCAATTGCGGCGATCCAAGTCATTTCAGAAACACATGTCCAAGGCTGGTCAATATTATTCATGCTCAGGCCCAAGCCAACCCTGTGAATCAAGCGAACCAAGCTCCTCCACCTGCTAGAGGAAGAGCTTTCAATATTAACGCAAACCAGGCCAGAGCTGACGGCAATGTGGTCAACGGTACGTTTCTTATAAATGGTAGATATGCCTCTATGTTATTTGATACTGGTGCGGATAGAAGTTTCGTGTCATTAGAATTTGAACCTATCTTAAGTAAAAATCGGGATAAGCTCGCGGAATCCATAACGGTGGAAGTTGCGGACGGAAAACCAGTTTCATTAGACTTTATTTTACGCAACTGTACACTCACTTTAAACGACCACGATTTCTCAGTCGATCTGATTCCTATGAAGCTGGGAAGTTTTGACATCATAATCGGTATGGATTGGCTCAGTCAACATCATGCGGAAGTTGTATGTCGTGAAAAATTTATTCGTATTCCTCTTTCAAATGGTCAGACTCTTCGAATCATTGGAGAAACCTCGTCGAAAGGGCTCAACTTAATGTCTTGTCTTCAAGCTCAAAAATACCTTCGCAAGAATTATGTCGCGTTTTTAGCCCATATTATCAAGAAGGGGACCGCAGAGAAGAAACTTGAAGATATTCCTGTTGTAAAAGATTTTCCACAAGTTTTTCCTGACGACATTTCAGGACTTCCTCCAATCAGAGATGTCGAATTCCGTATCGATCTTATACCTGGTGCTACACCAGTGGCAAAATCTCCATATAGGTTAGCCCCCTCCGAAATGCAAGAGCTAGCCAGTCAATTGCAAGAGTTGACTGATAAGGGATTCATACGCCCCAGCTCATCGCCTTGGGGTGCACCTGTCCTTTTTGTAAAGAAGAAAGATGGATCTTTTCGTATGTGCATCGACTACAGAAAGCTCAACAAGTTAACCATCAAAAATCGATATCCTTTACCTCGCATAGATGATCTTCTTGACCAACTACAAGGTGCCAGTTGCTTTTCAAAAATCGACCTTCGATCTGGCTATCATCAGCTTAGAGTGCATGAAGAAGACGTCCCTAAAACTGCTTTTCGAACTCGATATGGTCACTATGAATTCATGGTTATGCCGTTTGGATTAACCAACGCACCAGCTGTTTTCATGGACCTAATGAATAGAGTATGCAAACCTTACCTTGATCGATTTGTTATTGTATTCATCGACGATATTCTTATCTATTCAAAATCTAAAGCTGATCATGAGCGTCATCTGCGACTTGTTCTTGCACTTCTAGAAAAGGAAAAGCTTTATGCCAAGTTCTCTAAATGTGAATTCTGGTTAAAGGAGGTGCATTTTCTCGGGCATGTAGTCAATGACAAAGGAATACATGTTGACCCATCAAAGATCAAAGCAGTTCAAGAATGGCAAGCTCCACGTACACCAACTGAAGTAAGGTCTTTTCTTGGATTGGCTGGCTATTATCGTCGGTTCATTTCAAACTTCTCTCGCATTGCGGTGCCACTCACGGCTTTAACCCATAAGGGAAAACCATTCGTATGGGGACCCAAGCACGAAGAAGCTTTTCAAACTCTTAAACAAAAACTTTGTGATGCACCAATCCTCACTCTTCCTGAAGGTTGTGATGATTTTGTAGTCTATTGCGACGCGTCAGGGCAAGGATTAGGTTGCGTTCTCATGCAAAGAGGAAAAGTCATAGCTTATGCCTCAAGGCAACTCAAGACACATGAAAAGAACTACACCACTCATGACCTCGAACTTGGAGCCGTTGTATTCGCTCCTAAGATATGGAGACATTATCTTTATGGTACTAAGTGTGAAATATACACTGACCACAAGAGTCTTCAGCATATCTTCAATCAAAAAGAGTTAAATATGAGGCAACGAAGATGGGTCGAACTCCTAAATGATTACGACTGTGAAATTCGATACCACCCTGGCAAAGCAAATGTGGTGGCTGATGCACTTAGTCGAAAGGGTTATGCGAACTCCATTCATCTTCTATGTTCGCAAATTATAACCAATATTAAGGATTAAATTCGAGAAGCTCAACACGTTTCAATAACAGAGGAAGATGTACAAAAAGAGATGTCCTGTGGAGCCGAGCTAAAACTTGAAACTAAATCTGATGGTATTTTGTATTACCTAGATCGTATATGGATTCCTAACCACATCAATCTTCGTGAAACACTCATGCATGAAGCTCATAAATCGCGATATTCTATACACCCAGGAGCTGATAAGATGTATCAAGACCTACGGTACACCTATTGGTGGCCTGGAATGAAGAAAGATATTGCCGTTTTTGTTTCCAAGTGTCTCACATGTTCTAAGGTGAAGGCTGAACACCAAAGACCCTCAGGACTTCTAGTCCAACCAGAAATACCTGTATGGAAGTGGGAAAATATAACCATGGATTTCATTACCGGGTTACCTCGCACTTCTAGTGGGTATGACACTATATGGGTGATTATAGACCGACTTACAAAATCAGCCCACTTTATCCCTATTCGAGAAGATTTCAAGAACGAAAAGCTTGCTCGTATTTATATCAACGAAATAGTAAGCCGGCATGGAGTACCATTAAGTATTATTTCTGATCGTGATGGTCGTTTCACCTCACGAACATGGCAAGCAGTACAATCCGCTTTGGGCACTCGACTAGATCTCAGTACCGCCTATCATCCTCAAACTGATGGACAGTCTGAGCGCACCATTCAAACTCTTGAGGACATGCTTAGAGCATGTGTCATAGACTTCAAGGGAAATTGGGACGCCCACCTACCGTTAGTTGAATTTTCGTACAACAACAGTTATCATTCGAGCATCGGCATGGCACCTTTTGAAGCTTTATATGGTCGAAAGTGTCGATCTCCTGTTTGTTGGCACAAAATTGGGGAAGCACAAATTACTGGTCCAGAATTGATCCAAGAAACCACAGATAAGATTCATCAAATCCGAAACAATCTTCTAGCGACTCAAAGTCGTCAAAAGAGTTACGCAGATAAACGACGTAAGCCCTTGGAGTTTAGCATTGGTGATCATGTGCTTTTAAAAGTATCACCGTGGAAGGGAGTAGTTCATTTTGGTCGAAAGGGAAAGCTAGCACCACGTTACGTAGGACCTTTCAAGATACTCGAAAGAGTAGGTCCTGTAGCATACAAGCTTGACCTACCGGAAGAACTCGTCAGGATTCATCCCACATTCCACGTGTCGAACTTGAAGAAGTGCCTCGCTGATGAGAATCTTCATATTCCACTGGAAGATATTCAGATTGATGAATCCATGCATTTTATTGAAAGACCAGTGGAGATTATGGACTATGGAGAAAAGCGTCTACGACGAAGTCGCATTCCTATTGTTAGGGTACGCTGGGAGTCGAAACGGGGACCTGAGTTTACTTGGGAACGTGAAGACTCAATGCGTGAAAAATACCCGCATCTTTTTCCTACTACTTCAACTGTTTAAATTTCGGGACGAAATTCCTAAAAGTAGGGGATACTGTAACATTTGTAAAAATCGGGTCTCCAAAACCCGCTCTGTTTTGTAATCAAGTACCAAGTTATGAAAGTACATTAATTATTCATGGTTATTTTGAGTTAAAACGTTACATAATTAATAAATAAACTAAACTATAAAAATTATATTTGATAAAAAGTTAAAATAAAATAAATAAAAAACAATTGAAGCTGCCGGGACTCGAACCCGGGTCAGCTAAGTCTCTAAAACGACTTATCATCCCTTCTCTTAACCACTCCGCCACCAAGTGTTTTCTGTTAACTTTAGCAGAGCAAATGAAACTTATACACAAACTCGATTTAACCGTCGGTGCTATTTGAAAACCGATAATCGGCAAACCAATCGTTTAATCGATTGTTTACCTCATAATTTCAGTTATAATCGATGTGCGACGGTTTTTAATTAAGTCAGAAGTGATTGAACTTAAAGCTTCATCTTTTCGACTTTTGAAACCGAAGGTTTCTTCAAGTTTTGATTTAATTCGAGCTCCAGTTCAATTGCACGATTCGGAACCTATCATTACAATATCCAATTTCATTTTCGTCGCATTTGTGAACCTTAAGATCATCTGAAACAGTTCGCCGGAAATTTTCTGCAAGTTACCGGAAAACCGGGACTCACATTCTCACGGTAATTCCTTCGGCTCTTTTTGTTTAAAACATGTGATTAGTCAATCTCTAACACAACTCCATCATCAGAATCAATCTTAGCCAACGTTTAACGGAAATCTTACATTCGCCGGAAAGTTCCTGAGATTGCCGGAATCCCACTGTGATCTGGTAAGATATCCTGCACTTCTTTTAAACCTTGTTTAGGTGATTTAACTTTATGAATAATCGATCCACACTGTTAATTGGTTCAACAGTCGGAGTTCATTTCCAGTACCGATGAACTTTCGCCGGATTTCTGTGATTATCTTCAATCGGTAATTTCTGTTCTTTAAACTCTCTCCATTCCTTACCTTTGATTTACTGTTAGTGTCTAAAAACTTAGTAAATCACAAAATCGAACTTAACCAGTCGAATTATGCTGACCGTGTAATCCGACGAAGAAGATGAAGCTATTTCAGAATATAAGAGTAATTAAAATCCGGATTATAAACGGGTTAGACACACAGTCCAGCGGTGGACTGTGTGCAAATTTCATATTCACGTCCCGGGTTCGATCCTTGCTACGCGCACGCTTGTGTAATAACATTCTTTTTAAATCATGAACTAACCCGGGTTGAATCGGGTAGTTGTTAAGTATAATATAAATCAAGAATATAACCGGGTTAGACACACAGTCCAGCGGTGGACTGTGTGCAAGATAAACTTCACGTCGCGCGTTCGAATCCTGTCCCAAGCACCGGTCAATTGAATTAAAACGTTTTTGTAAATAAAGGTATTTTCGGTTAATTCAAATTAGTATATAAATATAATTAAAACTGAGTTTCTAACGGGTTAGTCACGTAGCTCAGTTGGTAGAGCTACGTGCACGTGAACAGAAGGTCGCCGGTTCGAATCCCGCTTGGCGCAGCATTTACCGTTGACCGAACCGGTCAACGGTAAAAAAAATAATATTTTTTTTATATTTTTATTTGTTTATTTTAATTTAAAAATCAATTTAAAATACTTAAAAATAACATTTTTAAAGATAGAAAATAGCCATAAACTCACAAAAATATATCTAAAAATCCCATTAAAATCCTTAATAGAATCCATCCATTTAATATATTTTCCATTATTATTTAGGTTAGTATTCCTCGTCGACTCGCTCGTCTAAATCGTGCGCATCTCACCATCTCCAATCCAACGCACCCAAAGTGAGTGAACCTTTCAAATTCCCCGTTTTAATCACGTTTTGGGGTGTATCATGTGTCTTTGTTTATTTACATATTATAACGAAACTATTGTGCATACATCATATCATGACATGTGTATTAGTTTGTTGCTGCCAAGTAGTTATTATTGGATGCAAATTATCATTTCAGTACATGCAATTGCCGAGGCCGCAGCTCCCCATCCATCGAGGTTGAGCTTGATCCCCATTTTATTATGCGGTTGATCTTGGCGTGCCCGCACGATCGGCTCCGTTTGATTGAGCCTTGATCGGTCATTTCATTTTACATTTCAATACATGCAATACGCTCGGCTCCGTTTGATTGAGCCTTGAGTGCACAGTTCAATTTACATTTCCAGTTCATGCAATACGTTCGGCTCCGTTTGATTGAGCCTTGAGCGCACAGTTCAATTTACATTTCCAGTTCATGCAATACGATCGGCTCCGTTTGATTGAGCCTTGATCGCACAGTTCATTTATGTTAGTTATCATATGATATTGGTATATTCATGTATGCTATCCAGTGTTAATGTATGTTATAATTGTAAATGCTATTTGCCAATGTTTGATTATTTACATGTGCTCTTTTATGATTATGCACAATATTTTATTGATAAACTAACCATAAAATCATTATCAAATGTTTATCTATAAGGTTCACTCGCCAACTTATGTTGACCCAAAACCTCCCATTTTACACATGATACAGGTGAACCAGCAGCAGCTAGGAACACATAGGACCTGGATTAGAAGAAATAAAACGATTTAGTATTTGGATTATTATGTTTGGTTATTTTCCCTTGTATTGAATGAACATGTTTGGATGTTTGAGAAATGTAACTTTGACTTCATTAATTATGAAACATAATAGTAAATGTCATGTGCTTTGGTGATAACCCAATTATGCCCCGACTCTTATTTCCGCTGCGGGTCGGGGTGTGACAATAGCGAGCGTAATAGTAACCACAAACATACATAACACATAAATAACATAAAACCACATAAATAATTGCGATTTGCGATGCGATGCAATTTATTAAGCGATTGGATGCGATATAACATACATAAGCTTAATCTAATTAACATAACCTTTTCTTATAATTCGAATCTCGGAATAAATGAGACTACAAGGATAAAGATAACAACGAGAAAATCGGAGCTGTTACAATACAGTTTAGTCCAGTTCGTGCAAGGTGACGACATCGTCCTTGTGCTTCCGGATCTGAGATCTTGCTTGACAACGCCTCGTTCCACTTCATAGTGAGCGAAACATACGTTATTAGTCCGTATTTGGTGTAAAAATCAAGGTTCTAAAAGGGTTTACTTAGATCCAACACTTGTTGAGTCGAAATCATAAAGATTTCTCGCTTGGGAAGCCAAAGCTAAGCCCAATACACTCGTTTAGTGTAGATCTAAGTGAAAAGAAGAAGTTTTGTAGAAAAAGATGAAGATTTTCATAAACAGAAGAGATTTGATGAAAACGAAGGTAATCCTTGTGCAAAATCATCGTAAAATGTTGTTGTTTGCATAAAAACGGGTTAATTCTTACTTGGAAATCAAGGGTTTTCGGTTTTGGGAGCTTTCGGGCGAACTTGCAGCAAGGAGTGCATGAATGGGGGCGCTGAGTATTTATAGGTGAGGAGAGATTAAGCTGATTGGGATCAAGTTCGGCCGAACTTGACACCATTTCAAGCAAACTTGGCACAAGTTCGGGCGAACGTGGTCAGTTCTGCTTGAAAGGTGTAAATTCGAGCGAGCTTGTGGCATATTTTGGTGTTTTGATAGCCTGAGCAAGTTCGGGTGAACTTGGGATGAGTATAACCATAACCATAAGCACACATAACACATAATTAACATAACTCGACATAATTAACTGCGATTGCGATGCGATGAGATAAGCGATGTCGAAGGCACAAGTGGTTATTATTCAACAACACACTCGGCTCTTTAGATAACATAATTACTTGCGATTGCGTTGAGTTAGCGTTGTTTTTAATAGGTTGTTGACAGAATATAACTAGTTAACATAACCATCTTTTATTATCCAATCTCTGATTTTAAAGACAAGTGTAAACAAAATAAACGGAAATAAATTAACAACGAAAAAAATGCGAGTTCGTTACAATAACCTCCTAAAAGCTCCATACCTAACATACCCATAAAGCAAAGCGATGAAACTAATAATAAACTTGAAAATGCAATAACCAAAATATAAATAATAAAATTATCAAAGTTCAAAATAGAATAACATTGAGGGTCATAACTTGGTGTGTATAAAGAAGTGAACATACTTCTTGAATTTAGGAGGCATGATTTTAAAATTATATATATGTATGTACAATAAAAATAAATAAATAATATATATAATTTGAATCGAGTCGAAATTCATATATTTATATTTGATTCAAATTTTGAATTGCAAATTGTTGCTATTTTGCTTTAAATTAAAACTCCAAAACTGATTCGAAACTGGAACTCCAATTTGAATTTAAACATATAAATGAAATAGCTCTCACTTCACATGAAACGAGTGTAATCACATGTTACAAAAAAATAGATAAATTACCAAAATAGTCTCTAAGGTTTGGTATGTTTGTCTGCTTCATTCAAAATAACTTTTTTTACTAAATAGTTCTTCACTTTGAGATTTTTTGTCATTTTTATCTAAAGTCTAATTTGCATTATTTTTCTGTCATATATTTGGATGAAAATGGCAAAAAAATCTTAAATCTCGGGACGATTTTGACAAAAAAAAAAAGAGTTAGACGTTTGAATGAAAATTGCAAAAGATCCTCAATGTGAAGGATAATATGGTATAGAAAAAATATTTTGAATGAAATTGGCAAATATACCCAAACTTTAGGACAATTTTGATAATTTACTCGGAAAAATATTAACTCGATTTGTCTATCAGTTTGCATGCTTCATATGCACGAGTAGCGCGATTGCACACTCATGCTTCACATCTCATTAAAAATAATAAAAACGGAGAATTAGTATTTACAAATAATAAAAACGGAGAAGTATTAAATATGTAAACATAGAAAGCGACTTTACTATTTATTCCAAACTAGAAAAGTCACCCGCCGTGTTACGACGGGACTTAAAACTATGTCAATTAACATCAACGTCACACAACCACAAATGATCACCAACACCGAAAAATGCATTGAATTGGTAAGTATTTAGTCATAATATATCTATATGTTGGTTGAGTGTGCTATATCAACCTTGTATTTTCGAAACTTTTTATAAGAAAAATAAACATCCTCTTTTTCTGTGCATTTCAAACATCTCTAATTAGATTTAATAGGACCACCCCATCTTAATGCTATTTTTTCTTAATTACATTATACGGAGTAGGGGCATGAAGAGGGGGCATGAAAACGTTCCAAATATGATAAAAATACGGAGTGAAAGGATATGAAAGTAGCGTTATTAAAAAATAAGCATCAACCAATCAAATCCAACCCAAACTACACCCATCAATCAAGAGTCTCAACATCACCAAAGAAAAGCCCTCCACGCCAGTGAAAAAACCACACCCACACCACCATATCGCCCTCTACGCTATGTCCGGGTGGTGTGCCGGCGTGAACTAGCTTCCATGCCCACTCCATGTAGTCTTAGCATGAGTTTTATTTTCTACATACTATAATCCTTTTTCATAGTTTTGATTTCTTGATAGGAATTTATGCAATCAATATATACAGTTAGCACATAGCATTATAGCCTAAGTGACATTTTTGTGGTGGAATAAGGCTTATGATACAGTTCACCCGGTACAACCGGCCATTTAAACCGGTTTTTAAACATTGCAACCCAATACGCATTATGGTAAAATATATATTAATATATATATTATATATTATATTATATATATATATATATATATATATATATATATATAGTTTGTCTTTAGTGGGTACAAACCATAATGCATAGATATGTCGCAAATTATATATATACCATACTGGATTTGGCTCAAAAACAGTTTAACAAGGTGTATTAGGCGTTTAACCGGGTGTATCGACGGTTGACCCGGTACAACCGACCGGTTTAAACCAGTTTTTAAAACATTGCAACCCAATAAGCACTATCGTACATATATACATACATATATATACATAACTAATACATATATATATATATATATATATATATATATATATATAGGATTAGGATCATGTGAGAAGAGGTAGACTATTTAGAAACTTGAGAAAAATCTGGACCACACATTTTTTCTGAGTAATTCTGTAATATACACATATGTATATAGTCAAATGTAAACTATACATATGTTGTATATTACGAAAAGCTTAGAAAAAATGTGTGGTCCAGATTTCTTCTCAAGTTTCTTCAAATAGGTGCTCTTCTCTTAGGATCCCTACTATATATATAATATATATATATATATAATAAATACATTTTTCAATAATATAATATTTGCAATATAAGTTTGTCTTTAGTGGGTATAATCCACTAAATATAATGGTACAAACCACATATATATATAGGTATGTTGCATATATAAGTTTGTCTTTAGTGGATACAAACCCACTAAGCATTATGTACATACGATAATGGATACCTATGTTGCAAATTATATCTATAATAATTATATAACTAAAACCAAATAAAGCAACTTTCCAATCGTAGTTGTACGGTAGAACTATAATAAGCAAGGAGCACAACCAAATCACAATGTACAAACATTATTGCATACAAATGTTCTGAATTATACTATTATATATATATATTTTATAATTAATAACAGGAAGAACAAATGATTATTATTCGAAATTAATAACAGGAAGTAAAAATGCTATTTGTTTGATTGCTTTGTTATTTTGCTGGTATATAAAAAAAATCTATTTTGCCATTGCTTCAACCGGACAATAGAAAAAAAAAAAACAAATCTCACATAGGGCTCGCAATATCAGCTACGAACACGAAAACACGACACAATCTTAATAAATTCGTGTTTACCCTTTAACAGGTTTCATGTATTAAACAGGTCGACATGATAAGACCTGTTAATTTCCGTGTCGTGTTCGTGTTTTATCGTGTCAGTGTCTTAACAAGTCGTGTCTGACACAATATGTCAGCCCTAGACTCCACACTCCACCTCTCCATGGTGAGTTTGTGTTTTAACAGATTATGTTCATGTCTTAACAGGTCGTGTGCTTGATTGGTGCTTTTTCTTTTTTGATGCAAGTTGTATACTTGTGCTTGATTGGTGATTTTCTTTTTTCTTTTATGCAATTTGTACTTGTGCTTCATTGGTGATTTTTTTTTATTTCTGTTCGTGCCTTAACAAGTTATGTTCGTGTCTTAACAGATTGTATGATACGCCTGTAAGATTTTTCGTGTCTTAACAGTTGTGTTCGTATTACCAGTTTATTATCAGGTTCGTGTTCGTGTTTGGAAAAACTGACGCGACAAGATTTCGTGTTGTGTTTGTGTTTACATGTTTCGTGTCCGTGTCTTATCATGTCCGTGTCTGAAACGATATGTAAGCCCTAATCAGAATTCTATATACCAATGATGTTGGTGGCTTATTGAGAAAGCTAAAACCTTTAGAAACACATAGGTTTGAAGGTTTTGAGTTAGTGGAACATTCCGGTTAACAAAGACAACTGTAAATATTTCAAATTGAATTTTTTTTCTTTCAAAATTCCCACCAGCTAGATTCTTGAAAGCTCATAATCATATAATAAAGACAAGCAGCAAACATCCCATAAAAGAGTCACCTGTATCCATTCACTCATATTTAACACTGCATTTATCACCTAGAGCGCTTGATCATGTTCGAACTTCCGACATCGACATTATTTCTCCAATATTGTAACCGAATTATCAGAATCTCTACCCGTATTCTGATACTCACATGCCTGTCTCCAACGTCTCCTTGCAGACGTCTAGGACGCCGTCGGCCCACCCGGGATGGTGTTGAGAGGCGTCGCCGGGCCAGGATGACCCCACACACCGGGTAGCCTAAGATAACAAAGCTAAATGTTAAAATGTAGACTGCTCCTTGTAAAATTTTAGGAAACTAATTATCTTGTCTTGATATATATCCATAAAACATTGGTTTGTTATAAATTTCAGAGAATTTCTTATTCCACAACAATGAGTGCTACACTTATTTTTATTGTTTTTTAGAATGGCAAATTTGAATAACTGACGGATCACTGGAGTATCATCGTGCCACCAGCGGAACCACCCGATCATATCCATTTCCACTAGGCATAATGCCTATACACCAATTTTGGAGGAAACCCAATAAATACGGGAAAAACGCTCCTTGTGAGAATCGAACCCAGGACCAATTGGTCCAAAGCCTTATCCCACCCCAGAATATCATTAGGCTATAAAGCCATTAGAAGATATACATGGAATGTTCATAAACTGGTTGGTGGGTGATGGTGCTGTGACGGTTCTCAAGGCGACTTACTACAAGTACAACTTTTTTATATTTGTTTTTCTATATTTTGGGTTCCATTAGTTAAAAAAACGATATATGTGTTGCATTAATTAAAAAACCACATACGTGTTGTGTCGCATTAGTTAAAAAACCATATTTGTGTTGCATTAGTTACAGAATCACATATGCGTCATTTGTTCGTAGTTATATATATGTTCGTAGTTATATATATGTTCGTTATATCCTTAAATATACCCCGCATTAAGATAAGATACATAGGCGAAGGTTAGAAGGGGTTGGGGGCCGGGCCCCGAGGGGCGTCCGATCCCCCGAACTTTTCGTTTAGTAGTGTTATATACGGAAATTTCGTATAGAATTTTTGGGTATATACGTTTTCAACCCCCGGTTCTATAGAAAGTTTTGGGTATATACGTTTTCGACCCCCTCCCCCTCGTGTAATATCTCAAGCTTTGCCACACTGATAAGATAAAAGATTTATACTCATAATAACATGTAAAATGGATTGAAACCCCACATGTATCCTACTCAAATTAACCCATGTTTCGCATTGAAAAAAAAAACTTTATAAAAGTACAATGTGTTATTTTGACTTTTAACCTAACTAATTAATTAATGATTATGCACTTGATAATGACATCCAACTAAAAGATTGATCACGTATCTATTAACCCAAATATGAACCAAACATTCCTTAAGAACAACATTATGCGACACACCCAAATTCATCACAATTTTTTAAATATCCAAGTTACTTAATATATTATTTTAAACATACGAATATTCTGTCATGCAAAAAAAACATTGATGAATAGTCAAGAATGCTACGTTATGATAAAAAAAATGTAGGGTCCAATGCAGTAAAAAAATAGTAAAAAACATATTACCATTAATACACACAGGATATATACAAACCCTACATTCACCATTTCATCACTTAATCTCCACCACACTATCATTATCAAAAACATGTTCGCCGGAATGTCGGATTCCGGCAAGAAGAAAAAGATCTTCTTAACCATCTTAGCTACAGTGTTATTTACATCCGCCGTTATCAGCATAGCAGTCGGAGTAAACTCCCGAACCACCAACACCACCAAACCCGTCACTAAACTCAACATCAAACCCGAATCTACGGCTCACGACATCGTAAAATCGTCGTGCAGCGTCACGCTCCACCCCGACCTATGCTACTCCACCATTTCCACCGTCCTGGAAATGGCGAAAAAGGTCAAAACTCCAAAAGATGTAGTCATTTTGGCGGTTGATAAAACAAAGGAAATAGTTCAAAGAAACTACTTCACCATGAAGAAACTCACGGTTCGAACCGGTCTCACGAAGCGGGAGAAAGTCGCGCTACATGACTGTTTGGAAACGGTGGCTGAGTCGCTTCATGAGCTCGACGACGTCGTTCGGTACTTAAAGACTTATGGAGCAAAAAAACTTACTCGTGGGTATGTTGACGACATACTCACGCTCATGAGCAGCACGTTGACCAACCAAGAAACCTGCATTGACGGATTTTCGCATGATAAACACGAAAAGGAGTTTCGGAAGTCGTTAATCGCCGGTGAGATTCATGCGGAGAAGTTGTGTAGTAATTCATTGGCTTTGATTAAGAACATGACGGATACGGATATGGTTGACCAAGGCTCGGTCAACTTGGTCAACTCGGTCAACGGGAGGAAGTTGGTTGAAGATGAGAATGAGGATGTGGATGGTGTGAAGTGGCCGGAGTGGTTGTCGGTTGGTGACCGGAGGTTGTTGCAGTCAGGGACTGTGACGGCAAATGTGGTGGTGGCGGCGGATGGGAGTGGGGATTTTACGACGGTGTCGGCCGCAGTTGCGGCTGCTCCTTCTTCGAGTTCTAGGTATGTGATTAGGATAGCGGCTGGGGTGTATAGGGAAAATGTGAATATTCCGGCTAGTAAAAGGAACTTGATGTTTTTGGGCTCGGGTCGGACTTCCACGATAATCACCGGAAGTCGAAGTGTCGCCGGCGGTAGCACCACGTTCAACTCCGCCACTGTTGGTTAGTACCATTGCGCAAATTGACCGTTTTTAGTTGTCGTTAATTTAGAGAAAATCACGAAAATAACCATTTTGATCAAGAAAAATTAATAATATGTCGTCTTTTGACGTAACACATTTTAATATGCCATAGCAAGGATATTAGATCCTTTGGCGTAGCAAATGTTCAATCACTTTGGCACAACGGGTCGATGTATGGCGCGATACCTCACAAATTAAAAAAATAGTTTTTTATAAAAAAAACATTAAAGTGGCGTAAGAGATTTCACTATTACTACGTAGAAGATGGCGCGTGTGGTGTGTAGGTCCCAAAAAAGAAGAAAACTATTTTCAATCAAAATTTTAAATGACGCGATAGATTTCACTATTAGGTAGAAAATTTTAATCGATGATCTAAAGTAAATTGCACAAAACGTCCTTTATGTTTTCTCAAACTTGCAGGTTCCAGCCTTAATGTTTAAAACTTGCCAAAAACATCCTTTACGTTTATTTTTGTTGCCGGTTCAGTCCTTTATTACCAACCAAGTTAATTATCTCAGTTTATTTCCCTCACATGCCTAACATGTGAGGGTATATTCGTCATTTTGTTTCCTCTTCTTATAAAACCCTCAAAAAACACATCACCTCCTCCACCGACACCACCTCCTCTGCCACCACCTCCACCTTCGACAAAACCCCCAAAATCCCCAAATAACTCCGCCACCATCATCTTCAACTGCCACCACCACCACCGCCACCTGATACATCACCACCGTAGGGTTTGGGTTTCGGTTTGAGATTGTGGACCTATGATGTTTGTTGGAGGATATGGAGATGCAGAGGCGAAATTGCGGGGATAATTATTGGAATTTGCAGTCGAATTGGGGGTTTTGATGGAATCACCACCACCATCATCTTCAACTGGGTTTTTATTATTATTACTTTTCACAATTCTCCAAAAGATTCCTTCATATCGCCGATTGAAGAAGAAACCGACGTTCGATCGCCGTTTCATTCAAGCAAACAGAACGAACGATTCGACTATTATTATTTAACCTTAAATCACTATGAATTCTTCATCATCTTCGCGTTGGATTGTTTGATCTGAGATCTAGATAGATCGTTTGTTAAAGCATACAGATCTGTCGGTTTTGTTAACTTTTGCTTGAAGATTGACGGAATCACCGACGGTTATTTGTTCGAATCAGTTACAAGATAAAGGAGGCGTTGTGTTTTAGGTTTCTTTTTGATCGGCAGATTGAAGATTGAATACAGGTATTGAACGAACGTTTTTATATTTTTTTGTAGTGTTTTTAGGTTTTTTTTGTTGATTGAAGAAGAGGATTCGAGGCTGTTTGATTGCGTCATATAACTATCTGATGGATCTAAGTTTTCAGAGATCAGATCTGATACATCATCGGTCCACAATCTCAAACCGAAACCCTAACCCTACGGTGGTGATGTATCAGGTGGCGGTGGTGGTGGTGGCAGTTGAAGATGATGGTGGCGGAGTTATTTGGGGATTTTGGGGGGTTTTGTCGAAGGTGGAGGTGGTGAAGAGGGTGGTGGCAGAGGAGGTGGAGGTGGTGGCAGAGGAGTGTGTGGGTGTGGTGTCGGTGGCAGAGGAAACAAAATGACGAATATACCCTCACATGTTAGGCATGTGAGGGAAATAAACTGAGTAATTAACTTGGTTAGTAATAAAGGACTGAACCGGCAACAAAAATAAACGTAAAGGATGTTTTTGGCAAGTTTTAAACATTAAGGCTGGAACCTGCAAGTTTGAGAAAACATAAAGGACGTTTTGTGCAATTTACTCATGATCTAATCCGTCAGTGGTGACATGTACACTCGATGAAAATACTTCCGACATTGTCACTTATCATATTTAATATTATTAATACTTTTCAAACATTTGTATGCAGCCGCTGTCGGGGCTGGATTTCTAGCACGGGACATAACTTTCCAAAACACAGCAGGGCCATCAGGACACCAAGCAGTAGCCATTCGGGTCGGGTCGGACCTATCCGCATTCTACCAATGTGACATGTTAGGATACCAAGACACCTTATATGTCCATTCCAACCGTCAATTCTACATCAACTGCTTCATTTCAGGCACGGTCGACTTCATTTTTGGCAATGCGGCCGCAGTGTTCCAAGACTGCGACATCCACGCCCGTCACCCAACCCGAACCAACGGAACATGGTCACGGCCCAAGGTCGAAGCGACCCGAACCAAAACACGGGAATTGTTATTCAAAAGTCAAGAATAGGGGCCACCTCGGACCTTCGCGCGGTCCAAGGGAGCTTTCCTACGTATCTAGGGCGGCCGTGGAGAGAATATTCGAGAACGGTCGTGATGCAATCGACGATAAGTAATGTGATTAATCCGGCGGGATGGTTTCCGTGGAGTGGGAACTTTGCACTTAATACTTTGTATTATGGTGAGTACCAGAATACGGGTGCTGGTGCGAGTACTGCGAATAGGGTGACATGGAGAGGGTATAGAGTTATTACGAGTGCTACGGAAGCTCAAGGTTTTACCGCCGGTAACTTTATTGGTGGTGGTAATTGGTTGAGAGCTACCGGTTTTCCTTTCTCTCTAGGGATGTGACGTGGTGATCCAAATTTGTTGTTAAAAAAAATAAAAATATACAAATAAGTTGTTTGAATAACAAGTTGTTATGATTTGATTATCATGTGTATGTTTTGTACCGGGTTTTAAGCGTTAATGTTTTCAATAATCCTAAGTTAACTCAATTTTAAGTATAAATTTAAGAAAATTACATGTGGATATTAAATTATTTTAATTCTAATCACTGTGTAGACTACCATTTTAAAAGTAGGGCATTGCATATATTCACAATTCACAGTAGTTAATAATGATTTCATAGATATTAATATATCGGTGATTACATGCGGCGCGGCACAGTTACATCGCAAGCGTCAAAATAAATATCACATCCGATCACATTCCATCGCATTTCTCGTCACACTTACAACACCTATAACATTTCAAAATAAATATTGGACCCAATCACAATTTAACAACTCGTTCATTTTATCAATATCAAAGTCAAACCCATACACAACGCTGATCTTCCACGACACACAAAAAAACCCATCATACAATGAAAAAAACACCCGCGACAATGTTTCACACAATCACTACCGTGAAAAGGGCCTATCACGGGGGTGCCCCGTGCCCTTAATATAGAATGTTCTCATTTAGACTTAACGGCACACTTATTATGAAACCAATTTTGAAATATAGATAGAATCTTGTTGATTCATAAGATGGTTATAGGTTTATACCTCGTTCTTTTTCTAACTCTCATTATATTTGTTCTAAGTACTAAGTACCGTAAAGTTTATTATATGACTTTTTAAGATATGGAATGGACTTGTATCTATATTACATCTAGCTAGTTCACAATGCATCTTCAACTTGAATAACAAATATGTGTACTACGTAGTAGTAAGAGTTGCTGTCATCGGAGCTTATCAATACATTGTGGGGCAAGTTTTCACATGTGAGTATTAGAGCATGTGTATAGTTCATTGAATTTTCCGCTCATCTCTTGATTGTTTTGTATGTACATTCCTAATGGCTAATACAAGGGTCCACCTAACCTCTCAGGTCATACGGACACGGATAAAGCAGGAGCCGGGGTGATGTGGTACCCACTGGCTCACCTCTCGCTATTAAGAAGTCTGAACCATTAAGAGCCAATATAATACTTAACTGTTGAGAGGCAAACGTCTGACCAATTCAGATAAGAGGTCTTTACCATTCAGACTCAATATAATGCTTCACGACGTATGTGTTTGAATCATTCGGAAATCGACTCGCGAAACAAACAGTCTGATCATAAATGCTGAACCACTAAGATGTCTAAACCAACAAAATTATTCCAATTAAACTCTCAACCCTTTCAACGCACAAAACCAATCCCACTTGCAATATTCACAATTTCTCACACAACAATCATATAAATGATTCCAACTCCCACAAGATCAACCTACCCACCTATGTAGCACGGGGACTCCATTTATGTGGCCGTACCCGTCTCGGGTACTTGTCGGGGACGGAAACACCATGGGTACTCGTCGAGGATGTTTCCTAAACGCTTCCAATGTCGGGGACGTATCTGGTAGAAGTTTCCAGCCCGTTTCCATTTATTTTTAGGGTTTTAATCCTTTCAAACTCCACAACCGGCCATTAAATAAATAGACATGATATTCGGCTTCTCTAATCTCTAAACTCTCAAGTCTCATCATCTCTAATTCCCTATCGATTGCCGATCTCTCACCAGATGAACCGGAATTTGAAAATGATTTGATTATTGATAATTACTTACGTTTGGAAATTTTAGTATTTTTGGAATGTGTTTAATATATTTTTATTTTTTTATATTTTTTTATTGCCGTACCCGTATCTTGGAATTTTGAGTTTTGCCGTTTCTCGTTCCCGTATCGTCCCCGTACCCCGATCCCGTACTCGTTCCGGTGCTACATAGCTACCCACGATCTATTGTTTTCGAATTCAACATTTTCAACAAAGAAGATATCCAAGACAAAAGGAAACAAGTTCACAACTAATAAAATATCAAATGACCAAAATCGAAACTTTAAGGTCCAAAATGTAAACTAATCAACAATGATCAAAGTTCAAATATATTAACATTTTCGTGTGTGAAAAGAAGATGAGATACTAATCAAATATAAATAAATGGATTTAAAGCCATGGTTATAAAAGAAATTATACAGGGATAGTATCATGAGAAATCTTGTGTGTGAAAAGAAGATGAGATACTAATTGAATATAAATTAGCATAAGCTAGATCAAAATGTAAAACATAGAATAAAATAACTAAGCTGACGTAGGACTGACGCATTGCAAAGAGATCGTTAAACTGCAAAGAAATTAGACGTAATAAAAACGTTCAAACACACACGTGCGTAGCATGTTAACTCGCAAAATTTAGCCCGAAACGTAAAACATTATACTAAAAAAAGAACTAAGTCGAAACGACAAAAAAACCAATTCACGTAAAAAAAAGGGTAAGAATAGAAAAAATAAATAGGAAACTTCAAGGTTTAATAGTTTAGATAATAAACTCAATGAAAGTGGATAACTTAGCCTTAATATTTAGCATATTAATTTTCTTTTAAGCGGAGTTCTATTTTTTTGGAGGCTCTAGGTCCAAACTTAGTTATTTATACTATAGGTCTGGCCTTGTATCCTCTAATTTATTAAGGGTATGATGTATATAAAATGAAAGTTGAAGAATCAAGATTTATAAAAAAGAAAATGAATAGTAAAAAACTTTCACAAAACTATAAAACTTTTCTGATAATTAATATAGAGGTTGATAGTTATACTTTACACGAATTACACAAAACTAGTGTAATAGTATCGTCTCTCAACACTCTTCACTCGATTTGTCCTATCGGTAGACATGTCTCATATACATGGGCGGAATAGATGAACCCAGGGTGGGTGGGCGCACCCCTGAAAAAAATTAGTGTAACTTTTAGGAAAAAAAATCCGACCACACCATTTGAAAATATGCTTAAATCACTCATTCAACATCCAATAATAATTTATGGCCCACCACTATCCACGAGTAGCCGAGTAGGGATTGGTAAACATGACTTTATCTCACTAAAACACATAAAAAACGCAGTAATGAACATGATTACACAAAGAAAGGGACTTTGCAATATACTCCATTGTAAGGAGTTACCTGGTTTAAATATAGACATGATTTGGTAAGGGATGTTCTCTTTGATGTTCTAAAGCGGGCATGGATTTCGGTGAAAAAGGAGGCTCCGGTGAACTTTCTTGCGGATCCGCTCGATGGGAGGTCTACTCTTCGGCCAGCTGATATTCTTGTGTTTGGGTGGGCCAGGGGAAAACACGATTGTGTGGACCTTACAGGAGTGTCCCCTCTTGTTGGGCTCAGGGATAATGGGTTTGTTGCTGGCCAGGCTGCGTTGAAAGCGGAATTAGGCAAGGTCGCTAAACATGAGAAGGCTTGTTTAGAGAATCAACACGTGTTTATCCCATTCGCGTTTGATACATTTGGGTCCCTAGCCCCAGAGGCCGTGGAATTCCTAAACATGGTCCAACAGATTGTGAATAGTAATCTCTCAACCTTTAAGGGCCGTTTCGTCTTTAGTAGGATTGGTTTTGCAATTCAAAAGGGGGTTCCGGCGCAGCTTATTGCCCGTTTACCTGTCACTTATTTGTAATTTGTTACTTTGTATTTTAATAAAGAAAGTATCAATTTGTTTGCTTATTAAATTGTTCTTTTTCTCGTCATTTGAAAATATCTACTTTGGTGGTATTTTTACTGTCGATAAAAATAATTGTTTCTTTCAATAAGTAGTTTTCTTTACATATAAAAAGATAACAAAAAATAAATAAACATTCAAGCCAACTAGATTCATGAAAACTCATAATAAAGACAAGCATCAAACATCCCATAAAAGAGCCCCTGCATCCATTTACTCACATTTATCACTCACCTAGAACACTTGATGCTCTGACTTCTGACATTGTTTTGCCAATATTGTATGGCCATGTGTTAGGCCATCGGGTGTGGGAATGGGAAGGGGAGGTGAGCTGGTCTTCGGCTCCGACGGGAACACCGCCCCCACCCCAGTCCAATCTTCGACGCCCACTTTAATTTGGGCATGTACTCCCACTTTACTGTTACAACCCAATTGCTATGGAGACGATGAAATCTTCTGTAGTTTTGTGTCTTATAATATGGTGTGAGGTGGAGGTGATGTGGCGGATGAGTGTGGTCGGGAGGATGAAACCACACCCCATAGCCTTATATGTTTGAAGGACAACAAGATTAATATTAATATGGTGTGTGGTCCCGAGCAGGAACACCACACCTCATTAGAGAGCACGAAATGGATCTTGGGAAATATTTTGGAGTTCGGCCCTGTTGTTACAACAGATATGAGATCAAGGATAGTGGGAGATCCGGTTAGGCTTAAAAGGCTTCAAGGGTTCAGATTAGCCTAACGCAGGTCGTGGGGTCCCCCTACGTTTGCAAGACGTAGAGAGAGATTCAATGATTTTATTGTTGTTCACTAAGAATCGAGATCCGAAAGGATTTCAGTCCGGGATGTATGTACTTAGTGAAACAGTGTATTTTGAAGTGTAAAGAAAGAACATGCATAGAATAAGTTCTCAAGGGAGAAGAGAAGATCAGAGAGTATCTCCGCTCAGCTGATCTGGTGTCCCTTATATGGATGCTAGTTGCTTTCTTATATAGGAAAAAGATCTTCCCAAAAGGGAAACATCTGACCCATGAACCTAAGCTGCAGTAGGGGACTTGCCCATTTTGAGGGTTGAAGGCTTTTAACCTGCGGATAAAAGGATGCTCTCTGTGCACATGTTCTCTTTTCGGCTGTGAGAGACTTTGACAAGCAATCAGTGAGTTGATGCTTTACTGTTCATGTGCTTTTTGCTGTTCACACGCTGTTTACCTAAGTTGGCGGGTTACGAACCCTTTAACCTTTTTAGCATTAAATGTTCAAATCATTTTATTTGGTCTTGGGCTACCCCGTCATCAGCCCCGAAGTGGGATGGCTATATATATATATATACACACTAGGATTTCCCCACCGCGCGTTGCAGTGGGGAGTCTGAGTGTGAACCAAATGCTATAGACCAGTTTCTTTTAAGCTATTATATTTATAACATATATTAAACACCAACTTTTCAATTTTATATTTCGTAACTTATAGTTTTTAAATATTTACTTATTCTATAAATACTATAATATCATATCAAAATCGTAATAAATTGAATTGATAAGCATCGAAAAACGCTCACATAAAAAACTACTACAATGTGTGGACACCGCTACCTAGTTTAATAAATTATATATTATTATTGTTTGAAGATGAATAGAATTAATAAAATACACATTTATTATTTTAATTCATAGAATTGATTGTCATATTTAAATAGTTCTTCTTTAAAGTTTCTAGTATTAGAAAATATAAAAATGTTATAATGAGTTCTGCTAACCATTGTTTATAGAAACAGCTGAAATTATAACCATAAATTAAACTGATGGACCAACTAAAACAATATGCTATTATATTTATTCATATATTTTTAAACATTTTTAGGTACATTTATTAATAAATTTATTTAGTTTTATATTTTTAAACTCACTAAATTATTCCACTAGCTTCTATTTATATCCAGAAAGTTTTATTGTTATTTTTTTTTTAATCGGGTAGTTCTTATCTATTAGATAACTAATTATTTATTACTATTTGTGAAAAGACTTGATAACACATGTCATGCCCTTATAATGCAACTTTAACTTTAGGTTTAATTTTTGTACTATTTTTTCCTTGAATAGTGTGTTACTGGCTTAAATATTTGACTGAATTTGATACCTTATTGACGGACCAAATTGCAAAAGCAAAGAAAATGATGTGCTCACCTCAAAAAAATCAAAATATGACTGGTGCTAACATGATATGATTTAACAAGTATTAATAAATAGCGGAAGGAAGGCTAATTTGACGCCGACATGACTCCATGGAAGCACCCCATGCGGCTTCCCCGCTGCTCACTTCCATCTCCCTACAATTGATTTCCTCATGGTCTTTTTATAATATTTCATTTAACGTTTACTTTGATTTTTTTTATATAATTTGTGATCGTTAACTGAAAAAACCAAATAACAGCTTTTGTATTTTTTTTATAAACACTTTGATATAACTTTAACGTAAAGTGAGTTGCATTCAAAATCTTTTGATCTTGTAAGTGATTTGGACACGTGTTTGGTTTAGCATCTTGAAGGATAATAAAACCGGTAATTGGAAGATACTTAAAATAAAGTTAACCAAAACTGATTTTATATTTTTTAATTGTGTAATGTTTAATCATACTTTTTATTATCAAGTTAAGATTTTTTTAGCTAATCTAATATTTTATATTTATCTTTGTAGTAATTTTTTTGTTTTGAATAAATTAACTTTTTTAAAGAAAATATAATAGATTAAAGAGGGGGAGGGTATGGTACGTGGAGGGTAGTAATATATGATCATGGGCTAGTGGAGGGCGGGGGCGCCCGACGCAGGAACTTTTCGCTCAATAGTGGTGGGTATATAGTTTTCGTATATATTTTTTTAGGTATATACGTTTTCGACACACCGGTTTTATAATTTTTAGGCATAATTTTAGGTCCGTGACTTTCGACCCCGGTCGAAAATCTCAAGCTTCGCCACTGTATATGATTATATGGCGCTAGAAGTTTTAGTGAATGATGGTATGAGAAATGGCCTAACCGAGTTATCACAATTTCTACAACCTAAAGATAAGCGTAACTTTAAATGTTGAAACTGTATTGTAGGCTTTCCCTTCTAAAGCTATGATCCTTTGAAAATAGAGATTTTTGTGAGTATGAGACCACTATGGTATTATACGATACATGGCTAAATTACTTGAAATATATAAATCTGTTTCCCTAAACATACCCGCAAAACTAAAAACATGACAATAATGGTTCCTGTAATTATAAAAGGTATTTTAGTCATTCTACTCAAATTAATCAGAATAAACTAACAAAAGTTAGTGTTCATACCCAAACTCATAACAAACCGATAATCACAAACCTCATACATGTTAAGTTAGTACCCAAAGACGAAAGTAGGTATAAACCACAAGGTTCATCTGCGTAATTAATTCTTGTTATCGATAAAAGAGTAATATACAAATCATTAACTTTTAGTTTTATATTTGTAGATTGTTAGGCGGCAAAACTATATAAAAGTAAATGGTAAGAAACGTATATGAAAAATCCAAACAAACAATATTTTGACAATATAACAGGTATACTTGATAATCGACGAGTAAATTATTGAACAAGTTCTTGACGGGGTATAAGACACTATTTTAAGATTAGTATGAGACGTAATTTAACAATACTTAACCCATTGGCTCCATTAATCCGGCAAGATATTTCATTCATTTCATCTAATTAGTTTCCAATATTCTTATTAATTGCTTTTTAATCACCAAAACATGCGTATTGTGTTGCTCATGATCTCGGACATAAAGTAAAAAAGATTGTGAAAATAAAATAATTTACGTGACAAATATAATAATTTAGCAATTATTACAAGACAATGAAACGTGTGATCGTGTTATACAGTAATTTTCATTGATGTTGTCCTGTCAAAATGTGACCCGAAGCTTTTGGTGATTTGTGTTGCTTTAACGGTTATTTCCGAAGAAGGATGCACAAAAATCGGATCATTACAAACAAAATTCATTTTTGGCATGGCCTTAAGATAAGTATTTCAAAAAATATTTATATATCCATGACCATGAATGCAAACAAAGGACACTTGCTCGTGGCAATCACCATCATTCATAACTACTGTTTTGGCCCATTCTAATGTTTTAATTTTTGATTTAATATATCATTCAAGTTTTTATGTATTATAGATTATATAGATATAAATATAGATTACACTATATGTTCGAAGAGCATTTACATTGGAATCACTCAACCATTTCAAACTCTACAATTTAAGAAAAAGATTTAAAGTTTTTAAAAATTTTTCACTTCACCCGATTCCCTAAAATAGAGAATAGATATATGGTTTTGATAACATCTATATCGGTACTATATAATAAAAGAAACCACTTTTGGGACAGATGCCGACGCTCTATGAGAGCAAGTCGATTATTGATAATATTAAATATAAAATTTATAGAAGATATTTGGGATGATTTTTTTTAAACTAAATTGGGATATAATCTCATTGATTGTACATATTATATTATATTAATTTTCAATTATAAATTAAGTTTACCGATATGATCATATTATTATTATTATTATTATTATTATTATTAATTTGCACATTTAGAAGACTTAATAATTTTTTTCTTTGACATTGAATACTTAATCAGTTTTAAATGTATTAAGGTATAATGAACATATGGATGTATATGTGATTAAACAATATATAATATTCTATTGACAGGTTACATGTTTATAAAATAACTTATACAGTAACCTAATATTAACATTTATTTTAATTACTCTTATTCAAATTAACGTTTTAAATATATAAATTTTTAATTATTTTGTATATAAAATTATATTTATTTAACCCGTACAATATGGTTCTTATACATATAACTTTTTATTATTTAACTAGATTATAGTCCCGTGTATTACACGGTTTTGTATAACAGAATGTGTTTAGAATTATATTATAATTATAACTTATATTATTTAAAAACTTACATTACATATAAAAAATGAAATTACAATTGCAATGTACAAATCTTTAAATACTTCTATATACACGTGTTTTTTTATTTGACCATTTTTATTTTTACATTATCAACAATGATCTATGGTTAGTGGTAACTATGTGTATTTTTAAATTGTTTAAGAAATTTTAGAGTTACCAAACATAGCGGTTTTACATTAGACGAGAAAGTTTTAAAACTCAAATTAAAAAAAAAAACTATATATTAGCGGGACTCTAAGAGTGAGATTAAAAGAGAAAATATCACGTGACACTAATGGTAATCGTTTATTAGAAGTACGATAATGTTGAAATAAAAAAAGAAATAACAATTATAATTACATAATGTTCTATAAATAAAAAAGAAATAACAATTATTATTATTATTACATATATTTTTTTAAAAGTACTTAATCATTTAATTGAATTACGTAAATAATAAATAATTAATATTTATTTATTTTTAGTTGATTAAATAAAGTGACATTAAATATATTATATATATATATATATATATATATACACGTAGGTCAAATTTTTTAATTTATTTTAAATATAATTCTTTTTCTAATCAACATGTGAAGAAATTAGAATCTTATAGTTATCTGCATCCGTAATTTTAGTTTGGATAAAAAGAAAAAAGATAAACATGATTACTTAAATTTGAATATGTATTTTTAAAATTATTTTTTAAAAATGTTATAGATTGAAGAAGATGCCACGTGGCATTCTTTGTAGTTTTTTATTAAAATAAGGATATATAAAATTACATTTATTCAACTCATGCAATAAAGAGGTTTTTAAAGATAAATTATTTTATCATTTAGTATATAAAATTTATTCAACCCGTGTAATACACGAGATTATAACCTAGTTATCTATATATAGAGAATTACTATTACTATTCATTTCGTATATTTTGTTGCGAGTGAAAAATAGATAAAATATAATTAAAATTGGGAAAAAACGGATATTCTACTTAATTGAATAAATATTTTAGGAATCAAATGGCTTTAAAAGTTAAATAAATATTAAAGATAATGTATTTTCTAATTAAATTATTTAAATAAGATAATCATTCAAATGTGAATTACATTACACGCAACGGCATAATCTTATATTATACAAATTTTATTTTATTATACTTAAAAGAACAAAGATAAACATAAAGGGAAAAACGTATCTCAATTGGTATCTTAGACTGAAGGGTAAGTGGGGTTATGGTTGAAACATGATTCGTCATGTAAGAACATGAATAGAAGACTACATGTCCTCTTTGATTGATGGTAGTTGGCGTGAATTAAACCACGATTATCACGGCCCTCCATTTGATGACTTTGAGACAAAAATAATTAAATTAATAAATTGGAATGATGATTTGGGTTCTGACCACACCCTTAGGGTTGTGGTAGGGATGAGCATGGTACCGGTACCATACGTACGAACCGAACCGATACCCGATCCCGAATTTTGTCAAAACTGGGTACCGGTACCGGTACAGAAATATTCGGTACGGTATGGTATCGGTACAGGACCAGTACGGTATCGGTATTTAAAGGTAAAATTCGGTATGTAACCTGTACCGTATCGAACTAGTACCAATACCGAAAATGCCAAAAAGTGGGTACCGGTACCGAAAAAATTCGGTACGGGAAATTCGGTATCAGTATCGGTACGGGAACGATACGGTATCGGTATTTACCAAATGCTCATCCTTAGGTAGTGGTTTTGGATGATGGATTAGAGGTGAGTGACTTGGCGTCTATGTGAAAGTTCATGGTGGTCATAAGGGTCATCACCACACCCAACATACTCTACTGATTAGGGATAACAATTAAACCTGAACCAATGGGTAAATCAAAAAACCGAAATAGTTGGAATGGGTATGGGGACAAGTATTTAGGTATCAGATTATTTTTTAATTTTTTTCATAGGTAGGAAACGTGTTTGGGATTAAGTGATATACCCGATCACTCGAAAACATATACACCCATTTACTGATAAAACATCCAATTTTTTTCTTTTTATTTTTATTTTTTTATATCTAGTACAAACCCGTTAATCTAAATAACATGTAGAAATCAACATACTTGTTTTTTGATGTTCATATATTTACGAAGACATGAAGTTTATATTAGTTTTTAGAGAGTGGAATGCATTTAGTATGTAATTGATTTATGTATAGTTATAAAAGAAGTACATGGTAAGAATTTGTTGGTTTTGAAAAACCTAACTGTTTACATGATACACGACATGTAATTTCTGATAGATTTCTGACGAGTATTGGGTTAGGGATGGAACAACGTTTTACAATTTGGTATGGGGTTAGGATTACCAAAACCTGTCCTAAACTGGCCTTGTTACCATCCACACTACTCATCAAATCTAGGTGTTTAAATCCGGGTATCAAAAATTACGGATAGTTCATTTCAGTAAGATATCTAAAGAAAAGAAAACGGATTTGGATATTCAAATGAACATTCGAATTTTGATAAGATGAACTTGTATTCTAGTTTCCAACATTAATAAAAAATACAGTAAAGTATAATTTGAGTCCATGTGGTTTATACCAATTTGCACGTTGAGCACTGAGTTTTTTTTAATTTTAACATCAAGTCCCCAACATTGCATAATTTGGACAATTGAGTCCCTCGTCAGTTAGATGCACGTTTAAATTATAATAAAAAGACCAAAACACCCCTAATTACATGCAAAATGAGTCAATGCCGCTATACTTAAAATTTTACCTCCAAATTCAAATCTTTTACATTTTTAAATAACCACTCTTGACTAATGTTAACCAATCACTATCAATTAATTGCTAAAATGCTGAATTCGGCCAATTGAAACAACAGTTTTAAATACTCCAACTGGTTGCCAAACAGCTACACTGCTGAACATACTAATAACATGTTAATCAACTACTAAACATACTCAATTGTTCAAATTGTGCAACGTTCAGGACTTGATTGTTGAAATTAAAAAAATTAGGGCTTAACATGCAATCTAATGTAAACCACAGAAACTCAAATTATACTTACTCTAAAAATTAAATATGTGTTCGAAATTCAAACTATAAACAAAGAACACTTTTAAAGCCAATAAATTGATAATCATTATTTATACGTTATAAACCTTGTTTTATTGCTATTTTGTAAAGATTATTGTTTTTTAACATAAGTAATATGCGTCATAAAAAAGTAACTGGTTAACTCTCAGTTAGTATGAAATTGTTGGAGAAAATACTTTTAAAGTTGGGACTATCTATAAACATTTTCAAAGTTGGGATGTATTCCGGCTATAGGTTAAAGTTAAGAGTATTAAAATTCAATTTTTCAAAAACATATTTAGTTTTTTTTTTAATATTGATGTGTTAATCGGATGCAACTATGTTTTGTATCCACCACTTGTGGCCTAGTGGTAAGGAGGAATCCCCACCTGTGTCACTTTAGTTGATTAAAAAATGACGGATAGAGCCTAGTATCTTTGCAAAGTTGCCCGATTCTATCCTGGGTCACCCGGGTTTTCGTCTCACCATATGTTACACCAGAGAGTGTTTAACTCTTGTGGTGGCACAACGGCTGTCAAGTGGCAGTTGGTGGTATGGTTTTATGGGGAACGTCCAAGCCAAACTTTGAAGCTAGCGTGAGCCTAATTAAAACAACATAGTCTAACTAAAGTCAGACAACGAGACGCTTCAATTTAAAAAGTGTGATAGCCTAATATAAGAAAGTTATTAAAAAAACTAATAATAACGATGGAACAAGTAAGTTAGATGTCTTGAATTTGACGAAAAGGAAGAAAAAAAGCAATTTATTTTAGGATTTTTCTTTCATAGACATACATAGAAGATTAAAGCTAATGAAGTAGTAGGGAAGTAGTTGAGGAAAGACTTGGTGTTCTTGTGACCTAGGTTTGACTCTCACTTTCCCCATTGTGTTTTTGTGGTGTCTAGGTGAAGGGTGAATCCGGTGGCGCAGTTCGTCTTGGATGGGAGACGAGGTTTTACCGATTATTCCACTGTCGTGCCTTCGGGCGGGTGGAGGCCGGGTTTCCGCGCATCTGGGAGAGCCAAGGGGCTGGCGGAGGTCGAGTAGTCAACCTTGGCCACAACGTCCGATATCACGGCTGGTTGGCATGTCGTTCTTTGCCGTTAAAAATATATATATATAGAGGAAGTTTTAGATACAAAATGTCTTAACATACATTACTACGCGACCTCAAATCGCACCTTAAAAGAAAAAGCGGGGACACGGAAGTGCAAAATCGCACCTTGATTTGGTCTGTTGAAATCGCATGGGATGGCAGCCATGGAGTGTGTGTTTTTAGATGAATTCGCATGGGGAAAGTTGAAATCGCATGAAGATGGACAGCGGGATAATCGCGTACCCAATGTACGATAATCCCATCTTGTACGTTAACTGGACCATATATATATATATATATATATATATATATATATATGTGGTAGGTTATTGTACAAAATGGCTTATCATACAAAATGTACGCGACAATGACAGTCGCCCGATCCCATGCGAATTCACTCTCCTCCATGCGAATTCATCAAATTCAACCCCAAACTATGCGAAGCAACATCCATGCGATTTCATACATGTATATATACCATGCGATTTTGCACTATAGGGTGCGAATTCACATGTCGTACGTAATATACGTTAAACCATTTTGTACAATATACTTTATATATATATATGTATATATATGTGTATATATATGTACATATATGTGTATGTATATATATATATATATATATATAGAGAGAGAGAGAGAGGAAGAGAGAGAAGAATATTAAAAGAACGAACAAAATAGTTGAATACTGATTTTGGGCCGATTTGATGATTTATGATCCGGCCCCCTTTATAAATTTTCTCTTCATTTTCTAGAAAAGGCCGAAGCCCAACTTTCACAATTTTAAAGAAAAATAATTTACACAACCTCTTTGTCTACCGGCTACTGTTAAATCTATACCAATCTTCATCCGGAGACTAAAATCATCAAACACTTAACTAAGAACATCTTTATCACCACCTTGATACCATTAAATTACAAGCTTTTTGGTAACTTTCATAATTAAAGAGAAAAAAAAAACACAGATCGAATTGAATTATGATAATAACTTAAAAGTTCTATTAAAATTTGTAAACTAAGTTAAAGCCATATATTTTTTTCATTAAGATATATGATTAATTGTTTTGCTTGTGGATTACCTTTCAAGATAATTCATGTTTGTTACTAATAATGTTATCTAGCAATAGGATAAGAGGAAATAATAGAAAAACATTATTTTTATATCGAATGGTTTTACGATCACCATATATATGCATTTCCATATTCCATGACCTTTCGAATGATCACAAGACACACACACACAAACATATATATATATTGTATATATGTTTGTGCAGTGGTTGCGGCCTTGTGGGTGCTGGATTCCTCTCACGTGATATAACCTTTCAAAAGGAGGCAGGACCTTCCGGCTAACAAACAGTGGCACTGGTTAGATCCCTGCGATGCAAGGGCGTCTCTATGTGACACGTGCCAGCTATGCACGTCTCCAATCCGCGGCACATGCTTCCTATTTTCAGGCGTGTGTTTAGTGCATTATTTAATTTAATTCATGCATTTCTTTATCATGTTGTTAGTGGTCTTATTAAATTATGGGTCAGTGTAAGGCTATATATAGCCATCAACATTTATATTAAGTATTCATGTTTGTATCCAGAAATTAACTCTCTCCAATCAAGCCTTCTCCTTCTTCTTCTTCTATCTATCTCCAAGCTTCTGTTAACTCCTTTGGTTAAGTACCATATCACTAAGGTACAAACAATTAAAGCAATCGTTTTAGGCCTTAGAATTAAGAAGAAAAAGTTTAATGTATATCATAAGTTAAAAATATATGTAAAGCCCACCAACTTTTCTGTTTACAAAGACAAATAACTAAACGGGAAGAGATAACAGAATGATTGAAGGGCCTAGAAAATTAACATAACATTATACGTTTTTTTTAGTAAATAACAAATACTTCTTTCATTAAAATACCAAAGTAACAAATTACAAACAAGTGCAGGTAAACGGGCAACAAGTTGCGCCGCAACCCCCTTTTGAATTGCAAAACCAATCCTACTAAAGACGAAACGACCCTTAAAGGTTGAGAGATTACTATTTACAACCCGTTGGACCCTGTTTTGACGCTATATAAAACATTAACATTATACGTTTTGACGCTATATAAACACATTTAAGAAAGATCATATATTGAACTTTACAAAGCGCCTTGATTTCAAAGTTCGTTTCACTCCCCCAAAATATATTGAGCCTCCCCTATAGTGATGCACCTGATAACATAACAAGACACCCTTAAGTGAACTCCATGTAAAAATGTTATAAACTTCTGACAAACAATACTGACAACAGAAATAGTGACAAAACGATGACAAAATCTTATTAGTTAACCAACCCAGAAAAACCCCAAACCAAACCCTAGATCTCAAAATTATGAGATCTAACAAATACTAAGTACAGATTGAACATATTTAGATAATCTGTTGAATATACAAAAGGATACAATAATACCAGCACAGAGATCACAAGATCTCTTAACACAATACAGATCTCTAACACACAGAGATCTTGAAGAAGATGAATACAACAAACGAATACATAGAAAACAATGAGAAAACCCTAGAAAATATCTTCAACACTAATGAACACCACTCTCTCTCCTCTTCTTATACCCGGATCAAGAAATGTTACATAACAACCCTCCAACTATGCCATTTGCACAAAACTGATATAACAACAATAACAACAGCCCAAAACTATAAGCCCAATAAAGAACTTATAACTGGACTAAAACCGGCCCACAAGCCCAATAACAACTCTGCTGTATGATCACCAATTATAACATATTTCAACATCCCCCCTTGACTCATACAGCAAACATATCAATCATTCCCAGTTTTGCACATAATGATTCATGTTGCAAACCATTTAATCCTTTTGTAAGCAAATCAACCACCTGATCCTCAGAAGCAGTTTTCTGAGGATAAACAATACCAATTGCTATTTTTTCCCTCAAAAATGAAGGTCTATCTCAAAATGTTTTGTCCTCTCATGGAAAAGAGGATTGAATGCAATAGAAATAGCATATTGGCTATCACAAAATAACTTAACTGGTAATTGGTATTCAACATTTAACTCTCTTAGAATATTTAAGATCCGCATGACTTCACATGAAGCAAAGCACATTGCTCTATACTCTGTTTCTGCTGTAGATCTAGACACAACACTCTGTTTCTTGGACTTCCAAGAAACAAGAGAACTGCCCAGAAATATACTAAAACCAGTTATAGACTTCCTTGTGGCTAAACACTTAGCCCAATCAGAGTCAACATACCCTTTCAATTCAAAACTGTTATCCTTTTTAAACAAAATTCCTTTACTTGGTGATTGTTTTAAATACTTTAGAAGTCTTAAAACAATGTTCAAATGACACTCTTTAGGAGTATGCATAAACTGGCTCAGAAATTGAACAACATAAGAAATATCTGGTCTAGTAAAGATAGATATATAAGTTTGCCAACTAACTTCTGAAACCTAGTAACATCTTTAACCATTCTTTGATTTTGACTTAACTTACTTACAATAATGTGATTCTGCTCAATAGGGGTATTAACAGGTTTTACTCCTAAATAACCAAACTCATTGAAAAGTTCAAGACAATATTTCATCTGATTCAAACACACACCAACATCAGAATACAAAATTTCAATACCAAGAAAATACTTAAGAATTCCCAAATCCTTGATTCGGAAATTATCACTTAAAATTTGTTTAACTCTAACAACATCAGCTTCAGAATTACCAGTGATGACAATGTCATCCACATAAACTAGAAGAACAACAAAGAAAGACTTATCAGACAATACATACATAGAATGATCACATAAACTTTGTATAAATCCCATATCAATCAGAACCTGTGTAAGTTTTTCATTCCATTTCCTGGGGGCTTGCTTTAGCCCATACAATGACTTTACTAGTTTACAAACCCTAGTTTCATTTTCAGGAAAGTATCCAGGTGGTAATTTCATATACACATCTTCAGAAATGGAACCATATATTGGCCAATTATTTTTGTTTAACTCTAACAACATCAGCTTCAGAATTACCAGTGATGACAATGTCATCCACATAAACTAGAAGAACAACAAAGACAGACTTATCAGACAATACATACATAGAATGATCACATAAACTTTGTATAAATCCCATATCAATCAGAACCTGTGTAAGTTTTTCATTCCATTTCCTGGGGGCTTGCTTTAGCCCATACAATGACTTTACTAGTTTACAAACCCTAGTTTCATTTTCAGGAAAGTATCCAGGTGGTAATTTCATATACACATCTTCAGAAATGGAACCATATATTGGCCAATTATTTTTGTTTAACTCTAACAACATCAGCTTCAGAATTACCAGTGATGACAATGTCATCCACATAAACTAGAAGAACAACAAAGACAGACTTATCAGACAATACATACATAGAATGATCACATAAACTTTGTATAAATCCCATATCAATCAGAACCTGTGTAAGTTTTTCATTCCATTTCCTGGGGCTTGCTTTAGCCCATACAATGACTTTACTAGTTTACAAACCCTAGTTTCATTTTCAGGAAAGTATCCAGGTGGTAATTTCATATACACATCTTCAGAAATGGAACCATATATTGGCCAATTATTTTTGTTTAACTCTAACAACATCAGCTTCAGAATTACCAGTGATGACAATGTCATCCACATAAACTAGAAGAACAACAAAGACAGACTTATCAGACAATACATACATAGAATGATCACATAAACTTTGTATAAATCCCATATCAATCAGAACCTGTGTAAGTTTTTCATTCCATTTCCTGGGGGCTTGCTTTAGCCCATACAATGACTTTACTAGTTTACAAACCCTAGTTTCATTTTCAGGAAAGTATCCAGGTGGTAATTTCATATACACATCTTCAGAAATGGAACCATATATTGGCCAATTATTTTTGTTTAACTCTAACAACATCAGCTTCAGAATTACCAGTGATGACAATGTCATCCACATAAACTAGAAGAACAACAAAGACAGACTTATCAGACAATACATACATAGAATGATCACATAAACTTTGTATAAATCCCATATCAATCAGAACCTGTGTAAGTTTTTCATTCCATTTCCTGGGGGCTTGCTTTAGCCCATACAATGACTTTACTAGTTTACAAACCCTAGTTTCATTTTCAGGAAAGTATCCAGGTGGTAATTTCATATACACATCTTCAGAAATGGAACCATATATTGGCCAATTATTTTTGTTTAACTCTAACAACATCAGCTTCAGAATTACCAGTGATGACAATGTCATCCACATAAACTAGAAGAACAACAAAGACAGACTTATCAGACAATACATACATAGAATGATCACATAAACTTTGTATAAATCCCATATCAATCAGAACCTGTGTAAGTTTTTCATTCCATTTCCTGGGGCTTGCTTTAGCCCATACAATGACTTTACTAGTTTACAAACCCTAGTTTCATTTTCAGGAAAGTATCCAGGTGGTAATTTCATATACACATCTTCAGAAATGGAACCATAAAGGAAAGCATTGTTAATGTCTAACTGATATGTTGGCCAATTATTTTTAACAACCATACTAATAACACATCTAACAGTGACCATCTTGACAACAAGAGAAAAAGTTTCTCCAAAGTCAAGTCCTTCTCGTTGACTAAATCCTTTTGCAACAAATCTAGCCTTAAACCTTTCTACCTCACCGATAGACCTATATTTAACTTTGAATATCCACTTACAACCTATGGCTTTCCTATCTTTGGGTAAATCAACTAGAACCCATGTACCATTTCTATACAATGCTTTCATTTTCTTATTCATTGCATCAACCCACCTAGGGTCTTTTGCAGCCTCTTCAAAACACGTTGGCTCCACAAAGTTATTTAAATTTGACACAAAACATTTATTATCTAAAGACGGACTAGAATAGTTAACAGTTTTTTTTATACCATACTTAACCTTTCCTTCAACAATAAACTCATCAAATCTCCTAGGCATAACAGTATTGCTAGAAGATCTTCTAACACTTTGGGTACCCTCAGATAGGTGTGTGTATACAATTGATCCTGAAGTTTCCTCTGCCCTACCACTATGACCCAAACTACTACTGCTCACCTGCTCAGATTGCTGAACCCCATCAACATTAGAGCTAGGAGCTGATGTAGAGGGTGACAGTGGTTGCTGATCATCAAGAACAGAATCTTGAGAACTACTTGTACCCTCTTCATCATTGGGTATGTTAGAAACTTCAGAAACAACATTTTCAAAAAAAATTAATATGATTTAAGTTCGGATCACACACTGACTCTTGGCTATTTAGTGTTTTGAGTTTAAAAGGATAAACATTTTCATAAAATTTTACATCCCTTGAAAAAAAACACTTTCTTACTATCCAAACTCCACAATTATACCCCTTTTTAACACTAGAATAGCCAACACACATTTATCAGCATGATATGTAAACTTATCAGATTCATTTAATACAGTACTAAAGCACAAACATCCAAAGTTCCTTAAATGAGAAAAGTGAGGGTACAAAGCCAAACATAACTTCAAAAGGACTCCCTAGCATTCAACACATAAGAGGGTAACCTGTTAATTAAATATATTGCAGTTAGAATACAGTCAGACCAAAACCTTAAAGGCAAACCTCCCTGAAACATCATTGCCCTGGCTGTGTTTAACAAATGCTTGTGTTTCCTTTCCACCAGACCATTTTGTTGTGGTGTATAAACACATGAAGTTTGATGTAAATACCTTTAGATTTACAAAATGAACTCATTTGACTATTCACAAATTCAGAACCATTATCACTCCTAAACACTTTAATTTTCCTCTTAAATTGAGTAAGCACAAGTTCATAAAATTCTTTTACATTTTCAAACACTTCAGTTTTACTAGATAAGAGGTAGCACCAGACTGCTCTTGAAAAATCATCAACCACAGTCAAAAAATATTTAAAACCTTCATAACTAGTAACTTTATAAGGACCCCACAAGTCCAAATGAACTAAATCACCTACTGATTAGACTTATGCTCACTTAATGGAAAAGGAACTCTAACTTATTTTGCCCTATGACACACATCACAAGGTTCATGCCCACTTGAATGTATATTAAGCCTTTGTTTTAACACAACCAAGAACTGCACTGAGGGATGTCCTAGTCTACTATGCCAAGTACTTGATTTAATATAACTATTGAAGCATGCATTAGAAGAATTACCATTATAACCTACAAAATACAGACCACTATCCTGTCTACCATTCATCAAGATTTTCTTTGACTTGGAATCCTGTAACACACAACTATTCTCATTAAACAAAACAGACACATGATTATCTCTAGCTAACATGTACACTGACAGCAAATTAACACAATAATCAGGAACATAAAAATCATCTTTTAACAGAATGTCATTACTCAGTTTCAAATCACCAATTTTCAAAACCTTAACATTTGTTCCATTAGGGTGACCAACAGTAATATTAAATTCAAACACATCAATAACATTTATCATACTTTGATCTGACTTAACCATATGTTGACTTGCCCCAGAATCAACAATCCACCCAATATTATTACTAGAATTGACAGAACCAGAACAATTGACAAAGTTGAGAAAGCTAGAACAACTAACAGAACTAAATACATCCAGACACTCACCTCCTACATTGGATTTTTGAATATCAGGCTCACTTCTTTCACCAACCAAATTCAACAACTTGGTGGTCTGCTCAGATGTAAATGGTGAACTAGAATGACTAACATAAGACCCAGTAACAACATTAGACTTATTATAATTACCAGAAAATTATTTTTAGTTGACTGAGTATTATTAACTCTCCTCTTAAAACCAGGTGGATGCCCTACCACTTCAAAACATCTATCTACAGTGTGCCCAATCATATTACAGTGAGAACATTTCAAATTAGAATTAGGACCTCTGTTTAATCTTCTCCTAGAATCAAACCCCTGATTAGTTTTAGACACAAATGACACATTTTGTGATTTAGATCCACTACTGGTCAACCTATGTGATTCCTCCCTAGATACAATAGAAAAGGCAACCTTTACTGTAGGAATTGATTCCCTGGTCAAGAGATTTGTTCTCACAGGCTGATACACATCATCAAGCCCCATGAGAAATTGCATCAGTTTTATAAGCATTGAAAAATCAGTATAATCCTTTGCATCTTGACAAGAACAAGAAGGCAAATGGAGCATAGCATCCATTTGCTTCCACATTGTTGTCAGCTTGTTATAGTACTCAGAAACTGTACTACCATTTTGAGAAATGCTATTGATTTTCTTATACAAATCATATACAACAGACCCATCAACTTTATAAAAAGACTCTTTAAGATCATCCCAAACCTCAGATGCCAATTTAGAAAACACTTGACCAATAAACAACTCCTCAGAAATAGAGTTTAACAACCAAGTAAGGACAACTGAGTTACACCTATCCCACTGGTTAGCAAGAACCTCATCATCTTCAGACTTAACAAACTTGCCATCAATAAACCCTAACTTATTTTTAGCCTTAATGGAAGTTTCATAGCACTATATCAGACATCATAGTTTTCGGTTCCTTTAAGTTTAACACTAACTATAGTTAAAGTAGAAGAATCACTAGGATGAAGATAAAGAGGGTCTCCTAAGTCAAGTCTGCTAATCTTAGTCTGAGATGAATTACCATTATCATCACCCATAGCAACAATACAGATTATCACAAACAACATAAATCAAGAACTTTAAACAAGAGACAAGACACACACTGCAAACTGTGTCAGAGGCCAGATTCCTGGTTCATCACTCAATAGGTGCCAAGACAAGCATAACACAGGTGCACAACCCCAAGAACACTAACATACTATAACATTAGCTAATAGGAGAATGAACAATAAACCGGTCCTCACTACCCCGACATCAACTAGAACAAATATTAACAGAGAATAAAGACAAGAAGGGAACAATCCTACAAAGCGTTTAACTCCCTCCAAACTGATCTGAGTTGCAACCTTCTAGGGTTACCGAACACAGATCTCACAAGCAACAGTCACACAGCCTGGTTAGTTTGCCCTGAAACATTCTATGAGTTTCAGAGACCAACACAGGACCCAATACACCACCAGAAGATGAGAAGTCTTCCGATGAACCACCAAACCCTAACTAGGATTTCAGTCGCACCAGGTCTGCAACGACACGCTTCCCAAGATCCAGATCCAAGCAGTTCTTCAGGAGATGAAGAACACAATCTACAAAGAAGCCTAACACTCACAGCGAAACAACCAAGATCAGTAAACAAGAGCCAAAAACAGGCTCTGATACCATGTAAAAATGGTATAAACTTCTGACAAACAATACTGACAACAAAAATAACGACAAAACGGTGACAAAATCTTATTAGTAACCAACCCCGAAAAACCCCAAACCAAACCCTAGATCTCAAAATTATGAGATCTAACAAATACAAAGTACAGATTCAACAGATTTAGATAATCTGTTTAATATACAAAAGGATACAATAATACCAGCACAGAGATCACAAGATCTCTTAACACAATACAGATCTCTGACACGCAGAGATCTTGAAGAAGATGAATACAACAAACAAATACAGAGAAAACAATGAGAAAACCCTAGAAATATCTTCAACACTGATGAACACCACTCTCTCTCCTCTTCTTATACCCGGATCAAAACAACCCTCCAACTGTGCCATCTGCACAAAACTGATATAACAACAATAACAACATAACAACAGCCCAAAACTATAAGCCCAATAAAGAACTTATACCTGGACAAAAACCGGACCACAAGCCCAATAACAACTCTGTTGTATGATCACCAATTATAACATATTTCAACACTCCAGTGGTCAGTTTTACATCAACTACTACGTAGCCAACACTGTTGACTTCTTCTTTGACCTCGATGGCCGACGACGACGTACTAGAACTAGTAAAAAAATGTATTTTGGATTCAAATAATCTTAACCTTCACTAATTGACCAATAGCACTCCCAACTTTAGATTTGTATCACAACACTCCCAACTTTCAACTTATTATCCTCTGGTACTCCCAAACTAACTGAACCATAACCCAGTTAGCTGACATCAGATGCCACATCACTAAACAAGTGCCACATCAGAAAAAAGCCATGTCAAATGCCACATCAGATACCATGTCACAAAAAGTGCCATGTCAGATACCACCTCAACAAAAAATTGCGATGGCTGATGCCATGTCGGAAAAAAAGCAGGGCCGGCCCAATAGTATGTTAAACCAAGTTCTGGGCGTAGGGCCTCCATTTTTTTTTAAAAAAAAGTTCTATATGTGTTTTATAGTTTGGATATCAGGCAGACTTTGACTAATGTAATATACAATGCCTCTGTAGTTTAGTGCTAAAGCTTTCACATTTTGTCTTTCTAGTTCTAGACCCGTGATCGAATCCCACCAGACTCATGTGTTTTTTGTTTTGTTTTCAAGGACTTATAAGAAACCCAGTGTAGTTTAACTCTTTTCAAAATGATTGGGCCCTAGTAGAATTTATAATCAAGCCTCAATATTAAGTTGCTTTTGTATTGCCCAACTCTTTTAATTTAGGGTTCCAGATGAAACGATCGGTAGAGACGACCATTGAAATAACCAGCATTTTGTTATTTTTTAAATAGACTTATGATATTTTTTTTGGCAATGTTCACCACAGACAATAGCTCAATCGAAATAGCTGAGGTTTGTTTCTTTAAGGTCTATATGTTGATGACTCTCATAGAAAATTAGAGGAATAGAGATGTGATTATATGGGGTTTCCAGCTAGTTAACTTCTCCCCTTTGTTTTTTGGTTTTACACAATTAAGGATCTTAACAAAATAATCATTTTTTTCTACCTAAAGGGCCCCTATATTATCATTCGCTTAGAGCCTTTAAATAGCTTGAGCCGGCCCTGGAAAAAAGTGACACGTCAGATGCCACATCAACAAAAAAAACTAACTAGGTTAGGGTTCAATTAGTTTGGAAGTGCCAGAGGAAAATAAGTTGAAAGTTTAGAGTGCTTTGATACAAATCGAAAGTTGGGAGTGCTATCGGCCAATTAGTGAAAGTTTGGGGTTATTAAAATCCATTATCCCTAAAAAATTGCAAAAAAGATTGATGTTTCATTAAAAGTTTAGTCAATCTAAGACCACAGATCTCATACAACTCAAGGAAATCATGCTCCCAACAAAAAAAAGTACCTAGACTTTAAGTACTACAAAATATTAAAGTAGACGGCCCAAAAGATTCATTGCCTATAAAAATAAAACGTGACAAAAACAAACTCATTAAGAGACCAAATCCTGCTCTATCTTCTTGTCACAAAATTTATTATGTTCAGGATCTTAGAAAATCCAAAACGTGGGTGTGTGGATTCTGAGGGTGTCTTATGTCATGAAGATGCACGGTATAGCTGTAAAAAATGTATATCTAGTTCAGTGCTTATGATGATTTCTGAAGATAGAAACTTTCGTAACAAAAAATGAAAACATTTAGTTAATAATTAAGTCGATACAATTTAGGAATAATGACTTCTGATTATTGCCCTTCGACCATCCATAGTGGTCACCCAAGTGATTTGGTTTTTTTTTTGTCATGTGACGTCCACGTCATTAAGGCCTGAATATTTGGTAAAATTGAGTAATGATGAGGCATGTGAAATTAGTGGGTTTAGAATTGAAAAAAAACTTTAAAAAAATCAATCTCTCTCTTCTCTCTCTCTCTCTCGCACTACGTGATACAAACCACGAAGGCATGAACAACACCCCAAAATGCCAAACCACATGAGAAAGAGGCGTTGTTGAGCATGTGGTTTGACCAACCACATACCCATTGCGGATGGTTTATAGAAATTTAAGTAAATAAAGTCTTTGTAAATCATTAGTTCAATTGATTCTATTTCTTTTCTTATTAATTCCATATGTTTACATTCTTTTTTTAAGGTCTAGAGGAGATGAGATTTTGGGGCTATTTTAACATAACTATAACATAAAGTGATTTGCTTGTATAAGAAAGCAAAAATGTAAAACAATATATATATTTTTTTAAGTGAGGACCCTAATTTTTGAGGGCACTAGGCCCAAGCATGAGTTACTCGCACTATAGGTCGAGCCTGAATGTTTATTAAGATGATGTTAGACATATAACATAGGTCCAGCCTGAATGTTTATTAAAATGATGTTATATATATAAGATATGTTTTAAGATGATATGTATGTAAATGTAATGCTTTTCAAATACAACAAACTAGATGAGAATGAGGTTAGTTGCTTAACCATCACTTGGTCCCACTGTCTCACCACAAATCTAATCAATAACTTTTAATAACCAAAACCAAAGCATCCTTTGCTTGATTGATTATCAGTATATTTATTAACCCACAACAAATAATGCTATCCCATTAAATACTTTGATATGGATGTTACAATGACAACATCGTATCCATGGTAAAATGATAAAGCAATGGCAACTCAAATAACAAACCATTCACCTCAAAGGAGTGTGGGCATGTACTTAATAATGTTAAGGTACATTTTACTTCGTCATCAACGGGAATTTTATCAAAACATAAAGATTTTGGTTTAACGACAAACAAGTTGTCTAATTGACCTTTTCTTGTGGTTGACACCTTCTTGGTATTTATAAAAATTTCTTGAGTGGAGCTTCCAACTTCTAACCAATGAGAGTTTGTCATAGTCGATGTCTCGATTATTCTTCATGGCATTGATGGGGGACACAGGTAAATTGAAATATAGTTGTGTAAGCGAGTTGAGACATACTTTAGATGCTTGTTACAGGTTCGTTAAAAGTTTGAATCGAACCAAACTTAAACAACTTTGAGTGAAGATCGAATCTAACTCGAACCCATTTGGGAAAAAAAGATGTTATTTGAAGCTTTATATGCTGAGCTTAATTAATCTGGTGAGTTTAAACAAACTTGTTACTGATTCCAACATAGTATGTGATAAGTATAATTATTATTTATAATTATGACAAAAAAAATTATGTATATACACCAAATACAAAACAAATTTCATCTAAGAAGCGTAAAAAAGCAATATATGACCGTTGATCAAACTAAATTAAAGGTATAGAACAACGCACTAGCATAAGAGCACCCGGGGCGCCCCCTGATGAAACCGGCAACGCGTTGTACGTTGTTATACACGACCGCCACCCCCACATATAACGTGTGGAAGTATAAACGCATGTTCCACATAACGCGTTGAATTCAAAAATTGTTACCGTATTTTGACCGTTGTTTTCCTTTTACCGTTGGATTTAAAGAGTTTATATATATATATATTCAAATATTTTTTATACAATTAACCAAACACAATCTCTCAAATACAATCTACCAATACACATATTTTTACAAAAACCCAATACAATCCAACACAAAATTGGAAGGTTCAAGCAAACGAGGTTCGGGTTTGAAGAAAAAACATGTACAACCAAGGGTTCGAGCTAATCTTGGCCAGCCGGCGAGATTTCGGTTGCAAGACGAACCCGACCCAAACCCACCGATTCAAACCCAACCGTTTCCACAATTTCAAACCCAACAATTTCCACAATTTCAAACCAACAATAACAAAACCATCCATACATTACACCATATCAACCTCAACAATATCAAAACCTCGACCCACTAGAAGATAACAATCTTATCCGCCAATTCGCCCGTGCATACCGTGAACCACAACAACAACTAGATAACGATGACGATAGCGAACCGGTTGAACAAGAAGAAGATGAAGAAGTTGAAGTCGTCCCAATAGCCGGTGGACGGAGACCTTGGACGACCAATGAGGAGGTCGCCTTGGTCAAGTCATACTTACACGTCTCCGAAGACAAAAAAACATTCGAACGAACAAAGAAAAGAGTTGTTTTGGAGACGAGTTATAGCTCATTTTGGTAAACTTCCCGGTTCGACCGAACGAAACATGGATCAAATGACTTCAAGTGGGGAGATATAAACCGAAAGATGAGCAAATTTAACTCTTGTTTCATTCATTAGGTACGTTTTTTTAAACTTTTTATGTATATGTTTTTTTAATAAAACTGTTTTTTAAACTGTTTTTTTTTTATAAAAAAACATAAAACAGTTTTTTTTATATATAAAACTGTTTTTATTTTTAATAAAACTGTTTTTTTATAAAACTTTTTTTTTAAACTCTTTTTTATAACTTTTTTATTGTAGTCACGAACTCCACAAAGTGGAGCGAGCGAGACGACCATTATAACAAACGCCGTAGATCTATATTGCAAAAACTTTAAACATAATGCTTTTCCACACTTGGCGGCATGGAACATTGCGAGACATCACCCGAAATGGGAGCCGGTTGACTTGGTCAACCTAAAAGGGCCGACGGCTCCAAAGAGAAGAGGAGGTTACAAAAGATCAAAAACTTCCGAGTCCGGGAATTACACTACTTCCGAGTCCGGAAACATGCAACAAATGAATTTTTAAAGTGAGGATCCTAATTTTTGAGGACACTAGGCCCAAGCATGAGTTACTCGCACTAGAGGTGAAGCCTGAATGTTTATTAAGATGATGTTAGACATATAACATAGGTCCAACCTGAATGTTTTTAGAATGATGTTAGATATATAAGATATGTTTTAAGATGATATGTATGTAAATGTAATGCTTTCAAATACAACAAACTAGATGAGAATGCGGTTAGTTGCTTAACCATCACTTGGTCTCACTTTCTCACCAGAAATCTAATCAATACCTTTTAATAACCAAAAGCAAAGCATCCTTTGCTTGATTGATTATCAGTATATATATTAACCCACAACAAATAATGCTATCCCATTAAATACTTTGATATGGATGTGACAATGACAACATCGTATCCATGGTAAAATGATAAAGCAATGGCAACTCAAATAATAAACCATTCACCTTAAAAGAGTGTGGGCCGGTAC
The DNA here is from genome assembly GCA_947069175.1 of Scalesia atractyloides. Taxonomy (NCBI): domain Eukaryota; kingdom Viridiplantae; phylum Streptophyta; class Magnoliopsida; order Asterales; family Asteraceae; genus Scalesia; species Scalesia atractyloides. The sequence continues at coordinate 9,641,370 of CAMTDV010000017.1, forward strand.
TTGATAACATTAAGGTACATTTTACTTCGTCTTCAATGATAATCTTATCAAAACATAAAGATTTTGGTTCAACGACAAACAGGTTGTCTAATTGACCTTTTCTTGTGGTCGACACCTTGTTGGCATTTATAAAAATGCCTTGAGAGGAACTTCCAACTTCCAACCAATGAGAGTTTGTCATAGTATTTGTCTCGATTATTCTTCATGGCATTGATGGGGGGCATAGGTAATTTGAAATGTAGCTGTGTAAGCGAGTCGAGACATACGTTAGATACTTGTGACAAGTACGTGAAAAGTTTGAATCGAACCAAACTTAAAAAACTTTGAGTGAAGATCGAATCTAACTGGAACCCATTTGGGAAAAAAAGATGCTAGTTGAAGCTTCATACGCTGAGCTTAATTAATGTGTGAGTCTAAACAAGTTTGTTACTAATTCCAATATAATATGTGATAAGTATAATTATTATTTATAAATATGACAAAAAAACTATGTATATACAGGGTGTATCAAATACAAAACAAATTTCATCTAAGAAGCGTAAAAAACCAATATATGACCATTGATCAAACTATATTAAAGGTATAGAATAATGCACTAGCATAATTGTAACTAACTAGACTTTAGTAGTGACTAGGAGGGGTAAACGAGAAAATTGATGCTAACTTTTTTCATCAAATACTTGTAAAATTTTTTAAATCGATCAAGTAACTGTTATATACTTTCATAAAAAAAAATGCCATAGAACTAAGAAATTTATTTTACACGATGCGATGTAAAATAACATTTAAAAATGTGTAATGCTTTGCGTAATATAATTGTGCGGTTATACCATGACACGATGCGATTATATCATTTTATACGGTGGTGATACGTGCATAAATTTTTTTTATAGTGCATATGTGTGCCTAGGTGATTTGAAATGGGTTTTAGTTACGCATTAACAAAGTACGATTATACCATTTCGAACGGTATATTTATGTGTGTCATAAACCTGTGTACATAAATGGATACAAATGCCCAATGCCCATTAAACCCACTTGTGTACACATGTCGTCTTTGTTTTCTATGTTTTTTAGTTAAAATTCCACTTTTTAATTTAACATGGTTGAGTACTTCAACTCTCCAATAGACCTACCTGGAAGCGTCCAAACGATTTCTGCAATCGTAGCATGCAACAAACATGAAAAACCCAAGACATGTTTAGTCTTTCGACATAAGATTAAAAAAAATTAAAATAGGTAATAAGCGAACACCGAACGAGGATTTTGGGGGGTACCATAGCACCCAGGACGGTGTTCCCATCAATAAGTAAACGAGGATTTTGGGTGGTACAAAGACACCCAGGACGGTGTTCCCAGGCCCGGCTCAGAGGGTGTGCAGGGTGGGCGACTGCACAAGGCCCAAACTCTTCAGGGGCCGAACGTTTTTTTTTAAATAGTTTTGTATACAAAAAGACGGTTGGTCTGGTGGCTTCATTCCACACGTAGATAGTTTGGATGGAGGAATTTGGTCTTGAGTTCGATTCTTTCTTAGGCTTTTTAATTCTTCTGTCTACCGACTTCATTCTCATCGTTTTGTTTTTTTCTTTTTCCCCCTATTCAGCAACTTTATTCTTACGTTTTCTTTTTTCCTTCATTTTCCACTTATTCCAGTATTAAGTTTTATTTTTTAGCTTAGTGCTTAATGATTTTTTTATTTGGTTTATTATTTAAACACAATTTAACAAAAAGTATTTGTGTTTTTTAATGATACAAAAACTAAAGAAGCAAACACGTTTTGGGCATGTTATGACTATATTTTTTGGGTTTTTAATTTCGTTTGTTATAACGTGTGCATTGAAACAAACAAAGTTTCTACTCGACGTAACACGGTGGTCCATTTTTTTTCATATATTATTATGTTTTCTAGTATATAAATATGTACTGATTCAAATATATTTATCTTTTCTTTACAAAATTGAGTTATGCCTTTATATTATACGGGCCATTTGTTCTACTCGCTCAAGGCCCAAAACTATTTAAGCATTCTCAGAGATGGCCCTGGGTGTTCCCGCCGATAACTACCCACATTTCTTCATGTCCTGCACCATGCTTAGTCCATACCGTGTGCAATAATGCGATGACACATGGAGATACTTGATTCCACGGCTACTCAGTCCGTATCTTTCAATTGGTGAGCCAAGTCACACAACATTACAAGGTGCTACAAAACATTAGTTGCTAAATAAATGCAACTTGCACAAAGAAGGAAAGGTCTGCACTTGCATTACATTACAACCTCTAATATAATATACAAAGCAAAAAATAAAATATAAAAAAAAGGGATGGAAATGATGTATTGGAAACACACATGATTTGCCATAATCAACGGCTAGACAATGAAAGGCCCCAACGTTCATATGTTTAGTTGACTTTTCCAAAGAATGTAAACACAACAAGGAGATGAGATAAAAGTTCATAGAAGCATAGAACTACAGAATCAATGGACCCACCCACTAGATATTCATTAATAATAATAATAATCAAATTAAAAGATTATTATTTTTTGAGTAAATTGACAAAATTGTCCCTGAGGTTTAAGCATGTTTCTCATTTTTATTCAAAACAACTTTTTTGTACCATATCCTTCACTTTTGGAATTTTTTGTCATTCATCCAAACGTCTAACTTTTTTTTGCCAAAATCGTCCCAGAGATTTAGGATTTTTTTTGTCATTTTTATCCAAATCTTTGATAGAAAAAATAAAGCAAATTAGATATTTGGATGAAAATGACAAAAAATAAAAAAGTGAAGGACTATATCGTATAAAAAATTGTTTTGGATGAAAAATGACAAAATGTTCAAATCTTAAGAACAATTTTGACAAGTTACTTCTATTTTTTAAAGCTAAAAGAAATAAACATAATCATGTAGAAAATAATAAAATGATAATGAATATTTGTCCTCCTGATTTTGACCTGAAAACATGTGTAAACAGCTGGACCTTTATTGGGTTGGCTTTCAAAGTTAATTCCCTCCCCTGTCTCACTTTAAAGGATACAAGTTTTAAAACTGATAACCACAACATCATTGAAGGTAATACATTTACAACCCTAGAATATAAAAGAATAAAGATACCAAGTTTTTTAGAAAAGAAGATTTAGAATATAAAAAACACAGATACCAAGTTTTTTAAGAAATGTAGAATAGAAAAGCAAAATAAATAAAAAACTAATCAAATGTGGTACTCTTGAAATATTACAAGTATATAACGATAGTTAGAGACAAACTAACACCTATAGTATATTCATGTATTTTTTTATAATAGCGATTTTCTATTTTTGCAAGCTTTGGTCGCATCTCCTCGCTCCCAGCTAGTTATGTTGTCTTAGTTGGCCCTTACTCCAGCCATTGGCACAGCTTCAATAGAGCGGAAGGGGGTGGCCGACCCCCCAAACTTTTCGCTCAGTAGTGGAGAGTATGTAGTTTTTGTATAGAAATTTTGGGTATATACGTTTTTGACACCCCAGTCTTATAGAAATTTTTTGTTATATACGTTTTCGACTCTCCGGTGGAATCTCAAGCTTCGCCACTGACTCCAGCTAAAAGTTCAAGGGAATACCACACAGATACTCATGCGACTGGTTAACAAGGTGTGACCCCCACCTATATGTTAAACCTTACTGATTCCAAAACTTGAATACCCGACCAAGGCCGGTTCCCAAACCTTATCATTGCCTTGGTGTCCACTGGACCAAGGGACAGGGACATTAATGTATTTTATTACTATAGAAACTTAAAACATATTTTACAAGTAGTTAATTTTATGACTTTTTTTTAAATAATCATTTTTATTATTTGATTTGATGTTACATCAACACCTTCCGGCAACTTAACACGCAAAAGCCACAACTGGCGCTGCTAGTGTCTAATTCATATTATTAAGTTGGAAAAAAAAAATCACAAATCCAGAAACTAATATAATTTATTAATTTATTCAAAATACAACTAGAAAAAACAAACAAATATTTAACAAAAAATCATACAAAGTCATACGCGTCTTATAGCATCACCCACTTTATTTATATAAACCATTTCACACACACTCAAAAACACCAACACAAAACACACACAAAAAAACCGAACACACATAACATCATCATCATGGATACCATCAAATCTTTCAAAGGTTACAGCAAAGTAGACCCAGCAGAAGAACAAGCATTCCGCCGTAAAACCCGCAAACGCATAATAATCCTCACCGTCTCCGTCGTCCTCCTCCTCGCCGTCATCATCGGAGCCGTCGCCGGAACCCTCATTCACAACCGCAACAACAACAACAACTCCTCCTCCACCGCCGCCTCCAACGGCTCTGCCCAATCGCTCAAAGCGTCTGCAGCCAAACATTATACCCAGAATCCTGCTACAACAGCATCTCCGAGATTAATAAATCCAATTCCACCGACCCCGAAGAGCTGCTAAAGCTCTCGTTACAGGTGGTTTTGAAATCGCTATCCGACGTGGCAACGTTGCCAGATAAATTGAGTTCCAAAGCGACCAATGGGACGGTTAAAAAGGCTTTGGGTGTATGCGGGGTGGTGTTAAACGACGCCGTTGAGTATCTTGAAGACTGTTTATCCGAAATGGATGTAAAATCCGATGAGAAGTTGCTTACAACACCCAAAATTGAAGACCTGAAAACATGGTTGAGCACTGCTATAACAAATCAAGAAACATGCATAGACACGTTAAATGAAAATATGTCAAATTCACCTTTTAATGATGAGATAAAATCTCAGATGAAGAACTCTACTGAGTACGCTAGTAACAGTCTGGCTATTGTTTCGAAAATAGCTGGGATATTGGGCAAGTTGAATATTAATTTTCATAGGAAGATGTTGACGGTGATGGAACGTGGTTCGGGTTTTCCGGAATGGGTGTCTCCGGGTGTACGGAGGTTGTTGCAGGAGGTTAAGCCAACGCCGAATGTGACGGTGGCTGCTGACGGAAGTGGTGACGTTAGAACGATTAAAGAGGCGATGGCGATGGTGACGAAGAAGAGTAAATCGGTTTTTGTGATATATATTAAGGAAGGGGAGTATAAGGAGAATGTTGTTTTGGATAAATCGTTTTGGAATGTTATGATTTATGGTGATGGGAAGACTAAGTCGATTGTTTCTGCGAGGTTGAATTTTGTTGATGGTACACCGACGTTCTCCACTGCAACTTTCGGTAATTTGCTTTTCTCTATTGTGTTTTAATTTAGTGAATCATGCTAGGGTTGGTTAGATTTATACCAGGGGGTTCGAGCTTACTTATTTGAGCTTGAGTTCGGTTCGTGGGTAAAACCCAAAGCTCGGGCTCGGCTCGACTTGACTCGGGTTATTTTGAAAACAGCCTCAAACGAGCTAAAATTTTGGCTCGGGCTCGCTTCAATATTGCTTAAACGAGCCAAAGCTCGACTCGAGTTCGGCTCGCCAATGTTATGTCCTTATTATTATATTATATCATATATGTAAACTAAAATTTTGTTTGGGCTCGTTTAGGCTCACGAGCCTAGACGAGCTTTGTATTTCAGGCTCGAGCTCAGGCTTGTTCGAGCTTTTAACCGAGCCAATAACGAGTAGCTCTCTAGGGCTTGTTTACACCTGTAATTTTTACGGTTTCAAAGCCGGATAAGCAGTAAGTAGATTCGGCCGGGGAGACTCCTTTCATAGGGCTGGCATATCGTGTACACAACCTGTTAAAACACAAACATTAAATAGATAAACACAAGCACGACACGAAAACTAACAGGTCTTATCTTGTTGACCTATTTAATACACGAAACCTGTTAAGGTCGTGTCATTTCGTGTCGTGTTCATGCCTGAAATTGTCAGCCTTACTGTTTTGACTCTTTTTTAACGACCATGAATCCTCAGATAGGCTATTAACGAAATTCACCATATTAAAATACACTCGTCTTCGAACCTAAAAAAACGCTCACCTAGGGTCGAAGCCTCTTAACAATGGACAAGGGCATGACACTGCGTGAACCAATTTTTATTTAATGCTCCTGTTTTACATAGTGAACTAATTTTTATTTTCTTTTCAAAGTCACTAGTTTTTACAAAATTATCTAACTTGATAAAATAATTTTTATGAAAACATTTAGACTGATGGAAGATTGTTTCATGATTATAATCACTATACTTAACTATATATTTTGAAGTAAAAAGAAATAGAAATCATAAAGTTAAATGACCATTCATTTTACTCATCAGATTTTTCGTTTTAAACCGGCCCAAGCTATTAAAGTGTCAAACCGCAAAAACTAAAGATATTTTAGAAATGAAAAGGAATAAATATAGTAAAGTTAAACGACCTACTCGGTTTACATAACAGGTTTCAAGTTTTAAGTCGGACCGGACTATTAAATGTCAAACTGTAAAAACATATTTATGAATTGGAATGGTTTAGATCTATTCATTGTGTAGACATTCCACCGGTTTCAACGGTTAATATATCTCAAAATCTATTTTGACCGTTACATATGGAACCAACATTGAAGTGGGGCTAGTATATATAAAACGTACGCACCCCATCCAAGACTTTGCAAAATCAACAGTGGTTTGTTACTTGTATGCTAGTGAAATTATTAAAATTGGGTTGTATGCATCTAACCATGGGCACATGGTTTGGTGTCTCCTGATGTCACGTGGCGTTATCCCGATCCCTGATGATTGAAAATGTGTGCAAGTTTAGGCTTCGGACGTGACGACAATAAAGTTTTAAAATATCATCTGAATATTATTATTTTTAATAAAAATAATATGGCCATGTGAGTTTAATAATTAATTATTTGACTAGTTCTATCAGATATTTAATGGGCCTAATAAAACCTTATCTCAAAATCTTAATTTCACACTTTATATACGAGCCGTATAATGTTATATGGCCCGTGTAGAATAATTTGACATGACAAACATTAGGTCATATAATGTGATACGGGTAGTATAGATGGAGAAAATATGAGATCGTATAACTAATAGCTGTATATTTACCAAAGGACTTCCTTGGCTCCTCTTTGATGATTTCTGTTCCAGTCTCAGCATCCGGTCTCCTCCCGCTTCGACTGCGGAGGTGTAATAGCTGTATATTTGTTTTATAAAATCCAAATATACATCTATTAATAACATTCTATACGGGTCGTATAACATGATATGAGGTTTGGGTCGTATAACATTCATATGGATCGTATAATATTTTATATGGGTCGTATGGCCCGTAAACATGGAGACAAAAAACATTCTCTGGTTATTTTGTGCAACAATCAGTTCGTTATACGGCACGTGTAACTCTATACGGTGGTATACATGCAGAGGTGGGTGTGAGAATAGTAGGAGCCTTAAAATATCATCTGAATATTATTATTTTTATTAAAAATAATATTGCCATATGGGTTTATAAATACTTTTACCTACTCTAATTAATTGACTAGTTCTATCAGATGATTAATCACATGACAGCATAATGAACTTTACCATCATTGTGTCATTTTCATTGGTAGCATAGCATAATAGTTTTGTTTCTTAATTAATTATTAAGAAAATTAAAGGTGTAAACTTTAACTTTAATCTTTAATGATTTGAATGATTATCAGCTGTTGCTGGAAGAGGGTTTGTAGCAATGGATATGGGATTCATAAACACAGCCGGTCCAGAAAAACATCAAGCCGTTGCGTTCCGGTCGGGTTCGGATTTTTCAGTTTTTTACAGATGCTCGTTTGACGCGTACCAAGACACGCTTTATCCCCATTCGAACCGTCAATTCTATCGCGAGTGTGATGTCACTGGAACCATTGATTTCATCTTCGGAAACGCGGCTGTGGTGTTCCAAAACTGCAAGATCATGCCGCGCCAGCCTATGGCAAACCAGTTTGTGACCATCACGGCTCAGGGAAAGAAAGACCCGAATCAAAACACGGGTATTTCAATCCAAAAATGCGACATTTCGCCATTGGATCAGCTCACAGCTCCTACGTACCTTGGTAGGCCATGGAAGGAATTTTCAACGACGGTAATCATGCAGTCCACGATCGGAGCGTTTTTGAAACCGCAGGGATGGATTTCATGGGTCAGTGGTGTTGACCCACCTAAGTCGATTTTCTATGGTGAGTACATGAACACTGGTGCGGGTGCTGGTGTTGATCAACGGGTCAAATGGGCTGGCTATAGGCCCAGCCTAACGAGTAGCGACGCTAACAGGTTCACTGTGGCGAATTTCATTGAAGGCGGAATGTGGTTACCAAAAACGACGGTGAAGTTTGATTCGACTTTATGATCATGAAAACGGCAGTGTATACTTGAGTGTTTAATCGTTGTTGCTCATTCTTTTTGTTGTTCTACGATGTGTTGTAATACGACTTATTCTAACACGGTTACCATATTGTAATACTTATATGATCTTTGTATCCAGATTAACCAAAAAATTATGATAACATTTGTATTTTGTTTTGATTTGAAGTAATATTGACTAGCATATCAATGGTCAATCCTCTGATATATCCCGGTTCTTTTAAATTCTAATTCGTTTTAATAAATTCCAATACTAAATTCAATTCCTTCAAATTCCAATTTCGTTTAACAAACCAGCCTACCTAGTTTCACGATGACAGTTACCACCAATGTAAAATGAACCACCAACCTAGTATCGTGTTGACACAAACTCAAGCTCGGCTAGTGGGTGGTTTTTATCAAGCTTGAGCTTGTTTTATTTAGGCGCGTGAGTAGCCTCGAGCTAGTCTACTAAACAAGTCAAGTAGCTCGGCCCAGTCAAGTAGCTTGGCCCGTTTACACCAATAATGGCAACTAAAAAAACGAATGTAGATGTTTTGAATGAATGGTATAAATTGAATTCATAGAAATCATATCCTTCTATTTTTCCTATATCCAAACTGGTACATATTAGAGGAAAAAAATATTAAAATATAGAACTTCATTAATAATTATTTTTAAAACATAAATAGGAAATTTAAAAGAAAATATATCCTTAAATGGGTTAATTTGTTAAACCATTTTATTAAGCGGGTCATGTTCAAGACTTCGGCTTTGACCATTTTCTAAAGGGGTAAATCACTTTTGTAGATGAAGTTAACTCCACATATGCAGACACATATACACTCTTCTCTCACAAGTTAGTTCCTTGACCATGGGACTCGAACCCACGACCACATGGTTGGGGTCCCGCGCGACATTACAGAGCATCATTTGAAAACCATCCCTTTAGTCAAACCAGTCGTACAAAGGAAGCGGAGCTTGGGAGCTGAAAAAACCAAGGCCATGAATGAACAGGTCACAGACCTCCTCAACGTAGGCATCCTGCACGAGTTAGATTTCAAACAGTGTGGTGAGGTAAAACCCGCTCAGATCAAGGATCGAACTAACGATCTCCACCTAGTCTTCCCATCATCATCATCAATCATCATCATCATCATCAAACTTAACATAAAAACAATGAGCCTTAACAATCCTCCATGATGACAAAACTTAGATACTGATGCTTAAACACTCATGTCCCTTTATATTACTCTTTTGTAAATCTTTTGACTTTCTAATATTTTTCTTCTATATTAACAAATTGTAAAATTAAATAATACATCAATTACAAAAGTTGTACAATAATAAACCCAATTGAAGAGGGAGGGTTGATGATGAAATTCAGAGGAAAAACCCACCAACTTAGGAGTTCACTTTAGGTCTTTAGAAAGATTGAGTTGCCCATGTTATGATAAAAAAGACTAACAAATGAAAGGTTGGTATTGTTTATACAGAGGTGCGAACGAGGCATCGGTTGGTGTTGGCTTGGTAGCCCAATTTTTCATATGAGCTACATGGTTTGTGGTAACACTTCAAGGCGCGTCAGGTGGTGTTGTCTAGTTGGCTAGGTTGGGTTTATGGAGCATGTATACTGTGGTGAAATATGTTTTGTTTTGCCATGATTGTTGTTCAGTAGAAGAGGGTAAAATTCAAGAAGATTGTGAGTGCTTGAAGAAGCCCAATGCACCCTTGTCCTTCATGATGTCTTTCTATTGTTAATAGCATCTCCAATGCATTCACTTTTAAATGCTTACAGACGTGTCACAAGGGGCGTACCCATCCTAAAGCTCGGGGTGGCGGGCACACCCCTTGAAGACGAGTATTTGTAGTATAATAAGCTCATTTAGACTAACGGGCCTACTCAACCTCATTGTATGAAGACGAGTTCGAGCTTATTTAAGATCATCTGACTACGAAAAATTAACGAGTCAATTTTGAGCAACTAACTCATACACACCCTTAACGAGTCAATTTTGACCAACTAACTCATAACCCTGAAATAATATCTGAGTTGGAATGCGTTTATGCGTGTCTGTGTGGATGGGTACCAACTCATGAACCCTAACTTCCGTTCCTTTTCGGTTGGTTTGCGATAGGTAACGGTTATCAAGTTCTTTTCTCTAATTAATATATATATTTTTTGAACGGCAAATTTGAATCACTGACGGACCACTGGAGTATTATCGTGTCACCAGCAAAACCACCCGATCATATCCCTCTAGTTAATATATTAATCACCTAAGTGTACATTATGATGCATTGGCAAATGTAGTCTTTAAATATCTATAAGAGTATTGTAAAAGAAAATCTTTTGGTGGAAAATTGAATAGGTTATTACATTATATTTACTCAAAGGTCAGTGGCATAAAACTCCAAAAGAAGCAAATTGACTCACAACTATCTTGGTGTTGTGATTGTGACGTCAATATTGGTGTTGTGGTTGTGATGTCAACGAGGAAAAGAAACAAATTTTGTGGGCTTACTATAGACCAAGAAAGCATGATCCAATATGGGGTTTTTCTTTGGAGTTTTTCATGGCCTGCCTTTCCTAACACATTTATATCTATATATTATATAAAAGAAACCATTAAGTAACACGTCTTTCTTTTAAGCTCCATTTGAATTAATTAGATTGATTTGATCCAGTATTTCTTAAAATCACCTTCTTAAATCATAAACCATATAATCTCCTAAATTAAGATAGCCCAAATCATTCTTCATTCTCTCTTCTATCATCACAATCCTTATCTAGATTATTATGAACGATCGTCTAAATAAAAAGTATGCACATTGATTCATAATATGTTAATTAGATTTTTATTATTTGATTTTGAACGACAATTCATATGATCACTTATTTTAGTGTTAATCTCTTTTCTCTCATCGCAGTCGTTTTGTAGAACAATACAAAAGATTATCAAAATCATAGATATGACCATTGTATAATTAAATATGTTATTTAGATCTTCTTTATTTAATTTTGATTTCGAACTGGATGTTGTTTTGATCACTTAGTTTAATGTTGATGGATACGATGTTTGTTTTAAACCTTTGTAATCTTTGTGTTCGATTTACTTTGATTCAATCCATATATTATTTTGTTTTTTCATTTGAAATATGATTTAGTTATTCACAGAATCATTAGATGGATGTTTTTGTAAGTTTTTTTATGTTAAAAATCATGTTAGTTTGTTTTTAAATTTACACTTGATTTTTGTTCTTCATATGATATAATGTCTATTAAAGTTTATAAATGTTATAAATCATGTTAGTTGATGGTTTCGTTAGAAATTTTATTTTTCTTTTTAACTGAATTAGGATTTAATTTGTAATGAATTTTATTGATTTAAAAAATGATGTTTCATTATCCTTTTATATGATATTGAAACATCATATTGGTATGATTATTTTTGTTTAAATATGATGCTTCATCTATATAAGTTAAAATCATTTTTTTTCGTTTTTATGCAAACTCATATATTGTAACTATTTACATTTATTATTCATTTGACACATTAGTCAAATATTGAGAAAAAAAAACAAATTACAAGCCTAATTAATCTATTTTTCTTTATTTAAGTTTTGGTTGATTGACTTAATTTACTCTGATTTTACTTAACATATTTTCAAACGTTAACCGTTTAAATTTTGTTAAGCTTACAAAGTTTTTGTAGGTTTACACATTTTAGAATAAAAAATAAAATTTTTTTTTAAGTTTACATATTTAAAACATTTAATTTGATTCTTATCTTTATGGCGGTTTTATATATTTTCTTATATATAGCATAAATTTTCAATTGTTCTACATTTAACATTTATATTTTAGTTAACTTATATCTATGTTTAATAGTTTTTAACTAAATTTAAATTTATATTATTCCGTTTTATATTTAATCTAATTAACAAAACTGAACCCAGTAGATCTCACAAGTAGCAAAGCTATTGTTTTATATTTAATCTGAACTTAACTTAAATTTATGAAATTTTACAAAATGGTTGGTAGTTGTTATAATTTTATTATTTCATAATCACATCTATGATTTTATCTAAATGTTATATTTACCCTGCTCTGTTTTCTGTATAGAAAAATATAAATTTTGTTTTCTTCTATATGATATGTTAATTATGTTTTGAATATAACTATATTTTTTTTCAAAATTTGTAATAACTTTAATTAAAAAAAAACGATTTTCCTGATTTTATGCAAACTTATATATGGTAATAATTTACATTTATAATCATTAAGACATTTTAGTCAAATCTTGAAAAAAAAAACTGATAAGACTAATTGATATATTTACACTTATCTAAGTTTTAAGTTTTGGTTGATTGACTTAATTTATTCATATTTTAGTTAACTTAAATTTTTAGGTTTACATATTTAAAACAAAAAAAATATAAAAAATATTTTTTTTTATGTTTACACATTTAAGACAATTAATTCCTTTCGTATCTTTATGATCATTTAAAATTTTCTATATATGACATAGATTTTCAATTATTATAACTTTAACATTTACATTTTAGTCAAACAAATTTTGTCCATTTCTTAATCGTTTTACTAAATTTATAATTTTTATTATTCAAATTTATATTAACGAATTGGAAATAAATAATCCCAACTTTCTCATTTAGCTGATAATAATCCCAAGTCAATTATTAGCCGACACTAATGCGAACTAGTCATTCTTTTTGCAAAATAATTTGCCATTAAAATAGCATTACGGAGTTAAGTTTTTTTTTCGACAAAAAGATCAATGTTTCAAACTGCCAAGGACAGTCTCTATCAAGGGTTGGATTGTGTTTGGAATATCCTATTTTTTTCTAATGGTCAACTTTATGTCACATTATTAAGAGTAAAAAAAACAGAGTTTGTGTGAAGTTACATATATTAGATAAAGACGAAAATATTACAAATAAGACAATCAATATGGTCTATAAGGAATTTTTTAGTGAAATTTGAAATATTTGTTTTTCTTTTCTTTGGATGTATTTGTTTTTTTTTTTTCTTTGAAGTATTTTAAATTTCAAGAAATTCAGAGTATTTTCATTTGTGAAACCGCGTGTAACGCGGACAATAACCTAGTGACATATATAAAAAAATGGTTTCGCTGGCTTAGTAAGTTAGTACGCTCTTAGATCGAATACATTGAAACACGTATTTTCATATGTTAATGTATCAAATAACGTGCCGTCAGCTATAAGCAACTAAAACGTCGCCCACGCAACGCGTGGCTATGATAAGAATCTAGTTATTAAATAAAAGAAACCTAACGAACTGTACTTTTAAAATCTTAATAATATAAATAATTTTTAACTTTTATTATATTAATATGATAACAACTTTTCTTGTTAATTTTATTTTGGTTGTCCTTTAGTTTTTTTCTACAATTTCTTTTTATTCTTGTCAGCGCTTTCGTGTGCAACGCGTTCCTAGTGATTTTAAAACACATGTAAACACGGACTAAATGATAAAAGAAGTTCGTCGCAACGCGACGACGTTGATAGACCTAGTTGTCTTGATATTATTGATAGTGTGAAGTGTCTTATGGAAAATACATTTTGAAAATAAAAAGTGATTCAATATGGTTTTATATATCTAATTCAAACAAACCCTTGTACGAAATTCGTCATGCAAATCGCGTTTAACAATACGATTTTACTTTTTTAAAAGTTTATGTGGAGTTATTTACGATATTACATGAGAAAGCTTGTTTAGAGAATCAACAAAAGTTTATACCATTTGATACATTTGGTTTTCTAGCACTAGAGGTTGTGGAAAATGACAAAGCTTGAGATTTCTGACCGGGGGTCAAATACGTATACTAAAACTATATTTGAGCGAAAAGTTTGGGGGGTCGGCCGCCCCCTCCCGCCCCCACTATGCTCATATACGGTGTCACTGGCTGTGAAGTTCCTAAACAGAGTCCTGGTGGTTAGCTTGGCGTACACCGACTTACGCGTAAGATGTCCACGTCGACACCGTATGGTCTAAAGTTCAACGGAGGCGTGTCAATAAAAAACAGGGCATGGTATATGCCAATATCCACATCATTCCTTTCTGGTCCCATCCAGACAGACACATTGTTCACTCACCAGAGTGTGAAGAAAGTTAGGGTTTATGATCCACACAGACACAGCGCTTTCCAATTCATGTATTATTGTTACGAGCCTTCTGTTTTCATTTCCAGTCACATATGTTTGATTTTGGGTGTACCTATTGGCACACGCCCTCAGGGGTGTAGCCCAGTTGGCCAGGATGTGGGAAAGTTGCATCCACAAGCGGCGGTTCGAATCCGGGCTACTGCATCCTCATCCTGCACAACTGGGTTAGCTCCTGCCCTCTCACCTCTACCTTAGTCTCTGACGGGGAGGACCAACGGGGGACGCCCTCCACTATCATCTGGGCGATGGTGGTGGGCCGGTTAGCGTGTCCGGTTATACACGTTTTTGCATCCACTTATTGGCACACCAATTTGACTATATGCACACCCTAAAAGGTGTTTTTTTTTTCCTATATGCACACCCTGCAGTGTCGAGCTGTGGTCAAAGCGCGACGTTGTGGTCCGGTCAACCAGACAAAGACTGACGGGTCTGTTGACCGGACCAAAATGCCGAGCTTTGGCCGCGTTTTGGTTCTGTCAACCAGACAAAAGACTGACCCGTCAGACACCCGTCAGTATTTGTCCGGTCAACAGACCCGCCAGACACCCGTCAGTATTTGTCTGGTTGACCGGACCGAAACACCGCGTTTTGGCCACAGTTCGACACTGCTGGGTGTGCATATAGCACAAAAAACACCTTTTAGGCATGACTATCTACACACTTGGTGTGCAAATAGTCTAGGCCATGATTTTTGGGTAATATTTCGGTTATTTTTTGGGTTTATTCGATGATATTAGGGTTTATATTTCTAGGATATTTTGATTTTGTTATGAACCTCGGTTCCCTTTTTGATAATTGTTACTATCAATTTCAACATTATCGACAGAACATGCATCTGTGTTAATCCATAGAAATAGTGACCAAATTTAACATGTCATTAAATTATAATTATTTAAAGAATTAAATTGATGAAACACAAGTAAAGTAAGTTCAACTCATCTTTAGATAATCCTCTTTGTTGTGTGTGATTAAACTGATTGTGTGAGCTTTATAAAGTGGATCACTGGACTATAAACTGATATAGCCTTCAGCAGATAAACGATACATTGGATTGAAGATGGTATAATCGTCGCATCCAAACAGTAATGTATGACCTTTTTCTTTGAACTATTAGACTTTGGGGTTGTTTGTTTAGCTCTTAATGGTTCAGACTGTTTGTTTCGTGAGCAGATGTTTTAATGGTTCAGACATTTGCCTATAAATGGTTAAGCATTATACTGAGTCTGAATGGTTAAGACCTATAATCTGAATTGGTTAGACATTTGCCTCTGAATGGTCAAACGGCTCTTAATGGTTTAGCCCTCTTACTGGTTTAGACCCAAACCTCTTATTGGTTCACAACTTAACCATTCAAACAACCTCTTTGTGTTGTACATTCTCCTAATGTTTTAATTTGGCAGCTTATGTGCAGCATTATTTAGTATCAATCTGACAAAAACAACCTAAGATGAAAGCTAAACGTCCATCTAAAGCTCAACGATTGTCTTTGACTACAATCAACACACTCCCTCAAACCATAATAGAAACCATCCTATGTCTTTTACCTATTCGAGAGGCAGCACGGACAAGTATCCTCTCAAGGGAATGGAGGTACAAATGGACCACCATTCCCAAACTTAAGTTTGGTTGGTCTACTATGTTCAAAGGAAAAACCAAAGAGAAGTTACCATCGGACATAGCAAGTGCAAGGAAAAACATGGACAAAAGGTGTAAACTTTTCAATGCTATACACCAAGTTCTGTTAATGCGCCAGGGTCTAATACACGAGTTCACCTTTACTCGATCACAGATTGCCACTGTTTTGAACTTGATCAAATAATATTACATTTGTCAAGGAACCATGTTGTCAAGAAATTAACACTTGCGTTTGATGATATGTTTAAGTTACCCGTATGTGCCTTCTCCTTGCATCAATTAACAGACCTAGATCTCTGTTATGTTAATCTTGACCATCAACCAATATGTTTAAGTTACCCGTATGTGCCTTCTCCTAGCCTTAGAAGCTTATGCTTGAGAAATGTATGGATCTCTACAAAAGCTCTTCTTCATCTTTTATCAAATTGTCCATCACTTAAAAGGTTCCGTCTGGTAAGTTCTCACTTGAATAATTATTCTCATGGGCTTTTGTAATTTATCTGAAAGTTGTAAGTTGTTGCAGCTTACAGAAGAAGATATCGGTTCTAAAGACTGCACCATTATTGAGCTATTCGAGTGTTTGCCTGTGATTGAACAGCTGATTACCTCGGGGTACAGCGTCCATCCGGTAATTTTTATAAATTCACGTCATATTTAACTGAAAGAAAAGAAACTTAACCTTTGGTTGTTAATTTTTGTTCTGGCCTATGGTTGAAGTGGCTCGTTCTAGACTCAGTTCCAGAAGTGCTTCCAACCTCACTAATCCACCTCAAATACTTTTGTTTTAACGAAATGTGTTTCGGTGACGACTTTGGATTAACTTTTCTTGCTGTTTTGATCAAATGCTCCCCAAACTTGGAGAAAATTGAGCTAGAGGTAAATCTTTTTTTATCCTATTTATTTTAATTCACTGTCAAAATTTATGACGACCCTTCATGTAGATTGATGATTGTATTGGTGATGACAATGAGATATCACCTGGTATATTAGAAGAATATTCAGATGTTCGGTTGGAACATCTGAAGGAATTGGAGAGAAACTGTTTCAGCAACTTAAAGCATGAGATGGAGTTTTTGAAGCTTATCTTGGCAAGGTCACCCAAGCTGAAAAAGGTGATCTTATATAGTTCGGTTGAAGAGGATGATGAGTCGGATATGTTAAAAACTCTCTCGCAGGCCCCTCATGCTACATCTATAGACATCATTGTTAAGTAGCTGGGATGACCACAACAAAGACCTTTTGGATCACTCAAGAATTAGTTTTGAGACATATGATGATAATTTAGTCGTATTGCTACTTGTTTTTCTGTGTTATCCTTCTGGTGTCTATGGAGTTCTTTTGGATCTTTATACAATGAACTTGAGTAGGCCCATCTATTTCTATTATTCTCTATTCCTAAAATTAATCTCAACCCTCCAAATCTAGGTTCAGTGGACTAAAATCCTTCTTATTTGTTTTGCACTTTGTATTTGATCATAATCCAAAAGATATAACCTTTTCAAAACCAAAGTTGTTATCTTACATTTATCATTTAAAAGCTTATATGTATTCGAGTTGAAATAAAAGTGCAACGCTCAAATATGACTTTAAGATCTGAAATAAATATGTAGTTTATCAAAGTCACAGAATCGAGTTCACAACAAGAGAACCATTATGTGCCCGACTTGATTATGTAGACCCGACGAGTGAAAATCCGGCTGTGGTACTAGACCAGTTAGGCTGACATGTCGGACCAGCTTATCTGGGCGTATCACAACCACGTTGGATCATCAATGTTTGTGAGAAGACAAGTAGGAGAACCGGCCGTTAATTTCAGCTTGTACCAGTTAATCGAACGAAAAAAGCTCATGATCAATCTTCCAGATTTTTCAAAAACCAGTAGTACATCATCTTCCATAGTACCCACAGTCCTCACCTCCGGTTTCTATTACCTAGCCACGACCCCTTCCCAGACCTCTAGCTTGATCGCAAGTTGGGTTCGAACCCCTCTCTCGGCCTCGATTATGATTGGGGATGAGCATTTGGCTTGATGGAAAATAAAAGCTACAACCGGAATGTATCTAGTCGGTGCTGAACCAAATAACTTCTTGATTTGCTTATTGTCTTCAAACATTGTTCCACGACTAGTGGCATTGGTAACCAACTGACTAATTCTGAATGTTTCCATCTTTAGTGACTTGAACTCAACTTCTAGCTGCTTGATCCGTGCTTCCCATACCAGATTTTGCCCGCAGTCACAAACTGAGCTGAAACACGAGTTCATCTGGAATACCTTGAAGTAACAAAGCTACCATCATCTTATCTTTTTTGGCGTCAACTTTTTCCCCTTGAAGTTCAAGTGCTTGCAGTATCTCATGTACCTTGAGCATCGCCTAGATTTGAATCGCCGAGATGTTGTAATTAGTTGCAATCAAAATTAGGCGCTGTAAAGTTGCAATCGCCAGTGTTACTCATCGCTGGTATGCATCACAACCCTCACCTCGGTTGTGATCTTCAAACTTCGGCGCAATCACAACTAGGAATGAGCATTGTGCCGGACCGGTACCGAAAAAATGGGAAAGGTAAGTGTCGGTACCAAAAATAACCGGTATGGTACCCATATCTACCAGTATTTGCCGCTAAATCAACCAAAATACCGGTCCGGAAAAGTGGGGAAAATGGGTACCGGTATCCAAAATTATATGTATGGTACCGTATCTACCCGGAAAAGTGGACTAATACCATTGCAAGGTATGGCACTTGTCCCACATCGGTTGTATGGGCTCCCTCACCCACCAGACTAGTCTTTTGGGTTGTGTTCTCCTGTTTGGTATGTAACATTGTTATCAAAGCCAGAACTCGGAGTGGTGGCCCACGAAGGGGTGCCTGGAGAGAGCCAGCCATGACCAACGTCGCCGTGACCAACGAGGCTCGGAGTGGTGTCCTGGAAAGAGCCAGCCGTGACCAACATGGCCATGACCAACGAGGACGTTGGCCCTTAAGGAGGGTCGATTGTTATGGACTAATACCATTGCAAGGTATGGGACTTGTCCCACATCGGTTGTATGGGCAACCAATGTGGGGTTTATATACCAAATGGGCTCCCTCACCCACCAGACTAGTCTTTTGGGTTGTGTTCTGTTTGGTATGTAACAAGGGACAAATACATGTTGGTTCTCTGCGCAAGCTTTAGCGTGCTTATCCACTTTCTTTGAATCTGCCTTTCTTGCTGCTTGTCCAGCTACAAACCTGTTTTCCCTTAAACCAACCAAAGGGGAAACCCCCGTGAGGTCCACACAAGCATGTTTCCCCCAGCCAAGCCAAAGACGAGCATACCCGCTGGTCGCAGAGTAGATCTCCCTTCCATAGGGTCCGTGAGAAAATTCACAGGGGCCTCTTTCTTATCAGAAATCCCAGCTTTTCTTAGGATGTCCCACAAAACATCCCGCACCCAGTCATGCCGATATTTAAAGCCAGTGAGCTCTTTACAATGAACTGCGTGCTCCCCGTTTTTATCCATACAAGCTTTACGGCATATCGGACAGGTTTCATCTTCCGGGTATATAGGATCATCAACCGTATTTAACTGAATTACATGATAAAAGAATTTTTAATCAATTTTATTTTTTACAACGTAAATTTATAAGAGACTCACTTGAAGCTCCAGCTCGTGACTCGGTCAGTAAAAAAAATCAGTTGCAAACGAGCCGGCTCAGCTCGGCTGGATTTTTAAACGAATCGAGCTCGAGCTAGGCTTGGCTCGGCTCGCGAGCCGACTCAAATTATTTTATTTTATATGGATTAACCTTAACTAGTATTAACTCCCCTCGCGTTGCGGCGGGAACGTAAAAATGTGACAAATAGCATTAATGGTCACACCACCAGCGACCATCAACACTGAAGTTGTGTCATGTTAATACAGAGAAAGTAGACCGAAACGTAAATTATAGAAAATAATAACTAGGTCGATTAGAACCCGCACGTTGCGACAAAACCTATCAAACAGGAAAAATAGACGATGTAAAAACGTTGAACCACAACGCACAGGTGCGCCATGTTAACTCACAAAAATCTAGTACGTGGCGTAAAACAAAACATAATAACATTGAACCACACACGTACGTTGCGCGGTGTTAACTCGTAAAATTTAGAATGACACGTAAAACGAAAATTTTGATAAGTATATAAAGTATAAGGACAAAAGTTGAAAGTAAAAAAATTATGAGTTTATTTTAAAAAGATGAAAACTTTTGGTTGAAAGTAAAAATAACTCCAAATAGTTATGGGACAAAATTGTAATATCAAGTTTTTTTTAAACCCCTAAAGCATGAGATCAACTCTTTATGCATCAATATGTTTGTAATTTATAATATCTAAATATATAGGATAATGGTACTGTTGTGAAACCAAAATCTGAAAACTATACTCGCACAAATTGATGTTGACTAAAAGTTAACCGTTGACCTTTTATGTTTTAATATATATATATAATATATATATATATATAATATATATATATATATATATATAATTTTAAATGTACTAAAATAAAAAATATATGGGAAAGGTTGAAGTATTAATATTTTTAAATAAAAATTATATATATAATACTTTTTATACGTCTTTTGGTCTTTAAAATATTAAAATTAAAAATAACAAATATAGATATATGTGTATTGTTCTTTTGTTTTTTATGTTATATATTTGTAAAAAGTTAGAAAAAACTTAAAAATAAAATAAAAAATTAATAAGCCGACTGGATTTGGCTTGATTCAGCTCGGACACATTACGAGCCAAGCTCGAGTTTTCACCTCAGTTAAACAAATAAGACGAGTCAAGGTACCTCATTTAAGTTTGAACTCAACCTCAAAGCTCAACCGACTCGGCTAGGTTGACAATTGCAATAGGGCATGTGAACAAAAAAGGGCATGGTATATGCCAATATCCACACCATTCCTTTCTAGTCCCATCCAGACACACAGACAGACACATTGTTCAGTCACCGAGTGTAAAGAAGGTTAGGGTTTATGATCCACACAGACACGCAATATTCCAACTTAGGTATTATTTATTTAGCTGATTTTAGTGTTTATGAGCCTTCTATTTTCATTTCAAGTCACAGATGTTTGATTTTTGGGTAATATTTTGGTTATTTTTTGGGTTTATTTCTGTGATATTAGGGTTTATTTCTGTGATTTTAGGGCTTAATTCGCTAATTTCGATTTTATCATTAATCTATGCTTCCTGTTTGATCCATTGATACCTGTTATTGTTTCGATTTCAAAATTCTGCTACGTGGTAATTGAGAAGAAGAGAAGAAGAGAGAAACATAGAATTTGGTTAACACACACATGCCCATTCATTCCTTCTCAACTGTATTTAACAACCTCTAACTACCATTCTAACTACCAACTAACTAACATATTCACACTAGTCCTTACACAATCTCATTACTACAGTTATAAACCCTCACTCACACTTATTGAATTATTTACAACAGTCCCTGAACTATTCCACATGTATCATTACTTTCCCCTTTTTAAGAATTTTGTCTCAAAATTCCAAAATCAAAATCACTAAACCTTAATTCCATCTCTTCTAAATCCTCCCAAGAAGCTTCCGGGAGCAGCAAATTCTTCCATCAGATTAAGACTTGCATACCCATCCGATTCCTTTTCTTCACTAAACTTTTCTCCACTATAGCTTCTGGATAAAACATAAACCTGGGTTGAGAGGGAAGAGGAATCACTGTGTTGTGAGAGCCTCTGGCTAATTTCAGCAACGAGACATGGAAGGTAGGATGAACTGCACAATCATCTGGTAAATCAAGCCGCTAAGCAACCTTCCCTATACGCTCCACAATCATAAAAGGACCGAAATATTTAGGGCTCAACTTATTTTGTTTATAAGATCTCAAAGAATTTTGCCCAAAAGGATGTAACTTCAGGTACACATACTCCCCTATCTTAAATTCCCTCTCTGTACGATTTGCATCTGCTAATTGCTTCATTCTATTTTGAGCCTGTTGCAATGATTTCTTTAATTCTTGTAACACCAACTCCCTATCACAATACATTTGATCCACAACCTCCAAAGAACAGTCTTTTGGTATATAAGGCACAAATAGGGGTGGAGGATATCCATACAAAGCCTGGAAAGGAGTCATTCTCAAAGATGAGTGGAAATTGGTATTGTACCACCACTCAGTTAAAGACAGCCATTTTAACCAGTTTTTGCTTGAACCCATAGTCATACACCTTAGATAGGACTCAATACATCGATTTACCACCTCAGATTGTCCATCAGATTGTGTGTGATAGGCACTAGACATTGCCAAATTGATACCTTGTTGTCTGGTGAATTCCTTCCAGAAGTTGCTCAAAAACACTGGATCCCTATCAGACACAATAGTCTGTGGCCACCCATGAAGCTTAAAAACATTGTCTAAGAAAAGCTGGGCCACAGTTTCAGCTGAATAAGTATGCCCTAAGGGAATAAAATGCCCATATTTACTGAGTCTATCAACCACCACTAAAATGGTATCTTTCCCTTGAACCCTTGGAAATCCCCCAACAAAGTCCATTGATACATTAGAAAATACATATTTAGGAATAGGAAGTGGCTGTAATAAACCTGGATAAGCCACATTTTTTGGCTTAACTCTTTGACAGATGTCACACCTTCTAATAGTCTGTCTCACTTGTTTATGCATACCCTCCACTTAAACATGCTTTGAATCCTTTGAATTGTGGCATGAACCCCTAAATGGCCCCTGATGTAGAGGGTGAAAGCTGAGGATTAAAGTGGTTAAATGATGAGTTTTATGTATGTCGTGTGTGTTTACTTGCCTAGATTATGTTAACTACGAGATTTGGTTGTTTTGCCAGTAAAACACGTAACTTGGTGAAGTTACGGAAGTTAATGGTGAAGATGGAACGTTTGGAGATGATATGTTAAGCTTGAAGTGAGATTTGGAAGCTTTTCGGTTGGATACAAGATGCATGAGTGCAAGATGCGGGAATGAGTGAAGTCTAGGGACCATTCGGGTCTTAGTTTGAAAGTGGTTTGCACTTTGGTAAAGAGGAAATGGAAGTTTAGAAGTACAGGGGCCTAGTTGTCATTTGTTGAAAGTTGAAACAAAGAAGAAAAACAAGAAGCCAAATGCGACCGTCGCCGACGGTGGGCCTACCGTCACCGACGGTCAGGTCAGACGAAACAAACAGCAACTCTCCACCGTCACTGAGGGTGGAGGACTGTCGCCGACGGTTGGGGTTCTGGAAAAACGCGATTTTTTTTGGCTCTTTTTGGTATATTAGGGTTTTTGGGAAGCCTATGATGATATCCAACACTTGCTAGGACGAATTTCACCATCCAAGAGCACCAAAGATCAAGGTTTTTCACCATCTTATCGTCATTCATCATCCAAGCATCGAAGATCAAGATCATGAATTCATCTTTCCGAGCTTTTGTTGATTTCTTGAGCGAGATGAGCGGCTAAACTTCTAGTGGTTTCCTCCGGTTGGAGGGTTTTTGTACGTTTATTCAATTTTACGTGTTCTTAACTTTATTGAACCCGGCAATCTAAGCATCCGATGCTTTTTGCCGGTAACTTGATTCATTGATTGTAAACGGTTGGTTTTTACTTAATTCTAATTCTTAAGCATTCAGTTCCCAAGAGTTCTAGTAATTGGGATTTATTTGACGTGGGATTAGGGTTGGTAATTGTAACTGATAGTTGTTTGATAACCTCTCGTTGAGTAATCAATCAGAGTACTTAGTCTGTAATTATCACAATTGATGAATTATGTTTTATTTACATTCATGTCTATGTGAGTGTTAAGTTGAACACATAAATGAATTTAATTGCAAAACCTGAATACCGGAGGAACCGTTCTTCTTCCTATTGATCAAAACTTCGTTTTTAAGTATTTTGCTAGATAATCACAATCAATCAAACAAACTGTGTTTCTAATTTAGTAGTTATTAAATCATACTCGGCATTATTACACTTTCCATAATCCCCCTCTGGTTCGATATCCGACTTACCCTTTCTACAGAGTTAGTTGGTTTTTGATTGACCTTACGACAATCATCAAAATGGCGCCGTTGCCGGGGAGGCGTGCGTAAAGTGTTTACTGTTAACTTTTTAGTAAAAATAAATAAAAAAATAGTGTCAGTTTTGTTTTGTTTTGTTTTGTTCAGATTTATTTTTGGTGCTGGTGTTTCTGTGTTTTTGCAGGATGGCAAGTTATTTGAGAAGAAGATTTCCCGAGTACTATATATGTATGTTTTGCAAGAATCCGCTGCATCCGGGAATTACCTGTTGGGAGGCTCGATACAGGCGTAGAGAAGAGCAGAGGAGTGAAATTGAGTTGAATTTTTATTCTGATGATCATGTCCACCCACACTATTCTTATTCTGATTTGCTGCGAGTTGCATATGATTACCAGTCGAATAGGAATTATTGTTATGATAAGCAGACATGGGATGAGAGTAGCTATGATCCAGGAATGGTACAAGGTGTAAGTTACCAAGAGGAGTATGGCAATTGTTATGATGAATACTCTCGACTTTCTTATGAAGACCATCGAGTACAGTATCAAGATGCTTATCATACCCAAGATACATTTGATCAGGGTGAGTCTGAATGTGAACCCCAGTCACATAGTTACCATCAATCACCCCAATTTGTAAGTCTTATTGAATATATGAGACAAAGAGACCTGGCATACATTGAAGAGGAGTTGGCGAAGCCTGACCTGTCAACAGAGGACCAGTTGGAGATGTTTATTCAGAAGTATGATCTTTTGATGGCTAAAGTGAAGGATGATGGGCCAAGAATGACTCCAATGGAAAAACACCAAGCCAGGGATAGATGGGTGTCTCTATAGATGTCTCCTTCTCAAGTAGGGAACGAGGTTGTGGAGGTTAATACCACACCGGTGATTCTCTCAACTGCTGAACAGTCAGATGTGGAGAAAATTGTTGAAGGTGATGAGGTGAAAGAAGACATTCCACAAAATAAGTGTGGGGATGCATGTATGGAGATGAGGAAGGTGGCGATGAAGGACATCGGGCGGATCATCATAAAG
Source organism: Scalesia atractyloides (assembly GCA_947069175.1). Lineage (NCBI taxonomy): Eukaryota > Viridiplantae > Streptophyta > Magnoliopsida > Asterales > Asteraceae > Scalesia > Scalesia atractyloides. The sequence continues at coordinate 9,666,576 of CAMTDV010000017.1, forward strand.
TGATTGTGCAATAATCCGACTTATATGCGGATATTGAGTAAAAAGAAACGCTTGTGTAGAGTTAACTACCGAGTTTATGTTGGGAACTCGATAGGAAAGTGTGGATTGAGGCCGGATTGTAGTGCTTCAGTGGACATCTTGATAAAAATTAGACCCCGTTGGATCAGTGATGTCAGGTACTGTGCATTCATTGGAAATACATTGGGTAAATGTGCATTGAGACCACCGTAGCACATATCAGGTACGGTCTGGCTGAAGACCTAAAACTTAGCGCTCTCGGGAGGCAGCCCGAGGATGTTGAGTAGTGTACCTTGTTTTGTTTCGTTTTGGTGTGGTTGTGTCTTGACAGATTCATACGATTCAATCATCATGGATGCAATGATTCAAGTGTGGGGATGTTTGGCAACATCCCCGGTGAGATATCAAAGAATCCATGGAAGGCATCTATTCTCGTAGAGCACAACTATGGCATCATTACAGACACATGATCAGGTGCATGTGTTTATCTATCTTGTGTTTTATTTGTTTTTGTGTTTTGGTGGTGTTGTAAACTATTTATGTGTTATGGGAATGAGTGTTAATTATTTGTTTAGGAGTTAGCCGCTCAGTCGGGTAGGTTTGGTTGAATTCCCAAGTAAAGATTTTAAAAGCACCGTACATTGGGGGCAATGTATCCCAAGTGTGGGGATAGGAAGCCTGGGAAGGGATTTGTGGATAAAGTTTGAAGAGATGAATTAGTGATTGGAAATCGATGAAAACTGAAAAAAATTGAAAATTTTTAAAATTTTCCTAAATTTTTCATCGTCTTAAGTGTGCTAATTGGATACGAAAACCTAAAGTTTCAATCACTAATAGATTCCTTGCCGGTAGTAGACTAGATTAGTTCCCTTGTCATGGTTGTCCCTTTAAGTTTCATGAGAGTAGGCTTGGCAAGTGCGTTTATAGAAAAGAGATGTCTATCTAGGGGTAACATGTTTTTGATTGCATATGCTACATGTCGTTAACCCTTTGTACCTTTTCTAGGTGAGATTTTGAGCCTGTAGATGGATAGGATGCATTATCTGATGAATTCTTTTGTTGAGTGCAGGCTATGTGTTATTCTGTGTTAGAACTTGTGTGATTTGATGCATGCTGAGATTGTGGGTTTGACATGTACACATAGGTGATAAAGGCATTAGGATATTTGCTCTTCATTTGTGTTTGTGTTGTTGCGTTTGTTTATCAAATTCCCTTAGTAGCCCCGTTGAGCCTAATTACCTTTCGTTTGTTCACCCACTGTTTTGTAAAGACCGATCGTGATGATAATGAAAGAAAAAAAAGTGAAAAGAGAAAATCAGAAAAATTACAAAAATATAGAAAAAGAAGAGAAAAGAACAAAAAGAATGTTGATTATTATTTATAGTTTGGGTAGAAAACAACCCAAGTTTAGTTTGAATAAAGTTATCATGGTCTGGTTATTGTTGTGAGCCAAAGAGAAAAAGAAAAGAAAAAATCAAAAGTTTCCCTACCTTAGCCTAAGTCCAAAACCGAAAAGTCCTTTTGATATGTGCCATGTTAAATGATACAGTGGAGGTGTGATTGTCATACAAGCTTATGATTCCAGGATTTCATATTTGCTTAACTGAGTGTTATATACTAGCACATTACACGCTAGTCCAGATATTAACCCGAGAGGAGAGAATATTGTGAGAGGTGTGTAGCATGTGGAGTATTTTAAACATGTTAGTTTTAGATAGACAAGTCTTATATTGTGAAATTGCATGAATTGCTTGTTAGGCTGTAAATCTTGAGTGTGTCAGTCTATGGGACGTGTATGACTTGGGAACTGAACAGGTTGAACTGGTTGAGGGTTTAGAGGTGTTGATTACTGTGGTGATTAGTTCTAGTTGGTTTGCTTGAGGACAATCAAAGGTAAGTGTGGGAATGTGATGTAGAGGGTGAAAGCCGAGGATTAAAGTGGTTAAATGATGAATTTTATGTATGTCATGTGTGTTTACTTGCCTAGAATATGTTAACTACGAGATTTGGTTGTTTTGCAGGTAAAACACGTAACTTGGTGAAGTTACAGAAGTTAATGGTGAAGATGGAACGTTTGGAGATGATATGTAAAGCTTGAAGTGAGATTTGGAAGCTTTTCAGTTGGATACAAGATGCATGAGTGTAAGATGCGGGAATGAGTGAAGTCTAGGGACCATTCGGGTCTTAGTTTGAAAGTGGTTTGCACTTTGGTAAAGAGGAAATGGAAGTTTAGAAGTATAGGGCCTAGTTGTCATTTGTTGAAAGTTGAAACAAAGAAGAAAAACAAGAAGCCAAATGCGACCGTCGCCGACGGTGGCCTACCGTCACCAACGGTCAGGTCAGACGAAACAAACAGCAACTCTCCACCGTCACTGACGGTGGAGGACCGTCGCCGACGGTTGGGGTTCCGGAAAAACGCGAATTTTTGGCTCTTTTTGGTATATTAGAGTTTTGGGAAGCCTATGATGATATCCAACACTTGCTAGGATGAATTTCACCATCCAAGAGCACCAAAGATCAAGGTTTTTCACCATCTTATTGTCATTCATCATCCGAGCATCGAAGATCAAGATCATGACTTCATCTTTCCGAGCTTTTGTTGATTTCTTGAGCGAGATGAGCGGCTAAACTTCTAGTGGTTTCCTCTGGTTGGAGGGTTTTTGTACGTTTATTCAATTTTACGTGTTCTTAACTTTATTGAACCCGACAATCTAAGCATCCGATGCTTTTTGCCGGTAACTTGATTCATTGATTGTAAACAATTGGTTTTTACTTAATTCTAATTCTTAAGCATTCAGTTCCAGAGAGTTCTAGTAATTGGGATTTATTTGACGTGGGATTAGGGTTGGTAATTGTAACTGGTAGTTGTTTGATAACCTCTCATTGAGTAATCAATCAGAGTACTTAGTATGCAATTATCACAATTGATGAATTATGTTTTGTTTACATTCATGTCTATGTGAGTGTTAAGTTGAACACATAAATGAATTTAATTGCAAAACCTGAATACCGGAGGAACCATTCTTCTTCCTCTTGATCAAAACTTCGTTTTTAAGTATTTTTCTAGATAATCACAATCAATCAAACAAACTGTGTTTCTAATTTAGTAGTTATTAAATCATACTCGGCATTATTACACTTTCCACAATCCTCCTCTGGTTCGATATCCGACTTACCCTTTCTACAGAGTTAGTTGGTTTTTGATTGACCTTACGACAGTCATCAACCCCCCATTGCTGAACTATGACACAGATCAATGATCTCTTGTTGTAAAAGTTCAGACTTTCCCACAACAATTTTATCATTCTTGGTAAGAATACTCCCATTCCATTTATATTTGGGAACCACTGCTCCCTTCATCAGTTGTTGAAGCTTCTGTTGAACCACTGTTGAAGCTTCTGTTGAACCACTGGATCTTGTTGCCATGATATTTTGATTTTATCCATTAGTGAAGGGTTTAAGTGAGAAACTGAGATGGCACTTAAGGCTGGACCCTGCACCCTAGATAATGCATCAGCAACTTTATTCTCCACTCCCTTTTGAATACTATTTCATAATCAAAGCCCATAAGTTTGGATAGCCAAACATGTTGCAATGGAGTGGTGAGTTTTTGTTCCATCAAATACTTCAAACTCTTTTGATGTGTTTTAATGATAAAATGACTGGTTATGAGATAATGATGCCAATACTTGATTGCAAACAATATAACTAGTAACTCCTTTTCATAAACTGAATATATTTACTGTCTAGGAGAAAGAGCCTTGCTTATAAAAGCCAATGGATGTCCTTCTTGCATCAACATTGCCCCAATACCTAACCCAGAAGCATATGTTTCTAATACAAAAGTTTTAGAAAAATCAGGTAAAGCCAGCACAGGAGGTGTGCACAAGGCTTTTTTCAGTTTTTCAAGGGCTGCAGTAGCTTCCTCATTCCATTTAAAATTGTCTTTCCTTAAGAGATTAGTAAGGGGTTTTGCTAGAATACCATAAGACTTGATGAATCTCCTGTAATAGCCAGACAATCCAAGAAATCCCCTTAGCTGTTTGATTGTAGAAGGAACATGCCACTGTCTAATAGCCTCAATTTCTTTGGATCAGTGGCCACCCATTCCTTGGTGATGATATGCCCCAAATATTCCACTGAGTTTCCTCCAAAAGAACACTTTGACATTTTTGCAAACAATTGATTGGCCTTTAACACCTCCAAAACCTCTTTCAAATGAATCAAGTGTTGTTCCATGGTCTTACTATACACTAAAATATCATCAAAGAAGACCATAACTGATTTTCTGAGGAAAAGCCTAAAGGTATAATTCATGAGAGATTGAAAACTGGCAGGGTCATTAGTTAACCCAAAGGGCATGACCATAAATTCAAAATGGCCCTCATGTGTTCCAAAAGTTGTCTTATGGATATCATCAGGAAACATCCTGATCTGGTGATAACATGATCTAAGATCCAGCTTTGAAAAAATTGCAGCCCCTCCCAATTCATCTAACAAATCTTCAATTAAAGGAATAGGGTAGCTATTTTTTATTGTAGCATCATTTAACCTCCTATAGTCAATACACATTCTCCAAGTATTGTCTTTCTTTTTCATAAAACCACAGGGAGCAACAAAAGGGCTTGAACTACCTCTGATCACTCCAGTATCCAACAATTCTTTAGTCATTTTCTCAATGACATCTTTCTGAGCTAATTGGTATCTATAGGGTTTCTGATTGATTGTAACAGATTCATCCTTAAGGATAATCTTATGGTCAAAAGCCCTCTGAGGAGGTAAAGTAGTGGGAGTCTTATGCTCTGATACCAATTTGATACGTGGTAATTGAGAAGATGAGAAGAAGAGAGAAACACAGAATTTGGTTAACACACACATGCCCATTCATTCCTTCTCAACTGTATTTAACAACCTCTAACTACCATTCTAACTACCAACTAACTAACATATTCAAACTAGTCCTTACACAATCTCATTATTACAGTTATAGGCCCTCACTTACACTTATTGAATTATTTACAACAACAGTATTCCGCATGTATCATATTCGTAGGTGATTGCTTAATGTATAATTTCATGCTTATAATTATTTGATGCTGCTATAATCTCTTTGATGATGTTGAGTGTTTCATGCTTATAATTATTTGAATACTTAACTGATGAAACTAGAGTATAACAAGTTTAGCTCATTATTTGATAACCCTTTTTGTTGTGGATGCTAAGTATTAAAATGTATGTAAGTTGGAATGAAAAGGGTATAACTGTCATTTGTCGCATCTAAACATAAGCACAAGTAGATAACTAGACTATAAACCGATATAGGGTTCACCAGATAAACTATAAATGGGAATGGATATGGTATAATTGTTGCATCCAAACAGTACTGATGTATGACCTTTTTCTTGTGTTATACATTATCCTAATGTTGTATTCGGCAGCTTATGTTCAGCATCATCTAGTATCCAACAAAAACACCTGAAAATGAATGCTGAACGTTCGTCTATAGCTCAACGATTGTCTTTGACTACAATCAACACACTTCCTCAAAATGTAATAGAAGCCATCCTATGCCTGTTACCAATTGAAGAGGCAGCAAGGACCAGTATCCTCTCAAGGGAATGGAGGTACAAATGGACCACTATTCCCAAACTTGAGTTTGGTTCGTCTACTTTGTCCAAAAGAAAAAAATAAAGAGAAGCTACCATCCGACATAGCAAGTGAAAGGAAAAACATGGACGAAAGGTGTAAGCTTTTCAATGCTATACACCAAGTTTTGTTAATGCGCCAGGGTCCAATACACGAGTTCACCTTTAACCCGATCGGAAACGGCCACTGTTTTGAACTTGATCAAATAATATTTCATTTGTCAAGGAACCATGCTGTGAAGAAATTAACACTTATTGTTAATTATTATACGTATTTGTATAAGTTACCTTTATGTGCCTTCTCTTTGCATCAGTTAACAGACCTAGATCTCCATTCTATTGTTATTGACCATCAACCAATATTCAGTGGATTTGGTAGCCTTAGAAGCTTATGCTTGTGTTATGTATACATCAAAACAAAAGCTCTTCTTCATCTTTTATCTAATTGTCCATCACTTAAGAGGTTCACCCTAGTAAGTTCTCGCTTGAATATATATTCTCATGGGCTTTTGGAACTTATCTGAATATTGTAAGTTGCTCAGCAAGGATTTATCGGTCATAAAGATTGCACAATTATTGAGCTATTTGATTGTCTACATGTGATTGAAGATCTGACTATCTATGGGCGCAGCGCCCATCAGGTAATATTTATTTTTCCACATAATATATAAGTGAAAGAAGAGAAAATCAAACTTTGGTTGTAAAATTTTGTTTGCCTATTGTAGCTTGTTCTAGACTCGGTTCCAGAAGAGCTTTCAACCTCACTAATCCACCTCAAATACTTTTGTTTCAAAGAAATGTCTTTAGATGACAACCATCATTTAACATTTCTTGCTGTTTTACTCAAATGTTCCCCAAACTTGGAGCACATTGAGCTAGAGGTAAATCTTTCTTTATCCTTTTTATTTTAATTCTCGCCAAAATTCACTGACAAAAATAGTAACGACCCTTGCTGTAGGCTGAAATGGAGGATAAGGATGAAAATGAGATATTCTCGTATATTGGAAAAATATTCAGGTGTTTGGTTGGAGCATCTGAAGGAATTGGTGATCGATTATTTGAACAACTCGAAGCCTTCTATGGAGTTTGTGAAGTTTATCATGGCAGGGTCTCCTAAGCTGAAGAAGGTGTTGATAGGCAGTGTGGTTGAGAAGGATGAAGTGGCGGAGATGTTAAAAGTTCTCTTACAAGCTCCACATGCATCACCGGTAGAAATCGTTGTAAAGTAGTTGGGACGACAACATCAAAGACTTAAAAATATAACTCAAGAATTAGTATAACGAAGTATGATGATAATCTAGACGTGTGCTACTTGTTTTTCTGTGTTTTTACGGAGTTATTTTGGATGATGGCTTTCACAATAGGTGTACTCAAAACTAGGGGAGTAGGTATGTATATGAGTTTATTGCTCAAAATCGACTCGTTAGAAGCTCAGGTCTGTTTGATTTCAATGAGCTTATTAGTGAACTTGAGTAAGCTCGTTCGTCTAAACGAGCTTATCATTGTTACATAAAATAAAGTATTATTAATAGAGTAAATTGCATAAAACATCCTTTATGTTTCCTCAAACTTGCAGTTTCCAGTCTTAATGTTTAAAAGTTGCTAAAAACAGCCTTTAAGTTTAATTTTGTTGCGGGTTCAATCCTTTACAGCTAACCACGTTATTTTCTTCAGTTAAGTTCCCTCACATGCATAACATGTGAGGGTATATTCGTCATTTTGGTTGATCTTCCACCCACGTCAATTATAAGAAAAAAGAATATTTAAGGTTTAACCTTTTAAAAAAATTCTAACCGCAGGGACTAATGTGCAATAAAACCAAACTTTTAAAAACCAAACACCCTCTTTTCCTGTCTTCTTCTCCGACGACTTCGCCGGATTCCGGCAAACCCGGAATTAAGATAGGAATCTTGTTAAACTAGCCCACTAAGCTGTAAAGATTAACACAGATTTTGATCATGCCAATCAAACTCTTCAGGATTATCATCAGTTGGAAGAATCGGCGCCTTATTCGCATCAGACGGAAACAAAAAACGACTCTTCAACCCTAGATACCTCTCACGGAACTCCGATGCCGTCAAATCAGAGAACTTCGTAACACCGTGTTCAGTAGTCGGATCCAGCAACTGGTGACGCTTAGGACGCCGAAGTTAGACTTAAACACTATCAAACGGTAATCGTGCTCATCTGTAGTCGCGTACGTTTTACCAAACTTTGTTTAAACTAGGTTAAAACTTAAATATTCTTTTTTTATAATTGAAGTGGGTGGAAGATCAACCAAAATGACGAATATGTGAGGGAACTTAACTGAAGAAAATAACGTGGTTAGCTGTAAAGGATTGAACCCGCAACAAAAATAAACATAAAGGCTGTTTTTAGCAACTTTTAAACATTAAGGCTGGAACCTGCAAGTTTAAGGAAACATAAAGCATGTTTTGTGCAATTTACTCTTATTAATATGGAAGAAAAGATATAACACTCAAATATGAGTTATATTTGTTTGAGTTGAAATAAAAGAACACACAAATATGAAGATCAAAATCTGAAATATTCTTATGTAGCTTAACTTGTAACGCCTCGTATTTCCAAGATTTATTATTTTAATAAATATTCACGCTCGTTTTCTATTTCCTGAGTCGCAACTTCAATCGGATCGAAAAACGGTTTAAAATCGGAAAACTACGCGTTTTTACGCGTTTTAATGAAACGACAACTGAACGCAATCATTTTCGAGCGCCGACGTTTAAATCGCGTGTTAAAACCTAAAAATGATATTATACCCTGTTATGTCACGTTCGGGTTCGAAAACGGGTTTCAGAACCATAACGGGCCGCGTAAAACACATGAACCGGGCCTTAGACCCAACACACTCAAAACCCTATCCTATAAATACATCTCATCTTCTTCATTCTTACTCAAACCCTAGCACACAACCCTGAAACCCTCTGCCCTCTCTCTTCCTCCTAGAACTAGTCGCCGGACTCCGGCGATAGACCGGTGACCTCCGGTGGTCTCCTTCTCCGGCCGCCGCACACCCCTCACACACACACACCCCTGCGATCTCTTAAACCCGACACACACACACCCGCATATATACTTACAGACAGACAGAGAGAGAGAGAGAGAGAGCTGTGAGGAGAGAGAGACGAGATAGAGAGAAGGTAGGTGGTGGTGGTGGCGCGACTATGACGGCTCCGGGGGGTTTCGATCGATGGCGGCAGCAGCCGTCACCTCCAGCGGGCGACGGTGGTGTTGGGTGATTCAAACGAAAGATAGAGCGACGGCGTGCGGTGGCGTGGCGGCGGAGCAGCGTCGCGGCTGCGACGATGCATCGGACCAGCGGCGGCGGCAGTCGCCGTGTCTCAGCGGCGACAACAGCAGCGGTGTAGCTGCGGTTGTCCGGATCGACGGACGGCGGCGGTAGTGGTGGTATTGGTTAGAAATTCTATTGTTCCGGTTCACCTTCGGCTCGGGTTCGGGTCGAATCAGCCTCGGTTCAGTTCAAGTCCAAACTTGGGATTTGTTTCGGGTTATCTCGGGTCTTGATTAGAGTCGAAAAAGGTTTGGGTCAGATTTAGTTTGGGTTTGGTCAGCCCCGGTTCAGTGTACGGTTTGACCCGGTTCAAGTTCGAAACAATTTCGGTTTCTTCGGCTCGGGTCATGAACGGTTCAACACGGCTCCGCACAGCTGGTTCGGGTCTCGGTCAAAGCAGGTTAGCGAGCGGATTCGGGTTCTGCTTAATCTCAGCTCAGCTTTCAGGTTCACTCTTTCAGGTCCGGGTAATGCTTCGGCTCCAGTCTCAGTTATTCTGGGAGAAACTCGGTCCGACTCGGTTCAGTTGGTGTCACTCGGCTCAGTCTCGGTTCAGGTACAGATTTAATATTTGGTTCCGTTTCAGTCTTGTTTCGGTTTGAGTCTAACACGAGCTTGGTTCAGGTCAAAATGACGGCCTGGGTCTCTCAGTTCAGATTCGTGCTCGGCTTCGAAGTTCGGGTCAAACCCGGTCAGATCTGGTCAAAGCTCGGGTCAAACCTGACAGGAGAAGTGATATAAGCTTAACGACTCTTTTGTTCATATTATTCATGTTCATGATTATCTAAATACGAGACTGAACTTTTATAACTTGAAATATAAAATATAAATATAAACACATATTGTATTGCTTTTGGTGCGTTTTGAAAACATATAATCGACAAATTGCTTGTCGGGATTGTCCAAAAAACAAGAGGAAACTCTGCCCAATTTTCGACTAATATATATATTTATTTATTATATCTATCGACGAGATATACTTATTCGTTACATCTTTCGACAAAATATATATTGATTTATTATACTTCCGGCAATATATATATTTACACCTTTCTGCTTTTCGACAAAATCCATTTAATTATTATATCGTTCGACAACATATTTAATTATTATTCTTTTCGATAAATAAATATCTATTTAACGACAAGATATAAACAGTATTCCTTCTGACAAAATAAATATATGTTATATACTTTTCGAAAATGATACTTCTCTAACGACAATGTATACATATAATATGTGTTTCCGACGAACAATATATATATTTAGCTACTATTCTTTTCGTTAACATGCATATATATCTATTATCCCGTTCCGTCAAAATATACATTTATCTATTTTCTTTTAGCCAAACTATATATTTATCTAGTAATCTTTTTCGTCAAAATATACCAATATTTATATACATTTACTTGTTAAACCTTTCGACAAGGGTGTATTTATTCGCTAAACCTTTCGACTAAATATGCTCCACGATTATACTTTTTCGCCAAAATATATAAGTACACATCTATTATTCTCGTCGACAAAACATAATAACTTAACGAAGGAATATATTTATCCAACTGCGAATATCTATATACCTTTTATACTTTTCGCCAAAAATATGTATATTTATTGTATTATTTTGATAACACTTTTTGACGAATTTAACTTTAGAGTCGTTACATAAATTCCGTGCTAAACGTACACGTATCTTCAACTCCGATTCGATTATTCATCCATGTTCGTTGTCATTTAAGGTGGCATTGGTGTCCCTTTCTCCCACTCATCAACTCGTCGTGGAATTTCCAAAGAAGACTTAGCAATTCTGTGAGTACACTCGACCCACATTTGTTTATATCACTTTTTGGGTGTAACATGTTTCCATATACAAAAATCACAAACACTTAAACTTTATGAAACGCACAAACAATCCTATACACATGACTACTTGAATCGTATACTTGTTGCTTGTCTGGGGATAAACGTTGTGCTATGCTTTAGTCATTAACTATTTTTAGCCTTTGTTTGACATGCTTAGCGCTATAGGAATTCACGCATCCACCTCCATCGTGTTATTCGTGAGGTCATGTTAAAACATCGTGATTGCGTTACGGGTTTGATTATTGGCATTGCATGCCTTGATATTGCTCTTGTATAGATTTGGTTGCCATGAGGATTGTTAAAACTTTATTCGTATACGTATGCTATGCTTAAACTTGTGTACTCGCCTCTGCTTTTGCATTGACTTTATTTTAAAACATGTTACAGGTTGAAGGAGATGACGCTATGAAAACAATATAGCAAGGACTAGATACACACAAATTAGACGTTAGGTTTAATGTCGACGTATCAATCTTGTTATGACTTTGCAAATGTTAGGTTGTTCTTTGTTTTGTTACATTGATGTATTTGACAATTCTTATGAAATGAAATATGGTTTAATTAATTATTGTCACTTAATAATGTTGTGAGCAATGAGCAATCTCGTTTTCGTCTCATCCCGATGTTTCCGCCATCGGTTGGGATGTTACATAACTAGTTTTTGCCCCGCCCACGTTATGGTGCACTAAGCCGAATATTCTCTCTCATAACATGTAGGCTTGTGTTTCGATTACTTGTACATAATACTCATAACACGACCTAAAAGAATTACATCAAGTCAACCAATTAAAACAAAATACTACCATAGTTTTGCTAAAATAAGTAAAATGATGGAAACACTATAATTTTAAACTGTGGGCAAAATTGTAATTTTTCATGACAAACACGCTAGACAGCCGACTGACATGAATAAAAATTACACTAATTCAACCAATTAAAACAAAACACTACCATAATTTTATAAAAGAAAAGTAAAACGATGGCATGACTGTAAATTTACACTCGGTCCAAATCGAAATTTCACAAAGGAAAAAAAACAAAAAGGATGATAAAACTGTAAATTTGAGCTAAGAGCAAAATCGTAATTTAGCTAGGAAGGAAAGAAACAAAACTAATGGAAAATTGTAAATTTAAAACAGGCAAAATCGTAATTTTGCTTGACCAATGGGGAAATACCAGCGTAGCAGCTGACCATCCATTTCAACCAATGACAGGGAAACACTATTCCATATAAAAGAAAAATAAAACGATGGCATGACTGTAATTTTATACTGGGTCCAAATCAAATTTCACAGAGGAAAATAACAAAAAGGATGGCAAAATTAATTTGAGCTGAGGGCAAAATCATAGTTTAGCTAGTAAGGAAAAGAACAAAATTAATGACAAAACTGTAAATTTAAAACAGACAAAATTGTAATTTTGCTTGACCATTGGGTAAATGCCATCATAGCAGCTAACCGTTCATTTTAACAAATGGCAGGAAAACACTATTCCTTGTCACGATGATTGTTGTTATATATAATATAATATAATAATAATTATCTAGACTTCATCATAGTTGACAAAGTCAACTTTGATGTGTTTCAACTCCTATTCAGAACAGATTTCTATTATAATGACCAAGACACTTATGAGAGATGGATTATCGATTAAATTTTTTAATATCGGTCCAAACTCCCTAGCTTGGCGTGAGATAGTTGGCTTGATTTTGATGTTTCGAGTCTTTTGTAAAATGTTTTTTTCTTTCTCAGGTGTAATGCTTTCCAACAGCTTACTGGCTCTAATATATATAGTTATAAAGTGGTTTGCCGTTAAAAATATATATATATATATCTTCTTTAGATAATTAAGTAGATAAAAAATACTAAATATCTCAGACCGTCCCCACGGCTTTATCTACGTCCTCTGATGTGGATGTATAAAACAAAAATAAACTATAGATTATTAATAATACATATTTATATAATCTTAAAAGGAAATGTCGGTGCTATTTACATTTATAGTCCCTCCTGCATTGGGGTGTTCATGAGTGGGTAAGATACCATTGGTGGTATTGTAACACAAAAAAAACAGGTTTGGAAATCAAACCATGTTATCATTGATGAATGGGTAAGATACCATTGGTGGTAAAAATTAACCCGGTAAATATTAGGATTTAAATAAATAAGCCTAATATTAATTAATAGGAAAATAAATGCTTTGAGAAAACAAAGTTTATAAGAGGCCCGAGTTAACGAGACTTAAAATAGAACGGGTTATAACTCCCGGGACCAACTAAGTTAACTAGGAATATAAACCTAGTTAAAAATACATGGTTAAGTAATAAAACAAGGAATGGCGGCCTTGTATAACAAAAACCATACATGAGGACTAAAATGGACAATTTGAAAACTAGTTTTATAAAAAAAATTTAATTAAACACAAACACACATGTAGGTGTGTGTGCGTACAGAGAAAGAGATGGAGAGGGGTGAACCCTAGTTCATCAAAATCTTCAAGTTGAAGGGCCAATCGAAGACCAAATTCGGATTTGAATGTATATTAATGATCACCTAGTCGTGGGGATCATAAGGTATGTCACAAAACCTAGATTGGTTAAAGTTGAAATTTGAGACAAGTGGGTTACTTGCAAATAGATTGTTGGATTATGATCCGAAGTTGAAATTGAATGTTTATGTATGCTAAATTTCGTTAGTTTTGATGAAATTATGAAGTACTTGATGAAAGGTTACTTGTAAGTGATTAACAAGTAAACTATGAAGTGGGTTTTTACTATATAATGAAGATGATGATATGCATGTGCTTAAAATCATCATAATTGATAGTTGAAGCGAGACACTTGAACAATTTATAGGTTCGAGTGAATGCTCATACATGACTTGGAATTGGTTTTGTATTTATGATGAAACTGGTAATTATGTTCATGTATATGGATGTTTGAAATCATGATATCTACTAGTTGATAGGTAGAACTTGATTACATTAGGTGTTCGGATGAATGTCTAATAATAGAATGAAAGGGGTTTCACTTATAGATGAAAACCGTTAGTTCTTGCGAAATGAATGAATAAATTAGCTTAGATAATCGCTTGAACTAGTTAAAGTATTGGAAATGTAATGAACTTGGTCAGAACTATAGTTAAAACGGTGGCCTTTAACGCCTACCGGGTAATTAATGGAATGCCTAATCAAGTTGTTGAACTTGATTGTGCATTTTATGTGCTAATGGGCAGTTGACTTTTAAAAAAAGTTAAACAGACCAATGATAAGATCGAATGATAATCTCGACATAAAATCCGTAAGATGGAATAGTCGTGATTAATGATGACTAATCTAACCGTCTTACGAATTATGATGATAGTTTGACGCTTGACAAGCTAGGTGGAGGCCTGGAAAGGAAGCGGGTCAAACGAACCAAGTATGAAGGAAAAGCGTATTTAGGATGCAAGGTAAGTGAAGCTTACACCCTTTTATAAGATACCTACTTGTGTGTATTGGATATTGAATACGGTATTTTTGGTACTAGAAATATGTTGTTCCGACGTGAAATAATATGAGTCGAAACAAGTGAAAATGGTGGAAACCATAATTTATGGTAAAAAGGGTAAAATGGTAAATTAGTCATGTGATGAAGAACAAACAAGGAATTTTGAAACATTACGTTGTGGTATAAACCGTGACGGGTAAAAGTGGTAAAATATTAATCCGGACATGAGTTGACGGATAGATAAAAAGATTTGAAAAGACACCACATGGCGTAAGTCATAACGGGTCAAACAAAATAAGAAACGACTTTTGAGAAATACGAATTCACGGAGTAAACCGGAATAGGTTAAAGAGGTGAGATAGTAATTAAATACCATCTCAAAAGATAAATGGTTATTTCAACTAAACGGGTCAAATGGTGTTAACACCATTTGACAATAATAATTGATGATCGCTTGTTGAATTTTGTGATCACAGGGATATAAGATATGGTTCGCGTTGCTATTATCTGGTAACTAATAGTGAAAGGTATTTAAACAGGTCAATGCTATGACCCGAGCCAGGTACGCATAAATAAGACTATAGCTAAACGAGCAATTTTGGTTGATTATCTAGTAAAAGTCCTTTGTCGTAAAATGAGGGGCTAAAGTTGACTAAAACACCCTTGACGGGTAAATCAGACAAACGACCTTTATGGGTTGTTTAGAAATTAGTTATTTGATCAAGTAAACACCTGGCTTGTGAGTCAAATGCCTTAAAATGCGTTTTGTCGTAAATTAGTAATCCGAGAGATAAAACTTGAAACAAATAGTCACCACATTAAAATCTGTCGGGGTTTGACATGTTTATCAAAGTTATTTATCCTATAAAATAAAAACGCAGTGGAATATTTATTTAAAACATGTTACTTACAAGATATAAAACACATTTTATATGTAAAACCAAAACCCGGATCCATATATGAACATGCATGCTATCAAAATACAATCATAGGGTGTTTAGAATACTACCTTCCAAAGAACAAGTAGGTGAAGAAGACGATACTTCTTGAATGGTAATCTTCTAAGTAGAAGACCTCAAGCTTGTATACCCCAAGCTTTTCAACAAACAACACAAGATTGTTAGGATTTCTACACTTATGAACTCACTTGAAAACCTCTTGGACAACCACTCCTTGGCCGAAAATATGAGAGCACAAAAGTGTTCTTGCCCTTTTGAAAAATGAGATTTTTTGTGTAGATGTGTGTAAGATAAGATCACACAATCTTATACATGATTTTATGAGATCTTATAAAGATATTGCATGCAACTCCATTGGTGGAAAATCCACCTTGGGAGACCCCCATAGTGGACGGCCCTAAGGGGTTTTTAAAATTTTTTTTTCTTTAAAATATATCTTGTATTTATATTTTATAACTTTTATAAAATATAACATAACATGATATAAGGTTTTATGTAATATCTCATAACAATTTATAATGTTATTTAACTCGTTAAATAACAATATAAAATATTCTCTCAAAATAATTTATCCGTATAATTTATTAGTTTCTCAAGTGCATTTATTTAGAAAACAAATTTCTAAATATTGTAAGTGTTAATATTTATTTGTTTGATCATATCATAAATAAATATTATAGGTGTTTGTCTAGCTTGTTATTGGATATGACCCGACTTGGATCATAACGTACTAGCCACATCAATTTAATATGTGTCTTGGGCATACCGATGCCAACAAAATCCACTACAATTATAGTTGTGACGGAAGATTATTTGTTTAAGTAATGTGGTAATATAATGATAGAGGCGAATGTAAGTGAATTATGTGAAAAGTGCTTAAACAGCCCTTAACGGGTCAAAATAAGCATCTAAGTAAAAATGGGTGTAAGAATGTATATAAACTCGTGAATTGAAACTAGTATGATAAATAATATTGAAATTATGAGGTTCACGAGAAATTGAGATCAAACAAATATGTTTGTTTGATAAATACATGAACGGGTCAAAATTTAGTAAATATATACAAGCCGAAGGCTTCAAAAATCTCAAATTTTGTTAATTCGGATGTTGGGTTTTGACTCCATATGATGGAGAATCAAATTACGATAACGTAGGAAGAAACGGATCGTAAGACGGATAAGAATTGAGTGAGTTATGAAGTTTTAGGCGAAAGATATGATTGCTGAAAATATGCAGCAACCAGCTCGAAACTTTCCGTCAAAAGGGGGGGGGGGGTGGCGTATGGCGACGCCCCTAAAATGTGCAAAATAAAAAAATATTTGTTTCTTGTTCGTGTTGATATACGGACTTGATTTAAACATGTTATAAGTTTATATGACTAATCATTTCATGGTTTATGAAATGTAGGAATATCTCGAGATGCCGAATGACGATCAAACTCAACGAAGAACCGAACACAATCAAGATACAAGCTTCCGCGCTACGTTTCGTCGTCATTTTTAATGACGAACTTATTTACATAATGTCGTGTTGTTTCAATATAAAAATGCTTTTAGTGAACCGTACTTTCAAATGTATGTGTAAACGTAATTACACCATTATGGTCGAAATCTATATAAAAAACCCGTTAAATAGAAGTAAGGGTCTTACAGGTATGCTTGTGCTCGGTTCGGTTCGGATTTAGGAAATCGAGCGGAAATCTTATGCTCGTGCTCGGTTCAGTTTAGAATCGAGCCGCTCGGTTTGGTTCGCTTTTGCTCAGTTTTATTTAGCATTCCTACACAGCCATTCATTGACCAAAATTCACCAACTTATATGTCTCACACACACTTAACAATTTAACAAAATACAAACATAAAAAAGTCCCACAAAAAATAAACACAAAATGTCATCTAAATGTTTAATGTTTAAGAACATCTAAAATGCTACAAGAGAAGGTCAGAACGATGTGTGAGAGATTCAGTCTGAGAAAGAGAGTGAAAGACTAGGGCTAGTTTTGGTGAAACACTGAAATGATGAACTTGAGTCTTGAGAAGAATGAGGGTATTAGGGATTTAGGGAAATTAGGGTTTCTTTACTAAAGTCTAAACAATAGCGAGAATATCAGATTTCAACTTTTTTTAATACTTTTTAATATATTTATTATATATCTAATAATAATAAAAATAAATTCGATCGAAACCGAACGAGCGACGAGCGAGCGTACCTATGCTCGTGCTCGGTTTTAACTGAGCAAAGAATCAAACGAGCAAATTTCCAAGCTTTTTCGAACGATCGTCAAACGATTTTCGAGCGCCACGCAGTTTGAACAGCCCTAATCCTGCACTTGTCCCCTCTGCCCTTCAGGTCTCATTTTGTGTTGACCTATCAATTAACTAAACAATAAACAATTGGGTTTCGGCGTTTCGCTATTTCTCTGTTTCCTCGGTTTTTTCATTTGATACAAAAAATCCAATTTATTGTGGCTAACAAACTAACGCCAAATTCTTCCTCTATGCTCCGATCAACAACACATCCATCGCATCTCCGGCCATCTGCGCATCTGTATTTCGCACCACTTGGCCGGAAACGCCGCCGCCTCCGCCGCTGCTTGATCAGGTCAGCGCCTCAGCGGTGGTTCCATCGCCGAATGAAGCAATTAGCAACGAAAGCAATTGGGATGTAGAGTGAGGTAGTGGTTGATGGAAATCAAGCGTTGATTAGGGGGTAAGAAGTAAGAACAGATACGCGATATGGGGTTTCTAACACCAAACAAACACTAAAGGAACCGCTCACCGACAAATCTGGTGCGATTACAGATCTAACCCCACAAAAGAAATGATTTTGAATAGTGTATTAACAGTTAAAGCTCTTCCTAACTTCCTGATGTGTAGAAGAAATGATACACAAGATTTCAAGGGTCCTTTTTGAAACCGGGGGTGGTGTAGTGGGGTTGAGAGGGTAATCGTGGTTGAGGGAGAGTCCAAAGAAAAATGTTTGTTTAATTTGAATAAGTGGAAGTTGGGTGGATGTCTGGCTGATTGAGCCCAGACTTTTACAAAGCAAATTACTCCAACTGTACCAAAGATGATTGTTTATCAAATAAATAAATTAATTTTCTTTCTTTTGTAAAAATTGGATTTCACGGGTATATGATTAAAATGATATTATTTTATTAAATTAAGTGTTAAAATGAATTACGATACATAACATCTCTTTCAAGATGATATTACATGAAATAACAATCCAATTAATCTAAAACTTAAATGTTTTTTAAGTTGTTTGGTTTTTAAACTGCATGATGCTTATCTCTAAGTATACTATTACGATGTGTTTTTTATATACGTTCAAACTGATCCGCCGTAATGAGCGGCCGTCGTGTTTATCTGTATATACATTTTGGTGTGAATTATGTTCGAATAATTTAGTTTTCGTATACAACGAGATAACTTTTCCGTGACTTTCAAATACATTGACGTGACATAGTTTTTTAGTATCACGTTCGCGATTTGCTTATAGATCCTTTCATATGTCTTGAAATATTTCGATTTAAAAAAAGAAGAAAAAAACATTTGTTAACTACTAAGAAATAATAAAACAAAAAACTAAAAACAAATTTATACCGCAACGTGCAAGACATCCAACTTTAGAGATTCAATACTTTCAATTTTCGTTTTTTGGTAAGTGACACATTGACCCATAAATTTTGTTAAGTGACAATTTTGAGCCCCACTTTTGTGTAAATTACTTTTACGAATTTATACAGCAACGTGTAAGACATTCTACTTTTTTAATCTATGCCTAACCATGTTGATGTCGTGAAGGTAACGTGTGTAATGTCACATCCCAAGCAGGCATCACACATTATGTCATCATCGTAACACAAGTAAGGAGGTCGCAAACGCGACGTTGCCGCCGCAACGCGCGGCACAGGTAAAGATCTAGTTACCTACTTAAAAACCTTTTTAACAAAAAATAAAATAAAATTCTACTACTAAAAAATAGGTCAACCCATTTTTTATACATGTCAACCAGACCCGTTTTTAATACGGGTCGTGTTAGTCAACCCAAATCTGTTTTTTTCCGTGTCGGGTTAACGGGTCCTGTCAAGAATTGCCGCCCCTAGGTGTAGGTGGTAGTGGCACTGGTGAAAGGAGGAAGAAGACGAGGGGTTAACCCCATTGTTTTTTTTTCTAATATTTTCCAAGTGTTTTTGTTTTTTAGTTCAATGATAATTTAGTCATTTGACACATACTTAACTGAGATATTTTATAGATAGTCCGTGATAAGGATTATACGGATGTAAAAATTATAACCACCGAGATCAAGTTTGTTATTATTGAAACCTTGTGACCAAGTCTGCAATATTTGCAAACCAAATAGGCCAACCAGACATTTAACTCTTTATAAATTTGGTAATATAAAGAATCTTAAAGGCTAAAAATGCAATTTTAGTATCTATATATTATATAAACAAATAAGGTTTTCGTGCAACAATTTTGATGTTTTGGCGGGAAAATGGTGGATCATTGTTATTTTCCTATGGATACCCGTTTTGTTTGACCCGGGTATATAACGAAGTAAAAAAAACCCTAATTGTTCTAATCCCTCATTTCCTCACACCGTCATCCCAAGAAGAATTCCTTAGTAGATCATCCTTCTTTATCTCTGTCACCCCTTCATCTCTGAGTGAATCTGATCGTCATCTTCATAATAAAGGTTAGATTTCAAAACTTAATCAACTATCATCCTAGATTTCCTTAGGTTTTCTTACTGTTACTTTCTTTGTTTTGTATATCTCATACTTTTTGATGGATTATCATCCGTGTTGTTATCGGTTCCATCTAAATAGGTATGTCATTCATTTCTTTTTCTGATCTGATCTGGCTTTTCCTTCAATAGGCGTTCAATTGGTTTTTTACGATTCATCAATTTGTTTTTCTTTGGTTTTAGGATTTCCTTGATTGTTGAAATCGATAAAGATTCACTCTGTTCTTGGTTCGATCTATGCTATACGGTTCCTTTGTCGGTCGTCATTTCTTTCAATTGGCATCTCAATCTCCTTTTTAGGGTTGTGTCTATTTCCTTTACTTTGGTTTTAGGGTTTCATTGATCGACATGTTTGTTGTTAATGATCACTTGAAACAATCTTTTTTACATCGATTTGGCTAATTATATGCATTTTTATCTATAAACACCAAATTTTAGTTACATATTTGTATTTTAGCAATTCTTATTCTGTTTTGCATTTATCAAAGGTAATTACATCAGTTAGTGAAGCATAGTTGTGTCTTCGTGTGGCTGATATGCATTATAAGCAGGTACAAGTTTATTTTATTTGAGTTTATCACCGTTTTTCAGTTGTTCAGTGTCTCCACATTAGATGAAATCTCTGGTATAAATAGTTTTGTTTTGTTTTTAGATGCATTAGTTTAATGATACAACATAATCTAGGCCTCGTGTTGGCGGAAGCACCTCAAACCGTGGTGCTAGAAGTTGTACAGATCATTATGCTGGACTTGGTGGTTCATCACAGTTTAATTCATCTAGTATATGGGTTTTACATTTTTTATTTAACTCATCTGGTATATGGGTTTTACATTTTTGAAATGTCAATAAATGTACGTATTTTGTTCTATATTAGTTATTCAATATATTTTTTTATAGAATCGGGTGGCTTACATCTAAAAGGTAAAACGGGACAAGTTCCTTCACAAGTTCATCTGCACCAGCCTATGGAGCCGCATCAACTAATACAAATTGACTGCCTCAACTTTCAGATAAGTAACAGTTTTATTGAAATTTGTTTGGACGCTATCTTTGTTAAATTTCAATGTTTTTCTCATTTGTTGTTTATCGATGGTGTCTTGCTACTGCAGTGGTTCTATCAGCTTCCTTTGTAGCAAAAGCCAATCCTCTTAATCGTGCACCTCATAAACGAAAGAGTGAACTTTATCATGCCCTTTGCAATATGCTGTCAAATATTCTAGCAGCGCTTGCGGATGGTGGTAAAGGTAATTGGCCTCCACCTGGCGTAGACCCTGCAGTTACTCTCTGGTATGAAGCTGTTGCACGGATAAGAATCCAACTTATGCATTGAACAGATAAACAGAGCACACATATAGCTGTAAGTTAATCACTTTATCTTACGTGATTTTCTTATATTCGTTTTTATTATAACATTGTTGCTTGTCCTTCATTTGTGTTATACTTCACAAACATCTCCTAAGAAGATTTCTCAGGTACTTTCATTTGTTTGGGTCGACTCCATTCCAAAATAGCTTCATCTCACATTCATTGTGCTTTCTTTGTCATGAATTCATATAGTATTTGGGAAATTAAAATGGTTTTCATCAATTTTGTTGTTTCGTTGAGTTTAGTAATGGATTCCTATCACTAAACTTTTTTTTATTGTGTTATTTTATAGTATATGATTGAAAATTTGATGAGATTTAATGTATGGATCTAAATGTTAGGGTTTTGACGAAGAACTGAAAGTAGTCTTGAAGCTGTGCAAAAGGGAATGTAATGAGTGGTATATATATGATGATGGAGACTTCAAAACGGACCCCGTGGGAAGTTTAAAAAGCTGATTCAGAGGTATACTTTGAGTGAAATAATATTTTCTTTATAATTATACAATTTTGGGGCTTGGAGGGTGCGTGGAAAACAGAGAACACTTTGCTTTATTACATAAACTATCCAGTATTTGTGGTAGGTTTATTTTCTTATCAAGTATCCTTAGAATCTCTTATCACTGATCATGAGGATTGGGTATATTTAGTAGAGTGGCAGCCACATTCGTTAATGGTAAATGGTTCATGTTATTAAGCTCAAAGCATCTTATCTGCGTCTATTGATAAAACTATGATGATCAGGCAACCCGAGAGAACAACTGGTATTTGGATCATGCAACTTCCCATCTACATGATGACCTGCAACTCCAAGTTGATGTTCAGGTTTTGGGTGCAAATATGTCTGTCCAGTAGCCTATTTATGTTCAAGGTAAAAGCTATTTCGAAATCCCCATTTTTAAGGATTGATACAAGGTTTTTTTTATCTTTTTGCACAGCTTCAAGTGGGACGAGAGACATAAATGGAAATGAAGGTTTTGACACACTTGAGAATATCCCAGATGCAGTTCCATCGCCAATTGAATAACAATTAGCACAACATACATTATGGCCGGTGTCCCATTAACTTTTTGGTCATGGGAACGGACTTTTTTCACTATGTTGTAATCATCAAGGGAGGCTTTTGGCATCATCTTGTAAGCTATTGACTACTGATATTTAACTAGAGGTGGCATGATGAGTGGGGTAGGTGGGTTTGGTAACAAGTCACAATGGATTCAGGTTAAAAAGGGTTCTTTTAGTCTGAGTGATAACGTATTTCATTCACCCACATACTTTTTTGTCTATCGTTTAAATTTGGACACATTAATTAATATTTGAATTTGAAATTGTTTAATATACTGATATTGTTTTACTATATTAAACAGTGAATGATGCGTTGTCATTTGTTTGATTTATTTATTTCATTTGTGAATCATGATTTGACTGAATATTGAACAGTGGATGTTGCGTTGTCGATCTAAAATCATACTGAATTGATTACGGTTTTGTTTTTGTTTTTTGTTGGATTGATTCATTTGTGAAATTGTGATTTGAATGGAAATTGAACAGCGGATTTGACGTTGTCGAGGTTTAATCATAATGAATTGATTAGGGTTGTTTTTTTCGTTATTTGTTTGATTGATTCATATTCATTTGTGAAATTGTGATTTACTTAAATTTGAACAGCCGATGCTGCATTGTTGAGGTTAAATCACACTGAACTGAGGGGAAAATTGATGAGAAGCATGTGGTGTCAACCCGATCCGGTGACAAGAAGACCTGGAATCGCGAATTTAATCGTGAAGAATCTAAATTCGTTCATCACTGATGTGAAGTCGGAAGAGGTTTTTCGAAAATTAGGGATGATTCTCTCGTGCAAAGTTGCAAAAGATATTCACAGCAAAAGCAAGGGTTTCAGATTTGTTCAATTCGACTCAGAAGAATCCGCTAATAACGCTCTTCAAACCCTAGATGGATCCGTTCTTGACAAAATAATGTATGCTTCTTAATTACTCAATTTCCTGTGCATTACTTTGTGATTTAATGTTTTAATAATATTTTAAACATGATTTCTTGTCAGATCTGTGGCGAAGTTTGTGAGGAAAAGTAAAAGGAAGGAACCCGAATTTACAAATGTGTATGTGAAGAATTTTGAATCCGATTTCACCGAGAATCGGTTAAAAGATAAGTTTTCTGAATACGGGAATGTCACAAGTGCTGTGATCATGAAGGATGCTGATGGGGCTCACGAGGTTTCGGGTTCGTTAATTTTTAATCACCCGATAGTGCAAAGAAGGCCATTGCAATGTTAAACGGTGCAGTAATCGGTAAACAAAGCATCATAACTTGTTCAGTTTTAGTTTTTAACTTTTTACACAATATGTTGCTGTTTATAGGTTTTGATTATTCAAATTTGGTGCATGAAAACAGGTTCTAAAGAGTTGTTTGTTGGAAAAGCTATGAAGAAAGCCGAACCAGAAGGGTTGTTGAAACTTTCTCATCAAAAGGACAAAATAAACGCGTCGAATCTTTTCGTCAAGAATCTTGCTTCATCTGTAGATGAAAAGGCTCTAGAACAAACTTTTGGTGATGTTGGGAAGGTGGTTTTAACGAAAGTCGTACGTCATGAAACCGGTATTAGCAAACTGTTTGGATTCGTGTGTTTCTCTAACACGGAAGACGCAAAGAAAGCTTGTGATTCCCTTAACGGTGATTATGTCAACTGCATCTTGCATAATTTATTCATTAATCTTTAATCCGTTTCATTTATGAGCTAACTTGATTGTAATTTCATCGAATTCATGTAAGGAAACTTTACCATGGAAAACACATGAACGTTAGTGTTGCTATGAGTAAAGAAGAATGCACACAAAGATCACAAGCTCGTTTTGCATCAGAAAAGATTATCAGTCCCAACCCGTATTTCAGTCCATATTAAAAAATTCAACCATATGGTAAAACACCAGTCTATAATCCTTACTGGCAGCCAAACATTTACAGAATTCAAAACCAATGAGTCATCAGGTACGGAAAACTGTAAACCATCTCTGTGTCAGCTAATTGTTTTTGAAGGCTTTGACTAGGCCTGGCAAAAGTAACCCATTAAGCTATTTGGGTTCTTTTGGGTCATAATAAAATGTTTATGGGTTGTATTAAGTTTAATAATATTTTTGATGGGTCAAACTAAAAAGATGAAAATGCTGGAACGGGTCACAACTGGCCAAGAGAAAAATTAAAAGGGAAAATTACCAAAGTAGCCAAGACTTTGGTCAATTTACCAAACTAGCCATTGCATGCGTCGTTGAAAGCCCTCTCACATCTCCCAAGGCTGCTAATGCGTCTGCATGGCCCTTTAATGCGTCCGCCAATCCCTAAGTGACACGTGGAACAATTATTGCAATATATTTAATGCGTCTGGCTTATCACTGTTATCGATACGTCCGTATATGGCCCTTCCGATGCGTCCAAGACGCAAGCAGTATCCAACGCAAGCAACTGCAACGGCAGCTGCAGCAAAGCAACCTAACAACCTCCCGCCGCGACGGTCGTCGGAGAACACGAACCGGAACAACCTAACAACCGGCCCTTCTGACGATGTGTTCGGCGGACCACCGCGGAGTGTGCTTGCTCGGCAGTTCCACGGTGACGGGAGCTTTGCGAGGCCTACGAGTCTGGTGTTTGAAGATATTTTTCAGAAACCGAACTGGTGTACGGATCGGACGTTGCCGGAGTTTTATAAACGGAGAGTAAAACAGGAGGACTTGTCAAGTTCTTGTACGGATCGACATCGTCGTTTTCTCTTCTTTTGCCGCCAAGCTAAATTGAATTCTGAATTCTGTTTGCCACTTGTTTTGGTATTAATTACAAAGGCTGCCACCCCATTAAGGAGAATCAGACACGTGTCAAGTTCTTAGTGGTGGACGCATCGGATGAATGGAGAGGCCTTCCAAAGACGCATGCAATGGCTAGTTTGGTAAGTTGACCAAAGTCTTAGCTACTTTGGTAATTTTCCCAAATTAAAATGGGTAAAATAGGGTTGAACAAGAAATCAAACAGGTCTTTCAAATCGATTTGAAGGAATGAAGGATGATGACTGAAATCGTCTATGCTCAATCTCGCATCACAACAATTTTTTCTTTAAAACAACCCTTTTTTTGGATCGACCCGTTCCGACCCGAACCTGCTTTGATCCGAACCCATTATTGACCCGAATCCGTTCTTCATATCTTTTTATTTGTATTAGACAATCGTTTATCAGTTTTCCGGTTTCAAATTTTTTGGGTTTATTTAAGTATCTATTTTGTCGTATCAAGGTTTGTTTTACGGTTTACACTCAAAACCGGAAAAAACAAACTGGACTGTAGGATTTTGGGCTCTTTAATTTTTTTTTATTTTTATATTTTTTGGGCAAAGTATAGCAAGCCAATACAAATAACAGATAGCTTCTCAGGTTGAGTTTATTGAAGTATCCTCAAACTGGATCCAGTTCAAAAGGAAGGGTCGGTATATCTCTTAGTGCTCTATTGTTTTCGTCTCTTAAAATGTTGCATCTTATATGCATCACTTCTACCAGCAAACGCTTGCAAAATCTCCGTTGAAGCCAGCTCCACTGGCAGAAAGGACCCTAGGTTTGTTTATTGCGTTTCTAAAGTTTGATTCTGGATACATGTTTGTAATGTGGTTTTGGTTTTATTATTCTGGTCTTTCGTTTGCATTATTATTGGAGACGTTAATGAGGATATGCATTTGTTTTAGTTAAACGGGATAGAATTTCAGGTGCAGTTGAGGCGTTTGCAAGACAAAACTCTTCAGGTAGCGGGCTGCGTAGTGACCAATCGAGGAGTAGATCTTCAGAGAATATAACATCGTCGAAAGATGTGGTGGTATTCTTTTTTCTTAACTTTGTCATAATTATATATATAATAATTATGATTTTATAGATATATACTTATCATGCTAAATAAATTCACACAAATAATAGGCTCACGAGCCAGCTCGAGCTCAATAAGCAAAGCTTAGGCTTGGGCTCAGGGCCGTTTATTAAACAAGGTTATTCTTAGGCCTTATTCTCGATTCAAGCTTTTAGCGAGTCGATCTCAAGTTGCTCACAAGTAGCTTGGCTTGTTCATCCCTAGGTGTGTGCACTTGGATGTTATATTCGATTCTGTAATCTGTTTTATTTGTTTTAGCGTAGTGACACAAATATTCGATTATGTTTGCTGTATAAAACCTGTTACCTGTTTAACCTGTTAGTGATTTTGTTTGCTATTAAAGCTGTATTGAACCTGTTTAAGCTGTTGTTACTGATTTTGTTTGCTGTTTAAAGTTGTATTGAACGTGTTTAAGCTGTTGTAAATGATTATGTTTGTTGTTAAAGCTGTCTAGAATCTGACCCGACCCGACTTGAAACCCGTTCTGACCCGGACCCGTTTCGACCCAAACCAAAACAACCCTTTTTTTAATTGACCCATTTTGACCCGAACCCGTTTTGACATGAACCCGTTTGACCCATGACCCAAGCCGACCCGAGCTGACCCGTTTTCCAGGTCTATGATTATTTCTCAGAAGGATCACTAGCTAAGAAATACACAAGCGATGCTCAGGTTGATCCACAAACTTTGTTAACGCGTGTCTTAATAGGCCAGATTCTATAGAAATCGATATAAACATGTTTATGATTATTTGTGTTGTGGCAGAACCTAAGTGGCATGAAGAGCTCTAGAGTGTTGTGGGAGATGAAAAAGCCCATGTTACACAAGCCAAGAAAGACGTTTTTGAAAGTTAAGAATGAAGTTGTAGCAAATGCAGGTGTGTTTGGATTAATAATGGGAGCAATGGATATACACGTACAGGTACAGGAGTGATAAATAGTTTTGTTGTGTGTAAAGATTTTTCCATGTATTGTTCAATAGTGAATAACAGTCTTTATAAATGTGTGTGACATACAACATGTGATAAAATTCAAAGATATTGACCAAAAAAGTATGGGTCAAAAGTTGGCCTTTTTGTCTTATTGGGAAATAATAATGGTTTTGTTTCATGTTTGGAGATTTTGATGAACATGCTTTGGTTTTGGTAGATTGGTAATTGTTTGTGTATTTTTTATACTATAACTGATTATGAAATTAGCCATATTTTACTTTTTATTTCTGTCACTTGCCATAAAATGTTACATGCAAAGGCAATTATATGAACTTACAAATGCAAGTGTGTAGTATATGGGTTGAGTTATTCTATAAGACTGTTGGGTGTGGTGGGGCTTGGGTTGGGTTGGGGGTGTGGCTAGCCATGTGGCGGAAGTAGGCTCCACCAGGCCACTCCAGAAAAGTTGGGGTGTGGCAGCAGCGTAGGCTGGCCGGCGTTGGCTTGGCCATATGGATGATGGTTTTTTTTATAGTTTGAGATTTTATAAAAAACACACCATTATATTAAAAAAAAATTACAAAAAATCCTAAAAAATAAAAGCTTATTGAATACTAAAAAATAAAAAAAGTTAACAAATCCTACAAATAAAAAAAGTTACAAAGATCTATAAATATTAAAATGTGGAACCCAACGGAATTCCGGGTTCCCATCGTGGCGGTACTCGATCTTGGCTATCTCCACACGATCGTCGTGACTTAGGTCGGCCGCCGATGCACGGTTGTAGCATGCCACAAACCGATCAAGTTTCGGTTTTAGATTGCGCCATACATGGTGAAGTTTTTTTTTTAAACAAATGTCGTATGAAAAAGTTATGGACGTTTAAAATTGATGGAGGAATTGGCATGTGTCTTGTATGTTGAGAGAGAAAGTCAATACATGTAGGATTTTTTTTATACTCTTCAATTATTTTCTTTTCCTTAAAACAAATCTCAACCCTCCAAATTTAAGATGAATGGATTAAAATCCTTCTTACCCTTCTTATTTATGTTGTTTTTTGTATTTGATCCTAATCCGTATAGATATATACAGAAATCTTTGTACCTATTGTTTTAAATTGATACACAAAACGGTTATTTAATCGTCCTTTTCTTTTTGTTCCATTGATACACAATTGTCAGACAACGCCTCCAACTTCACATTCCATCAGTGAAAGATCCTGAAGCAGCCTAGACCATCCATCAGTGAAAGCACAATTGTCAGACAACGCCTCCAACTTCACATTCCAAAACCTATCTCCCACATAAATACTTGCGGATCCACCTTTATAACTCTTTCCGTAAAACTGTGACCAGTATTTCTCTGCCATGAGCTGTAAATTAGTTACAAATAAAATTAACAAAAATTTGCAGAACAAAAATTGGTATAAAACAAAGTGATTTTTTCATATATAGTTCTTACAATGAAATCATGCTCTGCTCTAATGGAAGTGATGAAAGAGTTGTCCAAAACACATGATTTAAAGACATCGATACACCAAGTAGACGGTCCAAAAGGGTTAATCAATAGATAATCATTTTTTTAAACCACTCTCCCTAACAAATTTAACAAAACCATGACCTAACACAGGACCAAACACATCTTTTTCAATTTTGACAACCCATAAGTTTTCAGCATCAACAATCTTAACACATTCACCATATGGCAATTTTGGTCCCCAGTGATATACCGCAAAATCAAATGGTATGTCCTGTAATTGGAAAAAAAACACATATAAGTATGAAGATTAACTTTTAGTAAAAATAAAAATAACAGCAAAACATACCAAAAATACAGCAAAACATACCAAAAATACAGGATCATCTTCATCGATTAACTTCAATAAAGAACGACTGTTATTCTTGGGATCCATGTCTGCAGAAGTAATAGCAACAGTCTTTAGACCTAACAATAATAATCTATATTTAAATAAATAAAAAATAATCTGTATATAAATAAATGAATCCAAACCTTATACATTTGATAAGAGCAATAAAGTATTTATGATCATATAATTCAATTTCTATCTTGCTTTATGATAACAAATGCAGTTTAGTCCAACTTACCGTCTTCTTATCTTGCTTTGTGAAATGGCTATGATCAACACCAGCAAAGCATGTTCGATTGTTCAAAGAAAATTAAACCATACCATTAAAAAAGACATATACAAACACACGAGTGATATTCAAATTCAAAACACATCACATACTCATATACCATTAAAAAAGACATATACAAACACACAATGTGTGATATTCAAATTCAAAACACATCACATACTCATATTACTTACTACCTACAAACTTTCAACCACATATAACAAACTCCATCCACTCTAGAATAGGTCATTACAAAACCTAAACTGATTACATTTGTCGTATAATATAATTTTACACAGTTACAAACGATTAGTATCAATATAATAATGTTCAAGCACTAAAAACAAACACATATTCAACGTCAAACCGATAACAGTTTCGTATAACCTATAAACCCTAATTGCCAATAATCCCCCGCATTGAAGAAACCCCTAACAGTTTCGTAACCCTAGGTGATATTTCAGCCGCTCGCAACGACTCTTCAGTTGGCAATAATGCACAACTATGCTAAATATGTTAACACGGAAGAAACCCCTAACAGTTTCTTAACCCTAGGTGAGAGTTCAGCCGGTGGTAACGACTCTGCAGTTGCCAAAAATACCTGGAAATTCCGGTCAAACATTAAGAAACGAAAGCGTTCAGTATTTTACACAAATCGAGATCAAATTGATACGTTGAACATGTTCGGATGTATATATATACAGTGAGATCTATATAGGTTTCGAATGCTTGAAACATAGATCAGGGTAGAGAGAAGTTGGACTAAAAGAGGATGTTACCCGATGGAGACGATGAAGATCCAGTAGCTTGTGGTAATCGGTAGGTGAGAACAGATCCGAAGCTGATGTCTGTGATGAAATTAGGTTAGATGGTTAAGGGTTTTCTTGGAGAAAAGAGAGGAGAGTGTGAGTTTAATTTGAAACATAAATTCAAATTTTGAACAATAATCAACGTTTCAAGTGACTTATTGTTTATTGTTTTTCTAAATATGACATCAGCATGGTATATGTGGCATATCTAAGAGGTTGACACGTAAGCAAAACGATGTCAGCGGCTAATCCCCTTTTATAGAAAGTATAGATTATTATTATTATTATTATTATAAAGATTAACTGACAGTAATTAATAAATAAGTAGTGATATGAGTGTAATGTTAATTGAGACGGGGAGCAAAATAATGATAAGTTACATAGATCATGGAGTAAAATAACTATTTTAAACTATTGGGGGTAAAACTATTAAAACGACCAAACCACATGAAGTAAAATGGAAGTTTACTCAATTGTCTAATATCTGTCGTGTTTAAAATATTTTTTGTTTCATAAAAAAATTAACTCAATGAAATTAAATATTTAAATTGTTGTATAACCAATCAATTATTATTATTATTAAAGTATTATGTAAAAAGAATTTTTTATCCACATTCACACAAACACACACTATTCACTCCCCCATGTTCCTGTGTAAAAGAGAAGTTAACCGAAAATTCTAACCCAGTTTGCTAATCGGATGAAAATGACAATAAAAATGAAACCTACCCAGATACAAAAAGTTTTACTTTTGGACTAAAGTGACAAAAGTAATCTAAAGTCTGGGATATTTCGGCCATATAAAATGATCGAATTGCCCTTCTCATTAACAGAAAAATGGAGCGAGTTAACCCAATGGACTAAAATGATATCGGTGAAACCTTTTTGGACCCATAGATGAGAAATGAGGTAAAATAACCCAAACCACATGGACTAATCGCATTTTACTCAAATATATTATTATTATTATTATATTATTAATAAATTTAAATTGCAATCCTAAGTTTGTGTCTTGGGATTACTGTAGCTATCTGTTTTCTTCCTGTATTGCCACGTCTTCTTGCATCACCACGTGGGCGTTCTCTGTGCTTTTAATTCCACATTTAACAATTTAACTGTGGTTCATAAAAAAAATTGGGAAAAAAGAGTGAGAGGGGGTATCGGGACTCGGAGAAGAGAGAGAGAGAGTGGCGGAGCAACGACGGCGGCTTCAATCGTTGCCGTTTTGGTTACCGGAATCAGTCGCCGGTTTTTTGGTCGGCGGCTTTGTCTTCATCGTCATAAGCGGACGTTTCTTCCGTTGCTGGAAACGGCAACTACTATTGTGATGGGTGGCCGGAAGCTCTATGTTTTTTCTGGTTGTTTTTCAGTGAAAAGAAAAGAATGGTGGCATCTGTGGCAACATACAGATGGTGGTGTGTCGGTGATGTCCGAGAGATAGGTTGTGGTGGTGGCGGTGGCCACGGGTTAAGGGGAGGTGATGATGTTTTCTCTCTCTTTTTGGGCAAAGGTAATTTATAAACGAGTCAATGATTCTTTTTAAAGTAGACTTTGTTGGTGACGGTTGTGAATGACCGGAAGTATTCTTTCGTTATCGATTACAAATGAAACGACAATGGTGTTGCGAATTAAGATGAAGCATGTTTAATGGTCATGGAGGGTTTGAGGCGTGCGATGTGCATATTGTGTAAAAGAAAAGCACTCTATGATGTTGAAAAGTATAGGAGTAAATTTCATACTTCGAATCTGTGAATTATAGTATATTTTGGTTAATATGCAAGTTACTAAATAGTAAAGTATGGTGTGCTACGAGAATTCGATCCTTTTTCTTTATTCTTTCTATATATTTTTAGGGGTAAATGTACACGAGTGAAATTAAGTTGTAGAAGAAAGGCAAAAGCCTTGAAATTTTTAGAGTCAAAAGTGGCCCCATCCAGACTGAGCACAAGTTTCCGCCTACATACAAATCGGGTCACTATGCAGATTATGTCTACCGTCAGTACTTGTTTAGCTGACAAATCGCACCTGCAGCAGAGCGCGGGTATAATAACTAGTTAGATATATATTAAAAAGTGTTACTTGATGAATAGTGATACTTTGTGAATTTTTACTTTTATCCCATATAGTTTACTCAGTTTGCTAGTTTGCTTTTTTTACAGTGTAAACTTTAACAAGTTATCAAACAGCCTGAAAGCTTCAATAAAATTTTCTTTTGATTTTGTTTTTTTTTGAGTTTCCTCTTCGATTGTCATACCAGCTCCTTTCTTTGTCATTTGGTGATTTTTCACTTTCACCCCAAGTAGTTTATGCATTTTACTTTTTACACCTAAACTTTAATAAAGTTATGAGTTAAATGCTTGGTTGGTCCCTGTGGTTTGTAAATATTGCAGATTTGGTCTTAGTGGTTCAATAATTACACGTTTGGTCCCAAGTAGTTTCAATTTTTGCACTCGGGTGGTCCTTACCACTAACCTTTGTTAGATTTCTTAGTTAAACAACCCCTAAACTTCAATACACTTTTCTTTCGACTTTATTTTTATGTTTTTCTCTTTCTGTTGTTATAGCTGGTGCCGATATCGTATCAATACTATAATGAACCGTACCGATGTCAATCAAGCTCCCGGCGCAACGCCCGGGTAATTTTGTTAGTTTCTTTTGTTAGCAGTAAAAACTTATAAACTTGTTTTTATCCACACAAACACAAAACATTTTTCACTCGCAGTGTTTAAAGTTATGTTCGTTGGTAAGTATCTTCTTCTCTTGAATATCGCATTACCTTTCTTAATATATTCAATTCTACTTCAATATTTGATTTACAATGCCTTCTTCTTTCATCTACAAGTTTATTTGTTTTGATTTAAGGGTTTATTTCGGTGATTTTAGGGTTTGTTGTTGTAAGTCTATGCTTCCTGTTTAATCGATTGATAATCGTTATAAGTTACTAAGGGTGATTGCTAAATCGTATAATTTCACCCACAAAACAGGTTATTAGCCGTCCGTTGATGTGATAGATGGGTGATAGGAAGGTGGTGTTTGGATGTGGGTTTTCAAAGTTATTATCTCGAGATGGTTCTTTTGCTTGAAATTGTTATAATCTCTTTGATGGTCTTTAGTGTTTCCTGCTTATAGCCCTTTATAAGTTGATCAAAAACAAAAGTAGATCACTGGAATATAAACTAACATAGGGTTCAGCAGATAAACTATACATTAGATAATTGAAGATGGTATAATTGTTGCTTCCAAACAGTAATGTATGACCTTTTTCTTTGAATTATTATACTTTGTGTTGTACATTCTCCTAACGTTGTATTTGGCAGCTTATGTGCAGCATTATCTAGTATCAATCTGACAAAAACAACCTAAGATGAAAGCTAAACGTCCGACTAAAGCTCAACGATTGTCGTCGACTACAATCAACACACTTCCTCAAACCATAATAGAAAACATCTTATGTCTTTTACCCATTCAAGAGGCAGCAAGGACAAGCATCCTCTCCAGGGAATGGAGGTACAAGTGGACCACTATTCCCAAACTTGAGTTTGGTTGGTCTATTGTTTCTGAAATAACAACTAAGGTGAAGCAACCATCTAACAAAGCAAGTGAAAGCAAAAAGATAAAACGTAAACTTTTCAATGCTATTCACCAAGTTCTGTTAATGCGACAGGGTCCAATACACTAGTTCACTCTTTACTCGTACACAAGCTGCAACTGTTTTGAACTTGATCAAATAATATTTCATCTGTCGAGGAACCATATTGTCAAGAAATTAACACTTGCTCTTGATAATGAGTATCCGTATAAGTTACCCGTGTGTGCCTTCTCTTTGAATCAGTTAACAGACCTACATCTCTGTTATGTTGATATTGACCATCAACCAATATTCGGTGAATTTGGTAGCCTTAGAAGCTTATGCTTGTATTATGTAAAGATCTCTACAAAAGCACTTCTTCATCTTCTATCTAGTTGTCCATCACTTAAGAGGTTCACTATGGTAAGTTCTCCCTTGAATATATATTCTCAAGTGGGCTTTTTAAACGTTATCTGAAATATTGTAAGTTGCTGCATGGAAAGGATTGGTACCGGTTGTGAAGATTTGCACCATTATTGAGCTATTTGAGGTTGTTTACCACCGTGAGATTGAACATATGACTATCTATGCGGACAAATTCAAATCCGGTAATATTAATTTATCCACATTATATATTACTGAAAGAAAAGAAAATCAAAGTTTGGTTGTAAATTTTGTTTTGGCCTATGGTTGAAGTGGCTTTTTCTAGACTCGGTTCCAGGAGAGCTTCCAACCTCACTGATCCACCTCAAATACTTTTGTTTTTAACGGAATGTGTTTCGCTGACGGCCAACACTTAACATTTCTTGCTGTTTTGATCAAATGTTCCCCAAAGTTGGAGAAAATTGACCTAGAGGTAAATCTTTTCTTCTCCTAGTTATTTTAATTTTTGCCAACACCACCGACAAAAATAATAACCGACCCTTCCTGTAGGTTGAACTTGGTTGGGGGCGTGAGGATGAAAATGAGATATGTTCATTGGAAGAATATTCAAATGTTCGGTTGGCGCATCTGAAGGAATTGGAGATCATGTGTTTCAGCAACTTGAAGCATGAGATGGAGTTTGTGAAGCTTATCTTGGCAAGGTCTCCCAAGCTGAAGAAGGTGATCTTATATAGTTTCGTTGAAAAGGATGAAAAGTCAGATATGTTAAAAATTCTCTTACAGACCCCTCGAGCGTCACCAGTAGAAATCGTTGTTAAGTAGTTGGGACGAGGACAACAAATACCTTTTAGATAACTCGAGAATTAGTTTTGATATGCATGATGATAATCTAGCCGCATTGTTGCTTGTTTTTCTGTGTTTTCTTTCTGGTTTGTCGATGGAATTCATTTGGATGATGGTTTCACAAGTGTACTCAACTAGGTAGGGGTGCATATGAGTTCGTTGCTCGAAACTGGCTGGTTGAAATCTTGAATCTAGCCGATCTTTTAATGATATCAATTAACCACGTTTTGTTCGGAATTCAACACATAGCAATTCAGGAACGAATAAACAGTAACACTAGAATCACTTTAACACTTGAACACGTTCAATTACTTGATTAGCAAAATGTGGAGTACAAGATCTCTTGACAAAATCGCAGCACCTCTCCCCCTCTAGATATTTTTTGTTTCTGAAGTACTAACCTAATTCTGAATAAAACATAACGTTATATACTAACTAGGTTGAGCCCGACCCACATGGCCTAAGTGGTCTACGAACCAAATACACAATACAACCCATAACAACTTAACCCATTGATACATAATCTGCCCCTAGGATAATGCTATAAATGTCTTCAAATTATATCTTCGTTGGTGTTGTTGTTGGTCTTTGTGATGGTTATTATAGGCATTTCATCCAATCTGCTTCTCCTAGGATCAAGTCTCTTGCAAGTCCTACGATTTATATCAGCAATTGAATTGAAATCATCACGATCCGTTGAATTTGCACTAGAGGATGCTTCATGAGGAGGAATCACTTCTGCTTCTCCTTGTCTGACTCTTTGATCTAGATATGATTGGCAATTTAAAGAATATTAAAGGCTTAAACTGAAACTGGCATCGATAAACCGCAAAAGCACACCAAAGGTCCGATTTCAATGAATATGCCATAAATTTGATCAGTTGAAGTTACCATCATTGGTAAATCAATATCCGTAAATCACCATTTCACTCAACATCAATTCCATGTTGCGCGGGTTAGAGTCGGAAAGGAGGCGATCAAGGTTAGGGTTTATGAGTTGAGTACCCATTCACTCATATGCATTTGAATTCAGGTATTACGAACGCCTGCTGTTTTCCTTTTCTAGTGTTAGATGTTTGATTTTGGGTCTACATATTCACACACCCAAGTGCCTATTTTCACACCTTCAAGACGCCTCGTATAGACCTATACGGGGCGTCTAGGCACTAAATCAAGGAGGCTCTGAGTGGAATGTCGGGCACATAATTTAAGGGGTCAAGACGCCCAGTTTAGGTCTATACTAGGCGTGTTGAAGGTAGTCCAAAAGACCATTATACCCCTGGGTTAGGGATATACTGGGGGCAAAACAGGGGTATCATGGTCTTTTGGACGCAATAGACGCCCAGTATATAAGTTTTTTATAATTAATATAAGTGTTATTGATACTTATATGAGTTTTTTATAATTAATATTAGTGTTATTGATATTAATATAAGATAAATAAATAAAATAAACCTTCAAGACGCCCAGTATAGACCTATATTGGGCGTCTATTGTCGTCCAAAAGACAATTATACCCCTGTTTTGCCCCCAGTATATCCCTAACCCAGGGGTATAATGGTCTTTTGGACTACCTTCAAGACGCCCAGTATCTTGACCCCTTAAATTCTGTGCCCGACATCCCACTCAGAGCCCCCTTGATTTCAGTGCCTAGACGCCCCGTATAGGTCTATACGAGGCGTCTTGAAGCCCAAGGGTGTCCAAATAGGCAGAATGGGTGTGCGAATAGATTTAGCCTTGATTTTAGGGTTTTATTTCGGTTATTTTAGGGTTAATTGCAGTGATTTTGATTGTGTTATAAATCTTATTTCCCTTTTTGATAGCTGTTACTTTCATAAGTGATTAGGTTTGTGAAGCTTATCTTGGCAAGGTCTCCCAAGCTGAAGAAGGTGATCTTATATAGTTTTGTTGAAAAGGATGAAAAGTCAGATATGTTAAAAATTCTCTTACAAGCCCCTCGCGCGTCACCAGTAGAAATCGTTGTTAAGTAGTTGGGACGAGGACAACAAATACCTTTTAGATAACTCGAGAATTAGTTTTGATATGCATGATGATAATCTAGCCGCATTGTTGCTTGTTTTTCTGTGTTTTCTTTTGGTTTGTCTATGGAATTCATTTGGATGGTGTAATAAATGGGTGTTTCCAAAGTTATATATATAAAATAAATAAAAGCTATAATATACAATGTGTTAAGGAGGATAGATGGTTGTGGTGTGTTTCTTTTGCTTCAAGTTGTTATAATCTCTTTAATGCTGTTGAGTGTTTCCTGCTAATAATTATTTAAAGAATTAACTGAGAGTATAGCAAGTTTAGCTCATTATTTGATAACCCTTTTTGTTGTGGGTGCCAAGTATTAAACTGTATATTGGAATGAAAATGCTCTTATTATTGTCATTTGTCGCATCCAAACATAATATAGGCTTCACCAGATAAACTACAAATTGGAATGAATATGGTATAATCGTTGCATCCAAACAGTACCCATGTATGACCCTTTTCTTGTGTTGTACATTCTCCTAATTTCGTATTTGGCAGGTTATGTGCAGCATTATCTAGTATCAATCTGACAAAAAACGCCTGAAGATGAATGCTGAATGTTCGTCTAACGCTCAACGATTGTCTTCGACTACAATCAACACACTGCCTCAAACCATAATAGAAAACATCCTATGTCTTTTACCTATTCGAGAGGCAGCACGGACAAGTATCCTCTCAAGGGAATGGAGGTACACGTGGAGCACTATTCCCAAACTTGAGTTTTATTGGTCTATTGTGTACAATAGAACAACCGAAGAGAAGCAACTATCGTACATAGCAAGTTCAAGGAAAAACATGGACGGAATTTGTAAACTTTTCAATGCTATACACCAAGTTCTGTTACCAGGCTCCAATACAGGAGTTTCCCTTTTACACCGTCACAAAGTGACACTGTTTTGAACTTGATCAAATAATATTTCATTTGTCAAGGAGCCATACTGTCAAGAAATTAACACTTGGGTTTCATTATATGCATGTGTATAAGTTACCCTTATGTGCCTTCTCTTTGCATCAGTTAACAGACCTAGATCTCCGTTATGTTAATATTGACCATCAACCAATATTTAACGGATTTGGTAGCCTTAGAAGCTTATGCTTGACAGATGTGAGGATCTCTACAAAAGCTCTTCTTCATCTTTTATCTAATTGTCCATCACTTAAGAGCCTCAGCATAGTAAGTTCTCATTTGTCTGTTTATTCTCATGGGATTTTGAAACTTGTCTGAAATTTGGAAGTTGTTTCAGGGTACAAAACGAGATATCGGCTCTAAAGATTGCACTATTATTGAGCTCTTCGAGTGTTTGCCTGTGATTAAACATCTGAATCTTTGGCGGAACTGTATCGGTTCGGTAATATTTATTTATCACATTATATATGACTGGAAGAAAAGAAAATTATACTTTGGTTGTAAATTTTTGTTTTGGCATATGGTTGAAGTGGCTTGTTCTAGACTCTATTCCAAAAGAACTTCCAACCACACTGATCCACCTCGTACTTTTGTTTTAACGAAATGTGTTTCAGTGACGACTTTGGATTAACTTTTCTTGCTGTTTTGATCAAATGTTCTCCAAACTTGGAGAAAATTGAGCTAGAGGTAAATTTTTTTATCCTATTTATTTTAGTTCTCGCCAAAATTCCCTAACAAGTAGCAAAAATAATGTCGACCCTTCTCTTCCTGATTGTATTGTTGATGACAATGAGATATGTTGTGGTATATTGGAAGAATATTCTGATGTTCGGTTGGAGCATCTGAAGGAATTAGTGATTCACTATTTCAGCAACATGAAGCATAAGATGAAGTTGGTGAAGTTTATCTTGGCAAGGTCACCCAAGCTGAAAAAGGTGGTCATGCGCGTTAAGTAGTTGGGATATGTTAAAAGTTCTCTTACAGGCCCCATGCGCGTCACTGGTAGAAATCATTGTTAAGTAGATGGGATGACGAAAACAAAGACCTCTAGATCACCCGAGAATTAGTTTTAAGACCTACTAGTCATATTGCTACTTGTTTTTCTTTGTTTACTTTCTGATTAATCTATGGAGTTCTTTGGATGTTGCCTTTCACAATAGATGTACTCAAAACTAGGTAGGGTTGTATATGATCTGGACCAACTCGAAATCGACTCGATAAAATCCTGGA
This sequence comes from Scalesia atractyloides, assembly GCA_947069175.1. Taxonomy (NCBI): domain Eukaryota; kingdom Viridiplantae; phylum Streptophyta; class Magnoliopsida; order Asterales; family Asteraceae; genus Scalesia; species Scalesia atractyloides. The sequence goes on from CAMTDV010000017.1 coordinate 9,705,737, forward strand.
TGCATGTAGTCAACTTTTTTTATTATTTTTTAACAGCATCTCGGTCAGGGCTATACATGATTAAAGCTCGGTTGATGCGGGATTCGAACCTGAGCATCCCGGACAGGAACCCACTAGGTGGTAAACATTCCCACCTCCATTGCAACCACTTGGCTACAACGTCATTAGCTCATCTTCATACAATGAACTTGAGTCGTAGGCTTGTTAGTCTTAACAAGCGTATTGTTAGTATTATTAATAAATATTATTATATGTATATCGAACCTTTTTCTTGGACAATAAATGTTACTTCTTTACACCAATAATTTTAAATGTTACTTCTTTACACCAATAATTTTAAATTATTCTCATGTATGAACTTAGGTCCTCTTAAAAAATAGTGTGAAGTAACCCAATGTTATATCTGAGGTCACTAAAAATACGACTTATAATGTTAATCTGAAATCATATTCTTATCCTTCTATTTTCCCTATTGGTACACATTAGAGTAAAAAAAATAGAGTAAAAAAAAATACAGAATTAAAATATATAACCACATAAACATTAGTTGACCTAAAACTTGTTTATTTTCATGTCGTGTCACGAATTTTCCCCTTGCTATTTTCTAAACCTGTTAGCATACCATTGTTGTCCCATATGCCATATGGTTAATAAATGTTAGACTGCGGGGTGTGGGGGGCTTGGGTTGGGGGCATTGCACGACACGTGATGACGGTGGGCTTCACCAGGCCACTCCAAAAAAAGTGGGGTGCGGTGTGGTGTGGCGTGGCCAACCATGTGGATATTGGGCCAACCATGTGGCCAGCCAGCTCACCCACCCTTCCCCCTCGCCCCACGCCAGGTGAAATACCCACGCCAAAGAGGCCACGCCCAGCCTAACGCCAACCTGGGGTGGAAAAGTTGGCGTTGCCCCCCCCCCCCCCCCCCACCCACTAGTCTTAACCAAGGCAAAAATGATTAACAAGAACCAACCAGTTAACATTGTCCAATAATCAAACGTTCATGTTTTGGTTTGGTTAGGGCTCAAAGCCGAACCATCCAGTATTAGAGCAGTCACCCTAGAATCCTTAAAACTTTCTCAAACCATATAATTTAAGGGAAAGTTTATGTTTTTGTTTATGTAATGTTTAGGTTTTATATTTTTTATATAATGTGTAAGTTTTATGTTTTATTTTTATGAAATGTTTAAGTTTTTATGTTTTATTGTTATGAAATGTTTAAGTTTTTATGTTTTGTTTTATGTAATTTTTAAATTTTATGTTAAATTTAACTTTATTTAAATAAAAAATAGTCTATAACATGGGTAGGCGTCACCAGTTCTACTAGTTTATGGGTATCTTGAAATAAATTTGACATGACGAATGTTGGTTGGTTGAGTCTAAGATACTATCATTGAGTATCCCTTCCTTCCCTAGGATGTTTTCTTAAGATGAACAAATTTTAGAAATAAACATGTTATGTTTTTTAGTTAAATGATGTGGATAAAGAGAAGGAGTTAATGATGCTCCCTTGATATTCTTTTAACTAAAACTGATTTTTATAATAAATAAATTATCAAATATATAAAACCTAATGCGAAGGAAAAATTGCTGGATGAAAGGTGAATTAAACTCCCACTTATGCAGAAACATACACTATCTTCAGTCCCAAGAGTTTCACGTTCTATGGTGAGATATATTTTTCAACTTAACTATTTGATATATGTGCTGTTTCATGCATCTTCCTTCATTTACAGTAACAGAAATTCTATTTTTTTTATGTTACGGTGAAATTAGGGTTTGTTTCGGTGATTTTATGGCTTAGTTCGCTAGTTTCAATTCTGTTTAATCGATTGATACTTGTTCATGTGGCAGTGCCAAATGTTATTATGCCACATAAATAAATAAAAGTTATAATACGAAGTGTTGGAGGAGAAGATGGTTGTGTTGTATTTCTTTTGCTTGAAGTTGTTATAATCACTTTGATGGTGTTCAGTAATCCCAAATTATAATTATCTATTATCTAAAGAATTTATTGATAAACTAAGGGTATGAGAATAACTCATCATTTGATAATCCATTTTGTTGTGTGTGATAAATGTTAAGTTGATTATATGACCCTTTACAAGTTAATCATAGCGAAAAGTAGATTTATCGACTTTAAAGTGATATATCATTGGAATGAAAATGGTATAATCGTCGCATCCAAACAGTGATGCATGACCTTTTTCTTTGAATTGTTAGACTTTGTGTTGTACGTTCTCCTAATGTTGTAATTTACAGCGTTATTTAGCATCCATCCAACAAAAACACCCTGAGATGAAAGCCAAACGTTTGTCGAAAGCTCAACGTTCTTCGTTGAATATAATCATCACACTTCCTCAAACCATAATCGAAAACATCCTGTGTCTTTTACCAATTGAAGAGGCAGCACGGACAAGCATCCTCTCATGGGAATGGAGGTACAAGTGGACCACAATTCCTGAACTTGAGTTTAACGACTTTACTCGCTTAAGAACAACAACTCCTACTGAAGCAAAGCATGCATTTTCTATGGAAAGTGCAAGGAAAAACATGGACTGGATGTGTAAACTTTTCTATGCTATACACCAAGTTTTGTTAATGCGCCGGGGTCCAATATACGAGTTCACCCTAATCACAGAGGCAAGTGGCGATTGTTTTGAAGTTGATCAAATAATACATCATTTGTCGAGGAATCATAATGTCAAGAAATTATCACTTTGGTTGGACGATTATCCCTATACGTATAGGTTTCCCTTATCTCTATTCTCTTTGCATCAGTTAACAGACCTACATCTCCGTAACATTGATCTTGACCATAAACCGACGTTCAGAGGATTTTGTAGCCTTAGAAGCTTATTCTTGAAATATGTAACGATCTCAACGAAAGCTCTTCTACATCTTTTATCTAATTGTCCATCACTTAAGAGCTTAACACTTAAGAACCTCACTCTGGTAAGTGCTCACTTGAATATTCATTATCATGAGCTTTTGAAACTTTTCTGAATATTGTAAGTTGTTGCAGCTTGTACACGAACCAAGTGATCGTGAAAGTCGCACCACTATTGGCTGCTAAAGTGTTTACCTGTGATTGAACATTTTATACTTCGGGTCATGACATTCGTGTAACACTACGCGTTTTTGCGTCCAATATTTTGTTTCGACACGTGTCTCGGTAATCTGGTGTTGTCACATGCTAAAACAGGAGGGACCAAGATTGTCAAACCGCTTATACTGTCCTTATTGTGTCTCGGAATGAAGTAGAGGGGCCAATTATGCAAGAAATGAATGTATAACGTTGTTTAAAGGTGCAGGGACTAAATTTGCCAAGTTGTGAACTTGGCTGGCTGACCCAAAGCCCGGTCGCGGGCAGCGACTGACTGGGCTCACACCTCTCTACGCCCCGCGAGAGGGTGCCAGTGACAGAAAGTTGGTAAAAACGTGGCAGCTTGCATGTTTTGCACATATCCGCGGGTTACCACCCTTCAGCACCTCTAGACACGTCCCTCAACACTTGTACTCATCCTACTTCAGTCCTTAACACTTGGTAACACTTCAAGAGCATCCATGACCATATATGTGATGAAGGTTTGGGTCTTGTGACACACTTTCTTCATCAATTGTTACCAAGTTCATCAAGGAGAGTTCCTGGCCATTTGTGAAGCTCCCATTCTGTTCTTAGCACACTCTTGGACCTATTGTAAGTCTATAATCCGTGCTAAGTCAATTTTATATAGTTATTAGCTTAGAACAAAGTCTTGTCGTAAAAACGGCTTGACTTTGTTCTAAATCCGTGTATACTCCGCCATTGTGCGTAACGAAAGATCATACGTGCTCATAATAATGGAGGTAATAAACCCTCAAGAGGGCATTTTCATATTTTCACGGATTCATGGCCAATTGACGAGTCAACCGAAAAGTCAATAAAAGTCAAACTGAGCAGTTTTTTAAAATTCATAACTAACGATCTGGATGTTATAAAATATGTTTTAAAACATTAATAACCTTAAAATAAGTATTTAAACATATGTCAACAGGTTCGGTTCGTCAATTTTTGGTCTAGGCTCGGTTTGTAACCGAAAGTCTCAAACAGTTGACTTTCTGTTGACTTTCAGTTCTGACCCGTTTTGAGCCATTCTTGATACTAAGTTATGGTCATTTTATGACCATGATTATGTTTAGAATATTGTCCTAAAGTTTCGTCTCTCGATTCTTAGAAAACTGAGTTTATTACAAAGTTCCGTAAAATTCTTTAAACTTTTGCAAAAAGGCCCTTTTTGTGCAAATCATGATTTTGATCACACATGCATGTAAATATAAAACATAAACTGATTTAATCATAATTTTATTATGATAATGTTTAGAATCTGATTATAACCTGAGTTTTCGCAAAAGATGCGTTTATGGTATCTAAATGGCTAAAATTGCCTTTTTCGGCATTTTAGAAGAATTTAACATTGTTTTATCATCAAATGATATATTCACTGATGTAATATGATAAGTAGGAACCATTTGGGATGTTCGTTTCAGATTATAACTTGAATGAGGGCTTGAGATTCGTTAATTGCCGATAAATGACTTAATTACCCTTTTTCGCGTAATAAAACTTTAACCAAACTTTTTATAACCAAATCTTTTACCTACTGATTATACATGATAAATAACATATTTTGGTTATATAAAACAGGTCCTAACCTCAGTTTATCATAAACATCGAATAAACGGCATTTTAGCGACTTTTACGCCTTTTCGGCGCATGGTGTGGTTTAAAACCATAACTATGAGCCAAGACTTGTTACCTACTGATTTATAAACTTATTTTCAACATCTTAACAGTAAGTAAAGTACCAAACTCAGAATCCCAAATTTGGCTTCAAACTAGGGATGGCAAAAAAGCCCAAGCCCGACGGGTATACCCAAAACCCGAAATATATGGGCCGGGCATACCCGAAGCCCGACGGGTATGGGCTTAAAAATATAAAAAAATCAGGTACGGGTACGGGTATGGGATTTAGTGATACCCGTCTGATACCCGCCCGAAAACTATATTAAATTTAATTTAATTTTCTATTTATATAAACTTTGATAAATACAATTATTCACTATTCAAGATTTTGCTCTTTTGTTTTTTTCACGACTTTAACATATACATACAAGATTTTATGTTTAGTTATGTTGTTTTTATCCAAAGTAGTAGTACATTAATTATGTTTAGTTATGTTGTTTTTATCCAAAGTTGTAGTACATTAATTAGTTAATTATGTAGATATATGTTTTAAATATGCATTTTAATAGGATATGTAAGTATGTTATTTGTTATTTTTTCCTTTATTGTATTTATTAAAATAGTAAATTATATAAACATTAGAGTAAAAAATACATACAAGAGTCTCAATGGTATTTTTAACAAATTAACGGGTATAACCCAGATACTACCCGGTGGGTAATTACCCGAAATAACCCGACGGGTAACGGGCCGGGTATGGGCCAAAGAATTACAATCGGGTACGGGCTTGGATTACCGATACCCGGCCCATTGCATTCCTACTTCATACCTATGTGTGAAATTACTAAAATACCCTACGGAACATAGTTGTTTCAAAACCATCAAGCACACATATATTTGATATCCTACTATTATAACATTTTTAAAATAAGTATTTTTACAGATTTATAAAGGTCTGGACATCAGATTTATTTTAAACATCTTTTATAAACCTTAAAATGAACAAAATCCCCTTGTAAGGCATAATTCGGTTTTAAATATACTTCGGGCCTATCTTTTGCAAAGTTACTGATTTTATATCATATTTTAAACATATGTCTATATGGAACTTGTATATTACTCTCTCGGTTACCCGATTCCGCCTATGTGCGTTTGGTTAAGCATACGTAGCTAGTTTACGTATTTTAGCCGAAACGGGTTTAACTTTGTCCATTCCTTATCAAAATCCAGAATGTTATTGGGTAGCCCATATTATACAAGTTATATACTTGTCGGGTCCAACTAACATTCTATTCCGGTCACCGCTTAATCTAGCGTATCGCACCATATCATATTTTAGCGTAAGACTAACCGGTTCAAGTCTAAGACTTAATTGAGGACCCGTTAGCATTCTAATATTGGTTAATAATTACCCTCACTTCAGACTGAACGCCTCCCGGTAAATTGCCTTGTATTTGCTTTGGAACTACGACTGAGTTTGGAGCTTCTACACATAAACAACTCAGGTAAATATTCTTAACTTATTTTCCCTATACGGGCTTGGGATACGGTAGACTACTACCGCTTGGTCGGGTATGGGATAATGTTTTATCCAGTTGTGATAATTAACTGAAATCTTACATAACCCGGTTTTGATCTGTTTTGACTGAAACTAAAACATTGGGGGTGGGCTTGACCGTGTCCGGGATATCCTTGGCTCACTAAATTGGTAGTGGCCACGACAGTATAACATGGCGTGTAGGCATACACTGGGAAATTGCTATCCTGTTTTCTTTGTAAAAGTTCAGAGTGGTGTGTCAGCTGATCATGTCTTGGTTTTAGTACCGGGCCTCATATGTAAAAGCCAGCATGTAAATCTGTATACAAGGTCTTTTGTACTGTCCCAAGTTAATTATAAAAAAAACATGCCTAGCACACCTAAAACCGTTTTCGAAAATATTTTCAAAATGAGTCGTTTGAGTGTATTTACCAGTGTAAACTGGCGTATTTTCAAAAGCTTAAGTTACAGGTTGCAAGTACGGAATAGACCGGGAGCTGCGAGGCGAATAACCAAGGAGTCGCGACCTTAGGGAATTGCCTGTAGTGTCTGTTATCATTTTGTACGTTTTTTGCGATCCGCCTGTGGATCTAGTTACAACCATGTCTGTATATATTTATTTTGAACACTAGACATTATCGGTTGTAATAGTTTAATTATTCCAAGCCTTCCGCTGTGTTATGCTTATTTGGTTGTGATGATATCAACTATACGTCACGATACTCCCCACTGGGCCCACCGGTAGACACGTGGATGTCGGGATGTGACAATTCGGGTAACATTTAACCATATTATATATAACTGAAATAAGAGAAAATTAAACCTTGGTTGCTAATCTTTGTTTTGGCCTATGGTTGAAGTGGGACGTTCTAGACTCGTTCCAGAAGAGCTTCCAACCTCACTAATCCACCTCAAGTACTTTTGTTTTAAAAAGATGTGTTCAGTGACTACCATGCATTAACTTTTCTTGTTGTTTTGTTTAAATGTTCCCTAAACTTGGAGAAAATTGAACTAGGGGTAAACCTTTTTTTATCCTATTTACTTTAGCTCTCGCCAAAATCAACCGACAAAAATAATGATGACCCTTCTTGTAGGTTGATGATTGTGCTGACAATGAGATATGTTCTGGAATGCTGGAAGAATATTCAGATTCAGATGTTCGGTTGGAGCATATGAAGGAAATGGAGATTCACGATTTCAACAACTTTGAGCATGAGATGGAAGTTGTGAAGTTTATTTGGCAAGGTCACCAAAGCTGAAGAAATGAGCATACATATACATAGTATTGTTGAAAAGGATGAAGAGTTGGAGATGTTAAAAGTTCTCTTACAGGCCCCACGGGTGTCACCGGTAGAAATTGTCGTTAAGTAGTTGGGATGACGACAACAAAGACCTCTAAATCACTCGAGAAATTGTTTTGAGACGTATGATGATAATGTAGTCATATGACTACTTGTTTTTGTGTTTTCTTTCTGGTTAGTCTATGGAGTTATTTTGGATGTTGGCTTTCACAATAGGTGTACTCAAAACTAGGTAGTGGTGTATATGAGTTAGACTAACTCGAAATCGACTCGTTAAAATCTCTATTAGTTGATCTTAAATGAATGAACTTGAGTCTTAGGTTCGTTAGTCTTAACGAGCTTATTGTTACTATTATTAATGAATATTATTATATGTATATCGAACCTTTTCCTTGAACGATAAGTGTTACTTCTTTACACCAATAATACTAAATTATTCTCATGTTTGAATTTAGGACATCCTCTTAAAAAATAGTGTGGAGTAACCCAATGTTATATCACAGGTCACTAAAAATACGACTATATATTGTATGAATGAAGAATCTATCCACATTTCAAGTACAGTAAAAACAGCCTTTTCAAAACAAAAGTGGCTATCTTACCTGTATCATTTAAAAGCTAACTATTGTGATGCCACACGCTTCACGATAGGCATTTGATCGGTATCAGTTCAAATTGGAGCGGTATTGTTACCGAAAGATGAGAACAAAAAAGTCATGAAAATATGTGTTATATCTAAAAGTTTGAAGAGTTGTGACTTTTGAAGATGTGTGATATGTTTAAAAGTTGTGACTTTTTGTAAGGGGTGTGATGTATTTAAAATTAGTTTGAAGGGTTGTGACTTTTTAAAAAGGTGTGATCTAAACCATTGTGTCTTAAGTTGTTTTTTGTATGTATATAGGGTGTGGTTTTTCTACAAAGTGTTTTTCCTACAAAGTGTAGGAAGTGATCTGGACCATTAGATGAGTGTGTTTGATGGTTGAGATCATCTTGATGGTATTTTGGTAATTTGTTTTAAATAAGTAAATAATTATCAATCATTAAACTACCTCCATAATTGTCGCGATTTTCTCTCCCTCTCTCTCTAATCACCCACCACTGAAAACACTAAATCATACCAAAAATAGCGATAAATCAGATCCAGGGTTTCGTTATTTTTTCTTTTTTTTAGATATCAAAGATGTTTTTTTCATGTAGTGTGTTTTAGTGATAAAACACAATGTGACGAACTAGTGACTGACTGCTAAAACATGGCGTCAAGAATTTGTTTATGACGATAAAACACAATGTGATGAGCTAGTTACAATTAGTGACCGCTAAAACACAACGTGGCGAACCAGTTGCTGACTGCTAAAACACAACGTAGATGTGTTCATAGTAGTGTGTTTTAGTGATAAAAAACAATGTGATGAACCAGATGAAATATGAATTAAATGTGAACATGTTACAGCGATCGTATCATAATCATTGATAAGTGTCGCATTTGAAATCAAAGAGATATTCAGTTTCCTTAAAATTATCGTTAGTTAGTTTATGATATAATATATTTCATAATTAAAATATTTTTCAAATTACAATCATGCTCTTTTAATTAAAATAGTTAATTGTCACATGCCACAAGGATATGACTTCCTACATTTTGTAGGAAAAATTCTACCCTATAATAAATAAATTTGTAATTTTTTTTGTAAATTATAAATATATAATATTTATTTGTAATGTTTAATTAAATTTGTATTATTGTATACGTATTATAAATGTTTTTCATGATTACATTGCAATATAATGTAATGTAATATATATGTTTTTCATGATTTTTGTTTGGCAAGAAAAATCGCTATGGTGAATAATAAATTAAAAAGTAGATCTAATTAATACGTATTAAATGACATTTGATTTTAGATACACAATATTAAAAGAAAGTTTGAAATCTGATCCTATGAATCGTGTCCAAATTGACTTTGATCTTTCTGACGAACACGAAACCACCAGGAACCAAACACACACCCCCAATCACACACACACCTGAAAAAAAAAAAAAAACAAAACAAAAGCCGCCATGCGGAGACTCGTAGCTCACAGTGCCAAAAGTTTGATCACTAACGCCACCACCGTTTCCCTTTTTAACCCCCATCCTCAATCTTCTTCTTCTTCTTCAAATTATTGTTCGAGACTTGCTCGATTCTTCACATCTCTTCCTTCCGACACATCAATGGCTTCCCACAAGTCAACGCCACCTCTTTCCGTTGACTCTCTCAACCCCAAGGTTTGTTAATTCATTACTTGATCTTGTTTGTTTTACTTATCTCACGTGATCTTTTGCATTGAATGGTTTTTTTTTTCTTTTCTGTTACTTTGTTTAATTGGATTTATGTATTTCAGATCGGGCTTTTTTTTATTATTTGAACAGAAGATTGAATATAATATATTAGTTTATTGAATTTGAAATCAAGTTATTTCACTCTAGAATTAACATTGTAATTTTGAGTTTATGTAGAATGATGAGTTTGAAATAATTAATCTCAAACTGCTTATAGAAAATATCACATTTTACCCTAAAGCAGAGTACGGGTACGGAGGGCCGTCCCCGAGAGTCCTCGAAAAATTTGGGCAATCGGGCCTTCTTTTTATTTGGGTTTAAGTTAAACTAGTTGGGTTTTGATTAGTAAATGGGCTTAACTGTTTAAAATACAATGTGATGCTTACGCATAACGTGTGTATTTGTGAATATAACAAGCGTGATTAGGGTTTAGTCATGCGTGATTAGGTTGTTTTTTTGGTGACCACATGCGTGATTATAGTCACCATGCGTGATTATGGTTTTTTTGTTCATGCGTGATTAGGTTTGAGTTTTATAACATGCGTAATTTACTATCGTGCGCATCGCACGTTAAAGACTGTTGCACGTTAACCTTCCACTATATCATCATCATCATCATCATACTTAGTAAATCCCACCAATAGAAAAGCTAAGGTAGCGTCTAAGGAAGGTAAGATGTAGACACTCTTACCTCTTCACCGTAGGAATAGAGAGGCTGCTTCCGGTGAGAACCCCGGTTTGATAGTAGTTTTGCATCAAGCCTTGGACATATGACACATAACACTCAACAATCGGGACCATAGTCACATGGATCGCGGTTCGCTCCGGTTCGCGGAACGAAAACGGGTACGTAATTCGTGAAATTTTAAAATTCGGTACGAGGGGGTAGGTTCATTCGGAACGCCAATTCGGTACGCGGTACGGTGTACCATATAGTTTGGTACGTCGTATCGTATATAAAACAATTACAATATAGTTTATAAAAATAATCTAATCTGAAAAACAAATTTGATAATCGTATCCAAAATGTGTCAAGATATATCTTCTAAATAATAATATCAGTTACAAATTTATCTCTTAGAATAACGCAATCTGTTACATTATTATAGGTAGGCAATTAAGCTCCATTATAAAGGCGGAAAAGTGTCTAATCATGTTTGCAATTCGTGCATCTATTGACTGGTACGCGAATCGAATCGTTCTGAAACGGTGAATTTTTTCAATTGGAAACACATTTTTCAGTGATTTTGAACGAGTATTGTGATAATCGGGTACAACCTTTTTTCCAATCCGGTTCGCGAACCCAGGGCGAATGGTTCGATTCTGTACCTATTCTGGTACGGCCGAACCGATTCGGGATTCGAGGGGGTTTCTGCGTTTCCTGTGACTATGATCGGGACAAAGGCCGATTAGTGCATGTACCCTTTTGTCTTTTGCTATCAACGCCACCACATGATGCATGATTAACCGTCCGTTGCTTTTAACGCTATTTTCACAAAATTAGTAAAATAAAGTTAAAATTAGTGAAATTTCACTTTTGCCTCCTCGAGGGCCCACACATATACATTATATGCTCACACCGCAAGCGTTGCGATAACCTTCCCCTATATAATATAATCTAATTTTTTACATAAAAAGAAAAGAAAAACTGGGCCCTGGGAGACCGGGCCCTGGCAGTCACATCAGTATTGTACGAGTACCGGTATTCGTATTTCATGTTCTCGGTTTCATTACTTTTTTGTATTTTTAATGATACCGGTTGGTAACAAACCGACAAAATCGGTACAGTATTCGGTTCATACTTTCACTCGTTTTATAATTTTGGTACGTTATCGATCTCATATACTGCATTGTTCTTGGTCCAAACAATCAAAATTGTTTATCTGCTTATAAAACACACAATCAGCAGATAAGTGAATACAAGAAGAAAATAGGTTAGCTACTAAAATGACCTGCATACTAATGTTTTTTCTTTCTGTATATCCAGGTTTTGAAATGTGAGTATGCTGTTCGTGGTGAAATCGTTTCTCTGGCTCAGGTAATAAAGTAAATTTTTTGCTGCTAAAAAAACAAATTTATATAAGTATGATTATTATTAACTGATATATTAACTGAATAAGTGCTATTAATTAAGTTGAATGATCATTTTCTGATGTATCTACATTAATTTACTACAGAATTTACAGCAAGATTTGAAAGCAAATCCAGGTTCTCATCCTTTTGAAGAGGTATAATATTTATTTTTTCTTGTGTTAGAAAGGTTTAAATTTTGCTTATTAATCGATGTCATATTTTAATATCTTGCAGATACTTTACTGCAATATCGGAAATCCGCATTCTCTTGGTCAACAACCGATCACTTTCTTCAGAGAGGTTTACATTCTTCAATACTATTTATAAGAGTTCTTTTTCTTTTTCTGTAGTTGTTGCTTACTATTGTGTATTCGATTTGCTAGGTTCTTGCATTATGTGATCATCCTTCCATATTGGATAAGAGTGAAACACAAGGATTGTTTAGGTATATAATATATTTTTATTTAAGCATGTGTCAGTTACATAATTTTCTGTAAGTCGTATATGAATTCAAGTACGCTAATGTGCATCGTTAAAATTACAGTGCTGATTCCATTGAGCGAGCATGGCAGATCCTTGATCAAATTCCTGGAAGCGCTACTGGCGCATATAGTCACAGTCAGGTAAAACCACCGTCTTTTGAATCTTTGAAACGTCAATATACAAGCCTGTGTTTTATCGTAGTATGATAGTTATATATTATTGACATCAGGGTGTTAAGGGATTGCGCGACACCATTGCTGCTGGCATTGAAGCTCGTGATGGTTTTCCCGCTGACCCAAATGATATTTTCTTGACAGATGGTGCAAGTCCAGGGGTAAATCCCTTTCTCGCTCTTATCGTTTGTTATATAAAACATAATAATATTTTAAAACTATTGTAACATGTGAAATTAATTACAGATTGTATTATGTTATTATACCAGGTTCACATGATGATGCAGTTGCTGATAAGATCGGAAAATGACGGAATTTTCTGTCCAATTCCTCAGTACCCTCTATATTCCGCTTCGATCGCCCTTCATGATGGAACTCTTGTATGTGTTTTTACTTCCAGTTTAACCGTATTCTTGCCGTATTTGAGTTCAAGAATGATTTTAGTAAACTTTTATAAAGAAGCATAATCGAGCAACACGTAATGATTTTTTCAGGTTCCTTATTATCTTGATGAAGCAACAGGGTGGGGACTTGAGATCTCTGAGCTCAAGAAGCAACTGGAAACTGCTAGACAAAAGGGTATTGCGGTTAGGGCGTTGGTTGTGATTAATCCAGGAAACCCAACAGGACAGGTAAATTATATATGTGTATATATTAGTTTTTATAGTAAAATGCCATTTTGCGACTTTTGTCCAAAGGTTTGTTTTTTTGCATCTGAATCCAAAAAAATTGAAATCTTGCCATTTTTCATCCGACCCCGTTAATTCCATCCGTTTTTCTCCGTTAGGAGTGTTACCGTCTTTTTAGACATTTTTTTATTAAACTAAAAACATTATAAGAAATAAAGTCAATAGAGGTGGATCTTTATTTCTTGTAGTGTTTTTAGTTTAATAAAAATTGTCTAAAAAGACGATAATACCCCCGACTTATGGAGTTAATGAGTTGGATGAAAATGGCAAGATTTCAAACTTTTTGGATCCAAATGCGAAAAAACCAAACCTTTGAACGAAAGTCGCAAAACTGGCCAAACCTCAGGGGCGAAACCTGGCATTATACTCTAGTTTTTTATAAACAACCGATCATTGTATTCTCTTTTTATAACTTATTTTTTATAATATTTATGTAGGTTCTTGCAGAGGAGAACCAACGTGAAATTGTCGAGTTTTGCAAGAAAGAAGGTTTGGTTCTTCTAGCGATGAGGTAAAAATTTCCACAATGTAGTCAAAGCATTTTCTTAAGAAAATCTATGTTAATAGTTAACCTTAAATATTATGTGGGCATTATGAAGGTATACCAAGAAAATGTCTATGTCCCCGAGAAGCAGTTTCACTCTTTCAAGAAAGTCGCGCGCTCAATGGGATATGGTGACAAGGATATCCCCTTGGTTTCTTTTCAATCAGTGTCGAAAGGTTGGTTATTTTTCTTAAATGTTTTATTTCGTGACGAGACATCATGCGAAAGTTTGTGACTAAAAAGTTTCCGATGCGCAGGGTATTATGGTGAATGTGGGAAAAGAGGTGGTTACATGGAGGTGACTGGTTTCAGTCCGGAGGTTAGGGAACAAATTTACAAGGTGGCATCGGTGAATTTGTGTTCGAATATTTCTGGTCAGATTCTTGCAAGCCTTGTTATGAGCCCTCCAAAGGTATGTTTGGTTCATCATATGACAGACGGTTACTAAACTCTATAACTATTATAAGCCAAAAGAGAAAAACATAAAAATAAAGTCGAAAGAAAACTTTATTGAAGTTTAAGGGTTGTTTGATAACTTTATAAAGTTTAGGTCTAAGCAGTAAACTGAGTAAACTACAAGGGGTGAAAGTGTAAAAGGTGTGGATACTATCCATCAATCGACACCTTTTAATATATATAATTATAATACGTTTTTTGCAGGTTGGAGATGAATCATATGAATCCTACTTTGCCGAAAAAGATGGCATCCTACAATCACTGGCCAGGCGTGCAAAGGTCAGTTTAAATCGTATTCACTAATTTAGAAGATAATATCGTGGTAATTATATAATAATATATATATATATATTTTTTTTTTGTAACAACAGATATTGGAAGATGGATTGAACAAGTTAGAGGGTGTTACTTGCAACAAAGCAGAAGGCGCAATGTATCTTTTCCCACGCATTCGGCTGCCCAACAAAGCAATAAAAGAAGCGGAATCACTTAAAAAAGCACCCGACGCGTATTACGCTGCTCGCCTTCTAAACGCGACTGGTATAGTTGTGGTTCCTGGTTCTGGTTTTGGTCAGGTAACTTTCGACGCCTATTGGTTCATAAGTGATGGTTTTTAGTTTTTTACATAACCACAACTATTGCGAAGTAATCAAAATCATTTATTTATCGTTAAAATGTTCATTTCGGTTACAGGTTCCTGGGACGTGGCATTTTCGGTGCACAATCTTGCCACAAGAGGAGAAGATTCCGGCGATTGTTTCGCGGTTGACTGAATTTCACCATAAGTTCATGGATGAGTTCCGTGATTAAATGGCTTCACAGCATTTTTGTTTTGCTTCTGATGGTGATAAACTACAAAACTGGCCTTGAGGAAATTTGGAATAAATGGTCATATACTTAAGTTAGCAATTGTTTTGATGAGTGAGAATTTCAGTTTCTGTTAATCTGTTAATTCATTTTGAGAACATATGTTGAGATTTTTTTGTATGTGTTACTGAAAACTTTATACAATATCATATTTATCAAAGCTAAAAATACTAGTATTATATATGTCAAATAAGAAGTTTTACATTGACCTATTTTATGTTATTCATTTTGAGAACATATCTTGCACTTTTTTATATGTATGAATAAAAACTTTATACAATATCATACTGTATTTATCAAGCTAAAAAAACCAGTATTATTTTTATACCTTTAAGAAAAATAATTACAAACGTTTACTAGAAGAATGATAGGTTACGAATATGGAAAATATGGTGTTGTTACGGTCTCTCCTACTTTTTGATATGTCAAATGAAAATACTTTTTATATTAACCTATTTTATTAGACCGAGTGTTGTTGATTAACGTCTCCATGCCAAATCAGCATGGGGGCGTTAAACACCGTGCTAGCTTGTTAATGGGGGCGTCCTTGAGATCCATCGCCATTCCAATGGCAACGTTAACGAGGAAGAAGGTGGGGAGTGGGGATCTCCCCAATCTAACCAATCACATTGTTTTATTTTTATTTATTTATTTATTTATTTTGTTTTCTTTTTATTTATTTTTTGTTTTAGTTATTCCTCTATAACTAGTTATTGGTTGTTTGGTTACAGCTCAAATTCCTACGTGACAAATATATGGCAATGGTTTTGTTAATCGACAACACATAGTCTAAAACTGTTTATACTTGAGTCTTTGACAGTTTGACCATCACACTCTATTAAGGGTATAAATGACATAAATATAGAATCAAGTATACTGTTGATTTTATGTTTTTTTACATATGAGGGTTAAGTTTAGTCACACACAACATCAAACAGAGAATAACAAGAATAGTGACTTTTTGGATGCATATGTTTGTACGACATATGTGCATCCAAAATCGACGTGTATGATCATCATTAACTTTGAATATACGAAATTGAATTGTTCTTTCAACTAAAAGTTGATATATTCGAATATACAGTAACATTGGTTTGTAATTATGCATGATAAAAAGGATAACATACTATAAAAAAGATATTTCACAGCAAAAGTAAATAATTGTCGGACTGGTTAACTTATCAGAGATCAAAAGCAATCTTATAATTGTCGGACTGGTTAACTTATCAGGGATCAAAAGCAATCTTTGAACAGACAAAACCCATGTCGTGATACTAAACGTTAAACACAAACAGTATAATATATCATATCACAATACAATGAGTAATGATATTAATAGGGATCTAATAAGGTCTTGTCTATTCCCATACGCACTAATAGTATTTACACACATCAAAGCGTCCCGCTATGATCAAAGCGGGGCGTTTCAACGCAAAGTCAACAGACAAGGACTGAGCCTGTCAGTCCTTGTCTGTTGACCCTAGTATGAAGCGCCCCGCTATGATCAAAGCGGGCGCTTTGGGCTGCCAGACTTAATTTAGTGGAATGGGTTAGGTATTGGTGAAAAAATGGGTTGTTGGTTGATTGTTTTTGTTGTATTTGGTTGTGTTATTTTTTTGAAAAGTCCTAGATTTTTGTTTTATGTTTACAAAACGGACATTTATATTACAAACTTGTTTTATTTCTTACAAACGTATACTATTTAAAGTTGTTTTTATAAATGTTATCCCATTTTATTTTAATAAATCACCCGAACATATTTAATTAAAACACCGTACGATATGTCGCGAATGGGATGTATGAAATAAGCACAATCAATCGTTTTATTTCTTACAAACGTATATAATTTAAAGTTTTTGTATAAATGTTATCCGATTTAATTTTTAATGAATTACACGAACATGTTTAATAAAACACCGTACGATATGTCGCGAACGAGACGTATGAAATAATCGCAAACAATCCACACAAGCATACATAAAAGATCAACTGCATATATATATAAATAGTCGGTTTGTACATACAAAACAAAACAAAATGTCTAATACAGGAAAAAAACTATACAAAGTAAATCTACTGATCCTCCGGATGATCCTCCGGCGGTGGAGACGGTGGCAGTGGAATCTCCGGCCGTCCCAAATGTGCGCTGATAGCCGTGAGCGTCTGGATAATCCACGCCTGTTGTCGCTCAGACCGCCGGAGGCGCTGATCGAAGTCCCTCGCCACCGCCTGCGCAGCAGGAGGCAGGTCGGCAATGACATGCTGTGGGTACTGCGGGGGGTGTGGCGGCGGTGGTGGCGGGTCACCCTGAGGCTCATGCTCCTGATCGTGAGGCGGTGGCGGTGGCGGCGGCGGTGGTTGGTCATCCTGATGAGGTGGCAGGCCCAGAGCTGCAAGCTGAGCCTCGTAAGCCGCCGCCTGAACAGCCGGAGGCGCTAGTATGCCCTCGGTGATCTCGACAACTACGGGATCACCTCCGGCAACGGCGGCCAGCACCAAACACCCCCATCGCGGCCCCGAAACCGGTAGCCAACGTCAAACTGGTGCAGTATGCCCATGGACGACGCTGACGCCCGGCCTAATAAAGTCGATGGAATGGGCGGGGCCAATAGCGGATCACTCTCGGGCACGAGCCCTAAAGATCGAGCGATGACGGTGACATAGCATCCGCCAAAAAGCCTGCCGCGCTCCTGCTTATGATAAGCAGAAGCATAGTACTCGGCCAAGTAGTGAGCCAGCACACACGGGTGAGGCCGCAGCAGGCAGTACATGTAAAAAAGGTTCCCCTTGTTGACCTTGTCCCGGCTGTGAAACAGGGGCACGATCGAGGACGCGATAATGCGATGCAGGTACCTGAAGAGGGGGTCTCTGATGGTGGAGGCCTTTTGCGCGGATTTCCCAAAGGGAACCCTCGCAATAGCCCTCCAGAAACTAATAAGGGTCTGCCTGTCCAAGACTCTAACCCCCTGCGTATATAAATCTGTATCAAGCTCGGCTGCGGTGTACAAACATGCATGGACGGCGAACTGCCTAAGACTCATCCCAAACTCCTGGGTGGCCAGGCGAAAGGTAATCTCGTGCTGAGGGTGGGCCGGGTCCTCCACGTAATCCGCTGGATGCGGAGTGAATACAAACGACGCGATAAACTCGACCGTAAGCTCACGGTACGAGTCATCCGCCGCCCCCTGGAACAAACGTGCCCACGAGGAATCCAACCCTATAATATCCCTCGCCCTAGGCGCCTCCTGTACTGTCTCCGACAAGCCCCAGTTAATCCCGACGTGCACCCCTATCGACATGACGTGCAACCTCGCGCACCTCTCATGCTTATCCTCGCCTGCCGGGAACGCGAGATAATGGTGGTTCGGGGTTAGATCAGCGCCCTGATCCTCCAACCCCGCATCCATCTCGACATCAAAATCATCCATATCTATATCTGCGTTTTAACAAAACAATCATCAATAATTAAACAATAACTATTATTAAAAAAATATTAATAATAATAACAACTAAAAAACAAATAACAATAACTATTATTAATAATTAAATAATAAACAAACCATACATTATCAATTAATAAAAATAACTATTATTAAAAATAATTAAACTATTATTAATAACAATAATATAAACTAATTAAACTATTATTAATAACAATATATAAACTAATTAAACTATTATTAATAACAATAATTAAACTATTATTAATAACAATAATTAAACTATTATAAGAACATAATAAACTAAGTAATTTTAAAAAATTAAAAAAAACAAGGCAAAGCGGGGCGCTTAGGGCCAAGCGTCGCACTTTGCCTCTTTCTTTTTTAGCACAGCGGCGGTAGCTGGCCGGAACCCCCCAAATCGAACCCAAACAAACCTCAAATGAATAATCTAATGGAATAAATGAGTAGGGGGCAACGATCATACCTAATGAGAGTCGAATCGCCGGAAATGGACGTCAAACGAGCTCAAACGAGGCTAGTGTGTAAATCGCACCGTTGGTGTGTGTGTTTTGAAGTTTTGTGAGTTTGGGGGTGAAGCAGGTCGCTTTGGGTTAAAACATGGGTCCAGAGCGCCCCGCTTAGGCCTAAGCGTGGCGCTTCATTTCAAAAATTTTCAATTTTAACCCCAACGCCTGCGTTTTGGGTTAAAACTGAAATTTTTTTGAAATGAAACGCCCCTAGGCCTAAGCGGGCTCTTTGGCCTTTTTTAATTAATTTTTAATTTGATTGTAATTCAAAAACGCATTGATACATGTCGTAACGTGACGTAATTTGCCATTTTATTTCTTTTTGGGAAGTTTATAGTCTATACCTCAAATTCCGGATAAGTTCGGTCAGCTCGGGTGCTGTATTCACGATTTCGTGTGTTTCTCTTTTGATTTCACTTGTAGTCCGACGTGCAGTATTGCATGTACGTGCGCCATACCGGATCAATATTTAGCGTATTTTGTCGTTAAAATTTGTATTATAGCGTTTACTATCTGTATTATTCGGTTTTGTCGCGTATGTTGGTCGTTACGTTCACTATTGTACAAAAGCGCATATACTTAGCAAACCACATACACACACTTGGATTGTATATGATTCAACGCATGTAAGTAAACAAACATAAACGTACTCTTGGATTATAAATGAATTAACATGATTAATATTACACCTATTTAACCTACATCTTGAACATATGGCGTTACATTAGGTCCGGGGGTTTGTACGTAAACATTTGGTACGCGCTGATCTGATCCCTATATAATGTATGCCAAGCAGCTGCGCGCGCTGCTCTGTTCGCTGTCCACTGGGGGTTTGTGGGTGGCAAAGCGGGGCGCTTAGGGCCAAGCGCCGCGCTTTGCCTCTTTCTTTTTTAGCACAGCGGCGGTAGCTGGCCGGAACCCCCCAAATCGAACCCAAACAAACCTCAAATGAATAATCTAATGGAATAAATGAGTAGGGGGCAACGATCATACCTAATGAGAGTCGAATCGCCGGAAATGGACGTCAAACGAGCTCAAACGAGGCTAGTGTGTAAATCGCACCGTTGGTGTGTGTGTTTTGAAGTTTTGTGAGTTTGGGGGTGAAGCAGGTCGCTTTGGGTTAAAACATGGGTCCAGAGCGCCCTGCTTAGGCCTAAGCGTGGCGTTTCATTTCAAAAATTTTCAATTTTAACCCCAAACGCCTGCGTTTTGGGTTAAAACTGAAAATTTTTTTGAAATGAAACGCCCCTAGGCCTAAGCGGGGCTCTTTGGCCTTTTTTAATTAATTTTTAATTTGATTGTAATTCAAAAGCGCATCGATACATGTCGTAACGTGACGTAATTTGCCATTTTATTTCTTTTGGGAAGTTTATAATCTATACCTCAAATTCCGGATAAGTTCGGTCAGCTCGGGTGCTGTATTCACGATTTCGTGTGTTTTCTCTTTTGATTTCACTTGTAGTCCGACGTGCAGTATTGCATGTACGTGCGCCATACCGGATCAATATTTATCGTATTTTGTCGTTAAAATTTGTATTATAGCGTTTACTATCTGTATTATTCGGTTTTGTCGCGTATGTTGGTCGTTACGTTCACTATTGTACAAAAGCGCATATACTTAGCAAACCACATACACACACTTGGATTGTATATGATTCAACGCATGTAAGTAAACAAACATAAACGTACTCTTGGATTATAAATGAATTAACATGATTAATATTACACCTATTTAACCTACATCTTGAACATATGGCGTTACATTAGGTCCGGGGGTTTGTACGTAAACATTTGGTACGCGCTGATCTGATCCCTATATAATGTATGCCAAGCAGCTGCGCGCGCTGCTCTGTTCGCTGTCCACTGGGGGTTTGTGGGTGGCATTGGATACCATCCTCCAAGCTCTACATGGATGAAATGCCCATTGTCGACGAACACAACTTCAACCACCTGGTGAGGTTGCTCGGATTCGTCTGGCCCGCCCAGTAGAGGGAAAATTGTATCGCTCCCAAGAATGCCGAAGGTGTGAACAATCACACCGTATCGTTGGGCAATAAGAAACCCCGTCTCAGGCATTGTCATGTAATTTTCGATACCTGCTCGTCCCACCCCCTCGAATTTGATCCGTCTGACTAGCGAATCATAATGTCCTATGTTTTCCGGATCGAAAACTTGCCTCCAAAGCAATTCATTCATACGTAACTCCATTATGTTTCCAGATAGTTAAATACTTTGATTGTTTCATTCCTAACCTAACAGCTACTGATCGAAACCCGCAATGACCATCTGGTCTCACGTCCTTTATTCTCACGATGCATGGATGGAACACTTCAGGAATCTGAGAAGCTAGTTGCTGATCGCTATATCCGTCTTAAGACCGAGCTTGATCATCGGGAAATCATGGTGTTCGTGGAGCGGTTGGGTTTTCTTTTGTCTTCCAGAGTCTTGGGATGATACGTACGAGCTGTGACGGGGGAGATCGTATGAGGCTTCGAGCCAAGTTTCTTCCGACGGAATATACGAGCTTTTTCTGGCCGCTTCAACCTTTCTTTGTTCCTGCGTTTTCAATGTTGAGTGACCGCGAGTTTTCTTCAAAACAACAGGAGGTTTTTTGTTACTGTTGCCTAGATTGAGGATTTGCTGAAACTTTTCAAAGAAGCTCCTTTTCACTTGAGGAGGTGTTGGATCGATCTGTTGTTTCAATTTTTCGAATTCCGCGTCTACATCAATATCCTCTATCTTATTCTTTGCCGGCTTGAAGTCAAGCTTCTTCCAGAAACGTCTATCGAATTGATACGGATTTACTGACCTGTGGACAGAAACAAAAATTAGATGGCAAAATCACAATGGCAAAGGACAAAATAATTAATTACCGTTATTTTCCAACTTTTCCAAGCGACAGGCATATGGCAAACCACAACTGGTAAAAAGTTGGCAACCACAGCTTGAACCGTAGGCTCTCAACCCATCTTCCTTACGCTTTAGCTCCATATTCAAAAGCTCAATCGCAAATATTGAAACCTTTCTGAGAATATTTTCAAGCATGGGATGATCCTTGTGGTGGTTCATCACTTTTCAGAGGCTTGTTTCAAAGCTAGTTCTAATCTCGGCGTATTGTATGTCAATAACATGATCAACATACAATACAAGTTTATCCAGTGTGTTGCGTTGACTTGGAAAGAGACTTTTTAGTCTTGCATGCATTCCCTCAACCTGTTGGTCGTAGCTTGGTGAAAGTTAATAGTTTTGTTAGTCCAGCAAGATACAAACTTTTCACGGTATGGATCCAACCAGGATTTATCAAAAACCTCTGAAATTAAAAAAACGTAAATAGTGAGTTTTTGTTATTATATAAAAACGTAAATAGTCGGTTGAACATAATTATGTAAGAAATACTCACGTTCACGGCCATCTTCTTTCAGCTGTGCTTCAAGGTTTTCCAAGTTATACCTGTATATTTCCTCGGTCGTAGATTCGCACAATGTCCAAAATGAACGTACGAATTCTTTCCACTGCTTGTCTAAGAATTTCTTCTTGCTATTCTTGTTAATATTTTGTTGAATATGGAGCCAACAAAGATACTTCTGCGCTTTTGGAAAAACTTGTTCACACGCGTTAATTAGCGCAAAATCCCTATCTGTTAAAATCACGAGCGGCTCCATACAGCCTGCCAACATAGACTTGATCCACTATAGCACCCATAGGTAGTTCTCTAACTTCTCAGGGGAAATTACCGCACCAGCAGCCGTAAACGGTTTGTTTGTCGACGTCATTCCTACGACCTGAACAAACAGCAGGTTGTACATATTCGTTTGTAGGTGGCATCAATCATTAGCAAATGCGGGAAGGCACACCACATAGTGAATGATTTTTTTGTGAACAAAGAAGACATCTTCAACTGCGTTTGATATCTCATTCGTGCGCATGTAATAGTATAATCTTTTTCACGAAGAATGTTTTCAAGTTTTTGCATCGGAGACTTACCGACATTTTTTCTGACATTGATCTTTTGAACAGCGTTGTGTATATCTTTCGGAATAAGCTTTCTATCCGATTTGTTTTTCGTCAGCATTCGCCAGATACTGCGGGTGGGAATATCTTGCTCCGCCAGATGCTCAACCATTAATTTATCATCCGAAGAAAGCCTCCTCGCATACGCGTGACCTTCTAGGTTTTCGATAGGAGTGTGGTTGTGCTTCGCCTTCGTCACCTCGATCTTCCAAACCTTACCGTTTGATTCCGAAAACCCGATCATCTCGAACGGGCAGCCTATTTTCTTGCTACCCGTTTTCCTCTGTGTAGCTATACTCTTATGCTCCCCACCAAGAGTGCATTGAAACCAAATCTTGTAATTCTCTCCTCTTTTATTCGACCTCTTGATCACAATGAGGTAACCATTGTCTTTTGCCGTGTCTTGTACCCAACGCACCAGCTCTTTACGTGACGAAAAGTTCTGCGTTGTATCAAACGAAAATGTAACCGGGTAACAACCTTCCTCGTCAACTGACACATCCTCCTGCTCTCCATCGTCACCGAGTTCCGAATAGACTTGATGTTCAAAGCTTTGCTCACAACCGTGACCAAATTCGGGATAGTTTGGAAGACCGTACGGATATTCAGCCTGAGGATACGCTTTCCCGATAGCGAATGCCAGATACAACCTCCTCCTCCTTCCTCAAGTTGGACAAGACCGGTTTCTCATATGTGTCGGAAATAGCGGTCCCCTCGTAAGAATCAGGAACAACTGACTCGCTAGAATATTCACCGAAAAGATAGTTACTTAACCACGACATCGTAACCGTGCGTTATTTTGATGAAACACAACAGAAACAAATATAATGAGTTTGTATCGAATGGTTAACTCTTCTCCCGGGCAAGCTTTAAAGGCAAATATTTGGGGTCGAAGCGCCGCGCTTTGGCCAAAGCGCAACGCTTAGAGGTCACGGGACAACATCGTACCTGATCAACCTCGTATCACCTTTATGTCACTCAGACATCAGTCACTTCACCTTTTGTCTGGTAAAGTAACCCTAAACGCCCCGCTTTGCCCAAAGTGGGGCGCTTTAGGGTGTGAAAATAAGTTGCTCCGTGTTTGAATAGCAAGATCCTCTAATAATCTCATTCGGTAAAAACAAAAAGCTTATTCTCACAATCACATGGTGTATACAAGCAGTATAAGGTTATACGGCCCGTTTAGAATAAAATGAACTGTGAGATATACAGGCCGTATAACCTTATACTGCCCGTATACACCACGTGAGATAAGCTTTTAGGTCGGTCGTATATAATGCTCGTATAATATTATATGGCCCGTATACATTTGGTCGTATAACATTATATTGCTCGTATAATGTTATACGGCCCGTGT
Organism: Scalesia atractyloides; assembly: GCA_947069175.1. Lineage (NCBI taxonomy): Eukaryota > Viridiplantae > Streptophyta > Magnoliopsida > Asterales > Asteraceae > Scalesia > Scalesia atractyloides. The sequence goes on from CAMTDV010000017.1 coordinate 9,730,243, forward strand.
ACATTTGGTCGTATAACATTATATTGCTCCTATACAATTGTATGTGGCCCGTATAATGTTATACGGCCCGTATACATGTAAAACAAAAAAAACATTCCACTGCATCTATTTTTGTGCAACAACATTCTACACGGGTCGTATAATGTTATACGGCCCGTATATACCTAGGGATGTGAAAATAAAGAATTGGGGTGTGAAAATAGAAGGACCCTATTAAAAATATTGTTAAAATATGGTTCAGGGATTAACAGGAGCTCTTGTCAAAACTTCAAATACACACATATGTGGATCAACATTAACCGTTGGATTTAAGGTGTTGGTTTATCGGTTACTGATCAAGCAACCACATGAATCGTGGTGGCCCGAAAACTGTACACTTGGGCGGGGTTGATCCGTCGGCTTGTTTTGTTTAGCTACCGTCTCTAGGTGATCGAGCTGGGCTGCGGTTCTTAGTTCCTCGGCCTTTCTGTGAACGATTGTCATCTTTTTCATCATCTTTTCCTCGTGTTTCGATCTCATTTTTTGAATTTTTACCTGCAATAAGTGGTTTTGGTCAGATTAAAATTTGAAACATAAATTGGTTTTGTTAAAAAAATGTATCTATCACCTCTAGCTTTTTTGATTCAGCTTCTGCTTTGGCTTTTTGGAGGTTCACCCAAGCTTGAATTTTTGCTTCCTTTATTTGATACCTGCAAAAAAGCAACATAACTGTACAAATCCATAAAAGTTTCTTTTCCCCCCAAAATGGTTCATGTGTTGAACCGCTAATTATGGTTTCGGAAAACGACAAACCAAACCGGCCAAGTTGGATCGGTCAGCCAGTTTGACAATTTAACGATTAGTTTATGCAGCGCAGTTAGTTGCCCGTTTACCAGTCATTCTTATGTAATTTTTCTATCGTGTAATGTTAACAACGTTGAAATAAAAAAAATATAGTTTAAGCCTTGAACTGATTTTTCTATCAGGGTGTTCGCAGCAGTCTAGAAGAAAAATTCTAGGTTGAACCGCTAACTACACTATCCAAAAACGGCTAACAAACCGACCTGGTTGGGTGGGTTGGCCGGTCTTATAGTTTATAACGGTTCCTTTTTTGACAGTTTGAACCAGCTTTTAGTTTAGTTTTTTTTTAGTTTGTATGATTAATTTCAAAATGATAAAAGGTGCTAACAGGTCTTATAACACCTCTAGTTTGAATCAAACCAAAGACCCTAAAAACCGAAACATATCGAAAATTTTACCTGACGCAGGGTTCGGACATTTCTTTTTCTTCCCAAGCAGAAGGTCTAGGCCCCGAAATGCCTTCTAAAAACCCGTTATTGATCTCAAAGTGTCTCAAACTTTTCGATATTTCCGCTTCTTCTTCCTCCATGGAGCTCCAGTTGGAATTCACTGCATCGAACGGTGTCCATTGTTGCAGCTTTTTAGCTAAATGACACTCCAGTTGAGAGCTACTCTCATCCACCATTCCCTGCAGTGTTAACCTGCTTTCGGGGGTGTTGTGTCGCGGCGGGGATAAGCTTTTAAGTGGCGTTGGGCATCGTGTGGTGGTCGAGCTTTCGACTGGAGTCATCTCTGTCCCCGCTTCTCGGTTTTTGACCTCCTGAACCCCCTCCATGGTTCCCAAACATTTCAGTTTTTTAAAAACTGGTTCTACTTCATTTGTAAATTTATCTGCAGTATGAAATGTATGAATTATAAGCTAAAGTTACACAAATGTGGTTATGAATGATGATCTTAAAAATTTGAATAACTGTATTGGTGAATAATATTTTCTTTCTACCGAATAACAGAACTTTGATAGACATATTACAAAGAAAAGAATAATGATAAAGCTGAATTATAATCCAAAATTACACAAATGTGTGATTAAGATTATAAAAAGAATTAAAAAAATGTATTGGTGAATAATATTTTCTATGAATAACTATAAAATTACACAAATGTGTGATTAAGATTATTAAAAGAATTTAAAAAAAACTGTATTGGTGAATAATATTTTCTATGAATAACTATAAAATTACACAAATGTGTGATTAAGATTATTAAAAGAATTTAAAAAAAAAACTGTATTGGTGAATAATATTTTCTATGAATAACTATAAAATTACACAAATGTGTGATTAAGATTATTAAAAGTTCTATGAATAGCTATAAAAGTACACAAAAATGTGCGATTAAGATTATTAAAAGAATTTTAAAAAACTGCAAAACTGTATTGGTGAATAATATATATCTAGACGAAAGGAATAATGATAAAGCTGAATTATAATCTAGGATTACACAAAAGGGTGTGATTATGATGATTAAAAGAATATAAAAAAACAAAAACTTTGGTTAATATTTTTTGTGTATTAAATAACTTTAACATATCTCTTTGTATAGATATATCACAATGAAAAAAAATAATAATAAAGCTAACCAACTAACAAATAACGATAATGATAATCATAATGCTAAAACATAAATAACTATAATAATATTCAAACTAGAGAGAGAATTACGACCGAATAACAAACACACTTAAAAATAAATGATAAATCAAATAATAATAAACTCGATGATAAATTACCTTTCAGAACAACATCAGAGGACTCTTGTGGTTTAATCACAGGCCCATTAATACCACATTGTTTAACCAAAAAATTTGAAGGTGAATCATGACCATTAATTAGCCATTTTTCAGCATCATCCCATTTCGAAGGGACACTCTTTCTTGACCCGACTGTAAAGCTGAAACCGGGTCGACCCAGTGTAGATGGAGCTCCATCTGTTTTACCCATTGGGTCAGGATCCTTCCTCACTCTTACTCCCTAAAAAAATCAACAATTAATTAAAAAAAATTAACAAATTTATTAACAAAAGAAGTGGTAAAGTGTACCCCATGAGAATGGAGAATGAGTAGGATCTTGAAGGTAGTTGGAGGATTTGAGGTCCATTTTAATGGAGGAAAAAAGAAATAAAATTATTATTATTTTGTGTGGGAATTTGAAAGGGGAAAAGGTGATATATTTTGGAAGATGACAGAAGTAAAAAGAGTACAGGAAGATGTGATAATGGTCCAGATTCTAAACAAGCTATTGGTCAACAGAATCACAGATTCATATTTTTGACTCTTGTGTAGCTAGGTTTTAAATTTATGTGAATAGAATAAGTTAGCGTACGAACATTTACTATAATGTGGCAGCTACCTATGTATGGGGGCAATTTTTATTTATTTATTTTTTATTTCGTAACGAAGACCATTTTGTGTTTGGTCACCCACTCTCTAATTTGGAGAGTCATGTCGTCTCATTCTGTTTAAACTATGTGATTTTAACCGGGTCCATGCTAGCTTCAGAGTTTAGTTTGGGCGTCCCCCGGGAAACCATACTGCCGCTGCCACTTGATAGTCGTTGTGCCACCACCAGAACAGAACTCTGTTGCGTAACACACGGTGAGATGAAACCTGGGTGGGATCGGGATTCGAACTGACAACCTCGCACATGGTCTAGCTCAAATCGTTTATTGCCTTAATTCACAAAAAATGACACAAGTGGGATCGAACTTGGGTCTCTACTAGAGAATCCAAGCCTCTTACAAATAATCGAAGTGTGAAACCAATTAAACCGAATTGAAATTAACCAGATATTAAATTAATCGAAAATTGGTTATCATTTTTTGTACCCTTGGTTAATGGAAATTAACTGTATAAAATGAACCATTCGTATGTTCATATATTTCTAGTTTTATACGTTTATTTAATATATTATGATGTTTTATACATCCATTTCATGTATCTTCATTTTATGCATTTTGTTTCATGTATTTCTAAGTAAAAAATTTAGTCTAAATTTGATTTTGGTTATTATTGTATTTCTAGAATAAGATCTTTTGTTTTTTAGGTTAATAATTGAACCGTGCACACTCTCGTAAACTACCATTTGTGTAATTATGGACAATTTTAAGTTTTAGAAAGATAAAATGGTAATACGTGAATTTAAAAACAGTTATAGATACAAATATATCTAAAAGACATTTGTTTACAAAAACTGTTTTTTATCGACTTGCTTTTTGCCGTTTTGGTTTTATGGTTCCGGTTTGAGTTTACAGTTTTGTCGACAAATCTATTATAACATAAACATCCGTATTCATCTACCAGTATTTGAATTAGGGGTGTAAACGAGTCAGGCCAAGCCCGACTAGACTAGAGCACGGCTCGTTATGTTTTGATGAAGCTTGAGCTTGAGCTCGGCTCGGTACAAGCCTACTTATTTGAGCTCGAGTTCGGCTCGCGAGTAAAACCCAAAGCTCGAGCTATTTCGAGAACAACCTCAAACAAGCTAAGAGTTCAGCTCGAGCTAGCTTCAACATCGGTTAAACGAGCCAAAGTTTGGCTCGAACTCGGCTCACCAATGTTATCATCATTATTATTGTTATATTATATATAAAAAATTAAACATTTGTTTGGGCTCATTTAGGCTAGCGAGCCTGATCCAGCTTTGTATTTCAGGATCGACCTTGGGCTCGATAACTAAACGAGCTCTATTTCAAGCTCAAGCTCAAGCTCAAGCTCGGGCTCGTTAAGGTTCGGTTCGTTCAAGCTTTTAACCGAGCAGATCACAAGTGACTCTCGAGCCTATGACTCATTGTCGTTAAAAAGGGTTTAGTAATGTTTTTTCCAAGTCCAGTTTTAATTAAAGATTTTAAAGTTAATTATTATAAACTTCTATTAATAAACATAGTTTTAATAATTAATTCCAAACTTCGAATATGATTAGATCTTGCGGTGCCCCTTAACATGATGTCCCACCATGTTACTGTCATGTAGAAAATGAGTTTTAACTATCATATTGTGATTTAACTAAAAGTTAGTTTAAAAAAATGTGACGGGTTGGTTTAGAGTAGACCACTCCCCCGCTTCATTTGTTCCTCAAGAGCGTTAATGGCTTGGCGCCTCACATGATGACGACAATTTTAACTTGTCTGTTTAGATATTTGAACGTTAAGATATGATATGATATGATAGATAACGATAACGCCATACAGACCAGAACATGTGATCCTATAACTTATATTTGTCATTTTGTAATTGGGGGCATGCACGAATAAAGTGATGGTTGCATGTCAGGTTACCCTTAGGTAGGGGTGTGAATTTCTGACACGACCCGGAAATCCGACACGAACCTAACACGAAATTCGCGGGTTTAGGTTTCGTCTAAACGGGTTCGGGTCAGTTTCGGGTTGAACACGCGAACCCGTTTAGGTTTACGGGTCAGGTTCGGGTCAACCTGGTCGGGTTGGCGGGTTGACCAGTTTAACACATTTATACTATATTATATTTTTTTACAAATATATTTTATCTCATAAATTAAATGGGGCGTGTATTTTATGCCATGATTATAACTTAAAAGGAGAAATTAACATAGCTTTTATAATTTAAATATGATATTATTATATACATTTGTGTTTTTTAAGTAATTTTTAATTTTAATATATTAGTTTTAGGAAAAAAAAAGTAAAAAATCGGGTTAAATGGGTCGTGTTCGGGTCAACCCACAAAACTTCGGTCGTGTTCGGTTCATATTTAGAAAGAAAGAATTATTGGATATTAAATGCGGCTAAAGTTAGGAAAGGAATACAAAATAACATTAGTGTAGTGGAAGTAGAAATCTAGTTAATGCGACCTCACATGGCTTCAATGAATCATCCATCTCTATCGCATTATAACATTTGTAATCAATCACTATCTTTTCTCCTATATCCAATATTTAAATTAATCGAGACAGGATGAAATGTGTGGTCAAAGCGTAGTGCCTGTTATGGTGGTTCTCTAACTTAAGGTCGTCTTCAAGAATGATTAAAAAAACTTTTATGGATCGTGTGAGAAAAAAAATTTGAGCCCCTCCCTATAATATAAACTCATCAATTATATATAAAAAAACCACAATACGAGATTTTGTGTTGGATTCGGTGTAGTTTCTAGTTCTAAACACGAAATATTGCAAGAATGAAAACCGAATCACTCATAATGATAACCATGATTGAAACCCTCAATCATTGGTGCCTTGTTATGCGATGTCGTTGCTTGGAGTGGGAAACCCTTATTGTTGGTTAAGTTTTAGCGTCACATCCTTGTTATTGTTTTGTTGGGTTCGAAATTTGGGCTTAAATGAAGAATTTAGACCTTTTACATATTTGCTAAGTTAACATGTGGGTAAATATATGGCTTTTTTGGCATGTTATCTATACAATATATAACGCCTCGCTTGCGGTGTGCTCATATAATGTATATATGTGGGCGCTCGGGGCGGCAAAAGTGAAAGTCACTCATTTTAACGTTATTTTACTAATTTCGTGAAAATAATGTTAAAAGAAGGGAATGGTTAATCATGCATCATGTGGTGGCGTTGATAGCCGAAAGACAAGGGGGTACATGCACTAATCGGCATCTGTCTCAATTGCTGAGTGTTAGACTATGGGGTATGGGGCGGGGGTTTGGGCGTGGGTTGGCAGGCAACGCCCAAGTCACCACCCCGGTGAGGCTTGGTCTATGGTCGTCGACGCGATGAAGGCTCGCCAAGCCGGTGAAACCCATTTCTGGCCGGAGGCTTTCGCAAGCTTTCGGCATAACGTCGGGAACGATCGGCACAACCTAAACGCTTGCCAACACAAGTAGTGCGACCTACGACCGAAACTCGACGGTTCAAGGCCTACTACCAAAGTGTCCCGGGAGGGGACATAAGCCACGACGACCGGGTCGAGGTGGCCAACATCGAGTACCGGTCCAAGAAGAGGCGGGTGTTCAACAAGCTCGCCCTCTTCAAGATCTACTTAACGCTTTAGGGTTTTTTTTATATGTAATGTTTAATAAGTATTTTTTTTGTAATGTTTTAGGAATGTTTAATAAGTATTTTTTTTGTAATTTTTAGGATTGTTTAATAATATTTTAGGTTTTCTTAATTAAAATATTGTGTGTATTAAAAAAATCCACGTGGCCTAGCCAACGCCCCAAACCCCCGCTGAGCCCATTCATGGGCGGGGCCCCTCCTTTTCTACGTGTCACCCAACGCCCCAAACCCCCGCCCCACCATACCCCACAGCCTTATGTGCCTTATGTTCAAGGCTTGATGCAAGACTACTATCGAGCCGGGGGTCTCATTGGAAGCAGCCTCTCTATTCCTACGGGATAGAGGTAAGGTTGTCTACATCTTACCCTCCTCAGACCCTACTTTAGCTTTGCTATTGGTGGGATATACTAGGTATAATGATGATTTATACAGTATAAACGCATAAGGGAGGGGCATTTTTTATTTTTTTTAAACGTAAACTTCATTAAAAACACACCAACCCACAAAACGAGGCGGCCAAACCAACACGATTACATAATTACAAAATTACACCAATTGGTCCAAGACGCAGACCTTTTTTTTTAAATCCACTTCTAATTCAAAGGTACCTAATCAATTTTACTTCACTAATAATATCTTTGACCCGTGTTTATCTATTGTTAAATATAATACCATTTCCCGCGCGCCAAATGCTCCAACAGTCGATAATCACAATGCCATGGAAAACCTCTACTCAGACCGGCGTGGTTATGCATCTCCAGGAGGTCTCTAAAGGATCCAATGACAAACGGTGTCACTTTGCACCAAACACTGCATCCTACCATATTAGAGTAGCGACTAAACAAACAGAAAAAAGAAAAAAGATGGTCCGCCGAATCTTCACCCCCTTCACCAAAAGGGCAACTAACGTCTTCACATGGAGTGGTGTTTTAAGATACCTAAATGTTAAGAATATTTTTTTGTTAAATGCATAAAATATAATCTCAAAATATGGTAAATTAGTCTTTCAAACACTAATTACATTTAAATCTCCATCTTTATTACATCTAAATCACCCATGAATTTTAAACGGCCATGACTTTTTCGTACATTAATATTTAAAAAAATCACATCATAAAAACGAGGACTTTATTCTCTTTAATTTGGGTATAGTATTGCTATAGTTTTTTAATTAAAAAGTTACATGTTTCGTGATTAACAGTGCCTAGGGTGAGGAATAACTAAATCATTAACTCAAACAGACGAAATCAACCAAAATCAACTAAAACTGCATTAGCTAATAACCGAATAACCAAAAAACGGTTATTGATTTTTTAGTACCATCATTTAACCAAAATTAACTGAACCGAACTATTCATATTTTTATAGCTTTTATACCTACAATTCATGTATTTCGAATTTTATACGTTCATTTCAAGTATTTATATATCTATTTCATGTTATTAAAAACTTGTCGGCCCCTTGGCTATCTAGGCCTCGGGCCGTCACCTGACTTGGCTGACCCAATAGTCGGTTTAACGACCAAAGTCAAGGCGTAAGAACTCGAAACATAAATGGTAGTTTGGTTGATAAAAGAAAATCCATCAACAAAATTCATTACCTAATAAAAGTGAAACCAAACGGTCATGCCTAGCAATCACATAAACAAATAAAATATGTCTCACGTATTTGATGGACATTCGAATAATTTTCTGTGTTAATTTCTTTGGTTTGCTACAAAAAGAAAAAAAAAAAGAAGATGTGTTGATTATCCCAAATTAAAGTTTGTATACCTTCACAAAGCATAGACCGAATGATACTTTTGTAAAATGTTCATCAAACACATCCCAATAAAAAAAAGTCTTGTTTTGATTTTTATTATTGATTCTCTATCCTTGTGTGTATTAAATAAAAAGGATAGAATATTTTTGAAGTGTAAAAAAATCTGCATTATTCTTGATCAAATCAAATGAATGATTAACATGAGGTTGTGATACTTTCATGGATAAATGATAGTTATGGCCGCAAGGGCAAAAGCTGAATATATGCAATTTTTGAATTTTATGTAATTTTACCATTTTTTAAAATCTCATAACTTTAATACAATAACCTTTTTTTTACTATAACGCGTCGATGGCTACGTGCAATTTGCATGAGTTTTACGAATGTTGCTCACTTTTTCGATTAATTCATTTAGTTTATGTGTAAGTCGACAATCAGATGTGATGATATCCTTCAACATTTGTTGGAGTCGTATAACTACATTTGGCTCTTCACTTGAAGACGACAAGAGGACATTCTAAAAGCATATAAAGGGTATTTATATAAGTACAATGTGGTTAAATAGTTCTAAATGTATCATTAATTTAAAATAAAGAGGCTTAGCTAAACACATGTTTCATCACTGTCAGTATTGAATTTAGTTAAGTAACAAATCCTAGAATATAAAATATGTAATTTATAAAGTAGAACGGTCAACGAATCCTCCAAATAGGCTACTGGCGAAATTAATATTCGCCCGAAGGCACGACAGTGGGTGAGGTAAAACCCGCTCAGTTCAAGGATCGAACTATGGATTTCCGCCTACTCGCCTAGTCTCCCATCATCACCAACAAAAGAACAAATGACTTAAACCTTGATACGCCCACTTTCCCCACAAATTTAGAAAATCCAAAAGTATTAGTTGCCATTTAAAAAAAAAAAAACAGTGTCAACAATGAATCTGCACTTTTGCGGTTACTCACCTATTCCACACAATAAATACCCACATAGCACATTACAACAATAAACCCAAAAATAAACCAAATACATGACTGCAAATCCACATGCATAACAACCATTACAAAAAATACGTATCAAACAAACCAAATGGTTTCATTGCGTTCAACGAATAGACCATGATGACCAATTTTTGTGATCTCAAGCAAACACAGTGTCCAACCAAGATAATCTCATCACCAAAGGGGTTACCACCCAACATAAATCGCCAAAGCACATAGCTAAAAATAATAAATTACCAAAACAGTTAAACAACCTTTTAATTCAATCGCCACACATATAAAAAACTACAACAATTACGCTATAAAGTAAAATACAATAGCTTCGTTCAACACCAGCATCAGATCCAATGTAAATTCAAGCCATCCAGAAAAGAACATTTGATGAGACCAAATTCATCTTCATCGACCTTTTTAAACCAAAAACAAAAAAAGGTCACCTTGAGATCACAACATCCCCGCCGGCAATTACATCAAAAAGCAAACCGTAAGCAAAAGCAACAGAGCAAATAAATAGATCCTACAACTGTTTAAAGCATAGTCGAAAACCAACACACCAAACAACCATAAATACTCACCTATTATCTATCTCCGGCGATGAGACAAAAAGGAAGATAGAGAAACATACAAGAGAAAAGCGAGGTAGGGCAAGGGTTTAGAAACCACCAAAAACAAAACAAACCCACGTATTTTAAATAAAGCCTAAAAATACCCACAAAAGTAAGAAGCAGAAGAAACAAAACCCTACGCCACAATGCAAAAGTAACTTACAAATTAATACTATATAAACATAGCATAGCATGCTTAATGATTTAAGATTTTAGGAGTATCTATATTGAACAAAATAATTAATAATTTACATACAACTTTATAATATTTTAAAAAAATATTAATGTAACAATAATGCTTGCTGAAACAAAAGTTTGATATGATGCCTGCCATCTTTTCTTTATTAACAAATAAATAGAAATTTCAGCATAATAATTATGTTTATGATGAATAATTGTTAGGTATGTCTCTCTTGATGTAAATTATTAAAATCAACCCAAGTGTTTATTAAACTGTATAAATTTGTCGCAGTGTATGGTCTGTAACTTATGTTTCAAGGTGTTGATGTTTTGACAATAAATTAGATGATTAGTCATGTCAAGAGAGTTGGTAATAAAATTATTGATATTAGACGAAAGTAGGTTTATTCAACCCTACTCACCTGACGCTCGCTCTAGAATGCCCTTTTGATTTTCGGCTCCATTCTAAATAAGTCGGTCGATCGCCAAAGGTCTGCTTGCCTCAAATCATTTATTAATTTATTATATATATACAATTCATTTCTGAGTAAACTTCCGTTTTGTTCACTGTGGTTTGGTCGTCTTAATGGTTTTGCCTCAAACCTTTAAAAATAGTCATTTTGCTCCAATAGTTTGCTATATTTTCTCTATTTTGCTCCCCGTCTCTAACTCCATCCAAATTTTTTACTAACTGAAAGGGTATTTTGATAACTTGGCACATAAAAGTAAAGATATTTGGTAATTTTACTTATAAAGATATTTTAAATTTATATACAGTATATGCATACATCATCTCTCACCCTCAACACATACATACACACTGCACTCTGTCATCTCTCACCCTCAACCATCAACATCGCCGCCACCACCATCTAACGCCGTCACCACCACCACCACCATGACAACTTTCTCTCTCACTCAACCTCTCTCTACAACTGCCACCACCAGCACCACCACTCTCTTTCTCACGCTTCATCTCTACTACCGGAACCTTCACCTTCTCCGCTACCTTCTCCAGCTCCACCGTCACATCCGCAATTGAAAAAAACTTCTGCATCTGAAGAATCGGAACCAATTCAACCGGCGCCGATGAAACGCCGCAAACACCGCCGCAAGCTAGAGGTGTACAAATCGGTTTTATTTCAAAAACCGGTTTCGGTTATTAACCGAACCGGTTTTTCTCCTCAAAATCAAAAACCGGTTTTTTGTATAACCGGATCCGGTTATTAACCGGTTTTTTTAATCAAACTAATAACCGGTCCAACCGGTTAGGGTCGGTTTTTAACCGGTTTAAGCTAAAAAAAAACGGTTTTTTACCGGTTTATAACCGGTTTCGGTTATTAACCGGTTTCGAAGGAAAAAACCATAACCAGTCTACAACCGGCGGTTCGGTTTCGGTCACTAACCGGTTGTAAAAAAACCAGTTTCGGTTTTTTTTCCCGGTTTCGGTTCTAAAACCGGTTTTTTTTGTACACCTCTACCGCAAGCAACCATCTATCGGGCTTCATCCTTCACAATAGGTATAAAACTTAAATGTTGGCTGTGCTTTTTGTCCCTTGAACAATAACCCCATTTTTTTTGAACGGCCGACATAAAATTATTCAAACTTTAGCAAGAAGCTACACACCAAAGATACAAACAATGCCCAGCTAAGGCAAAATAAAAACAAACAAAGCAAAATTACATTCAGCCACACCTAAAAGCCATCAAACCTTTTCAAATCTTCCCAGTTTAATCGTGGATCCTTGGAGCGGTTTTTAACCCACAATAACCCCAATTTATTTCGCATATCAATGTCTGCAGTTGTTTAAATTTGATAGTGCATGTAATTAGGGTTCTTGCATCGACAAATGGAAATTAAGCAACTCCGACAACATCTCTGTTTCTCTTCGTCCGACACCATCATCCCTGTTTCTCTTTGTCGAACAACATCTCTTCGTCTCCGAAAACGATGGGGGAAGGAGAGGGGGAGTGATGATGGAGGTTTTAGGTCAAGGGAGAAGGGGGACGATGGTTAGGATACTGAGCAAGCGATAGTGGTGGCCAGCGGTGCGAGTGCTACGTGGGGCCGGTGGTGGTTGTTGAATGGTGATGAAGAAGGGAGAGGGAGATGAAGTTTTTGATGGACTGTAACTAGAGTATAGGAGATTTGAGAAATTTAAGGATTTAATTGTTTAATGAAATTGATTAAAATAGATTTTAGGAATCAATAACAAATAATTTAATAATTGCATTTATAAAATTACCAAAATACATTTTCAGTTAGTAAACAATTTGGATGGAGTTAGAGGCGGGAGCAAAATGGAGAAAACATAGCAAACTATTTAAGTAAAATGGCTATTTTTAAAGGTTTAGGACAAAACTATTAAAACGACCAAACCACAGGGAGCAAAACGAAAGTTTACTAAAAAATGAATTGTATTTATAATTTTATATGTACCGTTTGCTACTTTATGGTCTTTCACGCACTATTTACAAATATGCAATTATATTTATATATATTTTATCCAAATCAGCCCAATAAAAACTTTGACCCTAAATTTAATAGTAAAACCCTAAGCAGCTAAGCGCGAGTCTTTCATCTAGGTCAGTCTGCCGGTCGCTTCATTGTCTCCCGCTCTCACCCTAAGCTGATCGTCTCCCTCTTTCACTGTCATCGATCTCTACATACGGCCCGTCGCCTCATTGATCACAACCTTAGCCTCATCATCGGCAACAACATTGTCTTCTAAATAAAAAAAACTTGAGACCAACATTGTCATTGTCTCTCTACATGCAAATTTAAACTGAATGGTACACTAGACTAAGTAAAAAAAAATTTTGAGACCTAACATTGTCATTATCTCACTCTATGAAAATTTAAACTAAATGTTATACTAGACAGTAGGGTAGTCCCAATCATTCGTCGCTCACTCTACGTTCCATGAGAAATTTACTGGTCGAAAAATGCTCGTTCAAGTTTTTAGTATGTTTGTAAATCGGCCAAGCACGAGCAAAGGTTGGCTCGACGCGTGAACAACCTTAGACGGAAGCAATGGTGTTCATCAAATGAATAACAAATTTTTGAATTTCTGGAATCAAATTTTCAAATATTTTTTTGGTTGAATTTGAATCGATTAAAAACGGGGTAATTCGATTTGAATTAAAATGCCAGTTCGAGTTCAATTAAAATTCGAATTCGATCGAATTCGGATAAATTCGTTTTGTTCCAAATTCATTTAAAATATGTAAATTCGTTATGAGCTATATGTGCTTGGTAATGCGCTATTTTAGGACTTAGTTTTAATTTATAAATTAATAGAAGTGTTGTACCACTTGCCTTTGAGGGGTTTTCAAAAAAAAATTTGACATTACACTTTTAACCAATAACTCTTTGATTTTTTTACTTTCAACCAAAAGTTTTCATCTTTTTCAATTTAACCTCACAACGTTCATACTTTCAACTTTGGTCCCCTGTACTTTATATACTTCTCAAAACTTTCGTACTACGTTTCATTCTAAATTTTACGAGTTAACTTGGAGCAACGTACGTCTGTGGTTCAACGTTTTTACGTTTTGTTTTACACTACACTCTAAATTTTGCGAGTTAACATGGTGCAACGGTGCGTGTGTGGTTCAACGTTTTTACATCGTCTATTTTTTCATGTTTGATAGGATTTGTCGCAATGTACGGTTCCTAAATCGACTTAGTTATTATTTTCTATGTTTTACATTTCTGTCTAATTTCTTCGCATTAACACGTCGCAACTTCAATGTTAGTGGTTGCTGGTGGTGGTGTGGCATTAATTTTTTTTTACGGTTTTACGCGCCTGTCGCAACGCGGGGGACTTAATACTAGTTATATATAAATAAGCATAATTTGAATTTCCAATTGAATCGAATTTAAAATTATAAATTCGTATTCAATTCGTAATCGATTTACTAGATTCAATTCGAATTCGAATTGAATCAAATTCGAATTCTTGATAATCGAATCAGATTGACTCGAATTTCGAATTTTTCAACTCCGAATCGAATTATGAACACCCATAGATGAAGTAATCAAATTTTAGGTTAGTTGATATTACTCATTTTAGGGTAAAGGAAGTCATAATTAGCCTCTCTCCCCGAATGTGGTTCATGACGCAACAACGAAGATGGTGGCGAGATGTTTCCGGTTATATTGGGTTCCCACATCAGCTCACCACCCTGTTTTCTTCGCACGGGTCTCGTCTTTCATACTTTGATTATTCTCTCCTCGTGCATCCCAAATTTGTAACATTTTCATCCCTGGTTTACTTAAACACACCATCATCAACCATCGGTCATCATCAAATACACTAACCACCATCATCCCCACCCAACGACCTGCAATCCATCTCCACCACTGCCCTCCATCCCACCTGACCATCAAATACCATCAACCGTCCCCCACTTCCACCACAATTCGCCACCGTTAGACCACCGTCTTTTGCCACCATCCACCTCCTATCGGTGACCACCGCTACGTTCACTCCCCACCACCTCTGTTACCACTACAACCTACCTCAACCACCACCATTTCCGCCACAAAGCCTGCACCACCATTGTCCACCCCTGCTACACACTCAACCACTAGCCACCTTCTTCGTTCACTACCAACCATCTTCTTCCACCATTGAACCCTAGATCTGTGTGAGTGTGGCGGCTGTGTTTTCAAACACACATGGGTAGCTGGAATGCCGAACCCTATACATGTGACAATGACGAAATGGCATACTGGAAACCACATGGACGAAAATGAAAGCTAACTCAAATAAAAATGTGTAATGACCTTTTTACCCCTTATTAAACATACAAAATTAGCGGACATTAACTTTCTGGACTGAAGTAACACGTTTCAAGAATGTCAGGGACGAAAATGATACAAATTTGGAATTTGTCATGGGCTAGCATAATTGGACAAACCAAATGGACGAAAATGAAGTTAACTCTTTATTTTTTAATATTTTAAAAAATTAGCATGTTACCGATTAACAATGTCTATGTTTATCACCACATCACGCGAGCACTTCTCTCTCTCTCTCTCTCTTATATATATATATATGTGTGTGTGTGTGTGTGTGTGTGTGTGTGTGGGGTGGCTTCAGGTTCATTTTTCAACTTGCCAAGTAAATTTGACACAATTGACACCCCTAGTTAGAAAACAGGAAGAAGCTCTAAAATTTAAGAGAAAAAAAACTTTCTGCGAGAAACGGAGAAGCTAGTTTTGTATTAAACGTGAGAAAATTAAACACTTATGCCATCCTTAGATTGAGGTCTTTAGGTTAATGAATTTAACACTCTTTGGTGATGTTAATCAATTAACGTCTTTGCCATAGCGATGAGTAGCTAGTGTCTCGTCGCATTACTTGGTTTATCGGATAATTGTTCCATACTATGACATGGTCCTTTAGATAATACCATGAATCTTATACGTTTTCTTGTACGGACAGTCAGACACGCTATCATCCCTACAATGACACAGCACATCTAATGATCATTAGAAAATGCATTAGCTTTCAAATCCCCTTAGTATTTTGTTGTCAATATGTTAGAACAACATGAGTCCTGTTTATAAGTAGACAACACTTTTCTTAACACAGGCCTAACGGTCTAAAAGAATTGGTAGAAAAAGCTTTATTATTTTATCATAACACTACAATGGTGGTATAATAAAACAAAAACACAAAAAGGTTATAAATGGTATTAGGCTAGTGGTTATGGGAGGGGCATCCCATGAGGATGGGCTGCCATGTAGGACGTCACATCCGCAGCCTCCATGGGATGTCTCTCCAAGCCTTTTCAAGGGCTGGCATCCCCTACGGGATGGGCCGACCCCACACGAGTTATTTATTTATTTAATTTTTTTATTTAGTTAACTTTTTAAAATCAATTCAAATATTTAATAAAAATAAAAATAAAACAAGATAATTAAATCCGTAGCCTAAAATTAAAAAAAAAGTTACATAAATAAAACTACACTACCTAAACATTATAAATAAAAGACTAGATTTAAAAAAACACACAAACATAAATACCACTCGCTATCGTCTTCGTCACCGTCCCCGCCGTTTGCGTTGTTCCATATATGTTCTATTAAATCGTCTTGAAGGTTTGCGTGCGTGTACTCGTTGGTCAGCGAGAACGTGTTAAAATCCTGTTGGCCCTGATCAACCGGGACAGTATTCCCGATAGATGCATTCTCGTCAAACTCACAAATCGCCTGACCTTCGTCTTCAATAATCATGTTATGGAGCAAAATGCAAGCGTACATACATAGGCGCAACTTCTTCGGTGTGAAAGCACGTGCTAGTTCTTGGACGATTTGCCATTTTTTTGTAGAGTACCAAAAGCACGTTCGATGTCTTTTCTTGCCGCTTCTTGACGCTTGACATTTTTTTTTCTTTTTTAGTTCTCCGGGTATGGAATAGTCTTGACAATTGTAGAGTAAGACGGATATATTCCGTCAACAAGATAATAACCGCACCTATATTCCAACCCATAAACAGAAAAACTAGTGTCCGGACCCGTTCCATTTACGACGTCGTTGAAGATCGCTGATTGGTATAGCACGTTTAGGTCGTTAAGTGAACCGGTAAGACCAAAGAAGGCATGCCATATCCACAAATCTTGCGATGCCACGACCATCGTATCGTAACGTGAAAAACGGATCTAACCCGGCCAAATCATCAGCAATCCGTGTGAACAACCGGCGATACATGCGAAACCTACGTCTGAAAATATCGTCATTGTATAGGGGTGATTCCGAAAAATAATCGTTCGCCAATTTATCGTGTGCTCCTGTCGAAAAAAAATATGAGGAAAGAACGAAAAAGGATACAAAAAAAATTAAATTAATAATGGTTAACCTTCGCGGTCTCTGTTCAATCGTTGTTGCCGGGTTTGTATTTCAGTAAGAGACCTCTTCCTCTTCCTCCTCCATAATAATCTGAGCCGCCCTAAGCACGGCGTTTGCGTAAAATATCTCTCCTTCCTACCGACGACGAGGACCACCAAGAATTAGATTGCATTGTGGGTGAAAGGGCATTTTTTTATAAAAGATGGTTATAAAATGAGAGTGTTTTGGGTTGAAAGTAGGAAGAAAATGGTGAAAGAGATGTATTTTTATAGAAAATAGGGTATTTTTTAAATTAGAAAAAAAAAAGTTGCCGTTGATCAACGGCTAATTTTCAAATTAGTGGGCCCGTCACCTTCGTCGAGCAGCTGGACCCGCCGTGGACGCCCCTAGGGGGCGGTGTTCCGCTCCGTCGCGGGGCCGCGACCTGCCTCGCCGCACAGGGCATACCGTCCAGTCTTATAGGTAATATATCCGATTATGTGCAGAATGATATAGATAATATTGTTTTTATTCGTTTTAATGTATTCTATTAATAATGGTAACAGTCTTGATTTGTGACCTGAGTTTTATTGATTAAAAAAGACAAGTATTATTATTAAAAGAGAATTAATTTAGAGCCACTCAATAGAACTTATGACTAACAAACCAAGGTTATTATAAAAAGGTTAAAATGTCAAATCAACAGCATGAAGATAAGCCACCCATACCCCACCTAAATATTCCTAATAAATCACTGATAATGTTTCATACCAATAATTCGAAAACCTACTTTACATTGTATAATGTATTTTATACCAAGAAACCTAATCATTTTTAATAGAGTAAATTATGTTTTTTGTTTATGTGGTTATATCACTTTTACTATATTAGCTTTAAAATAGGATTTTTTAACATATGTATCCCTATGATCTTTATAACTAATTATTTTGGCCCTTGAGTCTAACTCAATCCAAACTCTTGGTAAATTATTAGTCACGTGACATGCACATGATAGGATAAATTAGTAATTTCCCCTTTCCTTTACTTTTACTGACTTTATAAAAAATTAAACAATTATTATCTACACATCATCATCTTCTAACCCAAATCTTCAAGAACAAAAACAAAACCAAAATTCAAGGACATAACATCAATTATCATAACTTCACTTCAATTAGAACTGAATCAAACATTAACAGATTCTAAATTCAGTGTTTGTGTGTTCGAATGAAACCCACCAAATCCGATTAACCACATTCATTAATATAGTCCATGGCTTTATAGCCTAGTGGCATTCTAGGGGTGGGATAAAGCTTTGTGACCAATAGGTCCTGGATTCGATTCTCACAAAGAAGGATTTTTCCCATATTTATTGGGTTTCCTCCTGTATTGGTGTATAGGCATTATGCCTAGTGGGGATGGATATAATCGGGTGGTTCCGTTGGTAGCACGATGATACTCCATGATCCGTCAGTGATCCAAATTTGCCGTTCAAAAAAAAAACAAAACCCTAAATCCATTAACCACATTCATTAATGTAGAACACCAAAACAATAATTAAAAACATCTAAAACAGTTTAACACCATTTGCAAAATGGATCAACCATTGATTCAAAAAAAAACTAACACTAACCAAATCTACTATCGACAGCCACCAACAGTAGAACACTCACGAACAAAATGTCCATCTTCACCACAGTTATAACAACCACCACCAACACCTTCACCACGTCCACCGCCATAACCACCACCGTCACATCGACCACCATAACCTCCGTAACTCACCACACTTAAAACATCCATTTCCACAGCCTCCGCCTCCATCCATTGGTCCGTCCATCAGATTCAGTCTCCCCCACAAGCTCCACCGTCTCGCCCTTCGCCTGAGCTCCGGAAACCGTCGGTTCTGATCGACAACAGGTGAACAAACAGATCCTCACCACCATCATCGGGAGTGATGAAATCGAAACCTTTGGTGTCGTTGAACCACTTGATAATGCATGATTGTCGATCTCTATTAGCGACAACCATTGTTGCGTGAATTTGAAGCTAATGAAACCCTAGAAATTGATATGTAGAAGAAGATCAAGTGATATAGAAAAAGCAGAGGTTTTGTTTACAAAGGATGTAAAGTGGGAGGGGAAATTACCAATTTATCCATCATGTGTATCTCATGTGACAAATAATTAACCAGGGTTTGGGGTAAGCCAAAATAGTTAGTTATAGAGACCATGTGGGCACATGTTAAAAAAACCCTATTTTGGGCTAATTATTGTAAAAGTGATATAACCACAGGGGCCAAAAACGTAATTTACTCTTTTTAATATCTAATCCGTGTCAAATAAGCTCTAATAAGATCGTCTGGTGCTTCTAGTCACATCAGCTCTTTAAGGTGTTATATATCGCCCCGTAGGAGTCAAGCAGGATCGCTAAGGGTGGGTTTATGAAGACCTTAACAAGCGTCGAGGTAGAAAGAGGTGAGGTCTATGTGGACTTGCACCAGTCATCATTTTTTTCCCTTTTTCGTTTATTTCATTTCATTATGAGTTAAACTATAATGAGTTAGTTAAAGGGTAGACTAGTTAAAACCTCACTGCCTATGTGGCAGTGACGTGTCGCTTTAACTGGCCCATGCTAGTTAAACCACAACCACCACTTTAACTAGCCCATGCTAATGGTACTATTCCGTGTTTAAGAAGAGTCAAGCTTAAATTGCTTAGACTGAACCGTTTTGGATAGTCCGGCAATGGTTCGGTTGAAAATACTAAAAAAATTCGTAGTTACTATTTCGGTCTAAAAATGAGTCAAAACGATCCTAAAAGTAGAGCGTAAAAAACCCTGTATCAAACCTCTACTCTCTTCACCAAGTTCTTTTACTTTCTTAGATAGTTTCAACAAATATAAAAAATGATCTCACACAATTTTCTGTTTATTCACAGTTTTTATAACTGGTTTATTAAATTTATGTACATAATTCATATATTAGTATAATAAAACTAAAATTAATATTATTTCAATAATTATAAACTACTGTTTTTTAATAGTTTTCATAACACTATTTTCCTATGATATATAGCACAACACCAACACATACTCCTTTTGTCTCCTTAACACTCTCTTTCCTTCAACAATCCAACAAATGTCTGCAAATATCACTTCATCATCATCCTTCATCTTCAACCATCCAAACCATAATCCCATCAAGAAAACATCCAAATCTGTATTAATGCTTGCAAATAAAGACTCTCCAAACACATCTTCATCTCTCATTCGGGTCGGATCATCCATCAAGATTAAAAAGGTTTGCTTTCTTTTTTTATTTCTATTTACTATTGTTACAATTTATTACCCTCTTCTTCTTTCATCTCTGATCTAACTTAAACATATATATATATATATATATATATATTGAAAAGGTTTTTGAAGACAACTCTAGAGGCATAGTTTGTTATTTGGATGATAATGGTGAGATAACATGTGAAGGATTTGACGAAGGGCCTCGCCTGCATCAAGGTTGTTCAAGATTTTCTTGTTATCCAGGTAAATTGTCTTTAAAAATGTTTTATTTTATTTTTTAAATTATATTCATATATACCCTTGAAACTTGAAAAATTTCATATATACCTGACGAAAACCAAAAATATTACAAAATAGTTAAAATATCAAATATATCTAATTTATTAAAAAGAATCTAATAAATAATTATTTTATCCTTATTTCTTTAACTTCAACTTTTCATATATGCTTTCTTTAACTTCAACTTTTCATATATGCTTTCTTCTAACTTCATATTTTTATATAACACATTTTAAGTTTAAATTTATTTTTACCCTTTTTTTCCATAAACCATAGTATTCTCCGTATATAATATTTAAGCTAAATAAATTAAGCTAAAGCCGAGCAAATATAATACTTGAAGTTAAAGGTCATATATGAGATCTCAAAATAGGCTAACTCCGTCATTTATTAAATTGTTTTCAATGAATTGAGTATAGATGATATTTCAACTACTATATATGATATTTATATTTATAATTATAATTTTGTGATGATATAAATGATATTCTGCAAGTTTATTGAGGTATATATGAAATTGTCTCTTTTTTTATAAATGAAAAAGTGAACTTTATTAAGTTTTGGTTGAATTCTTGAATTTTACAGAGGAAATATTGTTGATCTTCTTGAAAGGAGTTTGCTTCAAGTTGCTGATGGTGGTAAACTTAACTAACCATGGTTCCCAAAGATACTTCTAAGTTCTAACTCGTGTATATGTAGAGATGGAGGGAGAATCCATCCTAGCCGTTGAATAAATGATTGAGATGAACAATCATGCTTGTAAATTATATGCAGAGAGACACCCAAAAGAGTTTATATATGTATACTTGTGTGTGTGTATAAATGAAATAAAATCTATTCTTGGGTTTATAAAATAAATGTTTGGCATTGTGATTTGAAGAATGAAATAGTGTATTTGGATGTGTTAAGTTGCTCGTGAGGTAGTCCTAATCAACTTGCTCGCTCGAATAAAAACTAGAAGTTTACCAATCTCGATCCTAAAATAGAAGTCATTCAATAAAAGAGCTTACATTCGAATTCTACAAACTGAACTTGATTAGGTTCCTATGCGGTTATAGCGATCCAAAATCAAATATCGGTCAAGGGCTGATATTTGAGAGATAGGTTATCACGTCAGGGTATTGGTGATTTTAATATCAAGCAGAATTTATATATATACATATATAAAATGTAAAACATATATAATATTAATACTATTATCAAAACTCAAAACTCAAAAGTGTCAATTTTTGAAATATAATTTAGTCATGAAATCTTCATCGAATCCACATCAACCAAGACATCCAAAACAACAGTAAAATACCTGTCAATATCGCTGATAATATTGCAACCGATATTTTGTATATGGCCGATAACCGAATATCTTAACTACTTAGGATCACAAATCCAAACAACCTTATTAGGTATATATGTTTAATAGCATCTCATTTTTACTTTATAATGTACCAAACCACACGACAACATAGCAATAACCCCACTATAGACTTTAGAGCACTAAATGCACATTTAACGGCCCATGTATGGCACTTACATTTCTGTTCATTGGAGAACATAAGCAAAACAATGGCCTATAGGAATGCAGATAAAAAAATATATATAAAGTAAATAAACATTAATAGAAATAATTCAAGGACCCCAAAATAAATAAAAAAAAACAAGAAAAAAAAACTATTTGTAAGTTGGTTAAATAATAAAACAATATAACACCCCAGAATTAACTCCAATGCTCAAAAATGAACCCTGAATTCCAAAAAGAAATAAATAGATTTACAATGGGGCAAACGATACCGTTTTGAGAATATACAATGCAAAGCTAATTTTCGGAATCAATCAGCAGCTGCAGAAGTTCCAATTTGGCAATAATCTTCAGACAAATCAGTTTGAGACTTGCTAACTGTCGGAGGAGACCATTGATCAGGAACCATTAAAAAATAAGTTGTCATCGCTTTCCTGAATCGTTTCTTGTACTGTTTCGGTGAAATTACTGTTGGAGACGCGTTCTTCGGCCCGCCTAAAATACCCGAAGCCTTCACCCATGTTTCAAGATGTTTGTCCCATGTATATTGTCTCATGAAGTCGATAATCCCAAGTACAAGTTCGTGTTTTTCTTCGTCTACCCCGACCAATAAGGAATAGTCCATTACATCAACCGACTGCAACCATATTCACTAAATTTGAGATTTTTTTCACCAATTCAAGAGTTAACAAGTAATACTTAAAAAAAATTGAGATTTTTTTCACCAATTCAAGAGTTAACAAGTAATTACTTAAAAAATTAAAAGTACGTGCATTTTAGACAAGTTTTATTATACAAAAATAAGTTCAGTGACTTTTTAGTTTATTTTTTAAAAGTTAAGGGACTTTGTGTTCGTTTGTTAAGGAAATATACGTGTTCACAAACTATTCAGAAACACTTATCGAACGGGATTTTTTGTTCGTGTTTGTTAATCAAAGAAATGAACGTGTTCGTTTGTTAATTTTAGGTAACGAACGCAAACGAACATTCATTAACACAAACGGGACACAAACTAATGTTTATGAACACAAACGAAAACAAAGGAACAAAAACTAATGTTCATGAACAGAATACATAATACACTGATACTTTTTACATATTTTATTTGCCGGAATTTTGAAGTATTTAAATAAAATTAAAAAATTGAAAACACTAATGAACTATCGAACATAAACGAATAAGTTACCGAAAGTTCACGAACATAAATGAACGAACACGACCTTTGTTCATGTTCGTTTATTTACGAACGAAATTTCTTGTGTGTCCGTTCATTTATTAAACGAACGAACACAATCGAACTTCCTATCGAATGGTTCACGAACAGTTCGTAGAACGTTCAGTTCGTTTGCACGTTTGCAGCCCTAACTTTACATACAAAAGTTAAGAATTTTTGTGAAATATTAGAAGGTATATTGATTTTTTATTGTATTATCCTACAAGAATCACAACAAACAACTATAGACGTTAATAAGCAACCCCTTTTTCTTTAAAAAAAAAAAGGAAACTTACAGCAAGAAAAGCAGTGTCGTTCCAGACAGCTCGTTCCAACAATCTTTTGGCCTTATTACCAACAAAAATAGGAGAAGTTGGCATGGCTTCTATCAAATTTTGATCTAATAAAACCTTGTTGCTTCCAGTAGAATCAGAATTATATCGTGATCTTGATGATCCTTTAAGATCATAAAGTCGTGATAGATTCCTTCCATACAAAAGATTCTCCATAATCAACACATCCATTTTCGTTTTTTTCCCCGCCTTTCATATGCTTAATCACAACCTTCAAACCAAATAGGGAATTAGGGATATAAAAGTATATATTAAAAAAAGAGTAAAATGCCATTTTTGTCCCTGAGGTTTGGCCAGTTTTGCGACTTTCATCCAAAAGATTTGAAATATTGCAATTTTCATCCGGCTCGTTAACTTCATCCATGTTTCTCCGTTAAGTAAGGTGTATTTCCATCTTTTCTGTTAACTTAAAGGGCAATTTGGTCAACGGATTCGGTCAGGGGTATTTTAAATGCTTGTATATAAAGTGAAAAAGACTGAATTACCTTTTGAGTTAACGAAAAAATACCCCTGACTTAACAGGGAAAAATGAATGATGTTAACGAGCCGGATGAAAATGGCAAGATTTCATATCTTTTGGATCCAGATTAGGAAAAACAAACTGTTGGACGAAAGTCGCAAAAACTGGTCAAACCTCAGGGACGAAAATAATTTTACTCTTAAAATAATAATAATATAAAAACAAAATACCTGATAAATTCCCAAAATCTTTGCCAGACATGTAGGACTCCCGGTACCAATGGATTCAGATAAATACTTAAAGTAAGCTGGAGCAAATTTAATAAATGACTCGAGCTCGGTCTTTGTAACTTGTTTGATTATGAACCGATCATCTAACGTTTTCGCAAAGAAAACGTTACTTTTACCACCTTGGGCTCCCCATTTTTTGCAACGGCTAAGAGACCGTATATAATCCATTTCAGAAGGACAACTTATCCTCCTTAACGCTTCAAATCTCTTCGCATAATACACAGTCACCGTGTATTTCACTTACCCGAAGGACTATCATCCGTAAATTCAACTCGGGAATGCAACAATTTTGTTTGCGAGGAAGGATCCGACATCAAAGCGGTACGAGGTCCGGACATTGATAAAATACCATCATCCGCGAAACTTTTAAACGATTCAAGCGACATCCCGTCAAAATTACTAGACTGTAACGTTGATGACTCACCCGTGTCAAACTCGGACACTTGCGAAATATAATCACGTGAAAGCAACGTGTAGGATATGATACTTGTGGGCTCGTCGTCGTAAACAGGAATTACGGTGTCGTTGATGCCGACAGCTAGAAGCAAGCGGGCCCCACCTTGGAGTTCTGATTCTCGAAAAGATGAGATGTAGACGGGTTTATAACCGTTGAGTGTGTCGAGTTTTTGAGCGGTCGTTGAAAAGTTTTTGTTTAAGGAGCGGTAAAAGTTTAAAAATGGTACACCTAACCAGCTGGTTGAATCTTCCATGGTTTCTGAGCCTTTGGTAGATAATACAGGAGATAAAGCCATGACGTTTTGGATTCTTCGATACGGTCTCCTTTTTCCAGCTTATCTGGAACGTTCAGATCTAAATCAGATAAACCAGAAGAATTCGGATGGTTACCGGTCCATGCAGCTTCTAGAGTGTCGGACAAACTCGTTAGAACCGGAAACTGCCCTTCGGATATGGCCCTACGGACCGATACATTCGATATTAACGGATCGGACCACTCGTGTTCTTCCACTGGACTTGAAACAACACTCGTTTCATTTTCCCCAACGTCAGAGACTTTACATGAATCCGCAACGGATTTCGAGTCGGGAACCGTTTCATTCAGTTTATCACCGTGTTCTGATCCCGGATAAATCGGGTCGAGTTGTGGGTTATTTGTATTGACACTAGATGCATACACTAAACGATGGTCCCACATGTAAGACTGGAAAAGAAGTTGCCTACGTAAGCGGTTGATCTCGAGGATATCGATCATCGGCTGCCCTTTTTTCACTTCCCGATTTAAAATCTTTTGCAATGACCCCTGCAATCATATCACGATTTTAAGAATTACAAGTAATGGAAAATGATATTATTAATATAGCATTTAAGGGTGACTGAGGAATAGATTGATCATACGGCCCCTCAACTTTGGTAATGACATGTTTATGTACGTGGATCAAATCTAATACGAGTTGGGTCAAATATAATACTTTTTCATTAGGCAGTATAAATTAGAGTTACTTTACGTTTCAACGCTGCCGTAACACGCGATACCATTATTTAACTTCAAAATCCAAGTTGGTATACATTTCGACGTAATTTTTTCTCTGTAATGAGTCAGGTCATATATAATACGTTTTCGCGATTATTTTAATGTGTGTTTCAATTGGTCTACGTTTTGACTTAAATTTTGTTTGAAAACTAGTTAGGTAAATATTTGACGATATAATTCGAGTTACATTTAAGTTTAAACGCCGTCGCAATGCAAGGCGGGTCAAAATACTAGTTCCAAATAAAACAATGAGATTCACCTTAAACTCTGTTTTTTCATTCCGTAACATAGCTTCCAAATCTGCTATCTGCGTCTCGATTGTGGCACTTTCACCTCTCGCTTTTCTGCCATCTGGCTTAAAGCCGTAAAAGTTTCTGAGAATAATAGCTCTGAGCGGTGAACAACCTGTCAATAGCATAACATTAGAATGATGTAATCAGTAATTTCACCAGCTAAAATGAATAACTTAATAACCGAACCTCATCTACTTCATGTTGAATCCACAGCTGATTCTCGTATTTAAAATTAAGTTTATGAGGTGGAAGGTAGACCGAATGGACATCAATAGATGCATAACGAAAGCAGGCTACCATTTTCCCAAAACTACACACGTAATCATTACTTTCATTATAAAGAAAAAAAACACTGAAGAAAAGAGAATAAGAATCATTGTTGGAGTAAAATGCTATTTTCATCCCTGAGGTTTGGCCACTTTTGCGACTTTCCTCCAAAAGTTTGTTTTTCCGCACCTAGATCCAAAAGATTTGAAATCTTGCCATTATCATCCGACTCGTCAACTCCATTGATTTTTCAACGTTAAGTCGTGGGTATTTTCGTCTTTTTAGACATTTTTTTGTAATGATTATAGGGTTTGGGTGGGGAGAAAGTCAATTTGGGTGGATCTTTATTTCTTATAGTGTTTTTTATTTTTAAATGTCTTAAAAGACGGAAATGCCCTCATTAAACGGAGAAAAATGGATGGAGTTAACGAGTCGGATGAAAATGCCAAGTTTTCAAACCTTTTGGACCCAGATACAAAAAAACAAACCTTTGAACAAAAGTCGCAACAGTCCCCAAACCTCAGGGACAAAAATGACATTTTACTCTTATTGCTAAGTATAACTGTACAAGTAGTTAAGTACCCATAGAAGCGAAGACAGTCACGATGGAGAGAATGACCACAACTTGCAACGCGGCTGGCGGCAGCATGGTTTGAGAAACTGAGTTCTAGAAACTTCCCGAACGATAAACCCCAAGCAGCATCTGACATGACTATTCTTCGAGTTGTCGGAGGGAAACCGCTAGTGCGTGGACATCTCAAACACCTGTGCCACATCCAAATCTTACCCTCTTTTTCTCCTGGTAAGAGAATTTCCGGTAGCTTCTTAACAGATATGGTTAGGGTTCCTTGTCTATGTGTGTAACACTGTACATGTGCCTCAGATGGCATCTCACATGATCTGCATCGGTAACCCTGTCCAACAAAAGTAACGTCAGTCATCCAAAACATATATATAGAGGCCGGTTAACGTACAAGACCACCTTATCGTGCGATGCGTACGCGAGCTTCTCAACCGTACATCTGATCTAATCCAGGCCTTCAATTGAACACAATGGCCCAATAGTAAGTAACTTTGCATAGTTACGCACGTTATGCTACATAATTACGCACGTTATTTGCATACTTACGCATGGGTAGGGTTAAACCCTAACAACGCACGTTATTTGCGTTATGACGCACGTTATATTAATGGCCGCGTACCATCACACGTTAAGAGCCATTTGTACTTAAACCTTTCACTATATATATATAGTGTATGTGTATGGATAGTGTGTGTGTTGACATACTTGATCAAACAAATCATCACGGAGAAAGCGGCCGAGTGGTTTATCAAAGTTGCCATAGTACTTTATACGAAACAGGTGGGACCGCTCGCAGACGGTTCCCTTCCACACGCAACGTGACGACAGTGACACCAAAATACTTTGGTTATCAGACGGTGAAGGCGGAAATTCCTCTTTGCCGTTTTTTCCATCCAACTGGAGAACCGATCCGTCTGAAGTGGTACAGTCCACACTAGGCTCAAAACCGTTTGTAACTATGGCACCTAAGTCTCTCGGTGTCTTCGAAGAATTCAGATCGCCATATGTACCTTCTGGAACATTCAACTTCAAAGAAGCCACAGAGTGCAAGTATGGACTAGCCTTTGGACCATTTGGGCCATTTGGGCCAATTTCGGGCTTGTTGCTGATGATGGAGAACATTTCTGACATGGAGACACTGTGTGTCTCGGTGGTCTGAGGTTTTTCATTCATGGGGGTGGTAAAACCGGGGATTGTTGAAATTGACCGGTCAATGTTTGATGGTTTGTCCGGTAGTGCAACGGTTAGGGCAGCGTTTAAGGGCAGTTCGGGCAGTGAGGCACCTTCGTCAGCAAGAAAAGAAGTTTCCAAAGCCAAATGATAAGCAGCAAAAACTCCATACTGAACAACATGTTTTACTTTCTTTAATTCGTTACCGCTCGCACCCCTCAGTAATATCTGAAAACCCAATAAGTATTTTTGATTATTTATAATCACACGACTAATATATAAAAGAGTAAATGTCATTTTCGTCCCTGAGGTTTGACCAGTTTTGCGACTTTCGTCCAAAGGTTTGTTTTTCTGCATTTGGATCCAAAAGGTTTAAATCTTGTCATTTTCATCCAACTCGTTAGCTCCATCTATTTTTCTCCGGATGAAAATGGCAAGATTTCAAACATTTTGGATCTAGATGCGAAAAAACAAAACTTTGGATGAAAGTTGCAAAACTGGCCAAACCTCAAGGATGAAAATGGCATTTTACTCAATATTTAAAAAAATTTACTAAATGAGAATCACTTACAGTGCAACCGAATGGTTTTGGGCAGCCTTCAAAGAACATGAGTGTCTTGACGAGCTTCTTGCCAGCCTGTCCAGCAGTTCCATGTTCTTCTTGGAACCGTTGAACATGAAACACGTCGCAACATCCCAATTTCTGAGAAGAAAGATGATCGATTGATGGAACTATCTGGGCGCCAGTGCACCGAGCTATACGTTCCAAAAGTGGCCTTTTGATGTTCAGAACAAGAGATATGTCCTTTGCAAGAAGATATTCTTGTGCATATCTCGAAACTGATTTCTCCACTAGCAGAACGTCAGGCTGGTGTGCATCTATCTTTGCTACAGCCATCTTTAAATGATCCATTTCCTTTATAAAAAGAAATTACAATATATGTAAACATAAATTCAATGTTTCATAACATAAAAACGTCCGTCTACTGTTTAGATTGTTTCTAAATCTAACCTGTTGCAGCAGAGTATCAAAACTTGACAGGTGGTTAGAAACGCGTTGATACTCGAGAGCCCCTCCGAGGATTAAGAAACGAGGCTTCTCTATTTTAGATGTCATCCGTCTATGAGCTACGTTTTTCTTACAAACAACTCCTTTCACCACAATACTTGAAAAAAACCAATAATTTAATATCGAAAACAAAATAATGAATGTATATTGAGAGCAAAGCCGGCAAACTGCAAGGCATATAATGAAACTCACATATTTTCCTGATTTCAGCATATATAAATTAGACACACAAGAGAAATTTAACAGTAAAGTTAACTGATTAGCAACAAACTCATTTTACTTGATTACTATCTGCTGATGTTGAAGTAGCAGGTGAGATGTCGCATATGCACAAATGCTTATGTGGAAAAAAAAGTTGAAAGATAAAATTATTACGAGTTTGTTAAAAGGATCCTTTATCAAAAACTTGTATCTAAAGATAACTACAAAATGCCACATCAGATGTTACGTTGCATTATACTTGCTAGAATTGACATGTTTCAGTAAAAAAAATAATTATCAACCAACAAATCATTGATTTCAGTAATAGACTAATAAGTAGTTCTTGTAAATCGGTTGCTAAAAAAGGGTAATAAAGTGTAAGTTGGTTTCTGCATTGTGGCTGGTTATAAGCTGGTTGCAAAAATAGTAAAATCAAGAAAATGTGTAAAGGTCCATTTCTATTACGTGCACTTTGCCCAAAATGGAATTATAGACAATGGAAATTGCTGACCTGTCGGACCGACTCCCGGAAGCCAAACATTTAATCTTGACGTATCCACCGGGGTCCATCCCGCCACCTTTGCTTGTGTCTGGTTTTAGCAAAGATGCAGCCTCCCACGACAAAGATGTTATTATCTCTAACCAACTATCTTTATCATATTCTTCCTCATTGTCAACAAGATTGTCAACCTGCAACAGTTGAGATACTAAAGCCCTAAAATGCCCATCAACAACGGTCTTCATGGCCTTTTTATGCTCTTCGTTTGATCTATCCCTGTGTCTACACTCCCCGCTTCCGAGATTGCTTGAAGACCGCAAGAATCCCCATTCTCCAACAGCATCATCACCATCGTCACCGTCATCATCGTCGTCAAATAACAGAGCTTCTCGTTCATCTTCTTCGTCTTCCGGTTCAGGTGGCAACCATAGGACCCCGTTGTTCTCGAAATCCACAGGTTCAGGTACGTCTTGTGTGACATCATTTGCGTACATTGATGATGAGCCTTCACATTCATCACTAACATCATTCACATCCTCTTTTTTCTCGAGCTGTTGCGATGCGTCAAAACTAGCTTGTAACGAACAGCTGCTCGCACTTTTGGTATCAGCAGCTTTACAAGATTCGAAATCGTTATCTGTATCATCCAATTGTAATTCATCGTAATACCCGTCATCCATCTGCAACATATGTCCTCCACCAGAAGCTAACCGATAAGCAAATTCTTCATCGAATTCATCATCACCCCTGGTATCAATCAACCACATTAAAAATTAACAGATTATATAAGACAAAGTAATTAGGTAATAACCGATAACTGATAAGAAGAAAAAGGAAACCTGTTCACGTAACATCCATAGTGGGTGGGAGATTGAGCCGCTACATCAAATAATAACTCATTGCTCCTCGATGCAAGTTCATTCTGTTCATCCAAATTCGCTTCCATTACCGCAGACTGATTATACGAACAGATCGACTGCGGCACAGAAGCAAAAGTAATGCTGCTACTGTCAGCAGTACAGCTAGATTTAGTGCTGACGAGACTAGCGGCTGACGGTGACGTACTAAGATCCTGATTGGAATCCTGAACTCCATGATCCGCAACCGCAGAGGCAACTAATCTACCCTGCTGCCACTGCTTAAAGCAGTAATTACAAGCCCTAATCTTCTCCGTTTCCTCATTGATAATAATATGATTACTAGGTCTAGCAGGAATCCAGTTATGCGTACACTTGGCACAGAAAACTCGACCGCAAAGTCGACAATGGTGTCTTCGGTTAAACAAAGTGAACTGCGAATCGCACTCGTAGCATACCCTGCAGCTCTGATCGGGCATCCAAAAGTCCCTCGACACATTGGCCTCTGACCGTCGAGGGATCCAATTCTTCAAATTCCCAATCAGATGACTTAACTTATCCGGCGAATCCATGACCAAACAAATTCGTTATCAGTTATCTCACTCATAATGATATTCTCATTTGCTCACAACCACATAACAACACTCACTCACTCAATCAATCAATTCAACTTGTGCATATGAAACCCTAACCTAAACGAATAATATCCACAAATTAAACACTTAGAGAACAACCTAACCTTTTTTATACAAATTATACTCGAAATCACCAACCGGAATCCGAAATTTACCGCGTAATCGATTAATTCCACTCCGAAAAACCTCAGCGGCTGAATCAAATTGAATTCTACAAAATAATTAAGCAAATAGATTAACAATTAAGCAAATTGATTAACAATTGTATGAAGAAACATATAGAATAATAGTGAATTAATAAATATATATAAATAAAAGAAGAAATCACATGCATCGACAAAGGACCTACGATGAATCAGCAAATTGAATTATAATAAATGAATAAAATGATGATGACAGAGAAAGCGTGATGCAGGTGTGTTGTGTATCATGAGTAACAATCAATAAATCTGATGAGATTTATTGAAAAACAATATATATAAAATTAAAAAAAAACAAAGGAAAAGAAAGAATGAAGATATACCGTCAGGTTTTTGGGGAAGAAGGAGACATGAGATGAATGGATTGAATAATAATAATAATAATAATAATAATAATAATAAATTAATAATAATAACATAAATAATAATAATAATAATAATAAATAATAATAATATAAATATTATTGTTTTTGTTGTTCTCCGGCAATCTCTCACCAGAAACGATCTGTGAGGGGGATTGATGTGGACATTATTATTCGTGATTTTGTGATTGGGATTATGATTATGGTGTTTGTAACCGTATTGTGAAGGTGATTATCAAGCTCCATTGCCGTTTCCGGCGACGATGGATAATGATCTCATTTACGTCTCTTCGTTTTCATGTGATAATAATAATAACGATGATGATAATGATAATCCCTTGGTTCACTCTAAAGTTTAACTTTTAGTTTATGATAATATATTTTATTTATTATAATTTGGTTAAAGGAAATACATTTTTTTAATGGAATATATTACAGAATAGTAATCAAGTTTTAAAAGTGTTCTAATTAGATCACTCATATTGTTTTTGTCCCAATTAGATAACTTAACATTCAAATCGATCCATATCCTTTTTTCAATGTGTCAAGAAAAAATGGAGCATAAGATGTTGGAGTCGGATTATTTTAATATATGAAATATTTTTATTTAAAATAAAAACACTTTAATCACATTAAAAATTAATAAAACAAGTTAAAATCCGCGTCATCATTCGATGTTACCATCAAATGAAAGGAAAAAAAAAATTCACATCACCACGATTACCTATGAAATGGATGAAAAAACCCTAATTTTAATGAAAAACGAATGTTGAGTGACCTGACTGGAACACTTTTGAAACTTGAGTGACCTAATTGGAATATTTTTAAAACTTTGTTACTATTTTACAAAGTTACCCCTTTTTTTAACAAGCAATTTTTTAATCTATGCCGTACGTCGGATTGAATTCAAAATCTTAGTCTTCCAAGCCTAGTTATTTAAAAGTTTTGGTTTTGGCTTTGCTTAGCAATGCACCACCACCTCATTGATGCTTAAAGGAAATATATAATGGTTACTGATAAATATTTAGGAATTTGAAAAGATATTATTTTAGAATTAAATTTGAAGTTTTTGTTATATTTTTGGAGTGGATTTAATACTTAATAATAATTTAATTAATAAATAGAATACATGTGAATCGCCAATCAAATTTAGCTTAAGTGGTAGGAGACTTTGGATCATCTAATAAGACTCAAGTTTGATTCTCATTTGGTGGATAAGAGAGTGGGCACTGGTGGGCAATGATAGGAGATTTAGGGAAACCTGGGTTCAATCCTTGAGCCAAAGGGTTTTACCGGTAATTTCATCGTCCTGCCTACGGTGGGTGGGTTACCGGGTTTTCCTCGGAATAAGTGGTGGACGACCCTCTTGGAGTACTCCGTTTGTCTAGTGGGTGCCCGAGAGTGCTCAGAAATGATTTGTTTGCCGTTAAAAGAAAGAATACATGCGAACCGGAAAAAATAATTTTGGAGTGGATTTTATACTTAGGCTACACGGTATGGTGATGGTCCTCCCTTGGAGGATGATCCGCCACGTAGGATCCACGTAGCATGGGCATGAGGATGGGACAAAGAGGATGGAGGTATGGAAATGGGAGGATGGACCTAAAATGTATATGTATATATTGTATGTATAGGTGTGTGAGAGGGGGGTATGGCTGGATTTTGTCCTTTTGTGTGCGTCCTCTTCGTCTTGGGGATGCTGGACACGACGATGACTGGGGGGCGAAAGGGTGTTGGGGGTGTGCCGAGCCAAGCCGGCCCTATGCCGACCCCCACACCGCCCAGCCTTAATGATAATGTAATAAATAGGACATGGGATGAAATAAGAGAACCGGAAAAAGTAGGCTCACGATACATGAGTAACCAATTACTTATTTATTAAGTATATAGATAGCCTAACTTAAACCTTATAACGTGGCTCTAAAGAGCGAGAAGCGCACAAAAGTGACAAGATCTAAAACGATGGTGCGAAGAGCCAAGTATAAAAGCACATCGTGTTTCGTACCCGATGCACAAATAGTTATATAATTTTTTTTGTAAATTTTCTATATCTTTCTGACATTAATTATCCAATATTTAGACACTATAAGCTTTTTATACGGTTTAATATGAAATTTACATACATGTACAACTTGAAAAGCATGTTGCGAAACAATTTGTTGCACACAATTTGTTAGAAATACATGAGTTGTGCGTTCAAGGTCAACTTTTTGCAAAAAAATATGCATCACACATTTTTTTTCTTTAGACCATAGGGTATGATGGGGCGGGAGTTTGGGACATGGCCCGACACGTGGACTTGAAAGGGCACCGCTGGTCCAACACATTTTCGGTGGGTATGGTTGGGCGTGGCTAGCCCGCATGGCTTGGCCACGTATTATATATTTTTTTAATTTTATTATAAATAATTAAAAAAGCCTAAAATTATTATTAAAATTTCCTAAAGAAATTACGAAAATCCTAAAAAAAAGGCTTACAAATCTTAAAAAAAAATCATAATTAGGCACATAAAAAAACCCTAATTAAGCGTTAGGTAGATTTCGAACAGGGCGAGCTTGTCAAACGACTTCCGCTCCTTGCCCCGGAACTCGATGTTGGCCACCGCCACCCGGTCGTCGTGACTTATCTCACCGCCCGGGATGCTGTCGTAGTAGGCTTTAAAACGGTCGAGCTTCGGTCGTAGTTTGCGCCACTTGTGTTGGCACGCGTTTAGATTGTGCGGTCGTTCCCCACGTTGTGCCGGTAGTTCGCGAAAGCTTCCGGCCAGTAACGCGTCTCGCCGGGTTGGCGGCCCTTCATCGCGTCCACGACGCTCGTTACTAGTGCTATCTCTTCCTCGTTCGTCCATGAAGCCATGATTTTCAAGTGTGGGTAGCGGGTTCGGGTAGCCGGTGTGAATGTTGGGTTAGCGATTTGGGCAGGCGGTGGGTGGGTTTTATAGCACTTGGGGTAGCCGTTTGGCCAAACGGTTGTTTTTTAAATTTCAAATCCTAGTCACCACCCGCCTAGCAAACCCAGCCAATAAGAACCGGCCCGTAGGACCGCTAGGGTCGCCCAACTCCCGGGCTGAAATCCCCGCCCAAGGGGCCACGCCGAAACCCCCGCCCACCCGGGGTGTGAACTGGGCGTTTAGTCCCAACCCACGCCCTAACCCTGCCCCATACCCCATAGTCTTAAACCGAACTTATAAGAAGATTCAAATTCCATTCTTTATTCTTATCTTCATTCGTAAAATTTCATAAATCATCTAAAAACTCACTAATCCCATTCCTTTATGCTTTATTTCTATATGTTTATTATATGCTAAGGTAGATAATAAGAACTCACTATTTATCCATAAAACCAACAACCTCCCTTCCATTACATACATATCTTTATACAAAAGCAAAGAGTAACTAAGGTTTTGATATCATAAAAATCTTTCAACCTTGTTTCATTTCATATTCTTAAGATTGTGCATTAGCCACTTGCTTACAACTTCTTGTATGTTTTAGACCATATATAGGTGTTCATGCACCTGAAAGTATTCGAATTACCTAATTATTATATTAATATTCCTAAACATGAAACTTGTTCATAAACAATAAAAGCATGAAATAAACTAACTTAGCTTACAGTTGAAGCTTAGCACATGACATTATGCAGCTTCTTAAACATTACAAGCCTTGTAGAGCAGGAGATTCAACAAAAATTGCATATGACACCACCACTTTGAACTACCATAAATTCCATATGTATATGGTTTTTTTTCTCAAATCCTTCTTATAATTAATGATTTTAAAACATTAAAACATGTCATTTGTCATCATCAAATATCTTTTTCCAATTTATATATTGGAAACCATTAAAAATTAGTCAAATTTCATTATAGGATTAATGGTTAAAAAATAAACTTAATTTTAATCATTTTAAGTAACTTATCATCATCCTAAACAAAGACTTATATAATATTATAAATTTTTAACTTGAATATTTAGATGCCGACTACCGGTCAAAGTGATTGTCTTGACACTCAAAGTTAGTTTTAAAAACTTTAATCATATTTTTTAAACACATATTTTATTTATGGTACAATATTTTTAAATATGTAATATTTTCTATGCTAGAATGATATCCGTATCTCGTCTCATTATTATTTTATAAAATGATATTTATGTCAAAGTATTTATTATACCATTAATATAAGTAATATAATTTAATTACAGTTCATTTGACAAAGAGTAAATTACAAGTTTTGTCATTTATATTTACACCAAATTGCAAGCGTTGTCCTTTTTTCCAAAAGTTTACAGGCGGTATCCTTAACCTTCCAAAATCTTGTACGTTATGTCCTTTAGACTTAACCCAGTCAGATTTTTTGGTTAAGTATGGTCATGTCATGAGGCATTCTTGTCATTTCACTTCTCCAGAGACTATTGTATAAATCAACTTATATTAAGGGACTAATATGTAAAAAATACAAAAGATTTATAAATAAAAAAAACAACTTTGCATACTCTCTCTAAACTCCCGCTTATCTATCTCTCTCTCCCTTCTCTCTCTATATCACACCATAAACGTTGAACAGGGGCTAGGGTTTGATGAAGACTTTGGGACAGTGTAGTGGGGATGTGATTGTTGTTATATGGTTAGTGAGATGGGGATGGGATTGTCGCAATAGGGTTAGTGGTGGCCAGGTGGGGCTAGGGTTGGAGATGGAGCGGCGCTAGGGGTTGGTGGTGGTCAGAAGGTAGGGGGAAAGTGCAGGGAGTGTCAATTGGGGCTGGTAATGGCGGATTGTGGAGGTCGCATGTCATCTTCAAATAGCTATGAGTTTGAGTTTCAGGTGGGTGGTGATGGTGGAGACGGTGGGTGGTGAGTGGCGGTTGCAGGTGGGTGGCGGGCAGCGGTGTAAGTTGCAACTGTGGTGGGTGGATGGCGATGGTTGTGATTCAAGCAAACAAATTGTTAGAATATCAGAGACAGGTCGAATCAGGACAGTTGAGTTCGATGAATTCAGGTCCGTATGGAAAGTTCAGGGGTGTTTGGTGGTGGTTGTGTGCGGCAAGGGTGTCGGTGCACTGGTGGTTGGTGATTTGGGGGTGGTGACTGTGGGGCTATACCGGTGGTTGGTGATTTGGAAGTGGAACGGTGGGGCTATATGAAGTGGTGGTTGGTGATTTGGGGGTTTTGTTTATGAACAATGGTGGTGGTTGTAGATGGATGCTTATGGTAGCAGTGATGTGTTATCGGTGGTGAGAGTGGTGACAGGTTATGTTAGAGAGAGAGAGAAGAGAGAGAGAGAGAGGGGACTCAGTTGTGAGAGATAGAGAGATTATATTTCTTTATTTTTAATTTATTACAAACTAGTTACTAAACATAAATTTTTTTACACAATAGCCCTTGAAGAGATGAAATGACAACAATGCTCTTATGTGCAAGGCACATGACCAGATTTAACAGAAAATTCTAACTGGGTTTAACCTAAAGGACATAACGTGCAAGATTTTGAAAGGTTAATGATACCGCCTATAACTTTGGAAAAGGGACAGCACTTGCAATTTGGTGTAAACATAAAGGACAAAACTTATAATTTACTCTTTGACAAACTTATTACTTACAATTTATCAAAAAAAAGTTTTAGTCTTATCATCATCATTTTTATTTTTTAGTATTATTGTAATAAGATGGATAATATTGATTCAACAGAGAAATGAAAACTTAGAAGTTATATTTGGATAATTGAAGATGTAACTTTTCTTTTTGTTTCACTATTTTATATAAAAAGTCAGTTAGGAGGAAGGGTGCTCTCAAAATGGGGAGTGGTAAACTTCTATCTTAACCAATAATATAATGTCATGTCAACTTTCTCATTCACTTCCATTTTGCACTCAAACACTAGGGGTGCTCAAACACATAGAGGGTGGTAAACAATTTATATATATATATATATATAGGTGAAAGATAAAACGAAAACTCACTTGAGTTGAGAAAACTCAAGAAAACCCTATGTAACATTTTTATTTTTTCTAAAAAAAATAGGGAATGTAACATAAATGTACTTGAACATTTTTATGAAAAAAATGTATAAAACGCCTACTTGTTTTTTTTAATGTTCAAAATTTGTATGTTACATTTTTTTTGGACATATATATTATGTAACATGGGATTTTTAACATAAAAAAACTACTCGGTGTTTTTTTGTTTTTCTTTTACAAAAATGTTGAAATATATGTATCTTACATTCCCTATTTTTTTAGAAAAATAAAAATAAAAATGTTAAATGGGGTTTTTAGAATGGTTTCTTGAGTTTTTTCAACTCAAGTGGGTTTTCAACTAATGAGAAAACTGGATATAAATGAGAAAACTAAAAAACTAACTAAATTAACCTAAAAACATAAATTTTTTTTTACAATTTTTTTATTAAAAATCGCTAGTTTTTATATAAAAAAAACTTTTTTTCAAAAAAAAAAAACTTGTACTGCACATGTGCATTATATGCTTAAAGTTAGATTTTGAGTTTAGTTGAGCTTTTAAGGTTAGGTTTTTTGAGGATTAGCATTAAGTTTTTGGGTGGTGGGGGAGGGGGGATTTAGGTTTTTTGGGGGTGCGGATGGGGGGACTCGGCGAGGGGGGTTAGGTTTTTTTTTTGGGGGGGGGGGGGGGTTGCAGGTGGGGGGTTTAGGTTTTTTGGGGTTTATATTTACGGTTTAGTTTTAGGTTTTTTTGGAGGATGGGGGTTTAGGTTTTTAGGGCGTGGGGGGGTTTAGGCTTTGAGATTTTTACATATTTCCCCCTTCTAAGCAGCCTTATTACGTATTTACCCAAACCATAAAATCAATTACATATTTCCCATTTTTTGAGAAACTACCCAACTACCCTCCTAATAAACCACATGCGTAATAAATATCTGCGTATAACCCAAACCTGTCACACCCCAACCGATGGCGGAATCATCGTGGTAGTGGCACTAGGCGAACCAGATTGTCTCAAGAGATTCAATAACAATTATTTAAAGATAATAAATCAACATTTAACATCCCATACTATTAAACTCATAATATACTTAAACAATCATTACATTAACAAAATCCCTTAAAAAGTAAAATCTGATCCGATCTCCCCTAGATTTATTACACTTGGAACTAAACAAAATAAAACTAACTAAACTACGCAAGCCACATCCAAGCTACAAAATCCTCATCATGTTACATACGTTAAAATACAAGTCAATAAAATTAAGTAAAGGTGAGCATACGAGTTTGAATAATACTAGCATAGTCGAGAAAGCGTTTGCGAAACAATCTAATTACATATCATGATACACCAAAACACTTAACATAACATAGGCTCATTTCTCATGCTAACTACCGTGAGAAGGCTTGCGCGTCCATCCTAACTAGACCCCGTCGGGTGTAGGCCACACTATAGTACCATACTAGCTAAGGAGGCAAGTTAACGAAAATAAGTCCTAGTCACATGTTTCTAGTATCACGTATTGAGCATATATAATCAGATTATTCGCGTGTGATAAACAGTTTGATTCGTGAAGTGATTTTGATATAGGAACGT
The DNA here is from genome assembly GCA_947069175.1 of Scalesia atractyloides. Classification (NCBI taxonomy): domain Eukaryota; kingdom Viridiplantae; phylum Streptophyta; class Magnoliopsida; order Asterales; family Asteraceae; genus Scalesia; species Scalesia atractyloides. Next base: position 9,770,036 of record CAMTDV010000017.1, read on the forward strand.
ATGTAACACCCAAAAAGGGCGTTAAAGCGAAAATGGGTCAAGTATACTCACTGTGGGTGCGTTTAGGTAAGATTAGAGGATCTGAGGAGAGTTGAGAAGAGCACTGGATCAGCCTGCATACGCGAACGGAAGTGCATCAGTCTCCGAAAAGCTGAAACGGTTAAGTTTTGTAGGGCAGTAGCCAAGTTCGGGCGAACTTGTGTGTAAACACACAAGTTCGAGCGAACTTGATGGGTTTTGGTGGGTTTAGAGTCATGTTCGGTTGAACTTGATGAGTTTCCTAAGAAACTTGTCAAGTTCGGGCGAACTTGTAGGAAAACCTTACTAATTTGGCAAGTTCGGTCGAACTTGTATGGTTTCCTAAGAAACCAGGCAAGTTCGGGCGGACTTGCAAAAAACTTGGTGAAGAAACACTCAAGTTCGGTCGAAATTGACCTGATAAGCTGGTGATTCTCGAGCGAACTTGATGTTTTCGGGTCCAAAATCTTGCGTTTTTGTGTCGTTTGCTGAGGAAAATCGAGTGTTCATCCCTCTAACCCTGTGCTACTGAGCAAACTTGGGCCAGAGAGGTATTTTAGAGCAGTTTTAGCCGTTTTACAAAAGAGTGGGCTAATCCGGGCGAACTCGGGGTTCGTTCGGGTTAGTCCCGCTTGTGAAAACCGACATAAACGTCCTTGTGCTTCTAGATCTGGGATCTTGAATGATACATGCTTCGTTTCATATCAGAAGATAAACAAAACATCATCAAAAGTCTGTATTTTGTGTAGAAATCGATGGTTATCAAATGTTTTTCTCAGATCCATCACTTACAAGCCGAGATCTTGCAGATCTCGTGTTTGGGAAGCCTCTACTATCACCAAACAAACTCGTATTGTGTAGATCTAAGCTTAAAACAGAAGTTTTGGAAGAAAAAGATGAATTTTCGTAAAAGAATGAGTTTTGATGAAAACGAAGGCTACGCCTTGTGCCAAAATCGTTGTAAACATTTGTAAATCGTTGTAAACATTTGTTAATCGTTGATAAACGTTGTTGCAGTGAAATCGGGTTGATTCTTACTTAGAACACGAAGGTTTCGGGTTGAGAAAGCTCTGAGCGAACTTGGTCAGCAGGGGAGCATGAATGAGGAGCATGGGTATTTATAGGTGAGGTAAGAATCTCAAGTGCTGGCAACAAGTTCGGCCGAACTTGAACAAAAGTGTACAAGTTCGCGCGAACTTGGGGTGTTTTCAAGAGGGAAAAGGGTAAGTTCGGCCGAACTTGCATATGTATATGCAAGTTCGCGCGAACTTGATGGAAACAAGGGATTTCTGGTTATCAGACAAGTTCGGGCGAACTTGTGGTAGGCAAGTTCAGCCGAACTTGCCTGGTGACCAAGTTTCGTTTGCCGATTTCGCGTAAGTGTTCGTTTGGTTATTCGGTTGGCATTTATTAGTTATATTAAGCGTTTTAGTAAAGCGTTAAGCGTTATAATTGATATAATAGCGCGATTTAGCGATTCGAGAGTGCGAGAGCGATGCGATAGTGAGTGTAATCATAATCATAAACACACATAACACATAAATAATATAAAACCACATAAATAATTGCGATTTGCGATACGATGAAATTAGCGATGCGATTTAGTAAGCGATTAGATTCGATAATAACGTACAACACCATAAGTAATTAACATAAACTTTATTATTAACCGAATCTCGGGATTACAAAAGAAGTAAAACGATAAAAACAAGGAAAAAGATAACAACGAACTTCCGAGTTGTTACAGTCTCCCCTAGTTTAGGGAATTTCGTCCCGAAATTAGGTAGTAGCTGTAACAAATAAAATGCGGGTACTTGGCCTTCATGTCACTTTCCAATTCCCAAGTGAACTCGGCGCCGCGTTTGCCTTCCCATCGGACCTTCACGATAGGGATGCGAGAGCGTCGGAGTTTCTTGGTCCCTCGATCCATGATTTCCACAGTCTTTTCCACGAAATGGAGAGTCTCGTTGATTTCCAGATCTTCGAGAGGGACATGCAGATTTTCTTCGGCTAAGCACTTTTTGAGATTAGACACGTGGAAAGTCGGATGTACGTTGTTAAGTTCCTCCGGCAGTTCGAGTCGGTAAGCCACTTTGTCGATCCTTTCCAGAATCTTAATGTAACATCCGTCGAAAAACGGGTTTCCAAACCTGCTTCGTTTATTAATCGAATAATCAGTTATAAAATTTCGTTGCGTATTTATGATCAATATTAATTTTAAACAACACATAATTAATAAACATTTTAGAATTTAAAAACTATAATTATTAAAAAGTTAAAATAAATTAAATAAAAAAGAAAAGAGGCTGCCGGGTTTCGAACCCGGGTCAGCCGGAAGAAACAAGCAACACCCAACCACTCCGCCACTTGACTCATTTGTGATATCTATTAAAACAAATAACATTTATAATAAAACTCGAAATTGAATTTTGTCATCAGCGCGCCCAATCCGCAGTCGCCGGAATTACCGACGATTTCGCCAATTATCGACGGTTTCCTTTGACTGAACGCGTGTATTAACCTCGACATCGTTATAACCGATGTCTAATCCCGCGATCTCAGTCATAACCACCGGAGAAAAACCTTGACCATGAATCAAGACCAAATTCGGACTCAATTCATCCTGATTCTTCCCTATAAATACACACCCAAGTCTCTGGTAATCTTTTCTCTCAAAATCGCACAATTTCTCGAAGCAATTACACTCGCCGGAGATATTCTGTATTGCCGGACATTCGCCGGAAAACCGAGACTTACATCAAATCGGTAAATTTCTCGACTCTTTCGTGTTCAATCCATTGTTAGACTTATACTAACTTCAATCCTTCAACCAGAATCGGTCCCAGACGACGTTGCCGGATAATCTGCACTCCCCGGAAAATCTCTGGAAATTTCTGAAATCACGCTGTGAATCGGTACAATCATCTAAACCCTCTGATAATCCTTGTTTAGTAACTCAATTTCACAACTCATCGATCAAAACTGTTAATTGATTCAATCAGACGGAATTCACAAATCAGAGCCGACGACCATTGCCGGAATTCTGAGGAAAGCGTTCTGTTCGGTACACTCGATTCCGTAACTCTATTTATTCATTACATTTCAATCACTTATATGATCGACGAACGATTTAAACCAGAACAGTTGGATATCGTTTGTCTGTGTCTTGAACGAAGAAGACGAAGTCAAACGTTGTGTATAAGTGTAATTAAAACAAGATATTAAATCGGGTTAGAGACACAGTCCAGCGGTGGACTGTGTGCAAACACATAGCGCACGTCACGAGTTCGAACCTTACAAACGCACCGACTTTCCGAATTAAAACCAATTTTTTTAAAATTGAATCAGAACAGGTCCCAGTATGTTTATAAGATTAATATAAACCGTAAGTTAAACAGATAAGACACACAGCCCAACTGGTTGGGCTGTGCGCTTACAAACCAAAGGACCCGAGTTCGATCCGGCTTCCCTGCAACCGGTTCAACCAGTTTAAATCCTTTTAATATAAACCAAATAAATTAACATTTAATTAGTATATATATATAATTAAAACATAGAATATTTCGGGTTAGACACGTAGCTCAGTTGGTAGAGCTGCGTGCACGTGTACGAGAGGTCCCGGGTTCGAACCTCACTCAGCGCATGAATAAACATAGTCCGACCGGTCAACGGTCAACAAAAAGTCAAATTTTATTTATTTATTTATTTAATTTAAAAATCAATTAAAATACTTAAAAATAATATTTTTAAAGTTAGAAAATGACCTTAAACTCACAAAAATAAATCTAAAAATCCTATTAAAATTGTTAATAAAATCCACTTATTTACCGAACCAAGCCTCACCCCCTACTCAAAACATGATCCAAACATATCAACAACCCCAATACCCCATGTTTCCATATGTTCGAGCTTGTTTTAATTGTGGCGACCCTACCCATTTTAGAAACACGTGCCCTCGATTGGTTAACATCATAAACGCCCAAGCTCAAGCAAACCCAGTTAACCAAGCAAATCAAGCAAACCCAGCACTACCACCAGCAAGAGGAAGAGCTTACAACATTAACGCCAAACCTGTTGAAGATAATAACGGCCCAAACGAATCACCCAACTAGCTTTCCCTCACCAAGAGTCAAGACTCAACTCAAATCGTCTAATTTTAATGTTTTCTTTATGTTATCTCAATCTTTACGTATCCCAGTTATAAATTGGGAATCTATGTATCCAAGAATTTTAATGCGAATTGATATTACGGTTTTGTTTTATACCTTTACACATTGATTTAACTCTCATATCATCATACATCTCGACGTACCTCGATCTCATCATTTAAAGAAATTGGGTTGTGTCTCACTTTTACATAGACTAACCCCTTCATCATAACAAACGAGAGATGTACTGTCATCGTACGATCATGTATCCTTTCAGATTTAAGACTCAAGCTTTGGCTGTTGTGTTTGTTTTGTTGATTTTAGAATCACATAGAACTAATCATAACTTACTGACAAAGCCAATGAAAATTTGACAAGAATATGGTGGATACGCCGCTGGTACTTCCTATATATAAGTATTCTTGTCAAAGGATCAAAAGCGTTGTCAAGCGGTTATGAAAAGTTTCGTGTAGGTTTTAGTATCGTCATGGTTGAAGTTTTGTTTTATGATATAACCTTATCTTTCCAAACGTATCAATTCCCTCAAAACTCTTATGCATGAAATCATACCTAGTCAAACAACTCTGTCTATCCATGTTCCGCATTCTTATACGTTAGGCATCAAAAAGCGATTCCTGTAGCAGGGTATTCAACCCTTACTAGGAACGTTACCGCCTCAAATAAAATTTAAACTCTCACCCTTTTCTAATTACGTAATTGTCAAATTAAACACCCACCCTTCAAGTCAAATATACCACTACTACTTAAATTTCGTGACGAAATTTCTAAAAGTAGGGGATACTGTAACATTCGTCGAAAAACGGGTTCTAAAACCCGCACCATTTTTTTATCAAGTTTATATTATGGTCCTTTCGATACAAATTTACGTTAATCGTTTCAGAGATTCTTCATATTAATAATATAAATAAATAATAATAATAATAATAATAATAAAAAATAATATATATACATATATAATAGTTATACAAAAAAAATAATAAAAAAAATTAAAAAAAATATAAAGGGGTAGACCGCGGGAATCGAACCCGGGTCTCACCCCTAACCAAACACACTTCACACCACTCCGCCACACACATTTATCTGTTTAAAATCTAAACTAAACAATATTAATACAAGATCTCAAATTGAATTCCTGAACAACCGCCCTGTAACAGCCGAACTCGAAATCAGGAGTTAATCAAGCATCCGTTTACCTTGCGATCAAAAGACTAAAACCGCTTTTCAATCGAGTAATCAGACTCAATCATGGAGTCAATAACGATCGATCTCAATCCCGGAAATCAAGTCGGCCGAAACTTGTGAAACCGAAAATTCCTATGATTGAAAATACACTATATATATCGATGCTTCACACCTCAATATCTCGCTCAATTCTTCCAAAGTTCCACTCTAAATTCTCTGATCAAAACCTTTGTCGTCGGAAACACCTGCATTCGTCGGAATTTGTCGCCGGAATTCGGAACAGAAAACGGGATTGACTGGTTACTTCATAAATACAAATCGTTTCACCACAAACGAATTCGCTCATTCCCTCAAAACACTCTCTACATCAACACTTAAAAACTCTTTGTTTTCTTTTCTGCACTTCGCCGGAAAAGTTGGAACTCGCCGGAGTTGGTCACCGGGATCATCAAAGTTCTATCTTCCAGTGGGTATGAATCTTTAAAACCTTTCTATGTTCATGTTTAATTCCGTTAGTTGTAAACCAGTAACCAAAATTGTTAAAAATTTAGATAACAGTCGGATTTGTTCTGTGTTTGATTCAAGGAAAGAGATGAAGTTCAAAAAGTTTATAAGTATAATTAAAAATGGGATTTTAATCGGGTTAGACACACAGTCCAGTGGTGGACTGTGTGCGTTTGAAACGCGAAGATCCCAAGTTCGAGTCCCATACATAATGCTGAATCCTTTATATAAACCGAGCATTTTATAACGTTAATATAAAACAAAACATATAATATATAAATATAATTAAAATCCTTTATTTACCGGGTTAGACACCCAGCCCAGTTGGTAGGGCTGGGTGCAAAACTACGTTGGGGTCACGAGTTCGAAACATATCCTGCGCACCGGTTCGATCAGTTAAAACCCTTTTTAAATAAATTAATTTCTGAAATATTCTAATCAGTATATAAGTATAATAAAAATCAAGAATATTTCGGATTAGACACGTAGCTCAGTTGGTAGAGCTGCGTGCACGTATACGAGAGGTCACGAGTTCGAACCTCACTCAGCGCATAGAATAAACACAGTCCGACCGGTCAACGGTCAAAAAGTCAACCTTTTTATTTATTTATTTATTTATTTATTTAATTGGAAAATTATTTAAAAATACTTAAAAATAAGATTATTAAAGTTAGAAAATTTCCTTAAACTCACAAAAAAAATAAATCTAACAATCCCATTAAGAGCACTAATTAAAAATATTAACCTCAAATAAAGTTTATTTATTTACCGAATCATTTCGTTATTATTTAGGTTAGTTTTTCCCTCGTCGGTTGAATCATAATATTCGTGCGCATTCATCGTCATCAAGGAACGCACCCACTGTGAGTGAATCCTTACAAATTCCCCTTTTTATTCATGTTTTGGGGTGTATCATGTGTCGCTTTAATTATTTCGTTTATTCAAACTTGTGCTATTACCATTATATGACCTAAACTTATGATGTAAATATTGTTTGTTGTGATACGTGTTTACATTCTTGTCAAGTTGTGTGCAAATCATGCATTAGGCCCATCAGTTCCTCGTGGGAGACGAGTTGAGCATCAGGTGCCTCATTTGATCGGCTCCGTTTGATTAAGCCTTGATCTCATTGTTCATCATTTGGTGTGTGTGCTTATGCATTAATTGATATTATGTGTTTTGTGATTAAATTTACATTTACGTTTATTCATATTTGGTTATGCACAATTTTATTCAAATAACCAATATAACTAATCCTTTCTAATATTTAAATAAGATTCACTCGCCAACTTTTGATGACCCAAAACCCTATTTTACACATGATACAGGTGATCCGGTTGAGAAAAGAAACACATAGGATGGCCTAGAAGAATAAACAAGTTAATGCCTTGGAATGAACGTTTAGTTTTGTTTTTCTTTGAAATTGTACTCTAGTTGTAATTTGAATGAAAATGTATTTGAAAATGTTGTGTTTGAATGTTTATTGTAACTTCTTCTTTAAAGAGAAATAATAAATATGAAACTTTATAGTAAATGTCATGAGCTTTGATGAAAACCCAATCAAGCCTCGACTACCATTTCCACTGCGGGTCAGGGTGTGACAGATTGGTATCAGAGCTTTTGACTATAGGGATATATGATAGGTTATTAGACCCTTAGAGCCTATACTATAGTTGATTAGATTTTAATTGTTTATATGGTTACATGCAAACCCATGATGTTTATTTGCTTCGTATTTATTACACACACAAATGCATGCAAACACTTCCCAATCATTTTGTGTGATACTTAATGAGTTATACTTATTGTCAAACTTAACATGCTTACATATACATTCATCACGCATATTTCAATGCTCACATATTCAAATCATCCTCGTATTTCCTTTATTCAAGATTTTGTCGCATTTTTCAATCTCATCAAAGTGAGTTCTACGACGGGCATGTAGTAACTGTAAGGGTACAAGTACCGGTAGTCGGAACGTCCTGTCTAGGTTGACATTCGTATAAATCCAATATAACGGACCAGTTTGCCTACCTGGGACTAACGATGAGAGTACGAAGGACCTATTAGGCCAAAGCATGCCACACCAAACGTCGTTCGAACTAACCCCACTTTGAGGTGTCACCGTGTCCACACCTGGATGCACTCCGAATTTCATACGTTACATTCATATTTCTCGATTTTCTTCGGGTTTTAGTGTACGTTACCAGGCTAACACAAAGTTGAGTCTCAAATCTGAAGGTATACATGATTGAATGATGACAGTACCTCTCTCGTTTGTTATGATGAAGGGGTTAGTCTAGGTAAAAGTGAGACACAACCCAACTTCTTTGAATGATGAGATTGAGATACGTCGAGATGTATGATGATATGAATGTTAAATCAATGAGTATAAAACAAAACTGAAATAGTAATTCGCTTAAGATTCTTGGATAAATTTCCAATTTATAATTGAGATACGTGAAGATTGAGATAACATAAAGAAAACATAAAGACTAAGCGGTTGGAGTTGAATCTTGATTCTTGGTGAAGGAAACTAGTTGGGTGGTTCGTTTGGGCCGTTATTATCTTCAACAGGATTGGCGTTGATGTTGTAAGCTCTTCCTCTTGCTGGTGGCCTAGTGGTTAGGTTTTCTTGATTTGCTTGGTTAACTGGGTTTGCTTGAGCTTGGGCGTTTATGATGTTAACCAATCGAGGGCACGTGTTTCTAAAGTGGGTAGGGTCGCCACAATTAAAACAAGCTCGAACATATGGAAACATGGGGTATTGGGGTTGTTGATATGTTTGGATAATGTTTTGAGTAGGGGGTGAGGTTTGGTTTTGAGAGGTGCGGCAAACCTTGCTCAAATGACCATAGCGTCCACAATTCGCACATAGTCGACAAGGTAAGGTAGATGGATGGTGATAAAAACAGGTGTTGCATTGAGGGTGAGGTCCAAAGTAAGGTTTCTTATTTGGGTAAGTTGAGTTGGGTGCTACTTGAGTGATTGGGATAGCTTGGAGGGGTACAACTCGTGAAGCTGGTTGGTTGTGTTGGGTGAAAGCGAAGATTTGTCCATCTCGTTTTCTCTTAGAAGTGGTTTGAGAAGAGGATTCGGTTTGGGTGGAGTTTGGGGTTTCGGTTAATGCTTTATCCTTCTTCTTCTCCTCCTTAAAGTCTTTATTCCGTATGCGGTTTTCGGTGAGCTCTGTAGCTAACTCCATTGCTGCTTCCAAAGTTGCAGGTGTGGTACTTATTACACGGTCTTGAATTTTTGAAGAAAGACCTCGAATGTAGTGCTCGATCAAACGGTAGAGGGGAGTGAACAAGTTGGGGACCATCTGATTTAACTCAAGGAATCTCTTGTTGTATGTAGTGTGGTCGCCCTCTTTTTGTTTCAAAGAATAGAACTCATCTTCCAATTTCTTAATTTCGCTTCTTGGACAGAACCGTCTTGTCATGATTTCCTTCAACTCTTCCCAAGTCAAAGTCATAGCATTCTCAGCACCTCGCTTGGCCTTCTCTGTTCCACCATGTAAGTGCTACTCCGTGCAAACGACCGGTAGCATATCGCACCTTGCGATCATCGGGACAGTCGCAATTGAGAAAAGTGTTTTCCATCTCCTCAAACCAATGGAGGAGAGCGGTGACACCTTCAGTCCCTTCGTATTTTGGAGGATCGCAGGATTTGAAATGTTTGTAGGTACATTTAGTGGCTTTTGGGGAAGGATTGACAATGTTTTGATCTTCTTGGTGGATTGGGTTGACGGGATTTGCGGTAAGGGCCTGTTGAACTTGAACTACGATGTTGGGTATTACGGCCGCCATTTGTTGAGCGATTTGGGCAGCCATGCGCTCGCGGGATTTTCCTGATCTCATTTTTCTACGAGAGAGACTAGAAGACATCTACATGAAATACGCATCGAGAGTATGAGTTTGACGTTTTAGGTGTCATGTGTAGGAATGAACATAAAATAAATATAGAATAATAAATCTACTACATCCATAGGATGTCTTGGGCTTTGCTCGTAATTGGGCCTTGCATGCCGCCATACTTCACCTTCGTAATCATGTGGGCCCCCATGATTACCGGGTCTTTCATATGGTTCGCATGTGTTAGCCTGGTAACATACACTAAAACCCGGAGAAAATCGAGAAATATGTATGTAGCGTATGGAATTCGGAGTGCATCCAGGTGTGGACACGGTGATACCTCAAAGTGGGGTTAGTTCGAACGACGTTTGGTGTGGCATGCTTTGGCCTAATAGGTCCTTCGTACTCTCATCGTTAGTCCCCAGGTAGGCAAACTGGTCCGTTATATTGGATTTATACAAATGCCAACCTAGACAGGACGTTCCGACTACCGGTACTTGTACCCTTACAGTTACTACATGCCCGTCGTAGAACTCACTTTGATGAGATTGAAAAACGAAAAATGCGACAAAATCTTGAATAAAGGAATATGAGGATGACTTGAATATGTGAACATTGAAATATGCGTGATGAATGTATATGTAAGCATGTTATGTTTGACTATAAGTATAACTCATTAAGTATCACACAAAATGATAGTGGGAGTGTTTGCATGCATTCGTGTATGTAATAAATACGAAACAAATAAACATCATGGGTTTGCATGTAACCACATAAACAATTAAAATCTAATCAACTATAGTATAGGCTCTAAGGGTCTAATAACCTATCCTATATCCCTATAGTCAAAAGCTCTGATACCAATCTGTCACACCTCGACCCGCAGCGGAAAAAGGTGATCGGGGCATGATTGGGTTTTCATCAAAGCTCATGACATTTATTATAAAGTTTCATATTTATTATTTCTTTTAAAAGGAGATCATACAATCAAATCATACAAGTACAACATGTTCTATACATCTTTCAAGACTTCATTATTTTTCTTCTAAGGCAATTTCCTACGTGTTCCTTGCTTCATCCTGTCCACCTGTATCATGTGTAAAAATAGGTTTTTGGGTCAACAAAAAGTTGGCGAGTGAATCCTATGAAAACATTTAAACGTGTTTATTGAATCAATTATAAAATAAAGTGCATAACCACATATGAGTAAATGTAGATGTAAATTTATTCACAAAACACATAATATTAAATATTGCACACACATACACCAAATGATTGTTTTTGAGGCACGCGTTGTTCAACTCGTCTCCCACGAGGAACTGATGGGCCTAATGAATGATTTTGAGGCACGCGTTGTTCAACGAACTGATGGGCCTAATGAATGTTTTTGAGACACGCGTTGTTCAACTCGTCTCCCACGAGGAACTGATGGGCCTAATGAATAATTTGCACACAACTTGACAATATGTAATACATCACAACAAACAATATTTACATTCTAAGTTTAGATCATATAATGGTATAGCACGAGTTTGAATAAGCGAATTAATTTAAGCGACACATGATACACCCCAAAACATGAATAAAAAGGGGAATTTGTAAGAATTCACTCACAGTGGTTGTGTTTCTTGGATTGATGATGAATGCGCACGAATTTGGATTTAACCACGATAGAAACTAACCTAAATAATAACATAATGGTTTGGTAAATAAATGGATTTTATTTTGAGATTAATAATTTTAATTCATAACCTTAATAGGATTTCTAGATTTATTTTTGTGAGTTTAAGGACATTTTCTAACTTTAAAATATTATTTTTAAGTATTTTTAAATAATTTTCTGATTAAATAAATAAATAAAAAATGTTGACCGTTGACTTTGACCGTTGACCGGTCTGATTGTGTTTATTATGTGCGCTGAGTGAGGTTCGAACTCGTGACCTCCCGTACGTGTGCACGCAGCTCTACCAACTGAGCTACGTGTCTAACCCGAAATATTTCTGATTTTAATTATATTTATATACTTTTTAGTTTATTCCGAATTTTATTTAATTAAAAATGTTTCAAATATCGTCTGACCGGCTGGCTTAGCGGGGATCGAACCGGTGACCCTTGACTTAACTTGCACCCAGCCCGACCAACTGGGCTGGGTGTCTAACCCGTATTATATAGTGTTTGTATTATATTTAACACATACTGTGGAACAATCTGTTTTGGTTTCGAAAAAAAATGGATTTTATTTCAGCAGAAACGGATATGTTCAAGACTCGAACCCGGGACGTGTACGTTATGTTTGCACACAGTCCACCACTGGACTGTGTGTCTAACCCGGTCATTATTCCGGTTTTTATTATATTTATACGATTTAAAAACTTCATCTTCTTCGATTTATAAAACCAGAGAATCAACTCGACTGTTTAATCAATAATTCTTGTTGAATTAGTTGATTGAGTATTACTGATTAACGAAATTAATTTAAACAGAAGGTTTAAGGATGTTGTACCGAACAGGTGTGATTTCCGACGAATTTCCGGTGACTGAAACTTTTCCGGCGACGTGTAACTTGCGACAGAGGATCTACAGGAAGTTTGAGGTGAGTGCGGTGCTTTCTGTCTGAGCTCTAGAAGTCCTATTTTAGAGTAAGGCAAAGAAATGAAATGGGTTCGGTTTTCCGGTGACCTATTCCGGCGAAATTGAAAATCTCCGGCGACGAGTTTCTGAGCACTTCAACTACGAAAAAGTGTGCGGTCTTGAGCGAAAGGATTCCTGGAAGGTTGAGGGGGGTATTTATAGGATAGAACAGGATGAATTTAGTCTGAATTGGGTCTTGATTCGTGGTCAAGGTTTCTCCGGCGGTTACGACTTGGATGGGGTCAGACGTCGGTTATACCGATGTAGACGTCGGTTATAACGTTATAGTCAAAAGGAAAATGGCTAAACTCGCGGATCGCCGGATTTTCCGGGATTGCGAGTTCAGTCGCGCTGGAAGTCCGGTTTGAATTCGGATTTCATCATAAGTTTTATTTGTTTCGATATAATAACAAAGAAGTCAAGTGGCGGAGCGGTAAAGTGTTTGTTTGTTGGAACCTGCTGACCCGGGTTCGAAACCCGGCAGCTCCCTTTTATTTTTCTTTACTTGATTTTTATTGTTTAATAATTATAGTTTTTAAATTCTAAAATGTTTATTATTTATGTATCGTTTAAAATTAAAATAAACAATATATACGCAACGAAAATTTATGATTGACTATTCGGTTAATAAACGAAGCGGGTTTTGAAAACCCGTTTTTTGACGGATGTTACATGAGGAGCATGGGTATTTATAGGTGAGGTAAGAATCTCAGGAGCTGGCAACAAGTTCGGCCGAACTTGAACAAAAGTGTACAAGTTCGCACGAACTTGGGGTGTTTTCAAGAGGGAAAAGGGCAAGTTCGGCCGAACTTGCATATGTATATGCAAGTTCGCGCGAACTTGATAGAAACAAGGGATTTCTGGTTATCAGACAAGTTCGGGCGAACTTGTGGTAGGCAAGTTCAGTCGAACTTGCCTGGTGACCAAGTTTCGTTTACCGATTTCGCGTAAGTGTTCGTTTGGTTATTCGGTTCGCATTTATTAGTTATATTAAGCGTTTTAGTAAAGCGTTAAGCATTATAATTGATATAATAACGCGATTTAGCGATTCTAGAGTGCGAGAGCGATGCGATAGCGAGCGTAATCATAATCATAAACACACATAACACATAAACAATATAAAACCACATAAATAATTTCGATTTGCGATGCGATGAAATTAGCGATGCGATTTAGTAAGCGATTAGATGCGATAATAACGTACAACACCATAAGTAATTAACATAAACTTTATTATTAACCGAATCTCGGGATTACAAAAGAAGTACAGCGATAAAAACAAGGAAAAAGATAACACCGAATTTCCGAGTTGTTACAAAACCCTACACAATCTACAAGGTCGACATCAGTTCTTGTTCATCCCTTAGGCTTTATGGTTTGGGTAAATACATAATAAGGCTGCTTAGGATGGAGAAATATGTAAAAATCCCTTAGGCTTTTGGTAGGAGAGTGTATTTAGGTTTTTTGGGAGTGGGGTGGGGGGTTTAGGTTTTTTGGGGTGTTGGTGGGGGTGGTTTAGGCTTTTCCATATTAGTGTACATGTGAAGTACAACTTTTTTTTATATATTATTTTGAGCGACTTTTAATAAAAAAATTATTTTTATATGGTTTTTTTGGCTTTTTAAGCTAGTTTTTTGGTTTTCTTATTTAAACTAGTTTTCTCATGATCCATCCCCATATAATATATATATATATTATATATATATATATATTATATATATATATATATATATATATATAAATTTGTGATTGGTTGAAAGAGTGTGAAGCCCACCATTAACCCACCTTTATCTCTTCTCTTCCCGCATCGGTGAGTATTCACTGTTCGTGGCAATCACCGAACACCGAATGGGGGTTGGCGGCCCATTGCCGCTCGGTAAAGTGCGGTTACCGAAGGTGCCCCTTTCACCCTTAACTGATAACTATTATTTATATTTTTTTAACATGAAACATTTTTAATTATAAAATACATGAAACCCAAAAATAACTAGTATTCGAATTATCAATACAATAATTTTCAAACGTTTTCAACATAGTTTTATAATAAAAAAGTAATAGTGCCAGGCAGCTGGCCTGACACTCCCACATTGGACCAGCCATTTCCTGGCACTCCCCCATTGGACCAGCGGTTTATTATTTGTTTACGCTGTAAAATTACGGGTTTGCCCCCGGAATAGTGCCAGGCAGCTGGCATGACACTCTCCCATTGGACCAAACGTTTATTATTTGTTTACGCTGTAAAATTACGGGTTTGCCCCACTTTATATTACGATTTTGCCCCCTGCTCAAAATAAAATTACGCTTTTGGCCCCAGCCAAACTTATGATTTTGCCCACGAGTCGAAAAAAAAGAATAGTGCCAGGCAACTGGCCTGGCACTCCCCTATTGGACCAGCCGTTTATTATTTGTTTACAATGTAAAATTACGGGTTTGCTCCGGAATACTGCCAGGCAGCTGGCATGACACTCCCCCATTGGACCAACCGTTTACTATTTGTTTACGATGTAAAATTACAGGTTTGCCCCACTTTAAAATTACAATATTGCCCCCTGCTCAAAATAAAAGTACGCTTTTGGCCCCAGCCAAAAATAACGATTTTGCCCACGACTTGAAATTACAATTTCGCCATCGGCTCAAAATTACATTTTCACTCCTGTTCAAATTGAAAAAAATATGTTCTCGCCCCCACCTTAAAATTCCGATTTTTCCCCGTTAAAAAAATTATGATTTCGGCCTCAGTTAAAAATTATGTTTTTGCCTCTGTTCGAAATAAAATTACCTGTTAGCTCCAACTTAAAATTACGATTATGCCCTCGGTTCAAAATAAAAAGATGGTTTCACCTCCCACCTAAAATTACGGTTATGCCTTTTGTTTAAATTTATATTATTGTTTTGCCCTAGGTTCAAAAGTATGAATTCACCTTTGCGTTGAGTTACACTTTTGCCCCTGGTTTCAATTTCTAGTATTGGCATCACTTTAGGTTTTGGCAAATTACGATTTTACACCAATGAAAAAATATAACTTTCCACTAGTTAAAATAACAGTATTGCCATTGTTTTAGTTTTTTAGCAAAACTATAAAAGTGTTATGTTTTTATTGGTTTACTCGATTTAATTGTTTTCCGTGTCAATGAGCTGTTTAACACTCGCTCATTATTCGGCTACCACCCCGCAACATGCACGGGACATCTAACTAGTTTCTATAAAAGTTTACTAGAGATCCATTTTAAAAGAAAAATAAAAGAATACATAATAAGTAGTAACTATACTTTTAAAGGTAAGAAAGAGAAAGAATAAAAAAAAACATAAGGTTAGTAAATAAGAGAGAGCCAATGACCTCTAGCTTAAGTGGTAGAAGAGCTTGAGTTCTACTATGTAGACTCAAGTTCAATTCCCACTTGGTGCAAAAAGGAGTGAGGCAATGATAGGAGACTCAGGGAAATCTGGGTTCAGTCCTTGAGCCAAACGGGTTTTACTGGAAATTTCATCGTCGTGTCTACAGGCGGGTGGGTTATCGGGTTTTCCCCGGAAGTGGTGGTGGACGACTCGGGTTACTCTAGGAGTACTCTATTTGTCCAGTTGGTGCCCTGAGAGTACTCGGGATTAATTTGTTGGCCGTTAAAAAAAAGTAAATAAGAGAGAGAAGAAAATTATATATTTTTTTCTTGTGAGACTTAAACTTATAATCTCTCCAACTTAAGCTTTGCTTCAATCCCAATATTTTTTTTAAATTATATGGATAACAATAAAAATCGAGTTATGAGTTCTTTTGTGTAATCTCTACAACTTAAGCTTTGCTTCAATCCCAATATTTTTATTTTAAATTATATGGATAACAATAAAAATCGAGTTATGAGTTCTTTTATGTTTTGTTATTTTTTTTTATTTTTATAGCATAAACAATTTTTAGAAGTTTAAAATGTTGTTTTTATTTTTTTTACATGAGTTATCTATTTATACATTATCTCTAATATAATGTGATTTACTTCAAGTCTTATACTGAAAATTTTCGGATTTTTTTATTTCACTTTGATAATATAAACTTGTTGAATCAAATACAAATTCTTTTTTTTAGTGGACTAGTATTTTTAGACGGTGGAAAGTACAACTTGAAGGCGTACATGTGAACAAAATGCTAGAACATGCTTTTTAAATTTATGCAAAAAGCCAAAATCTGAAAAGGAAAAAAAATGCATCATTAAAACATAAGTAAATCATGTTCATTTTTTTTTCTGTAATTTCAAATTTCATATTGTATTATACTACTGAAACTTATAATATCAACTGTTTATTCGGTCCTCTTTCTTTCTCGAACAACAAAATTTATGAAAAACAACCGCTAGAAACTAACAAAAGACAAACATTATACAAAAAGAAATAGATTTTATAACCACCCCAATCAACTAACATTGATTCTCTTGGTTCTAATCACCAGTTCATATAAAAGAATAACTAACGCCAACGCGAGTGGCTAAAGTGAGCGTGGTAGCCTAGATGAGCGTTTTTTTGGGGTGTGGTATCTTGGACGAGCAGAGGTTAACCACAACAGGCGCAAGTGAACAAGGTGATGAGTAGGCGTCTGGTCAGCGCCATTGTCGCAATACTAGAGGATAAACCTGGATTGTCAAGTGAGCGACAACGAATAGTCTTTTCAAATGTTTGTTGAATCCTCATATTTATTATCTTTAAAGGAAAAATGTTGAATGCTAGTTCAACAAATGTGATACAAATTGGTGGACTGGACAGTGAGGGTTTTTAATAATGTTGACCGGGACCATTGATATAATTTGCTTATAAAATATTATTGTCTTTTTAATTAATAATGTTAGATTTATATCATATGAGCAAAATGTTAAAGGATCAGCAACACCATCTCCTTGAAATGCAAAATATTTAGTGATATGATAACAAGTCGTATGTCACTCTCTTAAACAAAAAATCTAACATTAGAAGCAGATTAGAAAATGGTTATTTTAAAAGATTTGTAGAAATCGTCATTGTTAATTTTTAATTGTATAGTTAATCGACAATTTTAAAATTTCACACTTGATATTGATTTTGTTCATCAATACTGAGAAAAATAGAAGAAGCTAATGTTACGGAATAATACCCATTTTGTTTTATTATTCGTTTAAATAACTATATTGTTTTTTTCTGGTTGATAAGAAGACCTAACTCCTATGTAGCACCACTTTCATAGCCGGCTCCAACCGAACCCTTTTCTCCTCATTTCAAAACCGCAACGAGAGTAAAGCCATCGTGACATGTTACATGAATACGTGACAACCTTGAAGGCAATGGTAGCTAAACAATGAGAGTGTGGGGGTTGTCTATGTAAGAAGTAGACGGGTCTAAGTTTATATTTCAACTTAATAAACTACTTTGTACATGAAATGTTATGGGTGGTCTTTCTCATACGCAAAGCCAAATGGATGATACTAGCCCCACATTGACGATGATACCCAACTAGAGGGGGATATATGTGGTAGCAAACAATACAACCTTGATTGGTTCGTGAATCATACTTATACATGATATGGGAATGGTTTGACAATGATCTCCCATATATGTGACCCTCTAGATGAGATCCATCATGATACGTATGCTATACATGTCTGTTCCTCAGTGGTCAGGTTTCCTCCAAATTTACAACATTATGATAAGTGAATTTATAGTTATATTGGTTTTGTTTTTGTCCATAGTCTATAAGTTATATGATACGTATGCTACACATAGTCTATGGTTGCTACAATGGCATACGAAGACGTATGGCAACAAAGTGGTATAACAAATGTACTACATACACATGTATGACTTAGTTGCGTGTGTATGTGCATATATACCATACACCTGTATTTTGTTAATACTATTTTCTTTATAATTTAATAGCTACTCAAAATCTAAATAAAATACTTGTAAATGTATGTCATGGGGTCTATATTAAGTTAACACCACTATATACAACTCTGGCTCAGTTCAGCCAAATGTAACAAATGCATGTACATAAACCTTGGCTCATTTCAGCCAAATGTAACAAATGCATGATGTGTGACCACATAGTGATAGTGATGCTCTACCATACCAAATGAAACACCCAAATATTAGAACATTATGCAACTCGATATATCTTTTAACATGTATTTTTATATAACAATGTGTTGTGACTGAAAGAAACTGAGGGAGAAATGTAGACTACAAACTTTAAATTATATGAATCAAGAAAAGAGTTAATTACGTAGTTAGTCCTTGGTTTGCACAAAACAATATACTTAGGTAATAATAGTTTAAAATCACCTTCTAGGGTATTAACTTTTCATTTTGTAATGTTTGAAGGTATTAACTTCTAGAGTATTAACATAGTTAGTCCCTGTGGTTTGCACAAAATAACATACTTAGGTACTGATAGTTTAACAAACAATTAACGTTAATACCTCCAAACGTTCCAAAATGAAAAGTTAATACCATAGAATGTGATTTTAAACTATTAGTACCTAGTATGTTACTT
Organism: Scalesia atractyloides; assembly: GCA_947069175.1. Classification (NCBI taxonomy): domain Eukaryota; kingdom Viridiplantae; phylum Streptophyta; class Magnoliopsida; order Asterales; family Asteraceae; genus Scalesia; species Scalesia atractyloides. Next base: position 9,788,902 of record CAMTDV010000017.1, read on the forward strand.
TGTGCAAACCACAGGGACTAACTATGTAATTAACTCTCAAGAAAAATAACTACATCAATACACTCTTTTTAGTTATACTGATTTTGATTTATTTTTATTTTTTTGAGGATCGGAAAAAAAACCATGAATGTTACCAACTTAATTGTTTTTTTTTTTGGGTAACTCATTATAAAAAGTCCCAACAACCTGTATCATCATTGATATTGATGTGTTCTTTCAGTTCAACTGATGGATAACTAGGATTTGATTTTTACACAAAAAACAACCTTATTTTTCAGTTCAGTTTGTTTTGTATACACGGACATGTTTTTATATTAAAGCACTTGGTCATTATAGAATAAAATAAAATAAAATAGAGAACTAAAATGATTTTATAGAAAAGGTATGTTTAAAAAAGGGATATTTATCTAAATAACTCAACTGTCATCAATTTATTGATAGCACTCTCAACTTTCGATTTGTACCATCACTCACTCCCAAGTTTCAACTTATTGGCTAGTAACCACTCCCAAACTAACTCAGTTTGCTGACATGTCACCAAACCAGTGACACGTGATAAAAAAACAAAGTCAGCTGTCACGTCATCAAAAAAGCCAAGTCAGACGCCACATCATCAAAAAATTCGACGTCAGACGCTACGTCACCACACAACTGCCACATCAACAAAAAACTAACCGGGTTAGTATTAAGTTAGTTTGGGGGTGCTATCGGCCAATAAGTTAAAAGTTGTGAGTGGTGTGATACAAATCGAAAGTTGGGTGTGCGATCGGCTAATTGGTGAAAGTTGAGGTTATTTAATCCAATATCCCTTTAAAAAAATAACTTAATTTATTCAGTAAAATATAAAAAATTTGATTTAACAAGTATGTTTACGAAATTATTTGAAAGGGGGAAACATACAAAAAAGAAAAACAAAACAATGTCAAAATGTTTATAAAACAATTAAAAAAAATGAGGAACAAAAAAGTAAAGAAATTGGGCCTAGACTAGAAAAGAGGAAGCTGGTCCGAACCGAGCAGGCCGGGCTGGACAGTATGTATGACTCGCGAGGTTTTAGTAACCGTTGATAAAAAAAAATATGATTGATTCTAATAGAGATGGGCAAAATCGGGTATTATTATTACCCGGAACTGGTTCCAATCTGGAACCGGTTCTGCTTGGATGTCATTGGAACCGGGTATGGTGTGGAACCGGGTCCGGTTCCTACCCGGGTTCACAGCCAAGAATATGGAACCGTGTAGAACCGGGTACGGGTATTATGGAACCGGGTATGGTGTGGAACCGGGTATGGTGCGGAACCGGTTCCTGATAGTGTTCAGAACCGGTTCCTGACAGTAAAAATCTGACTTTTACTGTTCAGAACCGGTTCTGAACAGTAAAAAACCTGACTTTTACTGTTCAGAACCGGTTCCTGACAGTAAAAGCTGACTTTTACTGTTCAGAACCGGTTCCTGACAGTAAAAAAATCTGACTTTTACTGTTCAGAACCGGTTCCTGATAAAAATGATACCGTTAGAACTGGTTCCTGATAAAAATGTTACCGTAGAACCGGTTCCTGATAAAAAATTTACCGTTAGGAACCGGTTCCTGGCAGTCGAAATCGGTTTTTTTATATAAACCCCTCCCTACTTACCATTTCAAAACTTAACACTCACCATCATCAACTTACAAACTCACCATCATCAACTTACAAACTCAATCATCTTCTAAAAAATCTTGCAAAATACCTATGGCATGCAACGAAGAAGTTGTTACTGTCTTAGAGACGAAAAGAAACCCAGCTATATGGAAGAATTTTGATCTCTGTTTAATGTCCGACAGCCACGAGATGGCTAGATGCAAAGCTTGCGGAAAATTTATGAAGGCCGCAGCCAACTCAACCCCTTAAGAAACACACTGAGCGGCATTGCCCAGTGACGAAGGCAAAGAAAAATGAGACGGGAGAAGGTTCCGGCACCGGTTCTTCAAATGTTTGATGTAACCCGTTTGGTTTGGTGTTTTAATAAAGTTTGTGTAATGTTTCTTTCTATTGTGTTTGTTATTTTTGTGTTTCTTTCTATCGTTAGTCTCCATTTTTTCGGCTATAACCGGTTCCAAAGGTAACATTTTAACGGTATAACCGGTTCCTTCTAGAACTGCATTTCCGGGTACTGATGGAACCGGGTACTAGTGAAACCGGGTACGGGTAGGAACCGGTTACTACCCGATTCAAATGGTAAAATTGTGGAACCGGGTTGGAACCAACGGGTATTTTGAACCCGGAACCGGTTCTACTTAATGTCGGGTAGGAACTGGAACCGATTCCAGTTCGGTTCTACCGGTCGGGTTCGGAACCGGTTTTTATGCCCATCTCTAGATTCTAACCCGTTTTGTCGTTTTATTTGTGTCATAAAAAATAATTTAGGGAAAAAGTTGTTTGTTGTGATGTCAATGTCAATCATAATTCGTCCTCTTCCTTTATTTTTTCAGGTTGTCTAATAATGTACACTTTGTAATTATGAGTATTGATATGGATTTTATTGAGTGCTATATACTTATATTAATAATTTTAATAATTTTACTCGGTTAGTCAAAGTTAATTTAAGCCAACTAGATACTTAGTTAATTGTATGTTTATAGCATGTATTCATGTATCGAAGATATGTTCCTAAATTCTGCGTAAAATATTGCAATACACGTGTTTAGACAGCAATACTCAGACTTAACAAAACAATATCCAGCTATCAACAGAGCATGCGTGCAAGCCCCTATCGGCGCATCCAACACGATGACAACTAATACAAGTCAAACAATACATATGGCAGGGGTTGCAGCCAATCAGCATGCATCAGGCTATGCCCAGACAACTCCCATGATGAACAATCATGCAGGAGGCAAGAAGTACAAAAGGACGATGACGTGTAACTAATCAGGTCGCGTCGTTTACTGCTCCATGATCTCCACTCATAACTGGTGACATACTAGACAACAAGGACAACCGTCAAGCCACGTGGCACCACGCCAACATCTCAACCCTCTACAAAAACTAACGGTCGTGTTAGAGGAGACAAACAGGATATTCCTTGATGACAACGTCTGGCCCAAGGCCCATCAGCCCATTTCATTCTCCACACTCTTCGGCTATAATTACTAACCTCCAACCACTGGTTTAAGGATCAGCTTCCTCATTCTCTCACACATAACACACACTCATTTATTGTTCTTAAACGATACTTATTCTCACGTCGGAGGATGATTACTATGAGAATCCCCTATATCTCCTCCTTGTAACGAGTCTCACGATGTTTTATTTTGTTTTGCAGCGCATACTCCAATGTAACCCGAGAAAAGATTAAAGGATTAAACCATCATGACGAAACCATTTCTACAAGGATAAACCTTTCGGTTTAGACTTTGTGTTTCTTCATGTATCGTTACTAAATATTATGCTTATATAAAACAAAGTTAAGTTTTCGGATTAACAATTTCCAACGTTCACTTTTTTAACACCTTGTTGATTTTTGTCAATCAGTACAATAAATATCGTTACAACTTGAGAAAAGAAAATTATCATGCAACTTATCTAACTTAACATCTTGAGACATGGGCAATGATAATAACTTCAAGATGGATGCACACTGAGTTTGTGTTGCGTTAAATTATGAGGAAACGTTATTATATTAGAAGAAACATATACAATACAATCACGCATTAGTAGTACTCATGAGGAAATGGGTTTATTATAGAACGAACATGTACAAACACACACTCACTAGTACACATTTAACATTAACGAGTCGTTATAGACTTATAGTTGTAATCTTATGTCATGCGCCATACGGTACGGATTAATTACAATGTGTTCTTCTGTTTTGTTATGTTACGTTAGTTGTTATTAATCTCTATATCACTTTAAACAATGCGTTCTTCTATTTTGTTGTACATGACGTCTCAGTGTTATCAAATTCAATTATTTATCTTTTATTGGAGCCTTGTGGCACTTCATTGTCAGGATCCTCCTTTGAAGATGGCCACACCATCATTTGTGAGAAATCTAATCATTAAATCCTTAGACTATGAGTAACGTAACGATATATTGATTTAATAAATTTTATTATGATAAGTGTTTATTGAAGAAATGTTCAGTTGTTAAGGATATCAACACCACTAATATTAAGGCAGTCTATCCACAAAGTTGATAAGAAGGGATTTGTGTTGGTTGCCACCACCTTCTAACATATTACATGAAGATGAATTCATATATAACCACATGGTTCCTGTATCATGGGTTCATTTATATATATTAATGAAAAAGAGTTATTAGATTTTAATAAGCGTAATTTTCACCCATTGGCTAACGTTGATCTCAACTTCAAAAAATTCTTTCTGATAATCCCAACTTTAAGGAATTTGACCCCCATCGATCCTTTTCTAACGGGGTTAGTTTTTTTGCTGGTGTGGCAACTTAAGTGGCACAAACCTAGTTATTTGCTGATGTGGCACAAACTTAGTTATCGGATTTTAATAATCTTAACTTCCACCACCACCACCATCATCACCCACCACCACCATCAACAACCACCGTCATGGCGGCTGATGGTGTTGGCGGTTGATGGTGATGGTTGTTAATAGCGGTGGTGGTTGTTGATGGTGGTGACGGCGGTTGATGGTCCAGGCGATTGATGATGTGGTAGGTGGCGGCTGATGGTGGTGGTGAAAGTTTGAATTATTAAAATCCAATAACTAAGTTTGTGCCACGTCAACCAATAACTAGGTTTGTGTCATGTTAGCAAGAAAACTAACTCAATCATAAAAGGATTGACGGGGGCTAAATAGTTACAAGTTAGGAATGTCAGAGGGATTTTTTGATGTTGGGATGAATACTAACCAATAGATGAAAGTTAGGATTATTAAAAATACAATAACCTATAAAAAACTATATTGGTTAAACAATTGTTGTAAATAAAAGAACATAGAAAAACTAAAGAGAGTTGAAATCATTTGTCATTACCTATAACTACATCTTGTTGGGAATAGTGTCAGGCAGCTGTCTTGTACTCCCTCATTCGTCCAGACAATTTACGATTTTATCTCAGCTTTAAAATTATGATTTTGCTATCGGTTTAAAATTGCATTTTTGCCCCATAGTTCAAAATGAAATTATACTTTTGCCCAAGCTAAAAATTACAATTTTGTCCCGTTTAAATTTACAGTTTTGCCATTAGTTTTGGCTTTTTTCCCCAACCAAATTACGATTTTGCTCTCAATTTAAGTTTACATTTTTGCCATCGATTTTGTTTGTTTTCCCAGTCAAATTACGATTTTATCCCAATGTAAAATTACAATCATGCCATCATTTTGGTTTTTCTTTTTGGACAAAATTGTGGTAGTGTTTTTCTTTTAATTTGTTGACACAGTGTAATTTTTATTCGTGTCATGCGGTTGCCTGACACACGCTCATTTGTCCTGAAAAATTACAATTTTGCCCCATATTAAAATTACAGTTTTTCCATCGTTTTCGTTTTTTAGGCAAAATTATGATAGTGTTTTATTTTAATTGGTTGACTAAATGTAATTTTTTTGAGATCGTGTTATGAGTAGTATGTACAAGTAACTGAAACACGTACGTACATGTTACGAGAGAGAAATATTTGGCTTGGTTCCTCATTATAACTCTTTTTACTTTGATCGGTTGACTTTAGAATAGCGCTCGGTCAAAGTCAAAAGACTTATGATGACCCATAAACAATCTAATGGATTCCGTTCATTCCGGACTATGGAACCCTCCGGAGAATCACATCTAAGTTAATAAACTATGAATACGGATTGTAATACGATAAGTAAATACAATGCAGACGCAACTAGTAGCCTATTTTATTTATAAAACTTGGGATATGTGTCACACCCCGACCCGCAGCGGAAAAGGTGATCGGGGCATGATTGGGTTATCATCAAAGCTCATGACATTTATTATAATGTTTCATATTTATTATTTCAATTTAAAAGAGATCATACAATCATATCAAACAAATACAACATGTTCTATTCATCCTTCTAAACTTCATTATTTTTCTTCTAAGGCAATTTCCTATGTTTTCCTTGCTTCATCCTGTTCACCTATATCATATGTAAAAATGGTTTTTGGATCAACAAAAAAGTTGGCGAGTGAACCTTGTTAGAAAACATTTATTATTTATTTCTGGTTGTATTTAATATGGAAAAATTGTGCAATATTCATATATGAACAAAGGTAAATAAACATACAATAACAACAATTTGCATACAATAACAAACAACAAGAAACAATGACATACATTAACAAACCAACAGCATACAATCACAAACCATTAGCATACGATATCAAACAACAACAAACAATAACATACATTAACAAACCAACAACATACAATAACTATCAACTTGCATAAATATATAACATAAATGAAACTGTGCGATCAAGGCTCAATCAAACGGAGCCGATCGTATTGCATGTACTGAAAATGAAAATGTCTGTGCGATCTAGGCTCAATCAAACAGAGCCGATCGTATGTTGGCACGCCAGGTTCACGCTCATAATGTAATGGGGAACATGCTCAACGCTCATAATGTAATGGGGAGCGGCGGCCTATGAAATTGCATGTACTGAAAATAATAAATTAAATCTACACAATAATCACACAAACAGTTTACACAGGCAGGATACACATTTATTCATGATATGATGTATGCACAATGATTTAAATATAATAAATAGTAAGACACATGATACACCCCAAAAACGTGATTTAAACGGGGAATTTGTAGAGATTCACTCACAGTGGGTGCGTTCGGTGAATGATGATGAATGCTCACGAGTTCAGAGGATTGATCGTCGAGGAATAACTAATCTAATTAATAAAGAAAAGTAAGGTAAATACATGAATTTTATTAACAACTTTAATAGAATTTTTGGATATATATTTTTGTGAGTTTTAGGCTATTTTCTAACCTTAAAAATGTTATTTTTAAGTATTTTTAATTGACTTTTAAATAAAATAATTAAATAAAAATAATAAAAAAATGTTGACTTTTGACCGTTGACTTGTTGACCGTTGACGGTTGACCATTGACCGTTCACCGTTTTATTGTGTGTATGTATGCGCCGGGCAGGACTCGAACCCGAGACCTCCCGTTCGCGTGCACGCAGCTCTACCAACTGAGCTACGTGTCTAACCCGAAATATTTCTGTTTTTAATTATATTTATACACTAATTCAATTAATCCGAAAATTATTTATTTTTAAAAAGGGTTTTAAATGTATCGGACCGGTGTCGTCAACAGGTCTCGAACCCGGGACCTTTGACTTAATGTTACACACAGTCCACCGCTGGACTGTGTGTCTAACTTGGTTAAAATACAGATTTTTATTATACTTAACATCTAACGGAGTTAACCCGGTTCAGTTTAAAAAAAAGGCATTTTATTACAGCGAATGAGGTTGGGACAGGAATCGAACTCGCGACGTGTATGTGTTTATTTGCACACAGTCCACCGCTGGACTGTATGTCTAACCCGTTTATAATTCCGATTTTAAATAATCTTATAACATAACTACTTCGTCTTCTTCGTTCAAAACTCAGGCAACGGTTATCTAACTGTTACTTGATTAATTCGATTAATGAACAAGATGAACAATTTAAAGTATTGAACCGAAGATTTTGGGGAAAGAAAATACCGAACAGATCGTCTTCTTCAGAAAAATCCGGCAAAGCTCGTCGGCTCTGTTCTGGTGACCTTCGGCTGTTAGAGTCAATTAGCAGTTTGGAGGGATTAGATGTGAAATTAAACTAATGAGTAATGATTATCATTAGATTACATGATCATACCGGTTATCAGCGTGATTCTGAAACTTTCAGAAACTTTCCGGCGAAAACAGAAAAATCCGGCAACGTCGTCTGTGGTTGATTCTGAGCGATGAAATGGTGTTAGAATTCGTCTTATAATGGAATGAAACAGAAACATTGAGGTAATTACCGTGTATATGAAAGTCCCGGTTTTCCGGCGACTTGCAGAGAATTCCGGTGAGTGAAATTTCTTGCGACAGAGATTCTTCAGAGGTTTAAGATGATTGGGAGTGATGTCAGTATGAGTTCTATGATCTTATTTTTTGGGTAAGAAGAAAAGGTGGATTGAATTCGGTTTTCCGGCGAAACTTTCCGGTAATTTTTCAGAGAATTCCGGCGACTTTCGGCGAAGTTTTCTGTGCGAAATGATGAGTGTGAGTTGAATAGATACGTGAGCCTAACTGATGAACAAGGTACAATACCGAATTTGGATTGTATTTTCGGTTTCAATAGAAATTCAAAGCAATGAATGAAATTGATGGTTTTCTTCGGTTATAACCGACCTTACTTGTTAATGTATACGTTATGACCAAAAAGAAACGGCAAACTTTGATGGAATTGCCGGGATTTCCGGCGTGAGCGGATTTGGGCGCGTTGTGCACTGGGTTTTGATTTCCAGATTGATTTATGTATTAATTGGTTCAATATATTAACAAACATCACAAGTGGCGGAGCGGTTGTAGGGATGTGAGTTAAGGCTTTGCTGGCTCTCGGCTGACCTGGGTTCGAGTCCCGGCTTCAGCATATTATTTTTAAATCATTATTTTTAGTACATTTTCAAAAATAAATTTTATATTCTAATATACTTATTAATTATGTATCGTTTAAAATTAATTTGGGCATTAAATACGCAATGAAATTTTTAACTGGTTGTTCGGTTAATAAACGAAGCGGGTTTGGTAAATCCGGTTTTTGGCGGATGTTACAATATGTCACTAACCACTTGGGGCAGGTATGTAAAATGGGCAAATGCTTTCAAAGAATGTTAAGAACCCAATTTATTTCGTTTTGCTTGATTAACATTAAAACAATTGGGGGTTAATAGTACCGTGTCCGGGCGTCCCAACTCATTAATTATAATGGCCATAAATACGTGCGGGGTGTAGGCATACACCTGACAAACGCAAAATATTAAATGGTGTGTATATTAATCATGAACTGGTTTTGAGCATTGGTCCCTGATTGTATGACAAACATGTAAATCTGGTAACAAGAATCTATCCCAATTTATTAAATGGTTTTCAAATGATTTCCAAATTGAGTCGATTAATAGTATTTACCGGTGAAAGCTGATGTATCTTTAAAGATTAAACTTATAGGTGACGAATCTCAATAGTAGGTCGGATAAGGTTCGGCCAAAGAGCTTTGGAATTTGCGACTTATGGCTAAAGACCTATGATGTCTAAAGTTTTTTTATTAGATCCTACCTTGTGGGATATTTGTACTGAACACAATGTTTTACTTCCTCTGCAAATCGTGAAATTGTTATCCAACCATCACGCATGAACCCCACGTCTGAGCCCACTGGGAAATCGGGGTGTGACAATTCATAAGATAGATTAGTGCTTCAAACATTGCGTAGCTAGGGACTTGGTGAGGTTTCACTCACTTTATTGTTTGTGGGTTACTTACAGACTTACAAGAACATAAAAAAGGAGGCATATAAACCTCAGGTTTCTGGAATTACAACTTAACACAACTCCCACAACATATAGCTTGTTAGTGACTTAGTGTGGTATGAAGAAATTCCAAGAAACAAAGTAAAGTATAAACAAGTATAAAAGTTTAATAGTACTGTGTCCGGGCAAATTGTGAAACTATCAAGTGTCTAAGCAAGATATGTTTTATGTATTTTCATACTCGTAATTTCGTTTACTTTCCAATATCCAAATCCTCGTACTCATACACCTTATTTACCTTTATATGGTGACTTTGGTGATTTCATCATTCAAACCGCTCACTCGCATATTGTGGAAAATTATGCGCAAACCGTGAGTTCATACATGACCCATTTATGCTTCAACACTATTTGGATTGAAACATGTATCCATACTAAGTACACATCCACACACATACAAACAAACTTATGCAAACACTCAATCCGTAAACATGCTAAGTTGTTATGCTATTTGTGATTACATGCTAGATTAAACATGCTTAGAGATTTGTTATTAACATTGCAAGCCTCTCTTAACATGTATAACGCTATAGGATTAGCACATCGCCCCTTTGTGGGTCATTGTTAAGTAATTCTTTACGACCTTATTTGTTTTGGTGATAAGGTTACGCTGGTGCCAAACTTTGGATCTATATTTGGTCTATTGCATGCTAGTATGTTACATAATTTAGTATATTTAAAACATGTGGATTTGAGACTCATTCTTATATATGCTTTGTAGACAAACTAGTATGCTCACCGACATAATTTGTGTTGACGGATATTTTATACATGGTGCAGGACATGTTTGATGATGCTACTACTAGAAAACTACTTAGGGTAAATTTAGATACTCACCAAATTTATTTACGCATTTTGATGTTTTAGTCTTGTAACTTGCAGTTATTGCATTTCCTTTGAAACAACGCATTTGTGTTATTTGAATATATGACAATGAAATTTTGAATCTTAATTATTATCGCAAATTTAGTATTATGACGTATTTGAGCAATGTATTACGTCTCGCTGATGTAGTTGTCGCGCGCTAATAAAAAAACTAGTATTTTACTTAAATATCAATACTAGTACGGGTAAGTAAGGACGTATCCACAGTGAATTTATGACCAGTGTTTGGTGAACGAACGAATTAATTACTATTATCTAAATCGGGGTTTTTTATTGACTGAGAACAAACGCAAATTGTTAAGAGAAGTGTTATCAGAATTAGAAGAAGTAACCCCCACCTGGAATCCTGATTGCCGGTTTAACACAAAAAACTCATTTACGGATTCAAATTTTCAAACACCACATAGACATGGCATTGGAATTAATGACTTTGATTAACGATTAGGGTTAGTTTTTAATAATAACTGTACAACCTAACAATCCGTTAAATTAGACTAATTACCCACCAAATTACCAACCCGCTAACAATGCAAGGAAATCGCCAATACGCTTGATAAATGACAAATAATTCAAATATAACCAACGTTTATCAAAAGTCAACACAAGTGATTAAGATTATTAGTTACAAGAATCATAAAATAAAGTTTGATGCGAAAAAACTAATAATCGTTCATCCGGAGGAAGTCACAAGGGTTTTAGCCGCGAATGCTCGTCATCATAGCTTCAGATCTTGATTCTGAATGATCTTGCATGACGAAATCAGAAGGAATCGATGTTGGAACCCTAAAATCGTTCTTATGCAATTGCTAGTCGTCTGGGGGTGGATAATTGCAAATTAACTTGGTCCCCAAAACTTATTATTAATTATTATCTACGATAATGAGTTACGTTTGAGTTTAAATGTGGTAAATTAACACGGTGCAATGTGTATGCATGATTCAACATTTTTACATATGTGCTTTGTTTGATTTATCAACTCCGACACAATGAACGATCAAAAAACTAGATATTCAATGAAAGTTGTGAAGTTAACTTAAGATAATAATATAAATAAACAATTGAATATATACCTAATATATAGATCTTTTAGTTTTATAGTGATGATAAATATCCAGTGATGAGTGAAATTATATATAAGGACCACTAAAGTGCCTACAACTTGACAATGTGAACCCCTCCCCAACCCCCCTTCCAACCGCCTTATGCCTTAACGTTTGTGCCCTCTTTTAAGTTTTTTCATCCAACATATATAGATGCAAAATCAAATTCAACTTATTTTGTAGTTTCCTATATCTTTAAAATATTTTTGTATTAGTATCATACCATTCAATTATATATTTAATAAACAAAGGTAGTTTTCCATCTAGAAAGCATACACAATAAATGAGTGGTGGAGTTGTGAGTTCTTGTCAAAAATGAAAGGTAAATTTAATCGCATTTAGGCATGGGTACTAGGGCTTGTGCTTATCAAATATCAATGCCATACCTACCAAAATATTAATGCATATATATAATTAATTAATTATCAACTAATTATTTACTTAATTAGAGTGTTACAGTATCATATTTTGTAAACTGTATATCTATGGATGAATTCAAGAGGTAAACAAAGCTTCACAAATGGTACTCAGAAAATTAATTTATTTAATAAAACAATCAATGATGTAATCATAACTTGGTTTAAAAGCAAAATCAAATAAGAAATGAATTTAACGATTTTATATATAATACATTATATTATATATATTATATATATATAATATATAATATAGTTATCAAATATGGTGAATAGTGATTTGATTTTTTAGTTTTCTTTTTGTCTTTTTTTGTCGTTTTCTATTTTTTCCTGTACCCCTCAACTTTCAGCATTAACACTTACAACCTCTTAACTTTTTAATCAAGCTTTACATATTTAATTTTATGTGAGTATAAATTCAAGTTGATTTACGTTTCAACGTAACTTTTTCTTGAAACAAGTCAAGTCAAATATAATATACTCTTATGCTTATTATTATACACGTTTCGGGGTGTCTACATTTTGACGTGAGTTTTTTTTTTCAGAAATGAGTTTGGTCATATAATACGTTTACGTGCTTATTTTTATGTACGTTTTCAGTTGGTCTATATTTTGACGTAAATTTTGTTTGAAATGTCGCGGCAACACGCGACGTAATTTGCTAGTTAAACATACAAGATGAAACGTATGAGGCTTGTTTCATAACGCTCTTAGGACAAAATTTATGGTGTTAAAAGATAAAGTTACTAATATATCTTTTATGATTTTTAAGTAGCGAAAGTTTGTTCAAATCCTACCCATCATAGTATTCGACAAACTTATCACTATGGAGTTGTTAACGGATACGACCAACAAAACATTTTGTACTATTCACAAATAGAGCGTTCTTTGTCTTTATCTCATCAAATTGTATACCAAGTGATTGCAAATAGGGAAAACTCATATATTGGGATCACAAGAAAGATCATGAAAGTACAATACGTAACTGTTAACGTGAGTTTAAGCGAGACATATACCTTTTAAAACGAAATTTTATTTTCAAATTTGACAATTAAGTAGTTTAGTATTATTGGTATAAGCGAGTAAAAATAACATTCTCCATTCAAATAAAAAATAGTGACTTATTCTTGAAGACAATAATGGACACTATGAACAAAATAAGTCGCAGTATTTCTATAGTATAAATTTGCGACATCTTTAGAAATAGAGGGGTTGTACCCAAGGCTTAGGAAGATTTTTTTTAAATTGACATTAACTTTTAATCCCAAATTATTTGACTTTTTTTACTTTTAGCACGGAAAATTTTAAGTTTTGCAATTTAAACTCATAACTTTTTTACTTTCAATTTTGATCCCATATATTTTTCATATTTCGCTATCTTTTTGTTTATGATTCGTTTTAAATTTTGTGAGTTAACATGACGCAATGTGTCTGTGTGGTTCAACGTTTTTACGTTTTGTTCAAAATTTTGCGAGTTAACAAGGCGTAACATGCGTGTGTGGGTTAACGTTTTTACGTCGTCATTTTTTTCTCGTTTAACAGGTTTGTCGCAATGCATGGATCCTAAATCGACTTAGTTATTATTTTATTTGTTTACGTTTCGGTCTAATTTTTTCGCGTTAACACGACACAACTTCAGTGTTGATGACACCTGACAGTGATATGACATTGATGCTATTTAACATGGGTTTACAACCCACCGCAATACGAGAGGCCTAATACTACTTGTTGATAATTTTCATAGCTATAAATAGTATAAAAAATACTTGTCCGTCATGGTTGGAAAAAGATAATATCTTTTGAACCAATAAGATACATAATATTAATTAAAAAAACCTTCAAATGACTGTGTATAAATATTTTTTTTTTGCTATATATACACACACCCATACATGAAACGTCACTTATTCAAATTACTATTGCTATTATAAGAAGGGTTAGGATATAATAGGAGGTTTGTATGGCTAGAAAGGTTAGGAAGTAATCTTGACCATCTATTTATGAATCAAGGGCTAAGATTAAATGGATGAAATTGAAAAAAAAAGAGGCGCGTGAGTTTGTTGAGGGGTATTGTAGTCAATCCAAAGTAATAGTTTCTCTCCACTCCAATTCCCCCTCATTTTTAAACGTTAATAACTCTTTCATACGACATTATTTTTTTTTTAAATTGCACCAAAAAACGAGCGTTTTTTTATCTTTAAAATAAGTATGCTATTGCTATATTTCGAAAAAATCATTTTGAAAACCAGTTGCGAAAACGCAATGAAAAAAAGTAACTACAGTCAGCAGCAGCGAACCAACAGTCCCAATCGCAGCGACGCAATACAACGCAACAGCAGTGAACCTGAACCAAACCAGCCACCTGCAGTAAAACAACGCAATATCTTTTTTTTTTTTGTAAAACGCAACAGCAGAGCAGCGAACCAACAACAGAGCAACAAGTGCAACCTGCAGTTAAAAAACGCAGCGAAACAACAACAGTTAAAAAACTTTGTAAAACGCAACAGCAGGCTGCAGGGCAGCGAACCAACAGCAGAGCCAGACCAACCTGCAGTCAAAAAACGCAGCGAAGCAACAACAGTTAAAAAACGCATCTTTTTTTGTAAAACGCAACAAGTCCAACTGCAGTTAAAAACCGCAACTTCCGGAGGCAAAAACCAGCCACACGCGGGCCCGGTTTTTCGGAACTGCATTCAAGTCCGCAGGACGTGCGGGTGCACACGAGTTCGACTAAATTCCAGTTCTAATTTGCACCCCCCTGCGCACCGCGCGTAGGACTTATGGTAAAACATGTCACACCCCGACCCGCAGCGAAAAAGGTGATCGGGGCATGATTGGGTTATCATCAAAGCTCATGACATTTATTATACGTTTCATATTCATTAATACAATTTAATGGAAATTTACAATAAAGATTACAACATGTTCTAGCTATCAATCTAGGCATCTTTGTTCTCTTCTAAGGCATTTCCTATGTTTTCTTTGCTTCAACCTGTTCACTTGTATCATGTGTAAAAAGGTTTTGGATCAACATAATGTTGGCGAGTGAATCCTATGGAAAACATTTGAACAATTTATTTAAATTGATTATGAAATATGTGCACAACCAAACATGAGTAAAAATAGATGTAAACTTAATCAACAATCATAAGATATTAAATGAAACACACATGAACAATAATGGAACATTTAGAGGCACGCGATGCTCAACTCGTCTCTCACGAGGAACTGAGGGGCCTAATGAATGAATTGCATAAACATGATAATATGAATGACACAACTACAAACAATATAAACTCAATGATACACACATGAACAATAATGAATTTGATTTGAGGCACGCGTTGTTCAACTCGTTCCCACGAGGAACTGATGGGCTTAATGATTGAGTTTCATATAATTTGACAAAATGAAATAAGTAAATCACAACAATATAAACAATCTAAGTTTAGGTCATGATGTGGTATGGCACAAGTTTAAATAAATAAATTAATTATTTTCATAACACATGACACACCCCAAAACGTGTAATTTAAAAGGGGAAGTTGTAGGATTCACTCACAGTGGGTGCGTTCGGTTGATGATGTTGAATGCACGCGAAGTGGTTTTAACCACGAGTGAGATTTAACCTAGATAAATCGCATTATGGTTTGGTAAGTAAACGGATTTTATTAATCTATTTCAGTAGGATTGTTGGGTGCATTTTTGTGAGTTTAAGGCTATTTACTAACCTTAAAAATGTTATTTTTAAGTATTTTTAATTGATTTTTAATTAAAATAATTAAATAAAAATAATAAAAAAAATTTGATTTTTTTCTCTGACCGTTGACCGTTGACTGACCGTTGACCTGACCGTTGACCGGTTCGATTCGGAATACAAGTGCGCTGAGTGAGGCTCGAACCCGAGACCTCTCGTACGCATGCACGCAGCTCTACCAACTGAGCTACGTGTCTAACCCGTTATATATCTGATTTTAATTATATTTATACATTAATTAGTTTAAACCGAAAATCATTTTATTTTAAAAACAGTTTAATCAACGAAACGGTGCGCTCCACAGGTCTCGAACCCGGGACCTGTGGCTTAAAATAACACACAGTCCACCGCTGGACTGTGTGTGCAACTTGTTAACTTTACTGATTTTTATTATACTTAAACACAAATTAGTTATTTCCTTTTCTGTCTTAATTAAAAAGAATAGATAAGTGTCCGAGTCGGTGCAGTAGCCCGGACTCGAACGCGTGACCTGTGATATAAACATACACACAGTCCACCGCTGGACTGTGTGTCTAACTTGGTTATTATTCCGGTTATTAATATACTTAACATATATTTGTGGCGACTCCGGTTCAGTTTAACAAAAAAAAATGATTTTTATTAAGGCGACGTGTGTGAAACCGGATTCGAACTCGAGACGTTTGTATGCTTAATGTGCACACAGTCCACCGCTGGACTGTGTGTCTAACCCGATTAATAAGTTGATTTAAATTATACTTATGTGATACAGTTAATTCGTCTTCTTCGCTGAAATATAACCAGAGGTAAAGTCTGACTGGTTCGAGTTTTATTCAGGTTCCTTAGCGTCTTACAGTTCATTAAGGTGAGATATGAGTGAAAAGAAAAAGAATTTAGGCGAAGAGGTATACCGACTGGACTCTCTGTTTTCCGGCAGAACTTCGGCGACAGCAATAGGCTCCGGCGTCAGGTGTCTTGCAGCAGCGAGTCTCCGGAAAGCTTGGAAAAGGTATGGGTGACTTCGGTATAAGCTTAGGAGGTTCAGTAAGGCTCGGCAATGGGGAAACCGGTTTTCCGGCGACGAACAGATTAATTCCGGCGAGTGGAATTACGCCGAGAAAAGGTGTGGTTTTGAGCGAAAAAGTTTGCAGTGGGTTGTGGGTGAATTTATAGGGCAAATCGTCGAAGAACCTGGTCTGATTTCCGACTGTATTCGTAAATTATAAATACTCCGGCGGTTATAACTTTGGTCGCGGACTCAGACGTCGGTTATAACCGATGTCTTAGTAATGGTTTACGTTTATAACGTAAATTGTCGTTAAGACTCGCGAGATTTCCGGGATTTCCGACGACTGAACTGTTGGGCGCCGGTTTTGAATTCGTAACGTCTCTTTATGAATTAAATGATTTCAATATTTAACAAACAAAACAAGTGGCGCAGTGGTTTGTGTGTTAAGTGATAAGTCTTGTTGTTGAACCGGTACAGACCCGGGTTTGAAACCCGGGTCTGTACAAAACATTTTTATTTTGCGTTTTTTAACAGTTTTTCAAAAACTAAATATATATTCTTGTATAATAATTGATTATGTATCGTTTAAAATTATTTTGGGCATTTAATTCGCAAAGAAATTTTTGACTGACTGTTCGGTTGATAAACGGAGCGAGTTTGGTAAATCCGTTTTTTTTTTACGGATGTTACAGTATCCCCTGCTTTTTAGAAATTTCGTCCCGAAATTTAAATTGTGATATATTTGACTAAAAGAATGATGGTGTTTAGTTTGACAGTTGCTTGCTTTAGAAAAAGTAAGGGTTTAAGTTTTCTGTTCGAGGCGGTAACGTTCCTTGTAAGGGTTAAGTACCCTATTACAGGAATCGCTTTTTGTTGCCTACTGTATGAGTATTGATAAACAGGAATGATTCGCTAAAAATGATATCATGCATAAGAGTTTAGATACGTTTGGGAAAGTATGGTTATATCCTAAGGCAAAACTTCTAACACTACAACCTACATGGAACATAAATAAAAAGACAACAGCTGATGTTTGAACATAAATAAACACAACAGCTAATATTTGAACATGAATAAACACAACAGCAAATATTTGAATTCACATTCTGATAGCATATATGTTTGAATGGTGGGAGTTCCTCTCTCGTTTGTTATGATGGAGAGGTTAGTTTATGTAGTAATGGAACAAAATCCAAAACTCTTTAAATAGCAAGATGATATAAATTCCAACCAAGGCAATACTAAATCCTACATGGAACCTCTCATAACCGCCTGATAATGCCTCTGATCCTTTGGCAAGAATACTTATATATAGGAAGTACCAGCGGCGTATCCACCATATTCTTGCCAAATTTTCATTAGTTTTATCCACAAGTTATGATTAGTTACCAAGAAACTAATAAATCCTACATAGAGCTTCTCATAACCGTCCGATAATGCCTCTGATCCTTTGACAAGAATACTTATATATAGGAAGTACCAGCGGCGTATCCACCATATTCTTGTCAAATTTTCATTGGTTTTATCAGTGAATTATGATTAGTCCTATAACTCTACAACCAATACAACAAACATAAATTACTGAAATGAAATATATTATGCGATCAAGGCTCAATCAAACGGAACCGATCGTATTGCATGTACTGAAAATGAAATGTCTGTGCGCTCAAGGCTCAATCAAACGGAGCCGAACGTATTGAATGTACTGAAATTGAAATTGTCTGTGTGCTCAAGGCTCAATCAAACGGAGCCGAGCGTATTGCATGTACTGGAAATGAATAACTTAATCACACAAACAGCCTATGCATGGAACCTCTCATAACCGCCTAATAATGCCTCCGATCATTTGACAAGAATACTTATATATAGGAAGTACCAGCGGCGTATCCACCGTATTCTTGTCAAATTCTCATTGACTTTATCCGTAAGTTATGATTAGTTCTATGCGACTCTACAACAAACACAACAACCACAAGATACTGATAATGAAATTGTCTGTGCGCTCAAGGCTCAATCAAACGGAGCCGAACGTATTGAATGTACTGAAAATGAAATTGTATGTGCGCTCAAGGCTCAATCAAACGGAGCCGAACGTATTGAATGTACTGAAATTGAACAACTTAATCTAAACAACCATCACACAATCAGCCTATGCATGGAACCTCTCATAACCGCCTGATAATGCCTCCGATCATTTGACAAGAATACTTATATATAGGAAGTACCAGCGGCGTATCCACCATATCCTTGTCAAATTTTCATTGACTTTATCCGCAAGTTATGGTTAGTTCGATGCGAATCTACTACAAACACCACAACCACAAGATACTGATAATGAAATTGTCTGTGCGCTCAAGGCTCAATCAAACGGAGCCGAACGTATTGCATGAACTGGAAATGTAAATTGAAATGTGCGCTCAAGGCTCAATCAAACGGAGCCGAACGTATTGCATGTATTGAAATGTAAAATGAAATAACCGATCAAGGCTCAATCAAAAGGAGCCGATCGTATTGCATGTATTGAAATGGAAAATGAAATGACCGATCAAGGCTCAATCAAATGGAGCCGATCGTGCGGGCACGCCAAGATCAACCGCATAATAAAATGGGGATCCAACTCAACCTCATGGATGGGGAGCTGCGGCCTCGGCAAAAGCATATACTGAAAACAATATACAATAATTACCCTAATAGTCTACACATGGAACCTCTCATAACCGCCAGATAATGCTTCTGATCCTTTGACAAGAATACTTATATATAGGAAGTACCATCGGCGTATCCACCGTATTCTCGTCAAAGTTTCATTGGCTTTATCCTTAAGTTATGTTTGGTTCTATGTGATAAAGAAAAACATAAAACTAAACGATAGGAATTGAATCTGGATCTTCGGCGAAGAGGACTAGTTGAGTATCTTCATTTGGGCCGTCATTATCTTCGACAGGATTGGCGTTGATATTGAAGACTCTTCCTCTTGCTGGTGGCCTAGCGGTTGGGTTTCCTTGGATTACTTGGTTAACTGGGTTTGATTGGGCTTGAGTGTTGATGACGTTAACCAATTGAGGGCATGTGTTTCTAAAGTGGGTAGGGTCGCCACAATTGAAACAAACTCAAGCATATGGGAACACGGGGTATTGGGGTTGTTGATAGGTTTGGTTTATGGTTTGAGTAGGGGAAAAGGTTTGGTCTTGAAAGGTGCGACAAACATTGCTCAAATGACCATAGCGTCCACAAGTTGTACATAGCCGACAAGGTAAGGTAAGGGGATGATGATAAAAACAGTTGTTGCATCGAGGGTGAGGTCCAAGATATGGTTTCTTATTTGGGTAAGCTGAGTCGGGTGCCACTTGGGTGATTGGGATAGCTCGGATGGGTATAGCGTGTAAAACTGGTTGATTTCGTTGGGTAGCAGCGAAAAGTTGCCCGTCTCTTCTTCTCTTAGGATTGGGTTGAGAAGGGGATTCGGTTTGGGTGGAGTCGGAGGTTTCAGTCGTTTCTTTATCCTTCTTCTTCTCCTCCTTGAAGTCTTTGTTTCGGATTCGGTTCTCGATGAGCTCTGTTGCTAGCTCCATTGCTGCTTCCAAAGTTGCAGGCTTGGTACTTATTACAGGGTCTTGAATCTTTGACGGAAGACCACGAATGTAGTGCTCGATCAAACGGTAGAGGGGAGTGAACATGTTGGGAACCATTTGATGTAACTCGAGGAACCTTTTGTTGTAGGTGATGTGGTCTCCTTCCATTTGCTTCAATGAGTAAAATTCATCTTCTAACTTCTTGATTTCGCTCCTTGGGCAAAATCGTCTGGTCATGATTTCCTTCAATTCATTCCAAGTTAAGGTCATAGCATCGTCGACGCCTCGTTTGGCCTTCTCTGTATTCCACCAAGTAAGTGCTATCCCATATAGTCGACCGGTAGCATATCGCACTTTGCGATCGTCAGGGCAATCGCAATTTAGAAAAGTGTTCTCCATCTCTTCAAACCAATGGAGGAGTGCGGTGACGCCTTCAGTCCCTTTGTATTTCGGAGGGTCGCATGATTTGAAGTGCTTGTAGGTGCATTTAGTGGTATTTGGGGGAGAGTTGATAATGTTTTGGTTTGCTTGATTGACAGGATTTGCGGTGAGTGCTTGTTGAACTTGAATTACAATGTTGGGTATTACGGCAGCCATTTGTTGAGCGATTAAGGCAGTCATGCGTTCGTGGGCTTTTCTTGCTCTCGTCTTCCTACGGGCGAGGTTAGAAGACATCTACAAGGAATATATGACAAGAGTGTGAGTTGGATGCTTTTGGGATCATGGGTCGCATTAGGAATGAACATTCATAAAATAATTATAGATAAATAAATCTACTACATCCATAGGATGTCTTGGGTTTGCTCGCTGTTAGGCCCTACATGCCGCCATACTTTACCTGTGTAATCATGTGGGCCCCCATGAATACCGGTTTTTCATATGGTTCGCACGGGTTTGCCAGGTTGCGTACACAAAAACCCGGAGAAAATCGAGAAATATGTATACAACGTGTGATATTCGGAATGTGTCCAGGTGTAGACACGGTGACACCTCCAAGTAGGGTTAGTTCGAACGACGTTTGGTGTGGCATGCTTTGGCCTAATAGGTCCTTCGTACTCTCATCGTTGGTCCCCAGGTAGGCAAACTGGTCCGTTATATTGGATTTATACGAATGCCAGCCTAGACAGGACGTTCCGACTACCGGTACTTGTACCCTTCCAGTTACTACATGCCCGTCGCAGAACTTACTTTGATGAGATTTGAAAATTGCACAAAATCTTTGGATAATGAGAGTATGAAAATAAATTGAATACATGAACATCGATATATGTATAATGAATATGTATATATGTATAATGAATATGTATATAAGCATGTATGTTTGACTGTAAATGTAAACAAATATGAAACAAATAAATATCACAAGTTTGTATGTAACCACCTAATCAATTAAAATTTAGGCAGACTGTAGTATAGGCTCTAAGGGTCTAATAACCTATCCTATATCCCTATAGTCATGGCTCTGATACCAATCTGTCACACCCCGACCCGCAGCGGAAAAGGTGATCGGGGCATGATTGGGTTATCATCAAAGCTCATGACATTTATTATGCGTTTCATATTCATTAATACAATTTAATGGAAATTTACAATAAAGATTACAACATGTTCTAGCTATCAATCTAGGCATCTTTGTTCTCTTCTAAGGCATTTCCTATGTTTTCTTTGCTTCAACCTGTTCACTTGTATCATGTGTAAAAAGGTTTTGGATCAACATAATGTTGGCGAGTGAATCCTATGGAAAACATTTGAACAATTTATTTAAATTGATTATGAAATATGTGCACAACCAAACATGAGTAAAAATAGATGTAAACTTAATCAACAATCATAAGATATTAAATGAAACACACATGAACAATAATGGAACATTTAGAGGCACGCGATGCTCAACTCGTCTCTCACGAGGAACTGAGGGGCCTAATGAATGAATTGCATAAACATGATAATATGAATGACACAACTACAAACAATATAAACTCAATGATACACACATGAACAATAATGAATTTGATTTGAGGCACGCGTTGTTCAACTCGTCTCCCACGAGGAACTGATGGGCTTAATGATTGAGTTTCATATAATTTGACAAAATGAAATAAGTAAATCACAACAATATAAACAATCTAAGTTTAGGTCATGATGTGGTATGGCACAAGTTTAAATAAATAAATTAATTATTTTCATAACACATGACACACCCCAAAACGTGTAATTTAAAAGGGGAAGTTGTAGGATTCACTCACAGTGGGTGCGTTCGGTTGATGATGTTGAATGCACGCGAAGTGGTTTTAACCACGAGTGAGATTTAACCTAGATAAATCGCATTATGGTTTGGTAAGTAAACGGATTTTATTAATCTATTTCAGTAGGATTGTTGGGTGCATTTTTGTGAGTTTAAGGCTATTTACTAACCTTAAAAATGTTATTTTTAAGTATTTTTAATTGATTTTTAATTAAAATAATTAAATAAAAATAATAAAAAAAATTTGATTTTTTTCTCTGACCGTTGACCGTTGACTGACCGTTGACCTGACCGTTGACCGGTTCGATTCGGAATACAAGTGCGCTGAGTGAGGCTCGAACCCGAGACCTCTCGTACGCATGCACGCAGCTCTACCAACTGAGCTACGTGTCTAACCCGTTATATATCTGATTTTAATTATATTTATACATTAATTAGTTTAAACCGAAAATCATTTTATTTTAAAAACAGTTTAATCAACGAAACGGTGCGCTCCACAGGTCTCGAACCCGGGACCTGTGGCTTAAAATAACACACAGTCCACCGCTGGACTGTGTGTGCAACTTGTTAACTTTACTGATTTTTATTATACTTAAACACAAATTAGTTATTTCCTTTTCTGTCTTAATTAAAAAGAATAGATAAGTGTCCGAGTCGGTGCAGTAGCCCGGACTCGAACGCGTGACCTGTGATATAAACATACACACAGTCCACCGCTGGACTGTGTGTCTAACTTGGTTATTATTCCGGTTATTAATATACTTAACATATATTTGTGGCGACTCCGGTTCAGTTTAACAAAAAAAAATGATTTTTATTAAGGCGACGTGTGTGAAACCGGATTCGAACTCGAGACGTTTGTATGCTTAATGTGCACACAGTCCACCGCTGGACTGTGTGTCTAACCCGATTAATAAGTTGATTTAAATTATACTTATGTGATACAGTTAATTCGTCTTCTTCGCTGAAATATAACCAGAGGTAAAGTCTGACTGGTTCGAGTTTTATTCAGGTTCCTTAGCGTCTTACAGTTCATTAAGGTGAGATATGAGTGAAAAGAAAAAGAATTTAGGCGAAGAGGTATACCGACTGGACTCTCTGTTTTCCGGCAGAACTTCGGCGACAGCAATAGGCTCCGGCGTCAGGTGTCTTGCAGCAGCGAGTCTCCGGAAAGCTTGGAAAAGGTATGGGTGACTTCGGTATAAGCTTAGGAGGTTCAGTAAGGCTCGGCAATGGGGAAACCGGTTTTCCGGCGACGAACAGATTAATTCCGGCGAGTGGAATTACGCCGAGAAAAGGTGTGGTTTTGAGCGAAAAAGTTTGCAGTGGGTTGTGGGTGAATTTATAGGGCAAATCGTCGAAGAACCTGGTCTGATTTCCGACTGTATTCGTAAATTATAAATACTCCGGCGGTTATAACTTTGGTCGCGGACTCAGACGTCGGTTATAACCGATGTCTTAGTAATGGTTTACGTTATAACGTAAATTGTCGTTAAGACTCGCGAGATTTCCGGGATTTCCGACGACTGAACTGTTGGGCGCCGGTTTTGAATTCGTAACGTCTCTTTATGAATTAAATGATTTCAATATTTAACAAACAAAACAAGTGGCGCAGTGGTTTGTGTGTTAAGTGATAAGTCTTGTTGTTGAACCGGTACAGACCCGGGTTTGAAACCCGGGTCTGTACAAAACATTTTTATTTTGCGTTTTTTAACAGTTTTTCAAAAACTAATTATATATTCTTGTATAATAATTGATTATGTATCGTTTAAAATTATTTTGGGCATTTAATTCGCAAAGAAATTTTTGACTGACTGTTCGGTTGATAAACGGAGCGAGTTTGGTAAATCCGTTTTTTTTTACGGATGTTACAGTATCCCCTGCTTTTTAGAAATTTCGTCCCGAAATTTAAATTGTGATATATTTGACTAAAAGAATGATGGTGTTTAGTTTGACAGTTGCTTGCTTTAGAAAAAGTAAGGGTTTAAGTTTTCTGTTCGAGGCGGTAACGTTCCTTGTAAGGGTTAAGTACCCTATTACAGGAATCGCTTTTTGTTGCCTACTGTATGAGTATTGATAAACAGGAATGATTCGCTAAAAATGATATCATGCATAAGAGTTTAGATACGTTTGGGAAAGTATGGTTATATCCTAAGGCAAAACTTCTAACACTACAACCTACATGGAACATAAATAAAAAGACAACAGCTGATGTTTGAACATAAATAAACACAACAGCTAATATTTGAACATGAATAAACACAACAGCAAATATTTGAATTCACATTCTGATAGCATATATGTTTGAATGGTGGGAGTTCCTCTCTCGTTTGTTATGATGGAGAGGTTAGTTTATGTAGTAATGGAACAAAATCCAAAACTCTTTAAATAGCAAGATGATATAAATTCCAACCAAGGCAATACTAAATCCTACATGGAACCTCTCATAACCGCCTGATAATGCCTCTGATCCTTTGGCAAGAATACTTATATATAGGAAGTACCAGCGGCGTATCCACCATATTCTTGCCAAATTTTCATTAGTTTTATCCACAAGTTATGATTAGTTACCAAGAAACTAATAAATCCTACATAGAGCTTCTCATAACCGTCCGATAATGCCTCTGATCCTTTGACAAGAATACTTATATATAGGAAGTACCAGCGGCGTATCCACCATATTCTTGTCAAATTTTCATTGGTTTTATCAGTGAATTATGATTAGTCCTATAACTCTACAACCAATACAACAAACATAAATTACTGAAATGAAATATATTATGCGATCAAGGCTCAATCAAACGGAACCGATCGTATTGCATGTACTGAAAATGAAATGTCTGTGCGCTCAAGGCTCAATCAAACGGAGCCGAACGTATTGAATGTACTGAAATTGAAATTGTCTGTGTGCTCAAGGCTCAATCAAACGGAGCCGAGCGTATTGCATGTACTGGAAATGAATAACTTAATCACACAAACAGCCTATGCATGGAACCTCTCATAACCGCCTAATAATGCCTCCGATCATTTGACAAGAATACTTATATATAGGAAGTACCAGCGGCGTATCCACCGTATTCTTGTCAAATTCTCATTGACTTTATCCGTAAGTTATGATTAGTTCTATGCGACTCTACAACAAACACAACAACCACAAGATACTGATAATGAAATTGTCTGTGCGCTCAAGGCTCAATCAAACGGAGCCGAACGTATTGAATGTACTGAAAATGAAATTGTATGTGCGCTCAAGGCTCAATCAAACGGAGCCGAACGTATTGAATGTACTGAAATTGAACAACTTAATCTAAACAACCATCACACAATCAGCCTATGCATGGAACCTCTCATAACCGCCTGATAATGCCTCCGATCATTTGACAAGAATACTTATATATAGGAAGTACCAGCGGCGTATCCACCATATCCTTGTCAAATTTTCATTGACTTTATCCGCAAGTTATGGTTAGTTCGATGCGAATCTACTACAAACACCACAACCACAAGATACTGATAATGAAATTGTCTGTGCGCTCAAGGCTCGATGCGAATCTACTACAAACACCACAACCACAAGATACTGATAATGAAATTGTCTGTGCGCTCAAGGCTCAATCAAACGGAGCCGAACGTATTGCATGAACTAGAAATGTAAATTGAAATGTGCGCTCAAGGCTCAATCAAACGGAGCCGAACGTATTGCATGTATTGAAATGTAAAATGAAATAACCGATCAAGGCTCAATCAAAAGGAGCCGATCGTATTGCATGTATTGAAATGGAAAATGAAATGACCGATCAAGGCTCAATCAAATGGAGCCGATCGTGCGGGCACGCCAAGATCAACCGCATAATAAAATGGGGATCCAACTCAACCTCATGGATGGGGAGCTGCGGCCTCGGCAAAAGCATATACTGAAAACAATATACAATAATTACCCTAATAGTCTACACATGGAACCTCTCATAACCGCCAGATAATGCTTCTGATCCTTTGACAAGAATACTTATATATAGGAAGTACCATCGGCGTATCCACCGTATTCTCGTCAAAGTTTCATTGGCTTTATCCTTAAGTTATGTTTGGTTCTATGTGATAAAGAAAAACATAAAACTAAACGATAGGAATTGAATCTGGATCTTCGGCGAAGAGGACTAGTTGAGTATCTTCATTTGGGCCGTCATTATCTTCGACAGGATTGGCGTTGATATTGAAGACTCTTCCTCTTGCTGGTGGCCTAGCGGTTGGGTTTCCTTGGATTACTTGGTTAACTGGGTTTGATTGGGCTTGAGTGTTGATGACGTTAACCAATTGAGGGCATGTGTTTCTAAAGTGGGTAGGGTCGCCACAATTGAAACAAACTCAAGCATATGGGAACACGGGGTATTGGGGTTGTTGATAGGTTTGGTTTATGGTTTGAGTAGGGGAAAAGGTTTGGTCTTGAAAGGTGCGACAAACATTGCTCAAATGACCATAGCGTCCACAAGTTGTACATAGCCGACAAGGTAAGGTAAGGGGATGATGATAAAAACAGTTGTTGCATCGAGGGTGAGGTCCAAGATATGGTTTCTTATTTGGGTAAGCTGAGTCGGGTGCCACTTGGGTGATTGGGATAGCTCGGATGGGTATAGCGTGTAAAACTGGTTGATTTCGTTGGGTAGCAGCGAAAAGTTGCCCGTCTCTTCTTCTCTTAGGATTGGGTTGAGAAGGGGATTCGGTTTGGGTGGAGTCGGAGGTTTCAGTCGTTTCTTTATCCTTCTTCTTCTCCTCCTTGAAGTCTTTGTTTCGGATTCGGTTCTCGATGAGCTCTGTTGCTAGCTCCATTGCTGCTTCCAAAGTTGCAGGCTTGGTACTTATTACAGGGTCTTGAATCTTTGACGGAAGACCACGAATGTAGTGCTCGATCAAACGGTAGAGGGGAGTGAACATGTTGGGAACCATTTGATGTAACTCGAGGAACCTTTTGTTGTAGGTGATGTGGTCTCCTTCCATTTGCTTCAATGAGTAAAATTCATCTTCTAACTTCTTGATTTCGCTCCTTGGGCAAAATCGTCTGGTCATGATTTCCTTCAATTCATTCCAAGTTAAGGTCATAGCATCGTCGACGCCTCGTTTGGCCTTCTCTGTATTCCACCAAGTAAGTGCTATCCCATATAGTCGACCGGTAGCATATCGCACTTTGCGATCGTCAGGGCAATCGCAATTTAGAAAAGTGTTCTCCATCTCTTCAAACCAATGGAGGAGTGCGGTGACGCCTTCAGTCCCTTTGTATTTCGGAGGGTCGCATGATTTGAAGTGCTTGTAGGTGCATTTAGTGGTATTTGGGGGAGAGTTGATAATGTTTTGGTTTGCTTGATTGACAGGATTTGCGGTGAGTGCTTGTTGAACTTGAATTACAATGTTGGGTATTACGGCAGCCATTTGTTGAGCGATTAAGGCAGTCATGCGTTCGTGGGCTTTTCTTGCTCTCGTCTTCCTACGGGCGAGGTTAGAAGACATCTACAAGGAATATATGACAAGAGTGTGAGTTGGATGCTTTTGGGATCATGGGTCGCATTAGGAATGAACATTCATAAAATAATTATAGATAAATAAATCTACTACATCCATAGGATGTCTTGGGTTTGCTCGCTGTTAGGCCCTACATGCCGCCATACTTTACCTGTGTAATCATGTGGGCCCCCATGAATACCGGTTTTTCATATGGTTCGCACGGGTTTGCCAGGTTGCGTACACAAAAACCGGAGAAAATCGAGAAATATGTATACAACGTGTGATATTCGGAATGTGTCCAGGTGTAGACACGGTGACACCTCCAAGTAGGGTTAGTTCGAACGACGTTTGGTGTGGCATGCTTTGGCCTAATAGGTCCTTCGTACTCTCATCGTTGGTCCCCAGGTAGGCAAACTGGTCCGTTATATTGGATTTATACGAATGCCAGCCTAGACAGGACGTTCCGACTACCGGTACTTGTACCCTTCCAGTTACTACATGCCCGTCGCAGAACTTACTTTGATGAGATTTGAAAATTGCACAAAATCTTTGGATAATGAGAGTATGAAAATAAATTGAATACATGAACATCGATATATGTATAATGAATATGTATATATGTATAATGAATATGTATATAAGCATGTATGTTTGACTGTAAATGTAAACAAATATGAAACAAATAAATATCACAAGTTTGTATGTAACCACCTAATCAATTAAAATTTAGGCAGACTGTAGTAAAGGCTCTAAGGGTCTAATAACCTATCCTATATCCCTATAGTCATGGCTCTGATACCAATCTGTCACACCCCGACCCGCAGCGGAAAAGGTGATCGGGGCATGATTGGGTTATCATCAAAGCTCATGACATTTATTATGCGTTTCATATTCATTAATACAATTTAATGGAAATTTACAATAAAGATTACAACATGTTCTAGCTATCAATCTAGGCATCTTTGTTCTCTTCTAAGGCATTTCCTATGTTTTCTTTGCTTCAACCTGTTCACTTGTATCATGTGTAAAAAGGTTTTGGATCAACATAATGTTGGCGAGTGAATCCTATGGAAAACATTTGAACAATTTATTTAAATTGATTATGAAATATGTGCACAACCAAACATGAGTAAAAATAGATGTAAACTTAATCAACAATCATAAGATATTAAATGAAACACACATGAACAATAATGGAACATTTAGAGGCACGCGATGCTCAACTCGTCTCTCACGAGGAACTGAGGGGCCTAATGAATGAATTGCATAAACATGATAATATGAATGACACAACTACAAACAATATAAACTCAATGATACACACATGAACAATAATGAATTTGATTTGAGGCACGCGTTGTTCAACTCGTCTCCCACGAGGAACTGATGGGCTTAATGATTGAGTTTCATATAATTTGACAAAATGAAATAAGTAAATCACAACAATATAAACAATCTAAGTTTAGGTCATGATGTGGTATGGCACAAGTTTAAATAAATAAATTAATTATTTTCATAACACATGACACACCCCAAAACGTGTAATTTAAAAGGGGAAGTTGTAGGATTCACTCACAGTGGGTGCGTTCGGTTGATGATGTTGAATGCACGCGAAGTGGTTTTAACCACGAGTGAGATTTAACCTAGATAAATCGCATTATGGTTTGGTAAGTAAACGGATTTTATTAATCTATTTCAGTAGGATTGTTGGGTGCATTTTTGTGAGTTTAAGGCTATTTACTAACCTTAAAAATGTTATTTTTAAGTATTTTTAATTGATTTTTAATTAAAATAATTAAATAAAAATAATAAAAAAAATTTGATTTTTTTCTCTGACCGTTGACCGTTGACTGACCGTTGACCTGACCGTTGACCGGTTCGATTCGGAATACAAGTGCGCTGAGTGAGGCTCGAACCCGAGACCTCTCGTACGCATGCACGCAGCTCTACCAACTGAGCTACGTGTCTAACCCGTTATATATCTGATTTTAATTATATTTATACATTAATTAGTTTAAACCGAAAATCATTTTATTTTAAAAACAGTTTAATCAACGAAACGGTGCGCTCCACAGGTCTCGAACCCGGGACCTGTGGCTTAAAATAACACACAGTCCACCGCTGGACTGTGTGTGCAACTTGTTAACTTTACTGATTTTTATTATACTTAAACACAAATTAGTTATTTCCTTTTCTGTCTTAATTAAAAAGAATAGATAAGTGTCCGAGTCGGTGCAGTAGCCCGGACTCGAACGCGTGACCTGTGATATAAACATACACACAGTCCACCGCTGGACTGTGTGTCTAACTTGGTTATTATTCCGGTTATTAATATACTTAACATATATTTGTGGCGACTCCGGTTCAGTTTAACAAAAAAAAATGATTTTTATTAAGGCGACGTGTGTGAAACCGGATTCGAACTCGAGACGTTTGTATGCTTAATGTGCACACAGTCCACCGCTGGACTGTGTGTCTAACCCGATTAATAAGTTGATTTAAATTATACTTATGTGATACAGTTAATTCGTCTTCTTCGCTGAAATATAACCAGAGGTAAAGTCTGACTGGTTCGAGTTTTATTCAGGTTCCTTAGCGTCTTACAGTTCATTAAGGTGAGATATGAGTGAAAAGAAAAAGAATTTAGGCGAAGAGGTATACCGACTGGACTCTCTGTTTTCCGGCAGAACTTCGGCGACAGCAATAGGCTCCGGCGTCAGGTGTCTTGCAGCAGCGAGTCTCCGGAAAGCTTGGAAAAGGTATGGGTGACTTCGGTATAAGCTTAGGAGGTTCAGTAAGGCTCGGCAATGGGGAAACCGGTTTTCCGGCGACGAACAGATTAATTCCGGCGAGTGGAATTACGCCGAGAAAAGGTGTGGTTTTGAGCGAAAAAGTTTGCAGTGGGTTGTGGGTGAATTTATAGGGCAAATCGTCGAAGAACCTGGTCTGATTTCCGACTGTATTCGTAAATTATAAATACTCCGGCGGTTATAACTTTGGTCGCGGACTCAGACGTCGGTTATAACCGATGTCTTAGTAATGGTTTACGTTATAACGTAAATTGTCGTTAAGACTCGCGAGATTTCCGGGATTTCCGACGACTGAACTGTTGGGCGCCGGTTTTGAATTCGTAACGTCTCTTTATGAATTAAATGATTTCAATATTTAACAAACAAAACAAGTGGCGCAGTGGTTTGTGTGTTAAGTGATAAGTCTTGTTGTTGAACCGGTACAGACCCGGGTTCGAAACCCGGCAGGAACAAAACATTTTTATTTTGCGTTTTTTAACAGTTTTTCAAAAACTAATTATATATTCTCGTATAATAATTGATTATGTATCGTTTAAAATTATTTTGGGCATTTAATTCGCAACGAAATTTTTGACTGACTGTTCGGTTGATAAATGGAGCGGTTTGGTAAATCCGTTTTTTTTACGGATGTTACAAAACATGTCATAAAGTTATGTTGGTTAGGCAAATGTGTCACCTTATAAATAACCTTATACTTTGTCACCACACCAATGTGGGACAAGTGGTTTATTATTTTGGGACATCAAGTTCAACAAACCATCATAAAAATATAAAAGAAAGTGTACTTTCTAAAATGCAATGGACTAAAATCACAAAAGAAACGTGTCTTCTGTAAAACGCAATGGACAAAAAATTCTGTTTTTTCATTATTTTGTAAAACGCAATGGACAAAAAACACACAAAAAATGTGTTTTTTTCATTCTTTTGTAAAACGCAATGTATAAAAAACAGTTTTTTTCGTTATTTTGTAAAACGCAATTGACAAAAAACACCCAAAACGTGTGTTTTTCATTCTTTTGTAAAACGTAATGGATAAAAAACTGTGTGTTTTCATTATTTTATAAAACACAATAGACTAAAAAACACCAAAAAGTGTGTTTTTTCATTCTTTGAGACATTTTGTCAAACACCTAGTGTGCAACTTTTTATTAATGATCTTAATGAAATTGGAACTAATGATGTTGCCCAAACGCATGAATACATCAAGAGAAAGAGTAGAATCATAGATATCTTCACTTTGAATACAAAATGTTTGAGAAATTTAAAAGAGGAGTACCTGTTTTAACAGAAATCTCGTGTTCCATCGCATCATGTTAAATTGAAAAAAAAAAGAAATTATAGAAACATAAACTGGGTTTTATTCAAAGAAATCGAAGAACACGTTGATCGAGTGTTCGAACCATTCATTGATAAAGAAAATCGCATTGTGATGCAGTAATTCTAGAGAGAGAAAAGGAATGAAATGTTGAAGATGGTGGGTTTTGAACATCTGGGTTTTGAAGATACAGAGAAAGGAAATAGAAAGAATAGATAAAATGAGATTGACTAAAATACCCTTCCCACTTGTATTTCTACTTTTCCAGATGGACGGCTAAGATTACTTCATATTCTTCCTACCCAAAACATACTTCCTATTTGATCATTTCTCATTATAAGAATGTGTATCTTTTTGTTGAAGATGGCAAAGGCCAAAGGCAAACAATAAGTTATTATATAATGAGTAAACTGCCATTTTGGTCCTTGAGGTAGGGACAGTTTTGCCAGTTTAGTCCAAATTTCAAACCTTTTGCCATTTTGGTCCCTGTGTTTTGTTTTGTTGCCATTTTGGTCCAAATTTCAAATTTGACTAGATTCCCCAACTTAAAACCTGGTTTTTTGTCTTTATCCTCAGGGGTATTTTGGTCATTTACGTTTTATTATAATTGATCTCAATTAAAATTAATAAAACTAAGAATCAAGACCAGATAAATACACAACCAAATCTGAAACAAGAATCAAGACCAGATCTACCCTAAGCATTTGCTCCAAAATCTCCAAACAAATAACATCATCATCAACAACAAGAACCCTCAACCCAGCTGGAAACTGATCCGGTGTCATACTCAAATCGACCAAGAAACAAAAAATTATGCAAAACCGACAAAAGGGATAACATCAAACAGCAATTGGAGCAAGACCCACGAAGCTTGGAGCAAATCTTGAGTTGAGGGATAACATCAAACAACAATTAAACACCCTCATCTTCAACCATCATCTTCAAAACCCTTATCTGCATATCCCCTTTCAGATCTTCAACCATTTCTGCAACTCACCACCACAACAATGTCAATAACCAACACCCTATCATCCCCAACACTCCAATTCACCCTCTCACAACACCACAAAACCCTAACCCTATCTTCTCTTTCATTTATCTCCCTCAACCTCAAAAACCTAACTCCGATACACCTCAAATCCACCCCCACCGCCGCCGGACCACCCTCACCATCGCCAGGAGGAGAGAGAGAAGGTGGTTTGATGAAGCTATCAAGGTAGTCAATCAAGGTAAGCAAATCCCGTCTTCGGGTTTTACCCCTTCCAAATCGTCGTGCCTGGTTAATTTCATTATGACGTGTGTTTCGGGTTTTACCCCTTCTAAATCGCCGTGCCTGGGGTTGTTTGAAGATGACGGTGGTGGTTAGAGGTGGTGCTCGAGTAGGTGTTCAATGGTTGTGGTGTTAGTCGGATGGTGGTGGGGGGATGATGCGTGGGGTGGTGGTTGTGGTGGTGCTAGTTCAGAGAGAGGGAGCAACTGAGAAAGACAGTGGTGGTGTTAGGTTTATAAAGGGTAACACATTTTTGGGTTTTATAATTTATTTTTAATCAATATTAGGTTATAATAAAACGTAAATGACCAAAATGCCCCTGAGGATAAAGATAAAAAACCAGGTTTTAAGTTGGGGAATCTGGCCAAATTTGAAATTTGGACCAAAACGGCAACAAAACGAAACCATAGGACCAAAATGGCAAAAAGTTCGAAATTTGAACTAAAGTAGTAAAACTGGCCAAACCTCATAGACCAAAATAACAGTTTACTGATATATAATAAACCATTTTACAAGTAAAAAAATCATAAAAGAACATTATGAGTGTACTTTTAGCTACCAAACACTCAAAACATTTTGTCTTCTTTGATCTTTTAATCACATGACCCACAAAGCATCTTATAGGTTAAATTCATTTACAATTTACCCTTTTCCGTAACAAAAAGATAACAAGTATTTACGCTCAGTGACGAAGGTTGACGTTTTTGACGGGGTCGAAAACGTATATACCAAAAAATTTCTATAGAATTGGGGGTCGAAAACGTATATACCCAAAAATTTGTGTATGAAAAACTACATATATAACACTACTGAGCGAAAAGTTCGAGGAATCGGACGCTCCTCTGGCCCTTAAATGCTGCGCCCCTGTTTAGCTTATGTATCTTCCTTGAATCACCCATTTTTTCTGCTTAAACAACTTACTCCAACCCATAACTTCATTTTCATTGATATTGCGTGTCGTAATTATTTAAAAAAAAAGAAGCAAATGTACAAGATGCAAATTGCAACGCCACAACAAAAATAGGATATGGTTTACAAATTTTACATTCCATTATATTTTGTTACATGTTTTTTTAGGGTACATATTATTAGATGTAAACAAATTCAATAATACTTTAACTACCGATGACATTTTGGTGCATTGACAACTTCATAACCTTCATCTAAAGTGGAGGTTATGGGTTCGAGTCTCGTCTGAAGGAAAAATATTTTGAGTGGAGACAGGGGTTCACCAAAGTTAGCTTTTGGGCGATGGATTTCTCTAGATTGGGGATGAGCCTGGTCACAAGCATTTGGTTTAGTTAAGAGTGCAAACGAGCCGAGAGGCTCGCGAGCTACTCGAGACCGGCTCGAGAAAAAACTTGAAATGAGTCAAGCCTTATAGAGCCCGAACCATACTTGAGCCTAAAACAAAGGTCGTTTATTTATCGAGCTCGAGTCTGACATGTGAAATCGAGCCTTAGTGTAATACTGTTTTTACTAATATTTAATAACATTTACCACTTACTTAAAGTTTGTCATCTAAAGCAGCCGAGTCAAGCTTATTTAAACTTGTTTACATGCCGATTCCGAACCTAAAAGGAAACTTGTTTAGCAAACGAGACCGAGCCGAACCTAAAAAAAAGCTTCTTTATTAAACGAGACTGAGTCCCAACTTCACTTATCGAGCTCGCAAGCCTAATATATCTTTTATTTGTATTTTATTTAATAAATCAATTAATAGATCATAAACAAGCTGGACCCACAATGAACAAGATGATAATCTGCTATAAACTTACAAGTCAAGTACTTTATGGAAACAATAACGCACGGCTAAAAAACAAACTTTATTAAAAACTTGAAATTGCATACCTACAACCTATGACCTGATGACCCTTTATATATATATTTTTTTGAAGGGTCACTTTTAATAATAAACAAAAGCATCCTATCCTACCCATACTAGAATTAATTTACTTGCATGACATTTATAGATAATTATCAAAACAAATAAAAACCTAAATTAAACCTACGGGTAAACATTTAAATAATAATTAAACTTTAAAACTAAACTTAATCCTACTTGTCACTTTAACCCTTCATCTTTCTTTACTTTTATATGTTTTAGAATTAACTTCTAATAAACCCAAGCTTGATAAACTATAAACGAAACGAGTTTAAGCTTTCCAAATGAAGGTTGAACCAAGCCAAACTTGACTTTGACTAGTTTTAATTGGTTGTAAGAAAAAAAAAACTTTTAAGTTGATGATTGTACTAGACATATAACATAATCATTAATAATACGTAAACCAATAAACCAAGTCGTAAGAATACCAAATCTACCCTCAATAAAGCAAACTTTACTTACCCATACCAATGTACGGACACCAGCCGACTATCACGTAATAACACACCACCCACAAGGACAACAACGTAATTCCACACCACTCCATACCACCTCGATGGTATAAAAGACACCCTTTGTGGTACAATCTTCAAGACCCAATCTCTTTCTTCATCGAGTTCATCGTTTTCCCCCAAATTCTTCACAAACAATCAATTTCTTTTCTTCTGGTGTGAAATCAAACAACAAATTTAGGTATGTGTGGTGGTGCGATCATCTCCGATCTCATAGTACCTTCGGTGAACAAGTCTCACCGGTTGACTGCTGCTGATCTTTTGACCCAAACTGGGTATTTTAAAAACCCTAGCAAATGCTACTCCAAACCCTTGAGATCTGAGATCTTTGATCTTGAAGATGAGTTTGAAGCGGATTTTCGAGGGTTTAAAGATGAAGTTGAGGCTCAGGTTGAGGCTGAAGATCGTCTTAATCCTTTCAATTTCTCTGCTTCCAAAGGCTCTGCTGCTTCTCCTCGTGGTAATAGTTTTTTTTTTTGTGTACGTTGTGATTTATTTTGATTAATTAAATTCCTGTTTTGTTTGGTAAGAAAGTTTTGATTTTTCTGAGTTAGGATGTTTTTTTATTTTTATTTTTTTAGGATTATTTGTTTGTTATTATTTATTTATTTATTATTAATTAATAATAGTTGTTGGGTGATGATCATGATGAAGAAAGATTCTATTTTTGAACACGGAAAAAAGATTATCTTTTTGATTGCTAACCTGCTTTTTGTCTGTTTAAGCTTTTTGAAGCATACATGAACATATATTCTTACCTTTTAATTTTTAATTAATTAATTGCTTATTTTATTAAGTGTAGTTTTTAGGAGATTTGATCATATAAGCTTATCTGATTCATAACCTGTTAGAAAAAAAAATTAGTTTAAATTTGCATGACTTGATAAATTACCAGACTCCATGATTTGTTATATACTTATATCTGTTATAAACTTATATGGATTTATTTTACTGGATCATTATATATAGATATAAAAGATTAATTCTTTTTAACAACTTGATTTAGGCTCAAAATCTGTGAAGTCTGATGATGCATCTGAGAAATCGACTTCACGAAAAAGGAAAAACCAGTACAGGGGCATTCGACAGCGCCCATGGGGCAAATGGGCTGCGGAGATCCGTGACCCGCGAAAGGGGGTCCGTGTGTGGCTCGGAACTTTCAATACTGCTGAGGAAGCTGCTAGGGCCTATGATGTTGAGGCAAGAAGGATCCGAGGCGATAAGGCCAAGGTTAACTTCCCGATGTACCCGTGAACACTAACCGCCAAAAGGTTAACCCGAAACTGAACAAAAAGACTACTGCTGACTGTAACAGTTCGTTTGGGTACTTTGAACCGAAGCCTCAGGTTAACGTTCCTGCAACTGTTGAGGATATGGGTGTGAAACAGTTTAGTCCGTTAAACGGTTCTGGGCTGTTTAATTTAAGTTCTGATCAGGGTAGCAACTCGTTTGGTTGTTCCACCGACTTCGGTTGGGATCACTGTGCAACGACTCCTGAAATCACGTCTGTTTTCCCCGAGAGTGATGATGTCAGCTTCATGGCTAATATGGCCCCTGCAAAGAAACTGAAACAAGACCCTGTAAACATGGTTTCTGCTGATGAACCACTGTTTCAGATGCCGATTTTCGAAGAGAGCTGGGATGCTTCTTCAGTTGATGCGTTTCTGAACGCAGATGCAACTCAAGACGGAAACACGGTGGATCTTTGGAGCTTTAGCGATCTTCCCGCCATCTTGGATGGATCGTTCTAAGCTATTGTAAATCTTTTCGTCGTTCATTTGAAAATATGTCGTTTTAGATGTTTGTACTTCGATCATGTGTTGTTTGATATATTAATCTATGTTTTGTGTTCCAGGTTTGGTGATGACGGGCGGACAAATAAGCATGGTGTGTCGATTTCGTTCGGTTATATGCGGAGTATATAGCTTAACAATCAACTGTGTTGTGATTGTAAGATCTTTATCTTTATTTTGTGTTTAGTTATGTTTGTATGGATGGTAATATTTTGAAAACTAAATGTTGCTTTTGTTTTTCTTTATGGACTTCAGATTATATATGTTTGAACCAACTGTTAAAACTTTAAAGTGGTAAATTCAACTTTGGCTTGTGAAAATTTGTTTCGACTGAAAGTCAAAGTTGAACCATTATAGCCTTGTAGGTTGTTCAAGATTCAGTGATTCCCTTGAAAATGTGACAGAAATGACTTGTATATTTTCTTACTTTTGCTAATTTACCAAACTTATCATATTATTACGAAATATCAAAGTGTAAATTTGAAAAAATATGATTAAATAGGATGTAACACTTGATGATAGGAAAGAATGTATTGGGAGGGTGGTTGACTCTTTTCCAAGGATGTTAATATTAGGTGTTCAGGCATACATGACGATCATAAGTTTTTCGGGGTGTTTTGAGTTTGATCGGATTGTATGTTCTTTGGGTTGTTTCGAGTCAGATCGGATTACATGTCCTTTGACAAACATTGTTGTACTTAGATGTACATCGAAATATTAGTTAAACGGGCAACAAGCTGCGTCACTACCCTTTTCTTAATGGCAAACTAAGTCTTTTAAAAAACATCTATAGATCTCGGGGTCATAACATTACTATGTAATATGCATGACTCTTTGAACCATAGTTATTAAAGGCGCTAGGCGCACTCAATGCGCATAGTCCTCACCTAGGGCCTAGGCGCAAGGCGCAAAAAAAGCAAGGGCCTGAAAAAACAAAGCGCACAATGAAAAAAAATTAAACATATATTATGTATTAGAAAAATAATAATATTCTTTAAATAAAATAAATAAAAGCTATTTTATAACATTTATTTAATATTATATATTTAGTACCAAAAGTTCTAAAATATTAGTGTTTGATGTATAAAAGTAGATTTCCTTAAATAAGTGTGGAAATCTGGCTGGAATCTTGCCGAATTTAGAGAATTTGGTCGAAACGCTCTGGAATCTATGAATTGCGCCGGAATCTATGCCTGAACCATCACCCAGGGAATTAAAGCGCAACTGCCTCGACTTAAGGCGCAATTGCCTCGCCTCGCCTGAAAAATGGGCCTAGGCGCACGAGGCTGATGACTTTTAACAACTATGCTTTAAACTCGACTAAGTAGGTCTATAGTTTCTGACGCAAAGAAACTGAAAGTGTCAAAAGCAAATGAGATAAACACGTTTTGATTGTCTGGCTACGTTTTCTTGTGTTTGGTCATTTTTTCCAAGTACCTCCAAGACGCTAAAGTTTAGGTAAACCAATAATTAGAACAGTAGAAGGATATTTATGTGGTGGGTACTTCCTTTTCAAACTAGAAATGAAAGCACCCGTTTTAATTCATACAAAAACTATCATTGAAGTTAAGAAAATAGAAACACATGGCATGTTGATGGAAATCATGTATGGCATGCCCTTGTTGATTTAAACATAGAGTTTTACAGTAAAAATTAAAAAAAAGTAAAAGACCCTTTGATCGGTACTTAAAACCCATATGAACAATAGAAACATAACATATATGAGCATCAAAGATATAAAGCTCGAAATACTACCCATAGCTGAAAATTTTGTTTATCACCCAGGTTTTATACCTCTACGTTTTCATGGATAGAGGTAATGTTTACGTTATCACCCTCAGACCCTATGATAGCATGACTATTTATGAAATGGACCAGGTATTGTTATTGTTGTTTACACTTAATTATAATATAAATATAAATACTAAAATGATTTAATAAAATCGGACACTCTAATTTAAGAGTAGGCCTCGTAAAACCAATCATAGACATATACGTGAATTATCTTGAATAAACAAATGCTCATTGAGCTAACACGTGTTACATAATAGCCATACATAATAGAATTTTTATTATATAATTTTCCAACAATATATCTGTCTCAACTCTCATGTATCGATGATATTATCATGTGTAGTCACATTTCTCTTTCGTGATTTCTAGTAACAATTCCCATCCTATGCCCCCAACCTTGAAACAGTGTAATATATTTAACTAGTGCTATGTCCCATCTGTGTTGCGAGGCGTAGAAAATTTTTTAGTTTCATAACAGGTACATGTATTTTGGTTATTTTTACGTACTACTTTTAATACGGTCTCAACTAATTAAACCAAAACACGACCATAGTTTTGCTAAAAAAACTGAAACAATGGCAAGCATGTAATTTTAAGTTTGGATAAAATAGTAATTTCTCATAATACATTGAGTCACACAAGTAAAATAAAACACTATTATAGTTTTAAAAAAAATAAAAAAAATAAATAAAAAACTAAAATGATGGCTGGACTACAGTTTTTAAATGGGGCAAAGTCGTTATTTTTGAAATGAGAGAAAACTCACAATTTTAAACTGAGGGCAAATTCGTAAGTTTAAGCTTGGGGCAAAACCATAATTTTATTTTGAACTGAAGGCAAAATCATAATTTTGAAGTAAGGGCAAAATCGTAATTTTGAGCCGGGGCAAAAACATATTTTATTTGAATTAGAGGCAAAAACGTAATCTTGAACGCAAGGCGAAATCATAATTTCTGAAATGGGGCCAAAAACATATTTTTGAAATGATAGAAAAATCGTAATTTTGAGTTAGAGGCAAAAGCGTAATTTTATTGTGAATTTGGGGGCAACACTGTAATTTCAAACTGTGAATAAAATTGTAAATTGTCTGAACCAATGGGAAGTGTCAACAGTTCCTGACACCTAACCCCTATCTTGTCTTTGTATATATAGGATAATATCTTTTAGGGAAAAATATGTTTGGAGGAGTTTTAACATGTTGGTTCCGAGAGGGCGTAGCGGTGAAGACGACACATGTTTATTGTGAATGTAAACATGTAAATATAAATAGAGAAGAGACTTGATGTTTTTTAAATATTGTTTATATAAAAAACTAAAATAAGAACATCGGTCGCGAAACCGGACTTTATGTTAAGGGTCACGGTGTAACTTTTATATACACAAAAGTATATACATTTATGTTTATCAATGGATATACCACGTCCATTGTGTCGATTTTATATTGCTAACGATAAGCTAGGCATTTTTAGCAATTCAATATCGGTTTTGAGTTTACTTTTAATGAAAATTTATTATAAAAAAAAAACAGATCTCTACATTAATTATATTAAATAGAAAAGGTAAATTTACAAATCTAATCTAATCTAACATTATAATAAAAGACTACAAATAATAACCACATGACATTTTCTCCAACAACTTATGAAATATTAATATATTATTAGTATTAGTATATCTAATAAATAAGGAAAAAGGTCTTGAACTAATTTAAATATCTTATCGTCTTACTAAATCTAATAAGTTAATATTAAATTTTAAATTAATTTAAATATTAATAATATTGATAACTAAACTACATATTCTATATTAACGCCTTAACAATGAAATAATATTATTAGTATATATTTAATATCTAATTAATTTTTAATATCTCTTGAATTAATACGAATATCTTATATCTGACTTTTTTACTTTCAAAGTTGGTCTTCCATCACTTTTCATCTTTTCCAGTTTTTTTACGTTTCGTTCTAAATTTTTGAGTTTACATGCCTTAACGTGCGTGTGAGATTCAACGTTTTTTTCGTCTATTTTTTCGTTTGACAGTCTCGTCGCAACTCGCAAGGCGCGTATTTCTTCTCGTTTGACATGTTCGTTGTGACACGCGGGTCCTACATCGACTTAGTTATTTCTTATATGTTTTATGTTTTGGACTAATTTGTTCGCATTAACACTCGCAACGGGTGCATTTGTTCAATGATTTTAAGTCTGCTTTTCGTTCGATTTTTCCCTTTTTTATTTATTTTGTTTTTACAAACTTTTCCAATGCTGGTGGTCGCTGATAGTGTTGTTGCATTGTTGCTACTTGACACGGTTTTACGCTATCGCCGCAACGCGGGGGGCTTAATACTAGTTATATAGTAATTAAATAAAACAAAAGCAATAACGAAACTTAAGATATTAGAAATTTTTAAAACTTAATCAAAGAAACTAATAGATACATAAACAAATAAAAGACTTAGTTGACGATTTTATATTATTTTTAAGGTGATGCTGAGTGTTTCACCTTTCAATTAGTCTTCGAAGCCTAAATTTTTTTTTTCAGAAAATATTAAATGATAAAACTTTTCAATTGGGCCATGAATTGAAATTTAAAAAGCCCAGGTAATCTAATAATAGGCGTTACTTTTGTTTCTCGGTTCTGAACCACAAGAGAACCCTCGCGCGTTACCTTCTCTTTCTATTTTTCTTTTTTAGGAGGGTGATTATTGAAGGGTCAAAATATAATTAAACATCACCTTTAGATTTTGGTTTACTATAAATTTGATTAACTTTGGAGTAGGCTCGTCTCTGAGAATGTTAAAAAAAAATTGTACCCTCGGCGAGATCATAAAAAACGACATAAACTCATCGATCAAATATATAAAAAAATAGAAAAACTATAATAAGACGATAATTAGTATATTTATTCAAATATAGAGGTTTTTAAATTTTGGTTTGAATTTTGGGCCTTTTAAATATGACTGGGATATTTTACAATTACGTTATTTAGTTTGGGCTTAAATTTTAAGTCTTTCAAGTTTTAAAATGATTGTAACTTATGTTGTGTGTTTTCTATTAAATCAGTCTAGCGTCTTACATTTAACCTTCCATCGTATTGTTTTTTTTTCCCTAAAAGTTCAAACAATGTAGATTAAATCATATAACACCCATATTTTATATCATTTTATTATTATTCAAAAGATAATTCCCCTGAAATGGTCTCAATTTTTTTTACATTTTTAACTATTTACAAAAGCATTTTATAAATGTTTACACTCTTTGTAAACATCATTACAATTCATATAAGTATTAATATAAAACATTGAAAAATATAGTTGAGTATAAGTTTATAGTAACATCATCATATAACCCGATAGCATAATGCACATGAGCGAGTTAATATAATAAACAATGTTCAATCCACTAAAACATACCACTGCTCGATCCATCATATCCTTCCCCTAGTAGTGATATACCTTAAAACATATTTATGTAAACAACATTAGTGAAAGTTAAGTGAGTTCACAAAGTTATCATGTAAGCATCTCAAAATAAAGTTTTTGGATTAAAATCCCAAAACTAAGTTTCTAGCCCCAGTCCATTAATTTACGGTTCAAACCGTAAACTTATAATTCACTTTCACCCTTTTCGTAATGTCATGCATACCCACATAATTTTTTTGAGACGCAACTGTAAATGTACAGTTTCAAACTTCAATTTTATGGTTCTTGTACACAAACTTTTTGACGAATGTTTAAGAAGTATTTTCAAAGAGCGTTTTTACCGGAGTTTCGCTTCCGATCAATATATACATGTTAAACATCATAAATTAATATTTATACAAAGTATGTAATGAAATACAACTTGTCAATCCATAAAGACTCATAATCAAATGCATATAGTTTTTTATTAAAACATATGAAATTAATAGTCTACTGACATCTTGGTAGTAGGATAAAGCTTTGGGACCAATAGATCCTGGGTTCGATTTCCACAAGGGGGATTTTCCCATATTTATTGGGTTTCCTCCTGAATTGGTGTTTAGGCATTATGCCTAGTGGAGATAGATATGATCGGGTGGTTCGCTGGTGACAGGATAATACTCCAGTGGTCCGTCAGTGATCCAAATTTGCCGTTAAAAAATGAAATTAATAACTAAGAAATCTACTAAGCTTCAATCAATATGAAATCCACTAAGTTTCAATTGAAGACCACCATATACATATTCAAGATTTTTGATCATTTTCTACAAAGGTTATCTTGATTTTTTCATCTAC
This sequence comes from Scalesia atractyloides, assembly GCA_947069175.1. Taxonomy (NCBI): domain Eukaryota; kingdom Viridiplantae; phylum Streptophyta; class Magnoliopsida; order Asterales; family Asteraceae; genus Scalesia; species Scalesia atractyloides. The sequence continues at coordinate 9,832,533 of CAMTDV010000017.1, forward strand.
CTTAATGTATCAATGATTTTACCAAAGACTTTTGTTACATTTCTTTTGTGGTAAGTATGAAACACATAATTCAAACAACACACATATATCAATATACTAACCTTACATATTTTCTCAAAACATCAACAATTTATTTTTTATATATTCAACTAATAAGCTTAATACCAAAATAGTGCATAGCATGCAAAACAAGAACACATGATTTGGACCGAAGACACAGACCCTCACCCAGATAAAAAGAAACTACTCCTACATACTAGATCAAACACTAACACCCCAACAAAAAAAAGAAGCCTAAATAACAAACTTTGGACAAACTATACATATAAACAAGCAAATATTCAAGCATTGCTATAATTATATAAATTTCATCAAGATAATTTCTATATGATTATCAACATGAAACTAAAAGTTGTGTGAACTCACCTCAAATTGCAATAGTTACTACTTCTTGATTCCTTGTTCCCTTTTTGTTGACTTCATAATGTCAAACTTGTCATTAGTGTGGATCTTGTACTGTTGTACAGAAGTGCATAACCATTATTCAGTTGATCAATTTTACTGCTCAAACGTCTAAATACACTCCAAATATGTCTATCATGATGTTCGGGTTCGTTTTATTCCATACCGATACTAATTAAAGAGTAAAATGACAAATTTGTAAGGTTAGACACTTTTGCCTATTACATCCAAATAAGTATTGACTTAATGGTTTGGTTTGTTTGATTAGATTGACGGTTTTTTGTTTGATTCGTATAATCTCGGTTAATAACCAAAATCAAACTTAGGCTAAAACTTTTGATTAGAAGTACATGAAATTGAGTTATAAATACATGAAATGGATGTATAAATGAATTAAATGGAGATATAGACATGAATTAAAGGTATTAAAGCTAGAAATATATGAAAATATGAATGGTTCAGTTCGGTTAATTTTGGTTAAACGATGGTACAAAAAAATCGATCACCAGTTTTGTTAATTGGTTTTCAGTTAATTCATTTTTTGGTTGATTTTGGTTAATGATTCAGTTATTGCTCACTCTTAAATGTTGTTAATCACACAGCATGTCAAAATTTTCATTAAAAACTATACCAATATTAAGTATACTCAAATTAACTAGAACAAAATACTTGTTTTTGGTGGAATTTTTATAAAAAGAAATATTAACGTAGAAAAATGTCATGATCATTAAAAATCATGGGGTGGTTAGTTTTTTATAAGATGATAAAATGTAACTAATAACTAATTATCTATACTTGATGAAGAATTAAAATGTAATTAGTGTTTGAAAAACTAATTTATCCTCATTTTAGGTTATACCTTATACACTAAAGAAAAAGAAAACATATTCTTAATTTTAGGTATCTTAAAATGCGCTTGTATCTATATATATAATAAAAGAAACCATTAGGGGACACATGTCATCCTGTGGTTTCACCTCAGATGGATTTTCCCGCCTAAACCAACCAAAAATACTGTAGACCCGATTACTAAATGGATAGATCTGAATCAATAATTAAGTTACCTAAAATACTGAATCTTACACCATACACTTCATTCTAACCCTTTAACCCTAATTATCATTCTGTCTGAAGATCATCCGCGACGACCCCATCGAACCTTTCAATCTTCATCCAACGGATTTCAACACTTTATAATCGACGGTAACCTCTTATTTGTGGTTTGATTCATATATTTTATCGTTCGATTCGTTTGATTTGGTAATAATACCCAAAATAAACTCATAAACCCTAATCTCTCTTCAAAATTCTCTCTCAAGAAACTTCTCTTGCAATTACAAGCTTCGCCATCATCATTTTCGGAATCATCTAATCGACGGTATTTTCTTCCATTACATCTTAGATTCATTTAGTTTTTCGTCATTTGATGTTTAAATTTTGTATAGATGATGTGTTTTGATCGAATGAATAAACTATTATTTTTGATCGATTGAATAAACTGTTCATCCGAAAAAGATGATGTCGGTAATCAAGTGAATGTTTCTATTTTCGTATTTGATTGTAAACATCGATATTCTCTGTTATTTGATCTAATCGGTAATATGTGAATGATATTTGTTTTGATGTTGCCATTAAATAAGATATATATTTAGTTAGGTTTTAATAAATAAGAATATTTTTCTTAAAAATCTTTGTAGAATAGTCTTTTAGTTTTGATTTTGTCGAAATATGTTATGTTATTGTGATCTTCATATTGTATATCTAACTTTTTTGTTGACTCATATTTGGTTGTTTCCCTATTTAATGCTCTGTTCATTAGGAGGACCTTTTTTTGTATTTAATTAGTTATGATTATTGCTAATGATTTTTTTTTGTTAAACTGTTAACGTGGTCAGTGATACAGATTACAACTAATCTACAGATCTTGCTGGTCGGATTGTGTAGGTGGTGGACCGTCTTAGTCCCATAAGGATGTGATTTGGGTTCTAGGGTGCGGTGGTGGAGGGTTGTGCAGCGAGGGTGGAGGAGCGGTGGTAGGGGTGTTTACGATGGTGGAGGGTGTAACGAGGGTGAAGGTGCGGTGGTGGAGGTGCAGCGATGGGGGAGGTGCAATGCGAATGGGCAACCATGCAATGCTAATGATTCCTATACATTCATAAACCCGCCACACTAGCGCTTTGTAATATTCAAAACCCTTTTTAATGTCCTTAACTTTTTTAGAACTTTTTAAGTATATAATATATGCTTTTATATACTTTTAGCACCTTGCAAAGGAGACGACTTTGATGGCTAGAGTTAATGTTGTAAACAAGTTATGTGTCAAGAACCTTCAAGGAGCTGAGTTGAATTCGTCATGGTTGTGAGGACTGAAATTTTGCCGGTCATGATAGGTGTTGTCACCGGTTGGACCGGCTTTATGCGAACCATTGGAATAGTTGGTGATAAGTAAAGTTTCACTCATCATCGGCGTAAGGTACTTTGTTCCTAATGCAAGTTTCTAAAAAGAGATGAATTTGGCTTATATGAAGAAATTGATCAATTGGTGTGTGTTAGTCATTTTGGATTCTTTATTTAAAAGTTATGGTTGCTAGTAGGATATGGAAATAAACTATAGTTTTTGGTTTGGATGAAAATAGTTTAATTGACTATGGTATTATTTTGTGATGATACTTATTGTTACAAGCTTATTTTGATGAATGAAACTTCTAAGTTGGTAATAATTCGGTACAAAAATCACCGATTCTTATTATAATACAATGGTATATAATGAGCATATTAACCATTAAAAATTACAACAAACAGATACTAAGACAATTTACAACTTTACTCAATTTGTTGAATGTATTGCTAAGGGGCTGCATAAATGGAACTTGCTAAGTGGTTCGCCACTATGTCGGTTATGTGCCGAAGTTGAAGAAGACGCCGAGCACCTTTTCGTTTTCTGTTACATCGCAAAACTGATGTGGAACAGGGTAAGCGTGTGGTGCAATAAATATATTTATTTTCATTTGTGAAACCACGTGTTTACGCGGGCAATAGCCTAGTTATGCAAATATATAATATGTATTACCATCTTTCCCCAAACCATAAATGGCAAGTTCTTATGTAAATCAAAATATTTAATAACACACATGCTTCACCCAATTGTTCACGTTTGAACCCATACAATGGAATATGGATCCGTTTGCCTCTCAGAAATACCAAAAATAGTTCAATCACTTTTCATGTGTTGTTACGTCAGATATGAGACCAAGGATAGTGAGTGGACTGGTTAGGCTAAAAGGCTTCGAGGGTTCCTGTTAGCCTAACGCAGGTCGTGGGGTCCCCCTACGTTTGCAAGACGTAGAGAGAGGTTCACTAGTGTTTGTTGTTGTTATTCACTTAGGATCTGAGACCAAAGTGAATTCGGTTCTAGGATGTTGATGCTAAGTGGAGTTGTGTTATTTGAAGTGAAGAGAAGGAACATGCATAGAGCAAGTTCTCAAGGAATAAGAGAAGATCAGAGAGTATGGTCTAGTCTCCACTGATCTGGTATGTCCCTGCATGGCTGTGTGTTGTCTCTTTATATAGGAAAAGGATCTTCCCAAAGGGGAAACCTTTGACTGGTGAACCTTTGCTGCAGTTGGGGGTTTACCCATTTTGAGGGTTGAAGGCTTTTGACCTGCTGTTAATAGGATGCTCTATGTGCACATGTTCTCTTTTCGGCTGTGAGAGACTTGGACAAGCAATCAGTGAGTTGACGCTTCACTGTTCACATGCTTTTTGCTGTTCACATGTTGTTCACCCGAGTTGGCGGGAAACGAACCCTTTAACCTTTTAACCCCTTAAGCGTTAATTTGTAAAATCCATTTTATTGAAGCTTGAGCTACCCCTGTCATCAGCCCCCCAAGTCAGAGGTTTTTGGGAAGTAAGCTAAACACTTCTGACTTTTGCACATTTTTTCTTTTGCTTAAAGGCTTAAGGCTTGAAGGGTTTATTGCAGTTGAGATTTTGAAATTTGAATTTTGACAAGACGGTTGACACGACAGGAGCAGTTTTTTGCAGGCGGCGGTTCCCAAGTAACTGCTGGGTAATTATAACACCTATTATTCATTTATTTATCTTTTTTATTTAGAGATAATTATCAAAACTCTTTCATTTACTTCCAAGTTTTTCTCCATATTCTTCATTCTTCTTACAAGGTTAGTTTTCTTTTCTACTTTCCTCTTTTGATTAGTTCATATGGGTGCTAAGAAGGATCTGTCGAGTACATATTCCTGTTTGACCCAAGAAGAAGTAGAGGCTTTTTGTATTGAATGGGGTATTGGTTTAGATTTTAAACCAGTTGCACCAGGTTGTGATGTTTTGATTGATTGATGTCCTCCTGGGTTGATTGCTTTGTATTGTCGCCACTTCGAGTTTTCTAATCTTCGTCATCCGTTTTCGATGTTTGTCTTGAATACCCTGGAGTATTATCGTGTTTCATTTGGCCAGATTCATCCACATGGGATGTCTAGGGTTTTGCATTTTGAACTTTTGTGTTGTGCTAATGGGTATGACCCAACTCTTTTGGCCTTTCTGTGGTTTTTTCGTCTTGCAAAGAATGGTGATGGTATACGTTTGAAACCGCCAAGGTTGATACTTGTTTGGTTTCATCTATGGTTACCAGTCTTGGTGTTTGGAAAAACCGTTTCTTTTGGGTGTCTGAGACTATAGTTCCTTTTAAAATGGTGTGGAGGCATCCGGATGCTGTTCTCAACGAGCCAGAACCTTTAGAATCTTAGGTTAACAGTTGTTTCTTTGATGCCCTTAGGGCTTGTTCTTCGAGGGTTCGTCCGTTCCCTGAACATTTGTTAGTTTTGTTGGGTGTTAGCAAACTGTGGGATAAAAAGGATCGAGATCTTGTTTTAAAGAGGGATGGACAGGGTATGCGTTTTATTTTTGTGTAATTAAATTTTGTTTTATCGTCACTTATGTTTTAACACCTTTGTGTTGGTTTTTTTGCAGTTATGTCTGCTCTTGATTTTATCAAAAGTGATGATACATCGGATGTTGGGTTTGATGATGCTGAAGCCACGAAGGGGGAGGATGCTGTTGTGAAAGGGATGGAACATAGGTTCGAGGGATCCGGTTATGTGAATGTGCCAAATGTGAAGGGGTTTTCTAAATCTGTTGTGAAGGGTGCTACCCGGCGTTCAAATTGCCGTTTGATCAAAGGTTTCCGGTCCCCTTAATCCGAGTGGTGAGGTGGAGGTTTCAGACGACTTGGTTACTGCTGTTGAGGGTGAAAAGGAAGGTTTATCTGCGTTGGTTGGGAAGAACAAAGGTGATGCTAAGAAGGTTGTATCCGTGGTAGGTTCTTCTGCCAAAAGTGTTAGCGACAACTTCAAGGATGCAACTGTTTGTGAAGACGTGCTGAATCATTTTGCCCCTCCAATGGTCCGTGGTACCATTGTTGAGATGGAGGATGACATGATGTTATCTCGTTTGATGTTGAGCGCTTGCAACTTTACCGCTATTCTACCTCAAAGGGATTGCCCGTTTTCGTAAATGGATGCATGAGTATGAAGCATTTTCAATGAATAGAGACAAGATGAAGGCTTCCATCGATGAGTCGAAGGAGAGTGAGAGCTTTGCGAAGAAAGAGGAAGCATGGGTGAAAAAGGTTAGTGAGCTTACTCAAAGGCATGAGGCAGAGGTTGGTGATTTGAAGAAGAGCTGGAGGCTTCTATGGGGGACAGAGATAGGATGGCAGCCTCCCTTGCTTAGGCAAATAATGATAACAAGTGGCTTGTTGAGCAAGGTTTTTAGCAGGTAGTTACATATCTTCTTCATTCTGTCGAGTTTAACAGTATCTTGGGTGGTGTGTATGGTAAACTTTTAGCCCATGGAAGGCATCAAGGTTATGTTGCTGGCTACAAGGCCTGTGAATCCGGCGATCCTCAGGAAAAGTCTTCCCTTTATCAGCCTGAAGCTTTCAAAGTTTTCCAAGATTCAGTCCGAGAGATGGAGCGTTTGACCTATCCTGATGTTGGTGAGGTCTCGAAGTGTTTTGGCAAGCCTATATCTGTTTTGCAGGATTTGAAACATGTGGGCTTGATGAGGCTGCATGCAAAGAAGTGTTCAAATCTTTGTCAAAGAAACGCTCATGCTCTGGGGACAGTGAGGAGACCCTTTCTGGTGCTGACGAAGGCTCGAAGGATCCAAGCTTGAAGCTTCAGGGACGACGGCTGAGGAAGGTAAAAAGAAGAAGAAGAAGGCTAAGAAAGTGAAAGGTGATGAAGCTGGTGCCTCAAAGTCTGTGGTTGGTGATGCAAAGTAAAACTTTTAAACTTATTCGTAGCTTTCTTAGCATCTTTAAACAATGTTTTTATGTTTTTGAACAATGTCTAGGTTTGGTAGAAACCCTAAGGTTTCTGTGTTATGGTTGTGGTTGGCCTTGATGGCCTTTTGAACAATTTCTAGGTTTTGAAACCCTTATGGTTTCTTATGTTGGTTAGCCTTGATGGTTGTATCGACAATGTTTATGGCCCCCTAGGCCTTTATGTTTATGTATCCTTATGCTTTTATGTTTTTGTTATGTTTTGATGGTTGCTTGTCTTGTTTATTTTATGTGTCTGTTTATCTAATTTTCCTTAAGAAGTTTTAGTGCTGCAGTCACTTTGGCTTCAAGGCTTCATTAGGTAAAAATCACATGTTGTCTATCCTTTATATTAGTACTTAGTGTATTTTTGTTTCGTAAACTTTTTTCAAGAGTTTAAGGAACGATTTGATGTAGGCTGTTCAGACCCGTCTATGAGACAAGTTTGTTGAAAAATTTTCTAAGTCTCATGGAGTTGCATTGATTTAGGAACTCACCCCTTATATAGGTTCATTTAACCCTTGAACCTATTGAGCGATGTGGCCTGGGAGCTCATCCCCTTACATGGCCCTTGCCATGGAGTTTTTGCAAGGTTCTCAACCTACAAGTTATGATAAAAGCTTCATCATTCATTCAAGAGGTTTTTCGTTTACAAAAGGGGGATTATACAACTCTTGAAATACATTCTAAATTTCTTGTCTAGACATGGAACCTTTTAAGGGTTTGGCCGTTCCAGTGCCTGGAAATTTTCTTGCCTTCTGTGTCGGCCAACTTGTAGGATCCTTCTTTGTGTGCCTCAAGGATTGTGTATGGCCCTTCCCATTTCGGGTCAAGTTTTCCTTGGTTTTCTTTTTTGCTGGCCTCGTTGTTTCGAAGCACGAGATCCCCTGGTTCGAAACGTTCATGTTTTACCCTTGCATTATAGTAGGCTTCCATTTTTTGTTTGTATTTGGCTTCCTGAATGGCGGCCTGATCACGAATTTCTTCGAGGAGTTGTAAGTTCAACATGGTCTCTTTGTTGTTTGTTTCGAGGTCCATGTTGAGTGTTCTTTGAGTGACAACTCCAATCTCTGTTGGAATTACAACTTCTGCCAAATACCAAGCTGTATGGTGTTCTTTTATGGCTTGTTTTTTCCGTTGTCCTTATCGCCCATAGAACGTTTGGGAGTTCTTCGAGCCAATTGTTTTCATGCTTTCCTAACCGGTTCTTGATACCTTCAACTATGCTGTGATTGGTTCTTTCGACTTTTTCATTGATTGTGGGTATGCGACCGAGCTGAAGACTTGGGTTATTCTGAATTCCTTGCACCATGTGCTGAAAGGCTTTTCAGCGAATTGCTTCCCGTTATCCGTTACCAAAACTCCTGGCAACCCAAAGCGACATATGATGTTTTCCCAAAAAAGTCGATAACTTGTTTCCCTGTTATCTTTGCAAGTGGCTTAACTTCGGGCCACTTGGTAAAGTAGTCCATGGCTACTAATAAAAACTTCACTCCAGCCTTGGCCTGTGGGAATGGCCCAACGATATCCATTCCCCATTTGTGGAATGGCCAGGCTGAAGTGATGGGAACGACATCGTGTTTGGGGCTCTTGGGAATCGGTGCATGTATTTGACAAGCTTCACACTTTCTTAGTTGCTCGGTGGCATCTCGATGCATGGAGGGCCAAAAATACCCGAGATTCATCGATTTAGAAACCACTGATCTTGGTCCAAAATGAGCTCCACATATTCCCTCGTGAACCTCTTTGACTAGATATTGGCTTTGCTCAGGACCAACACATCTCAACAACGGTGCAAGGTATCCTTTCTTGAAAAGGGTTTCCCCTTGCAACACGTATTGTCTGGATTTCACTCGAACCCTTTCGGCCTCTATCGGATCAATGGGTAATCATCATTTTTGAGAAAATTTTCAATGGGAGTCATCCAATTAGGGCCTTCTTCAGTGATTACGTCTTGAACCTCCAATTCTTGGATGGAGGGGGTTTTCAATACTTCAACTAACACTTTTTTGGTAAGGTGAGCAAACGTAAGTGATGCAAGTTTGCTAAAAGCGTCGGCTCTTTGTTTTGGGATCTGGGGACTTGCTTGATGGTACATGCTTGAAATGTGTTCATCAACTCTTTTGACTTCTCCCGATACTTTTTAATGTTGGGTTCTTTTGCTACATAGCTATCATTGACTTGACTTGAAACAAGCAACGAGTCCGTAAAGACTTGGAGCCTTTAAACCTTCATTTCTTTGGCTATCTTTAGACCAGCGATTAACGCCTCGTATTCAGCTTCGTTGTTAGTGGTCTGAAATTCAAGTCGAAGAGCGTATGTAAATTCTAACCCTTCAGGGTTGATTAAAATGAGCCCCGCCCCTGACCCTTCAATGCTGGAACCCCATCGGTAAAAAGCTTCCAGGCTTCAGGGTCAGAGGGTTCAGTGGCTGTGACATTAACTTCAGTGATTTCTTGCTTTGGTATTTCAACGATAAAATCTGCAAGGACTTGGCTTTGATAGATTTTCTGGGGACATAGGTGATGTTATGTTCACCTAGTTCCACAGCCCATTTGGCTAATCGTCCTGAATTTTCTGGTTTTTCAAGCACACTTTTGATGGGTTGGTCAGTGACCACTTGCATTGGGTGTGCTTGAAAGTACCTTCTAAGCCTTATAGCCGTTTGGACTAGTGCTAAAGCAAGTTTTTCCAAAGGAGGATATTTGATCTCAGCCAGTTTTAACGTTTTACTGAAGAAATAAACGGGTACCTGAACTTTGTTTCGTTCGATAGTTAAGACCGCGCTTATGGCTTCTTCAGCAGCTGAGAGGTAGACAGAGATTGTTTCTCCCGTTTCTGGGGTTGCTATGGTCGGGAGTGAAGCTAAGTGTTGCTTCATCTGGTTAAAGGCTTCTTCTGCCTCTTCCGTCCATCTGAAATCTTTTTTATTTGCACACCCCTTGAGTGTTTTGAAAAAAAGGGAGAGACTTCTCAGCGAATTTTGAGGTAAAACGCTTCAAGGCTGCAAGTCTTCCGTTTAGACTCTCAGCTTCTTTTTTGCTTTGTGGGGATTTTGTTTCCAAAACAGCTCTGACCTTGTTTGGATTGGCTTTTATACTTTGTTTCCCCACAATATGCCCGAGAAATTTGCCTTCCTCAAACCGAATGAACATTTTACCGGGTTGAGCTTCATGTTGATTTTTCTCAGATTTTGGAAGGTTTCTTGAACGTCGTCGAGCATTTGATACTCGGTTTTGCTTTTTATCACTAAATCATCGACGTAAGCTTCCATGTTTTTTCCAATTTGACCGGCGAATGCTTTGTCAATTAGGCGTTGGTAGGTTGCACGGGCGTATCTTAGGCCAAAATGCATCTTTTTATAGCAAAAAATACCCTTTGTCTGTGTGAAACGCGGTTTTTTCTTCATCTTATTCTTTCATGAGGATTTGGTGATATCCTTTGTAAGCATCGAGGAAACACTTAAAAGGATAACCGGTAAGAGAGTCGACTTTGAGGTCAATTTCTGGCAAAGGATAACAATCCTTTGGACATGCTTTATTCAAGTCTTTGAAGTCGATGCACATCCTCCAAGACTTGTCGGGCTTTCGAACCATAACAGGGTTGGCAATCCATGATTGGTACTTTACTTCTCGAAGGATTCCAGCGAGAACAAGCTTTTCGACTTCTTGGCATGCCGCCAGGCTTCGTTCAGGAGCTAAACTCCATTTTTTCTGGACCACAGGCTTGACATCTGGTGGTATTCTCAACTCATGTTCAGCAATGCTTCGAGGGATACCCGTCATGTCTTCCGGGCACCAAGCGAAGACATCGCTATAGTGTATGAGTAACTTTTCAAGGTATGACAAAGTTTCTTGGGATAAGTTCATGTTAACCCTTATCCTCTATTCAGGATACTTGGGGTTTATGATCAATCCTTCGCTGTCTTCATTTTGTGAACTTTCCCCTTCTACCATGTAAGCCTCCTGAGTTGGTTGAACGGTTGTAATCCCTCTTTCAGTGGGAAACTTGACAGTGCCTTGTCTAACTAAGACAACCATGCCGAATGCACACTGACCTGGACTTCCTATGATAACATCATAATTGAAAGGGATGTCTATAACCACAAAGGTAAGTGACCTTGTTCTTTCCATCTGGCCTTCACTAAAACAGACATCAAGGGTTAGCTGGCCTAAAGGCTTAAGGGGTATATCAGGATACCTTTTATAGATGACCCCGAGGGTTGAAGCCTTGAACGTTCCTCATCAGTGAGACATTTGAAGAACTTTTCGAACATGATCTCCGTGGCCGCCCCTGTGTCAATGTAGGCTTTGCTTGTCTTACTTGTCCCCACCATCGCTTCGACCACCAGGGGGTTTGAAAGTAGGTTTCCCTGTGGTGGTGGGAAGCAGACACATTGAAGCTCCCAAGCCTCCAATTGTTGCTTTTTGCAAGAAACTTCTTGATCGATACTCACCATGTTTACTTCTTTGTTCTTCCCCTCAGCCATTTTGTCCCTGACTCCCTTTATTAAATGAGTCAATTCCCCGGATTTAACGGGTTCCTCAATTCTTTTCTTGAGTTGAATACAATCGTTCATGTGGTGACCTTTTTCTTCGGGGAACTCGCAGAATTGAGTGGAGTTTTCGTTCTTCTTACTTTTGGGCAAAGGTCTTGGGGGTCGGAAGCTGTGCTTGATTTCCTCAGTCGCTAGGATTTCTTGAGGGGTTTTGGTCAGGGTTGTGAAATTGACAGTTCTTTCTCTGCTTGGAGGCTTCTGAGGTTCACGTTTCCGGGAGTCTGAACCCTTGAACCGTTTATCATAGTGACCAAAATTTCCTCTTTTTCTGTTTGGGCTGCTGCCTCGCCAGCTAGGTGCCCGTTTCCTTTGTTCTTTGATATCCACTGCTTCCTCTCCCCGTATATGTTCTTCGGCCCTTTCAAGGGATTCTTCAAGAGTCTTGGGCAGGCTCTTGTTGAAATCTCTTGTGAGATATTTGGAGGTGATAGCGTTCATAAAACCAGCTACCCTCATTTTTTCGTCTGCACCTACGTAGGTGAGACCTTCTCTTTTGTATCTCTCAATGAATTCTCGAAAACTTTCGTCGTCCCTTTGCTTGATTTGGAAAATCACAGTGGCGTCTTTGATGTACCTCATATGCTATGAAAAATTGGCCAGGAACCCTTTGCTCAGATCATCGAAGCTTCGAACGCTTTTGGCGGGTAGGTCGTTGAACCATATCCTGGCGGATCCAACGAGAGTTTGCATGAACATGAGGCAACACTCAGCGTTGGACCATTTTTTGATTCTAGCTGCGCCGGTGAAGATCTGTAGGTGATCTTCTGGATCCTCGGTTCGATCATATGTTTTTATGTGAGACGACATTTTGATCTTTGTTTGGAAATCGTAGTCGGCGATTTGCTGGGAAAAGCACGACAGATTGCTGGGCTTGTAAGGTTTTGCAAGGTCTTCTTCTGCCCTTGTAGCAAGATTATGACCTGTCGTTCCCTGGTGAGTACTCAACACTTTATTGATGAGCTGAGACCAAGGGAAATATGCCATCATTTGGGCCATCATTTGGGGCATGAGGTTGAAGCCTTGAAGGCTTTCTGGCTGTGCAGCACAAGGCATTCCCATGGAGGCATTCATAACAACGCCTCGTGCCAGAGGCAAAGTAGCCAATGCTTGTTCCCATGTGGAGGCAACCGGAGGGGAAACACTTGTTACTGGAGATTGCCATAGCTGCTCAAAGGTGGTTTCATGCCCGACTGGTGCACTAGTCATGACCGGCTGAGAGGTGAATATGGGGAAGGCCGTCGGGTTAGACCTCCCATAAGAATAAGGGGTAGGGTTAAAAGGTTGGTAAGCTGTTACCAGCTTCATGGCCAGAGGCCATGGGTTGTGAATTGCTAAAAGGTGGAGGTGGTGGTCCTGGCGATAGAGACGGTTCTGGCTCGTCTTAATCCAACCTTATTCTGACCCCTTTTTTCTCGTTCTTGACTCACGTGTTGGTTTAGGAGAGTCCTCAACCGCAAGAAATTTCTGGCAACTCCTTCAGGGGTCAAATCGACGCGTTCTGGGGCACTTGATGTGCCGATCTGTGGGGAAGGAACCTCAGAATGGGAAGGAGTTGGCGTTTGGAAGAACTCAGGGAAAGAGATTCCGGCAGAAGTATCTCTAGGGGTGGAGAGTGGGGTTGTCACAACCGGTGAGGCTGGACTAACGGTGGACGTTAAAGTACGTGGTACTTGATTAACTTCTCCCGGATATTCGTTTCGTGACATGCTGATATTGAAGAAAAATGGAGCTACACTACTGGTCTTTAAGATAAAGTAAGCGACATAGCCCCACGGTGGGCGCCAACTTGTTGTTACAACTATATGAGACCAAGGATAGTGAGTGGACTGGTTAGGCTAAAAGGCTTCGAGGGTTCCTGTTAGCCTAACGCAGGTCGTGGGGTCCCCCTACGTTTGCAAGACGTAGAGAGAGGTTCACTAGTGTTTGTTGTTGTTATTCACTTAGGATTCGAGACCAAAGTGAATTCGGTTCTAGGATGTTGATGCTAAGTGGAGTTGTGTTATTTGAAGTGAAGAGAAGGAACATGCATAGAGCAAGTTCTCAAGGAAGAAGAGAAGATCAGAGAGTATGGTCTAGTCTCCACTGATCTGGTGTGTCCCTGTATGGCTGTGTGTTGCCTCTTTATATAGGAAAATGATCTTCCCAAAGGGGAAACCTTTGACTGGTGAACCTTTGTGCAGTTGGGGGTTTACCCATTTTGAGGGTTGAAGGCTTTTGACCTGCTGTTAATAGGATGCTCTATGTGCACATGTTCTCTTTTCGGCTGTGAGAGACTTGGACAAGCAATCAGTGAGTTGACGCTTCACTGTTCACATGCTTTTTGCTGTTCACATGTTGTTCACCCGAGTTAGCGGGAAACGAACCCTTTAACCTTTTAACCCCTCAAGCGTTAATTTGTAAAATCCATTTTATTGAAGCTTGAGCTACCCCCGTCATCATCATACAAGCTTCTCCGATGCTTGAATAAGTCCTAAAGTCTAAACATGACATAACCATTGCTGCCTCAAATTATTAAACATCTTTTTAGTCCACTTTTTACACAAAATAACCAACATCCACTTCTATAATAATTATGATGAAGTTATACCAACACATCATAAACTAATATTTATTGTTTATAATACCAGAATTATAGCATCTCGTATATTTTACACCCAAAAAATTGGATTGTTCTAAGTTGCCACTTGCCGCTTGTTACTTGACACTGATGGACCAAGTTGGTATTGATGACAATAGCTATTGATAATTAATAATTCATTACTACCGCTGATAAGTTTCATACAGTTTTTCATCAATCATTATAAGCAACTTCTAATGGTTTTTCAACATCGTAATCGAGTTGAGCATTATTTTTCACTTCGTATCTGAAGCCCCTTGTTGTGCTAAGGCAGTTTATTGTATAAAGGATTTTTAAGTGCAAGTACTAAAGGATCCATGATGCAACACATATATTGAAGGGCGATTGTATATGCAAAAGTCTAATTACAAGTTTTAGACGCATCGTCATAATAGTTCAGATGATCCATTATAAGCAAACATATTGTTCATGCATTAGGTTTGGATATTTGGACGCACCGTTGTAACGTTAGGTGTTGATGCACGCCAATGTTACAAAGCTGAGCGTAATGTTGTAACTAGTTTAGTCTCACCATTGTAATTGGATAACTTAGATCCAAGCAATCATCCAGCGTTGTAATTAGTTTAAAATTAATCATTTTAATCAACAATGTATATTTTTTGAGAAAAAAAACCATCGTTTTTACTTATTACAGTAATACTATACATCTAGATTTAATACGTTAATATTTTCATTTTTATCGTATATATATAAGTTATTAAAGTTAAAAAAGTTTGGAAAACTATATCTAACTAAAAGAAATATATAAATTATAATAAATCAAAACCATCTTAGGCCACATGTCAATCACCCAATCTATTAATTGCCACGTGTCATTGTTATAATCATTATTATTGTATTTTAGGAGGGAAACACAATGTTTTTGTTTCACTTATTTTTGTCACAAATTTTAAAGAAATCAGACTTTCCTTTTTGTGCGGACTATTTCCTTTTAAAGAAATTACTTACAGAAAATATTATGAATTTGTCCTTTTTTAAAGTATATCCACTTTCCTTTGTTATCTTTTATAATAGTATTTTCTTTATCAAAAATTATTTGTAGAAGCCAGCATATGATTAGTTATTTTACACCAATTTTTAACTAGGTATTTGTTGATCCGTCAATTTTTCAATATTTAATTACTTTAACATTTTCAATGAAAACTTCGATGCTATTTTAAAGGTTCAGTTGTATCATTTGATTTATTGACATATAATAATATTCTTTCCATTCAATATATATATCTGTCAATAGTTTATTCAAGATTATATAAATTTATTTATTTTTATTAAATTTTCTATAATAAATCTTAATCAATTAACGATTCCATATGTATTTTTATATTAAATAATTAAAAATGTTTTTGATTATTTTGATGTGACATTGAAATTTTAGTTACATTCCTTATTAAGATTAATCAAATCATTTTTTATGTTTATGAGATTTTTTACTTTAGTTTCGATATTGTGTTCTCCTTTATATAAAGTTCGTTTGGTAACTAAATTGTAAATGCAATTTCATTATAACTGTCATACGTTTTTTTTTCTTTTTTAAAGTCGCCATTCTTAAAACACTCAATAAAATACAATGACCTTTTAAAATATAATCTGTAATTGTAATTAAAATTATAACTAACTTTTAAATATTATAATATATATTTAACGCATTCAAGTTATAAAATAATTAAAGTTTTTAATTATGTTCAAGAATTGTAATAGTTTAAATTGCCTTCTTTTTTGTTTAAATAAATTAATATAATAAGTATTACCTTTTGTGTATTGTTATTATTATTCTTTATTGAAATCTTGAATGACAACTGCAAATCATTTCTATTTAAAATGTTTGCGTAACTTCTAATAAACAACAACTTGATGTTTAGTCAATGATTATTAATAAAAGTAAACATAATCACTATTAAAGGTTGGTTTGTACTTAAAAGAATCAATTTATTTTCTCATGAGCAGTGGCACTATAAAGAATAAAAAGAAGATACAAAGTTTAATTACTAATATTATACAAAGATGAAAAATCTTACAAATAAGATGACAAATATGGGGTACAAAGAAATATTTAGAGATTTATAGATTGCTTATATGTTTATTACTTGTATATTGTTATTACCAATGACGTTGGTGATCAATGGGCAGAGGTAAAAACATTTAGGTACACTTAGATTTAACGGTCTTAGGTTGAATACTTCAAATCTCATAAAATGAAGAACAAAAAAACTTTTATATTGTAATTTAACTTTTTTCCATATTTAATGCATACAAAATGAATTATACTATATATTAGATAAAGTAAAATATATTATATAAAACGACCTGTGATTTTTTTTGTTAATGAAAAGCCAATTCGTGTTAAAGGGTGAGAGTATTAATGTATGTTAATAATCATAATACGGGAACCAATTATGAGTATAGTAGAATATACATTTATGTGTAATTTATTTAAATTAATAGATTTATAAAAAATATTTTCTTTATACTACCCGTGTAACACACGGGATCTTAAACTGATACTACTATATATAATTTTGTTACCATGTTGGCTATTAACATGATAAACGTTTCAAAAGACGTCATACATATTAATAGAATAAGTATTCCTCTGTGTGTATGTATATATTATTACTTACAGGCTAACAACCACATATAAAACAGATTATCATTATCCAATAATAAATTTATAACTGTCAATTTAATCACTTTCAAATCATATCACGAAACAAGCTGCCGGTTTTGTTAGAGCGTTCACATTCTATCCATCAAATATTAAGTGAGAAGTTTTTAAATTATAAAAAGTCATTTAAGTGGTTGTAAGTGGAGGAGAGAGAAAATGTTACTGTTCATTTGTATATTTGGGAGGACACTGTTCACCCTGTATAAGTTTTTAATATATATTGAAAGTGGTTGTAAGTGAAGGAGAGAAAAAATGTAACGATAAAGGTATAAAAATATTATTTAATTGAAAAGAAAAGAGAAAAAAGTATTTATTTTTAATAAAAATATATTAATAAAAGAGTTGTTTTTAGTTGAATGTATGTATATTTTTATGGATAGGATGTGAAAGCATGTGAAAGCTCTGTGCCACGTTAAGTAAATATCAACTATTATAATTAAGGCAGTCTCTTTCAACCTACATTATTTTTTTTTATTTATTTCCACATGATACCCATTATTTGGTTAAATACAATAATGGTCTTTTCATATTCGAATCTCATTATTGAAAGTTGAAACAAAGCTCTTCTTCTTTTATTAAATCAAGAAGAAATAATATTTGCCGTTAAGATTTTTCAGTTTGATAATATGTATGTCTGTATTTTAGTTACTTGTATATGCTACTTGTAATATGATCTCAAATAAAAATACACCTAGTCAACCGATTAAATTAAAACACTACCATAGTTTTGCTAAAAAAAAAACTAAACGATGGCAAGCATGTAATATTAGAGCGGGGACAAAACAATATTTTGTCAAGACCAATGAGCGAGTGTTAGGTAGCTGCTTGGCACGAATAAAAACTATACTGAGTCAACCAAATAAAATAAAACACTATTATAGTTTTGCCAAAAAGAAAACGACAGTAAGATTGCAATTTTGAACTGTGGCAAAATCATAACTTTTAACTGAGGGCAAAATTTTGCAATCTTGTCACAGTTCAAAATTGCTGGGGGTTACGATTAAACTGGGGCAAGATTGCAATTTTAAACTAGTGATAAAATCGTAATTTAACATGCCAATATGTCTGAGACTACTTCCCCATCTTCCTTTTGAATTTAGAAAACAAATAAAAAAATGAAACTACACCTTTTATTTTGCAACGGGTCATGAGACTTAAGTTGGTCGGTTATTTTGGTTACTTGAGACGTGTTTAACGACTAATTATGGTTAAAGTGTCATATTATGATGGTCATTATCTAAACATTAATAGTGCAAGCCAATGAATAGTACTTCGTCTATTCAGTGGCTGTCATATGGCAATTTCTTTTTTTATTTTTCTAGTGTGGTCATATTCGGTATCGATGCATGAAGGTAAAAAACGACACCAATCTTGTACAAAAAATAGCAAAAATCGGTACCGAATTGATATTGAAATTCTTTTAGTTTCGAAAATCCGGTACTGCTACCTGATACCATTTGTTCGTCCCTGATCATGGGTACCGTACGAATAACAACGGTATCGTACAACTTTTTTTGTTGATAAGATTTCTTTATTTTTAGTTTCAAGGGTAGGGTTGAGCTCGGTGTCAACCGATACTGATACTAAAAATACCGGTTACGGTACCGGTACACGGTTGTAAAAACCAGTAGCGAACCGGTACCGGGAACGCCAAAAGTCGGTACCGAATTGGTACTTCAGATCTTTCGGTTCGGGAAATCGGTGCCGATACCTGGTACCATTTGCTCATCTCTGACCACGGGTTTCATACGAATGACGTCGTTACCATACAACTTTTTTGGTTGATTTTCTTTCGATTATCTTTTAGTGTTTTTTATACATTTTCTTTTTATTCTTGTAAGAGGTTCCGTTCGTAACGCGCTCGTAATGCTTTTAAAACACATGTAAACACAAACTAAATAAGAAAAGAAGTTCGCCGCAACGCGGCGACGATGATAAACCTAGTTAGCTTAATTTTTAATGTTCTGGTTACATATAAGTAACATATTAGACAAATCTTAAATCGATTATGGAAATCAAAAGATATCTACTTAATATTAAAGTAATATATCTAACTAGATTCATATGTTCAAGTAGGGATTACAATTGAACCCGAGTTTGAAAAGCAAATTCAAAACCTTAAACATTTGGGACGAGTAATGAGGCGTATATTCAGGTATGAGATTAGATTTAAAAAAAATTGCAGGTATGGGACGGGTGTGTGAAATGTGATATCCAACATAATTACCCGAAAAATAATACTCGTTTACCCGAACTATATACTTTGTATCTATACCTTAGTTTTTTTAATTATTAATGATTAATTTCTCATTTTAGAATATGTATTTGATAATATGATAATTTTTTATAGAGTAAATTGCACAAAACGTCCTTTATGTTTCCTCAAACTTGCAGGTTCCAGCCTTAATGTTTAAAAGTTGCTAAAAACAGCCTTTAAGTATAATTTTGTTACGGGTTTCATCCTTTGTCACTAACCTAGTTATTAATCCTTGTTAAATGGCCTCACATGCATAGCATGTGAGGGTAAAACCGTCTTTTCTGCTAGTAAGGTTATAAAACCCAAATAAAATCCCAGACCATGTCATCCTTTATCCCCCCAATTTCCCCCCTTCTTTCATCATTTCAACAATCAAGATCCGGTTTCCACAGCTTCTTGTATCGAAACAATATATTGAAATCATATTCCGATCATAGATGTCAACGGTTGGATCTTCAACATCATCATACTGGTGCTACAGATGCAACCGCTCCGTCATCATCCAAACCCACCTCCAAGATTCATCTTTATCGTGCCCAGATTGCTCCGGCGGCTTCATAGAACAGATCCCCAGCCCGACCCGGTTACCCGAAGGTCCACCCGGGTCGGATCTTTACCAAACCCGGTTTCCAGCAGCCGCTATGTACATGGGGTCACAGAGCCCGGGTTCAAACCCTAGCCCGCCGGTTGGTACCGGGTTTGAGTTGTTTTATGATGATGGATCCGGGTCGGGTTTGCGGCCGTTACCGTCGAGTATGTCGGAGTTTTTGCTCGGGTCGGGTTTTGATAGGTTGTTGGATCAGTTGGCCCAAATAGAGAGTAATGGGCTTGGTAGGATTGATAATAATCTACCTGCTTCAAAGGCTGCTATTGAAGCAATGCCCACTATTGAAATTGAGGAGAATCATGTTGTGGTTGAGTCTTATTGCGCTGTGTGTAAAGAGCCTTTTGAGTTAGGGTCAGAGGCTAAAGAGATGCCTTGTGAACATTTGTACCATCCGGATTGCATCCTTCTGTGGCTCGCGTTGCGTAATTCGTGCCCGGTTTGTCGGCACGAATTACTGACGGATGCGGTGGATGCGTCGAGCCCGAGTGGGGGTCATGGGGGTGGTAATGTTAATAACCAATTGGGTAACGAAGAGGAAGCGGCGGGGTTGACGATATGGAGGTTACCCGGGGGTGGGTTCGCGGTTGGTAGGTTTTCGGGTGGGAGGCGAGGCGGTGAGAGGGAATTACCGGTGGTTTTTACGGAAATGGATGGTGAGGGGGAAATTGGGGGGATAAAGGATCTTCAATCAAGAAGGTTGAAGAAGAGGAGCAATGAAGACATGGGTCTGGGATTTTATTTGGGTTTTATAACCTCACTAGCAGAAAAGACGGTTTTACCCTCACATGCTATGCATGTGAGGCCATTTAACAAGGATTAATAACTAGGTTAGTGACAAAGGATGAAACCCGTAACAAAATTATACTTAAAGGCTGTTTTTAGCAACTTTTAAACATTAAGGCTGGAACCTGCAAGTTTGAGGAAACATAAAGGACGTTTTGTGCAATTTACTCTTTTTTATATCATGAACTATTAACTTATCTTTTGAGATTTATATTATCATGAATTATACATATTTTAGATGTTTCAAACTTTTATACCGAAAACGATATCTACATAATTAATTGTATTTTAATTTATTGTATTGTTAATAAAATAAATTTATATAAAACTAGAACGGTAAGAAAAAAATGTAATTCGAAATCTCAATGGGTATTTTTTAAGAAAATACTGGGTAAACCTGATATCTAACGGGTAATTATGTGACATATACCCGACATGTATTGGGTCGGGTATATGACATTGTTTTACAACCGGGTATGAGACTGAGTTTATCAATACCTCTCCCAAACATGTCTCGTTGCCATCCATATGTTTCAGAAATTGTGACCTTGACTTACAACTTGCGAACAAAATCACCATGTTGATCAGTGTGTGACAAAATGTTATCAAAGTTGTTTCATATGACATTTAATGTGATTGGGCATACTTTATTGAGTACAATGAATCACTTAAAATGGTGAGACAGACTTTATTGAAGATGATTATTACCTAGCCTCAATTCACATCAGATATTGAGATTATACGAAGTAACCACTCCAGTTAAGGTGATACGTTTTAGTAACTCCATATGAGCAAAGTAGAATGTATAAATACGTTCAGGGCCATTCAAACCTCTCTAGAGGCCTAAGGCGATATGAAATTTTGGAGCCCTTTTTTATTCTTTGATTGTTATAAACGGTACTCCTTTATCCGTGTTTAGAACCAAGTAAAAATCTAATACAACTATAGGAGAGAGTTGTTTGCTTGTATAAGAAATCAAACAAATTTAAAACAATAATTTTGCATCAATATTAATAGTTAGCATATTAATTTTCTTTTAAGTCGGAGCCATATTTTTTTGGAGGCCATAGGCCCAAACCTGGGTTATTGTACTATAGGTCCAGCCCTGAATACATTAATCTGGGTGTTAGACATGTAAAATTGAAAGAGTAGCCAGCTAAATTTATGAAAGTAGAAGACTATACAATTCTATTAACCTATGTTTATGTATCATCTCACACATATAAACCACCTAACATTATAATATTTGGAGGTGGATTAGCAACAATTAACAAATCACATTGTTAACATTTGTTCACACACCGATAACAGCGGAAACACGAAGTGAAACTTTCACAATATTCACATTGTTAACATATGTATCATCGAAGTACCACTAATGAAATTTAGTTAAAATCCCAAAAGGGACATTCGATACTTGCTTCATAAAATAGCTTTACAGACCATCGTTCAAATCGATACAAGTTTCAAAATACATGTTTCATCAAAAGTCATCATTTTCACAAGTGCAACAACAACAACAATAACCATACCTAGTAAATGCTACAAATAGTGCAGCTGTTGATAGGGTCTGGGGAGGGTGGGATGTAGACAAACCTTACATCTACACCTAAGGAATAGAGAGGTTGCTTTTAGAAAGACCGTCTGCTCTCAAACACACAACAGACAAATAGAAGAACATGAGATATAAGGAAGGCTATCAACATCATAAAAGGTTGTGATAGAGCACATGAAAAAAAAAGACAAATACACAATCAGAAACAACCTAGAAACATAACACACAAAAACAATCATATGTATATTCAACGTAGAACTGTGGGTGACTCTTATTTCCTACGACACAACTAAACACATAAGTACCCTACCCTAAAAGTCCATAACCTTAATCCCATGTCTCCATGAACTCCTATCCTCAACTATGTACTCAAAGAGGTGCAAGCCTAGTAAATTGTGCCTAATCCGCTTGTCCCATGTCAATCTAGGCCTGCCTCTACCCATCTTGCCCTCCATAATGAGGGTTTCCACTGATCTAAATGGCTCTATCGTTTTCATCCTCTTCACATGCCTAAACTATCTTAATCCCCCCTATCTTATCCAATAGACTAGTTACTTTCAGTCTTTCCCTAAAAACCTCATTTCTTATCAGTTGTGGCCACACACTCACCTTAGCATCCTCATCACAAATGCGAAGTTTTAATAATATAGTCTACATATTGTTAACAATACGATATAAACTTCCAAAACGCCCTATCGTGCATTTGGCTCCATGAAGGTTCCCAAATGCTTAACTCCCTAAGAAAACATGCTTAAAATTTTAACATTACATTGGTGAGGTTACAGGTTTTAGAGACTCAATAAAATACGAGTTTTGTGTACAACGAGAGATTCAAAGTCTAGGTATTGCCATAAAGGTTAATAACATTCAGTCGTTTAGTTACCATGAGCTCTATGATGAGGACTCGACTTCATTCCTATATGTCAGCCCCTCAAATGATCTATAGCTAAACATTTAAATGCCCAAGGACAATATCACATGATCGACCTATGATCAATTTGAGCGACTAACCACAAGTGGGGTGTCGACCCCAATAGATCTATCCATACTTCCCGCATCTTTCCAAAGTTAATAACCATAGATAACCAGGGGACTTTAATGCGACAATTCATGTCTACTCGTATAACTCAAACAAAATGCATTCCCACTTGTTTCCATTTTATAGTTTAATATGATTTCTCCCCAAAATGGTTAGAAAAATAAAACAAGTAAAAGGGTTCGTGACACTCACCTAATCAGCAAGCGTAAGCTCCAAATAACAACAAATGACAAACAAAGTTCACGTGTGTGTATGGCGACCTAATCGTGCCCTAAGTGACATCAAGACGCATTAAGGTCCAGTCAAAGTTCATGACATACATGTCCGACATGTTTTCGATTCACCCTACATGACTCGATGTGTTAATATGTTCCACTTTTCAAAATATTCGACTCAAGTGTTCGACCTGACAACTGCTGGTGACATGTTTCCCGACTTCCCAAATATATTTATATAGGATACACATACACATATAAATATATGACTAAAATTGCATACCACATACTTCACGTATTGTACACATATGTGCCATTCGTCTTGTCAAATAAATATCTCTCATATTTTATTTTAGTCAACATTTTCCCCAAATATGACACGTTTATAATCAAAATAATCTATAATATTTTTATATAAAAATACCCACAAATAAGACTATATTCGTCTTTCATGTTGGTTTTCATTTCTCGACTAATTATGTACGCATACGTACATACACCTTACACACATAATTACATAAATTTCCGATTGTACCCAACAATTTCCCAAGTTTACTGAAAATATATTATTTTTACCAAGTTACTTATACATACATATTTATATTTATTTACATATATTAGATGTTCCTAAAAATTAATATATCCTAATGAAAATATTTCTTCCATAAAATACTTATCCATATAATTTTGTATATAAAATACTAGCTAGTCTGTAACAAAAATTCCTAAATTCCATAGCTTAGTAAAACATATAGTTTTTCCAAAATAGCTTCATCTAGGGTTTTTCATAACAACAAATCTCCAACAAAATCATACAAGATATATTTTTAACTAAAATTTCCCAAGCCAACAACATTCCATTTGAACAACAAGTTCTCATATGTTGTGAAATTACCATATATTAGATTATGATAAACTTATACTGTGCACTATCATCATCATCATCATCATCTTCACATATTTTCCAAAGCTTCCTTAGTTATAGAGTAACACTTTTCCCTAAACCAAGCATAATCTACTCAATTTCTCTAATAACAAGCCATGTATCACCAACAACACCATTTTCAAGACATCATCAACATTCACGTATATACCTAAGTTTGTTTTGCAAAAACTCAAGTTTTCAAGACTAGTTAGTTTCATTTTTAACTAAGCTTTACAAAAACTAACTTTGGTGGGTGGGTGAATCTACACATGTTATCACTAGACTACGAAAGTGTAACACCCTAGTTTGAAAACAAGACTTAGTTATTTAATTTGTTGCGGAAAAATGGTCCCAAAAATGTGTTTCTAATACACACAAACAATATATTTTCCAACTAAAAACTTTTGAAGAATATATAGGTGTTACAATTCTTTCATTTTAGGCAATACTTATAAGCTAGTTTACAAATCATTTGTCTATGTCGTTCACGTACAATCAAATCTTCAGACCCGATCTTCTATCTCCAAATCAATTTCAAGACCTGCGAACCTGATGACATCATCCAATAGAAATTAAATTAGCAAAGCTAAATGAGGGTTTCTACTCGCACTACAAGTACATTCAGTAATACACCAAAAAAAAATTAATTCAAGGTTTATACCTGTACTAACATTTAATGTTAGATACTTACTACCATGGTTTAAAAAGAAATCAAACTCATGACTAGTTCGTCAACTACATTCAAATCTTCTTGAATATCATCTCCTCCCACATACCTATGCTTGTAAATCCCTCTTAGCAATCCAAGAGTCAGAAATCATAACTATATTCATTAAAAACACAAACCCTGCATTACTCATGCCCATACTTTAATAAGTTAAATAACCATATTCTTAACAACACACGCTAAACAATTTTTGCTAAACTCTTATTCTAGCACACAAGTACTAATACAAACAACTAATACAATCGTGCCAATCAAGAATGATTCTACTAATGCTATCCAACGAGGTCCGTAAATGACCATTTAACTTTTCTATGTTTCAAGAGTATTTAATCCATATGACCAATGGAATACTATACAATTAAAGCTGAAACGCAAAAGCGTTTCTTATTCTTCACCAACCAACACAGCTTCCTCCATTTCTTTAGTGCTTCCTCCTCCCAGACGTTGTTGCGAGAATCGTCGGTTGCAGGTGGGAAGAATTCCAAGTTGGGAGTTTTCACCCTACCTGAAAACATACAACTAAATCATCTCCATTTATTTTCAACATGGTTTTGAGAATAATTAATCAACAAATTAAATAGGTCTTGTTGAATAAATAGACACATTGTTACAATGGTTCTAAACTTGATAAATTACATTAATGATAAGTGATACTAAAGTTGGAATAAAAAGTATACGCGGACTATTGGTTGCAATAAATAAAAAATAACCATGTTAACTCAAATAAAACTCCTCATTGCTTGATCAAAAGCTTACAAAAACAAAAGACCAACACAAACAAACCTTTACAGATATGAGAGGTTTCGTGATGGTGTTAAAAGAGCATCAATGATTGACCAGATGCTACCCTGCATCATCAAATAGGATCTTTAGTTTATATACTAACACATATGGCTTTTTTTGTTTGCTTCCTTATAAATGTGAAGGCAAACAACAACATTTAACCTGCTTCAAGGAAATATGAATCGTTAACCTCCCAACATATAGGGGTCTTAATAGCCTTAAAATTGTAGAAGCATATAATTTTACATCACCTGGAATTGGCTTCAAATATCTATATAATAATAGATAACATCAATAAATAAATTATACCTTAAAGAGAGATCCAAAACCAAATTTATGTGAATTTAAAAGATTTATTAGAAGTTATAGTTGGCTCACCAGGCAATGGAGAGAAAGTATACCAGATACGAAAAAAGAAAGATAATGGGAAGTAGTCAACATATCTTGATGTCCGGGAACAACATAATCTTTGTTTTTGTCTAGAAATTCCTCAGATTGATATTAAAACTGGATAATAGATTTAAAAAAAAACACATAAATTACCCAGTTCACTAATTTCAAGACTAATCACAATAAAACCCTTTTTACCTTGGTAACAAAACACATACATACCAAAAAACAATGTTGTAACTTCAGACTCAAAATCATTCTATGGAAGCATGCCAACAAAAAAATTGTGCTCTTGAACAAACCAAAGGGAACCGATAATGATTAAGTGAAACCTTATAATTATATTGGATACTAGTGAAAGTAGTAGACATGAAACACAAAATTACTGAATAGAAATACAATAAACTAATATGTCGCACCTAGTCTTTCTACCTGATCTACATATGTTACTTGCAATGGCTAAAAGAAATCAAACAAAACACAAAAATTAAAAAAAAATCGGATAGATGATACACTGCTCTAGTGTTTTACCAGTGTATCAAACATTGAGGGTAATGCACTACTAAATATCAAACAAATAGTTATAAACTTTGACTAAAATCCCTTTGAATCTTGACTCAAAACAAATAAATCTACATTCAATTCTTATGCCAATAGCACAATTTTTTTCCAGCTGTTCTACTAAAATTTAATAGAAACATAGGTTAAAAAGATTACCTTTTTAGCTTATCCTAGTTCATATACCCTTCGAAACTGGGATTATTCATAAATCATATAGTTTGCTTAAGCTGTGATGAAGCGAAAAACTTTAGCTGAATAGGGTACGACTCACACCACCAAGCATCTCGGGAGATAATATGAGCCATGATATGCACAAATTTGGACATATAATCAAAGCAATGAATACTAAACCCAAGTGAGAATCACTATAACTATATTTTTCTATATACCAAGAAATTATACGCTTAACACGGTGGCAGACGTGAATCATTGCAAAATGTATTGACTTTGACTTCAGGTGGCTATTGCAACCAATGCTAGCATCTTGAGGGACAGAATCATCTGAAATTGAAATAGATTGAAGCTTCAAAAGTCAATTCCGTATTTGTTATTTTAATGATATAAAACATATATAGTAACAACTAATAAATGTTTTTAAAATGATTGTTGGATAATTTGAATCTAATTAAAATATATATAAACCAATAATTGTTGATTAGAGGTTATTAAAAATTAGGATCATTAACAACTATAAAAGATGAATGTAGTCAAATTTTATTTTAAGTAATTTTATTTAAAAATAAGTCAAAGACAATTTAATTTAAAATAAAAATTTTAATTTTAAACTATTAACATATCTAGGTACATTGAACCAACCGAAAAAAGCAATCCAATTAATGTTATTAATTCCAAATCATTGACTTCCATATTGTTATCAAAATTAAAATTTGAATTTAAAATCAAGTCATTATCTTTCCTCTAAATAAGGAATTAACAATTATAATTTTATAACAAACAAATGGATAGTACCATACCATTATCATGATCCGAAATTCAAATGTCAAACATCAAAGATCAAACCAATAAACTTCAATAACACATATGATATTCAACCAATCTTCAAACAAAACAATACAAATGTGGAGCAAAGATTTGGCAACAACAAATTACAAACACTTCAGCTGGTGAAGTATACTATCTAAGAATATTTTGGTCCCTTTAGAAAAAAATGATACGTATTCAATATCAATGTTGCTGAATCGAAAACAATTAACGAAGTCATCATGTTTAAAATTTATATTCAATCGGAAAAAAAACATATCAAACATACTAAAATTGATTCACATAAGAAAGATCTGTAAAACATAACAAAGAAACAATAGATTAAATACTTAGAAACCTTAAAATTCATTTAATGGATAAAAAATCTTAATGATAACAACACCAGTTATACGGAATAATGAAATCATTATGGAGACGATAAAGAGAACATACCTTGACGGAATTTTTGTAATATTAGGAACCTACAAACATAGATTACAAAAAAAAAATGTTTCAGATGGTATACAAACACAAATCAAAGAAAAGAGTGATAAAACAAAGATGTTGTTATCGAATCAGCAAACTTTACAGGAAATCAGAGAAATTTTGATGAAGATATACCTTTGATATTTGATTGTTTGATGTTTGATTGGAGTAGAAGGAACAAAACCCTAATCGCGGCTGATGGGTTGAAATTTCTGCGAGTTATGATAGGAAAAACGAGTTATGTGCTTATATATGTAAACAATCTTGGACCCGTTTTGATGATATGGATAGTCCATAACATTGCACCATAGGGAATGTTAACACTTTTGGCGGGAAAATGAGATTTAGAGTCCCTAGATGGGGGACATGTGTCCCCAAGGTATGAACTTTATTAGATGTATAGATTAGGTGTAATGTGGATTAAACCCCATCATAAATCATATATGTCGGGTCTAAGGCATTGAAGTTTAATTAAGCACATCACATGGGTTTGATTATAACTTTCATCCATTTATCAATATATACGCTGTTTAAAAAAATCTCAATATATGCTTCATAATTTATATATGAAACTTACTTTATTTATAAATAAAAAGATGTTAATCAATTCTAAACAAACGATCCCTAGAGATATCCATGATTTATGTCAGGTGATATTTGATATTTGAGAGTACCAAAGGGTTGGTGGTTTATTTGTAAATGTAAAACCTTAAAACACCTGAGTTTGAAAGAGAAAGATCTTGAGTTCAAGCTCACAGATGATGGGGATTAAAATAAATTTATCGTTCGAAAAAACATCAATGTAGAGTGTTGTTAACAAAATAATAATAATAATAAAGAACATTTGAATTTCTTTCTTTATCTTTATAATTAAACTAAAAATCACTATTCTATAAATTTCTCTCTTACTTTTTTAACCCTATCACATTTCATTCCTTGTTCATGAGTCTTTTTTGTACGAGGTAATAAAATGAGTGAGAGAATGAAATAAAGAAATGAATGAAATGGACAAGGGAATGAAATGGATCATTCTATTCCGCTGTGATGTTTGGTTACTCACATGTGAATAGAATAAATCATGATTTTGTACATTTTGATAGGCAAAAAAAGATGAAGTAACGAAATACAATTTATAAAAAAGACAAAAATATAATTGCCCCTATAATAATAATATTAATGGTAAAAAACTTAAAAATAAAAATATTGATATTAGTATTGTTATTATTAATATAATATAATAATATTAAAAATAATATATTTCTTTCCATTCCTTGAAGGCATGAAAAATAAACACAATGAAAATTCTTATATCTGAAAGGAGTTACATTCCTTATGGAATGATCCATTTCATTACTGCATGATAACCAAACATGTTTATTTTCATTCCATCAGACATTCCGCCTTCAATTCTTCGTACCAAACGCTAAGGGTTTACTTTAATTTTCTTTAAAAATAAGAGTTCACTTTAGTTTTTCTTAAAAATATATAGATAAAGTATAAGGATAACGAATGAGATAGAGTAATTTTATTGGATGGTTTTCTTAGAAAAAAATGAATGACGGTTTTTATTATGCACCGACTAGCAAGATGACGGTTTTTATGCACCGACTAGCAAGATACTATAGGGGGGGAGGGATATTTACATGATTAATAGGTTTTGCAACTACTCTATCCAAGTTATTTTGTACTTATTCTTTCTACATGAATACCAATAAAAAGAAAAAGAAATAACATCTTCAAAAAGATCACATTTTTGGACGACTCTTCCTGAAAATCGTATCATTTTAAGACTTCTAGAGTTCAAGATATCCCACCATACTACATAAAAACTGATCTTACGATCTATTTTTTAGCCAATTTAAAGGTTGAATTATCGAGCCAATCCAGTAGATCATAAGGGAATCTCAAAACCGATAATTTTACATCAAGCCACTCTTCAATTAACAAACTCATAATTTTGTATGAATATAACACGTGGGATGTGAATGCTTAATAGCAGTATAATCTTATTATAATTGGATATCTAGCATTTTCTACATGAGAACACAATTAACAAACTCATAATTTTACTAAACTTTCAATTTAAGCATTATTATCCATTGATTTTTTTGTTTTTTTTAACGACTAATTCGCACAACCACTAATATACTCCTGAATATTCATAGTTTGTCCATTTAGGGATTAGAAACCTCAATCCTACAGGGATAGATTCCTTACCATCACATCTTAATACTTCTAGACTACAATCCCTTTGATTGTTACGCATTGATTTGTCTAAATTTTACACGAAATCGGTTGGTATTAAATGCATTTCCACCATCACATCTTGATCTTTTTTGTTTTCCTGGTTTTGTCATTTATTTCCATTAACATGAACAAGGGTTGTTATGAACCTATTTGTTACGTGATGTGCATTAAACCATATGCTAATACTCACATGTTTTTTTACCCTAAATAATTGACAAAACAGAGGCATCAATCATATCAATACAAATTAGTACGTTCAATAATTTCTTCGGTGGGACTTCAGTATATTTCATGCATTCATTTTTTTTAACCATATTTTCCTAGATGTCACTTAATGACATGACCAAAAATACGACACATAAAATGATCACGGTTATGGATTGTTATATTTAACCCCTTTAATCAACGGATCATTTGGGTTGGCATGATTAACAGGTTCAATTAAACAGGTTGCTTCATCTACATGTTTACGACTTGTTTAACTTATTTATTACAATCACCCAACCCGTTTAACAAGTTTACAACCTAACAATACGTCCGACTCGTTTAGTTAAATGGGTTAGAGGGGTCGTGTTCAATTGACCATCTTTAAATATTTAAGAGTAATGGTAAATACATGAGTTATGTTTAATTTCAACGATTCAACTTGTCAACCAATACAATTGACTATCAATATTTACTACTTACACACATTGTAGAAACAGAGAGTGGGTGATGACTATCTAATATTAACTACTTACATACACATTGTAGAAACATAAATTGTGGTGCGGGTTCGACCATTGTGGTGCCCAGATCATGTGGATTGTGTGAAGAAGTAATTTGCCGGCATCATAACCCTTGTGGGGTGGGATGATGGGTATCCTATGGGGTACCATGGACAAGGTTCCTTCCTTAGCCCTTTTTTATAGACTGTGTGATGACGATGTTTTTTAAATGTAACGACAAACGTTTGCGGTGGCGGATCTAGAAAATCCGCCAAGCCGTAACGTTTTATAAATAAGCGGTAACGAAATCGAAAAAACGTCAAATTTTTCCAAAATTTACACTAATTTTACACTACCGCCGAAGCGCCAAGCTGTAGCGGGGGTTGCCCCTTCTTATGCTGTAGATCCGCCCATGAACGTTTGTAAGGTTATTCTTTACAGAATGTATTTCTAATTAAAGTCTTTGTTGATTATATACTTTCTTTAACGGCCAACAGAATCAATCCTGAGCACTCTCGAGGCACCCACTGGACCAAACGGAGTATTCTGAGAGTAACCCGAGTCGTCCACCAATTCCAGGGAAAACCCGGTAACCCACCCGCCCGTAGGAACGACAGTGAAATTACTGGTAAACCCCGTTTGGTTCAAGGATCAAACCCATGACGAGTTCAAGGGGGGCGAGATCAAAATTTTATGAGGTGCGCTCGAGAACATGCATCTCTCAAGAAAAATGCAAGTCTTTCACCACTTAATCTAGAGATCATTGGCGGCTGACTATATACTAACTTTAAGATTGTTAAACTACAATCAACATAACAATTCAACGTTATATAATGGTTTAGGTGGATATCTTACACCCGACTTTTAGTATATCCCAAGAGTTTTTCTTCACTAATACTCTCAAACTAAACAAAACAATTATCACCTTCACAATTGTAAAACTAATCGAGGTAGTGATCACTTACTGAACGTCGCTAGCTTGGTAGTGATCGCCACATTAGCTTTTATCTAAAATCTTGGTTATTACCCTATTATAACCTTGTGGTCGTGGGTGGGTTCGAGCCCCACGGTGGTGGGCGCCAATGTTGAAACACGGATTCACCTGAAGAGGGGGTTTGAACCGCTTTCTCCAAGAGGTTGGTAATCACACCTTGATCTTCATCTTCCACCTAGATCTGCAATGGAGGAGACAAAAGTGGAACCATAGAGATGGCCGGTAGAGGAAGAATCCTCTTTCTCCAGCTACAAAAGTGTGGCGGCTCCAAGTTGTCTCCCCTAATAATGAGGTGAACACCTCTTTACATATGGGACATGGGCCTCCCCTAACCTCAATGGGCCAGGCCCAGTTAGGGTTATCTCTACAGGTCCCGACCCAATGATGCGTTGGACCTCGCGGTTGAGTTAGTAAACAACAATAATAAATAATTAAATATAAAAGCAATAAGTAACCAGTATGTCCGAAAGCTCGGGTCGGGTCTAATACCTTACCTCTACAGTTACCGATAGTTAAAGGTTCATTATGTAAATATTAGAGATCATACTGTGTAAATATAGATTCTATAGCTAACCATCTCTTGTAACCTCATTCCACACAATACAATAAAATCACATTCACACACTTAAGGTGTTTACTTGGTATTGTACTTCACCACCACAGCTCTGTCATCATTAGTCGTGCGGCACTCTTGATCAGCGGCGGACCTAATGTGAGTGGTGGGTGGACGGCCGCACCCCTTAAAATTTTTCTTTTTACTTTAAAGTGTATGGTAAAATCTCGAGCGCACCTCATAAAATTTTGATCTCGCCACCCTTGAACTCGTCAGATCTGTGTGAAAGAGAAGAGGAGATAAATAATTTATCATGGTTTGGTTATATCTCCGGCGGCCTGTTATAAGTTAGCAAAAAATAAAAGAAAGAAGGTGAGGATACAATGTTTCTATTATGTGGGGTTCTAAAAATCAGCAACATTAAATGATTAAAAGAAAGGTAATTGATAAAAAGAAGTTCAAAGAAAAACCCCTGAAAGCTAAAAATATAGTAAACAGTAACTTATAATAAGGAAATATAAGAGGTAATTCAATTTATACATCCCTTACGTTTAAAATGGTAAGTGTTCCTTGTTGATGATCTCGTCTCACCTAAGTAACACCATTAGTTTGCGAACTAATGAAACTTACCTAAATAAAGGCATTCTCAATGTAAAGTTCAAGTCTCTAATAAATAAATTTATGAATAATTGACCATTATCAACATATAAGATTAGGTCACTTTTATAGTCCGATTATATATTTTTCTTAATAAGAACCGACCTGAACCGGACAAAAAAACAATTATTCTATAGCTATAGCCAAACAATGTTTAAAAAAACCGTCCCCCAATGAAAAAAAATCCTGGGTCCGCAACTGCTCTTGATCTCTTGAACGCAAGTCCACCCAGCAACATAGCTGACATTTCGTGCGACACTACACAAAGAGGGTGGCACTCTACAAAACTGTGCGACACTATCACAAAGTTGCAACACTCTCGAAACACAACCATTGCGACACTTTACAACTTCCTACAATCTTAAACAATGACAACAATCATCGTTTTTACAACAACTCAATGGGCGTCTTGCAAGTTCGCCTTTACACTTTCTCCAACAAATTATGGCTATTGGAAATTTACATTTTGTATGAAAAAAGATTGCACAAGGAAAATTGAAGGTCCAGTTCATATCTACAAAAAACTAGATTGCGGACATCTCATAGATTCACATTTTTACGATCCAAGTTATAGGTCTTTACGCCTTAGCTTGCGGAGGAATATTAGACAAAAAAGTAATTATCGATAGTTAAAGGTTCATTATGTAAATATTAGAGGTAGTATTGTGTAAATATATGTTATGGACTAATACCATTGCAACCATATGGGACTTGTCCCACATCGGTTGTATGGGCAACCAATGTGGGGTTTATATACCAAATGGGTTCCCTCACCCATAAGGCTAGTCTTTTGGGTTGAGTTCTCTCGTTTGGTATGTAGCAGTGGTATCAGAGCCAAACTCGGAGTGGTGGCCTGGAGAGAGCCAGCCGTGACCAATGAGGACGTTGACCCTTAAGGAGGGTCGATTGTTATGGACTAATACCATTGCATGGTATGGGACTTGTCCCACATCGGTTGAAGGGGTATGGTCCCAAAAACCTTGTGCCAATCAAGGAAACCATACCCATTAGTAACTTCTAAGAAAACGGCGCGCAAACTTCTTTGCCAAAATAAGATTTATTAGAACTCTGCGCCAAATATCCAATAGAGGAAAGCGTCATTTAACTACCTTGCGCGGGCTCGCGCAAGGTTCAAAGTTAACCTTGAACACTCTTTGGATAAATGCTTCATTTAACTACCTTGCACGGGTTTGCGCAAGGTTCAAAGTTAACCCTGAAAACTCTCGTTTGAATATGCTTCATTTAACTACCTTGCGCGGGCTCGCGCAAGGTTCAAAGTTAACCTTGAACATTCTCGTTAGATAATGCTTCATGCACAAACCTTGCGCAGATATTTATATCAAAGCAAGCATCCACCAAACATTGCGCTAAGCAGCAAGGAGAAGAAGGAAGATCAGTTAACTAACTTGCGTTTCTCGCGCAAGGAAACAGTAAATCCTGATAAACTTTCCCTTAGCAAAATCCTTGACTTGGTGCAGAAGCAAAGGGAATCTTTTCTGTTATAACAGAATGTACACGTGGCGAATAATAGATGGGTAACAGCTGTGAAACCTTCTAGAAGCCATTAACACCCAATCGTGCAAGCATCCTTTCGGTTATAACCAATTGCCGCATGGCATCATCTGGACGACTGAGGAAGGTCACGGTGATGACATGCTCACATTTATAAGATGTAGTGATCTCATGTTGACACGTGGCACCTCCCTAATCGCTAATGAGCTCACGATCCGTGTGCACTAACGGATTGCCAACAAACGTTAACGGAACAGCAAAAGATTCCGTTAAAGTTAACAATCTCTCTTTTTGGCGCCAAACACCGGCTATAAATAAGTAACTTGGAGTTCAAGGAAAGGTATTCACTCTCAACTACTCTCTCACTTACAATACTTACTTCCGACTACCTGTACTTATTCTCACGCCGGAGGGTGGTCACGGAGAGAACCCCCCTTCTCCCCGTGGCGAGCTAACGGTGTTCTGTTTTGCAGGATCAGCAGAAGTACTGTATTAATCACCATCCATCGTGAAACCAAGCGGAGGGTTAACCCTTTTATGCATAGCCCATTCCATAGATCTACTTAGATTCCGGTCTAGTTGATCTAGGGTTTCTTCATTGGCGCCCACCGATTTCGATTCTTTCTCACCTTTCGTTTCGTTTCACTTAGATCTGCAGCATCATGGCTGACGGATCATCATTTCAAGGTCCTTGATCTGGGATTCGACGCGTTGTTGTCGGATCTCAGGTCGACGGACAAATAGTTGAGGATTCTTCCGGCGAAGCTAATGCTCAGTATGATCCTAATCATGCGAGTATTCCTGTAACGTCGGCGGCTCCTCAGGTCGATGTTACGTCGATTTTACCACCTGGAGAGGCTCCATTATCGTGGTTAATCAAATCTCAAGCGACTCTAAACGCTATGTATGCTCAGTTATGTGCTCAAACCGAACTCCAGCTTTCAAGCTCCGTTAATGCTCCTCAGGTCTGTGTTTCGCCGGCACCTCGAGTTTTGAGTTATAATACTCAAAGTCATGCTCGTTCCCCTTCGCGCATGCCTGAAGATGGAACAGAAATGTATTCTAAAACCAGGAATGATCCTGTTCATTCTGGTAATAGAAGGCAAGAAGACAACGTTCAACGTCGCGCATCTGTCCACTCTCGTTTGGGCCCGCGATCTTCGCAAAAACGGGACACCCAACACGATGAGCTCGATAGAACCTATGGCGAAGGGGATAGCACAAGTATTTTCAATCGCATATCTGCAGATCATGCCAGTTACAGGCCAAAAGTACGTGCAGTATACAATCCAGAAGCTGAGCATGATTACAATTTGGTGTATCGCCCAACTGAAGCAGCTGAGCAATCAAAGTTTACCAGAGAGATAGCACTGGCTCCGTTGGAGCGAGCGAAATTACCATCCACGTTGGAAAGTTTAACGTTTTGACCGATCCTGATGATCACATGCGCCTCTTTACCGGTGCAGGGTTACTTGGGTGCTGGACTTTGCCAATGTGGTGCCACTTATTTGTGCAAACCCTTACTGGTGCTGCGCGTCTTTGGTTTGATAATTTGCCGGTAGGTAAACTTTCCTCTTGGAATGACTTAAAAGAAAATTTTCTTACGCACTTTAGTCAGCAACGGCGATACGTGCGCAACTCCTCAGATGTAATGAACATCTGGCGGAGAGACGATGAAAGCCTCGAAGATTTTATAACACGTTACAATAAAGAGGTGTTGGAGATTGGAGATGTCCATGAAGACCTTATACGTGCGCAGTTCAAGTATGCGGTAAGGTGCGATGAAATGATTAATGTGTTGTCTGGTACAACTGGCCTTCCAAAACTAGGATAAACTCATGGCGGCAGCTAATGTAACATCCGTCAAAAACCGGATTTACCAAACCCGCTCCGTTTAATAACCGAACAATCAGTTTAAAATTTCATGGCGTATTTAATGCCCAAATTAATTTTAAACGATACATAATTAATTATCAATAATTTGTTTTTGAAAAATTGTTAAAATAATGAAATAAAAATATAATGTTGCTGCCGGGTTTCGAACCCGGGTCAGTCAACCGGTTCAGCAGAGACTTAACACACACACACTCAACCACTGCGCCGCTTAGGTTTCTTGTTCAATATTGAAGACAATTAATTCATATTATAATTCTCGAATTCAAAATCGGCGCGCCCAAATTTCAGTCGTCGGAAATTCCGACTATCTCGCTAAGATTGGACGGTTACTTCAGTTATAACGTAAACCTTAATCACTACATCGGTTATAACCGATGCCTGAGTCCGCGACACAACTTATAACCGCCGGAAAGTTTCTAACCGACGAATCAAGTCGGAAATCGGACCAAATTCATCGATGACCTGCCTTATAAATACCCCCTCAAACCTCTGCAAGCTTTTTCGCTCAAAACCGCACCTTTACCCGACGTAATTCCACTTGCCGGAAAAGTTCTGCACCTCGTCGGAAAACCGAGCCCTTCACTTCTGAGCCTTACTGAACCCCCAGAGCTTATACCGAAGTCACCCACATCCATTTCAAGCTTGCTGAAGATTCTCTGCCGCAGGACACACGTCGCCGGAAGTTTCTGCTGTCGCCGGAGTTTCGCCGGAGAAACAGAGGAGTCCAGTCGGTATACCTTACGCTTAATCCTTCATTCTTTTTATTTAATCTCACATGTAATTAACCACCAGACACTAAAGAACATGATTAAAACTTCGAACCAGTCGGACTTCCGATTCTGGTTAAATTCAACGAAGAAGACGAAGTTTCAGTTGTTTATATGTATAATTAAAATCAAGTTATAACTCGGGTTAGACACACAGTCCAGCGGTGGACTGTGTGCACATTAAACACGTAAACGTCTCGAGTTCGATACATGTCCCACGCACACTCGCCTTAATAAAAATGCTCTTTTTTTACCGAACCGGATTCACTGCTGATATATGTTAAGTTTAATAAAAACCAGAATAATAACCAAGATAGACACACAGTCCAGCGGTGGACTGTGTGAATGTTTAAACACACGTCACGAGTTCGAGTCCGGTCTACTGCACCGATCCGGACAATTATCTAACTTTTTAAATAAGGCAGAAATGAAATAGTGAAGTTTGTTTATAAGTATAATATAAATCAGATTATTTAACAAGTTAGACACACAGTCCAGCGGTGGACTGTGTGTTAACTCAACCCACAGGTCCCGGGTTCGAGACCTGTGGAGCGCACCGGTCCGACGCATTAAATCGTTTTTAAAAATAAATGATTTTCAGTTTAATCTAATTAGTATATAAATATAATTAAAAACAGAAATATTTCGGGTTAGACACGTAGCTCAGTTGGTAGAGCTGCGTGCACGCGTACGGGAGGCCTCGGTTTCGAGCCTCACTCAGCGAACACATACACGCACACGAACCGGTCAAAGTCAACAGTCAATGGTCAACGGTCAACGGTCAACGGTCAATGGTCAAAAAAAGTCAACATTTTTTTTATTATTTTTATTTATTTATTTTAATTAAAAATCAATTAAAAATACTTAAAAATAACATTTTTAAGGTTAGAAAATAGCCTTAAACTCACAAAAATACACCCAACAATCCTACTAAAATGGATTAATAAAACCCGTTTACTTACCAAAACATTATGCCATTATCTAGGTTAATTTCACTCGTGGTTAAAACCACTTCGTGTGGCATTCAACATCATCAACCGAACGCACCCAATGTGAGTGAATCTTACAGCTCCCCCTTTTTAATTACACGTTTTGGGGTGTGTCATGTGTCACAAAATAATTAACTCGTTTATTTAAACTTGTGCCATACCATATTGTGATCTAAACTTAGATTGTTTATATTGTTGTGGTTATGTATTTCATTTTGTCAACTTATATGAAAGTCCTTCATTAAGCCCATCAGTTCCTCGTGAGAGACGAGTTGAGCAACGCGTGCCTCAAAACAAATCCATTATTGTTCATGTGTGTATTATTGGGTTTATATTGTTTGTAGTTATGTATTTCATATTGTCAAGTTTATGCAATTCATTCATTAGGCCCATCAGTTCCTCGTGAGAGACGAGTTGAGCAACGCGTGCCTCTAAACGATCCATTATTGTTCATGTGTGTATTGTTTAATATTAAATTGATTGGTGAATAAGTTTACATCTATTTTTACTCACGTGTGGTTGTGCACTCTATTTTATAATCAATTAAATAAACTTGTTCAAATGTTTTCCATAGGATTCACTCGCCAACTTTTTGTTGATCCAAAAACCCTTTTTACACATGATACATGTGAACAGGATGAAGCAAGGAAAACATAGGAAATGCCTTAGAAGAAAACAATGAAGCCTAGATTGATATTTAGGACATGATGTAATATTGATTGTAATTTTCCATTTAAGTGTATTATTGAATATGAAACGTTAAAATAAATGTCATGAGCTTTGATGATAACC
This sequence comes from Scalesia atractyloides, assembly GCA_947069175.1. Classification (NCBI taxonomy): domain Eukaryota; kingdom Viridiplantae; phylum Streptophyta; class Magnoliopsida; order Asterales; family Asteraceae; genus Scalesia; species Scalesia atractyloides. Next base: position 9,871,616 of record CAMTDV010000017.1, read on the forward strand.
CAATCATGCCCCGATCACCTTTTCCGCTGCGGGTCGGGGTGTGACAGATTGGTATCAGATCCATGACTATAGGGATATAGGATAGGTTATTAGACCCTTAGAGCCTATACTATAGTCTGCCTAAATTTTAATTGATTAGGTGGTTACATACAAACTTATGATATTTATTTGTTTCATATTTGTTTATATTTACAGTCAAACATACATACTTACATACACATTCATTATACATATTTCAATGTTCATATATTCAAATCATTTTCATACTCTCATTATTCAAAGATTTTGTTGCAATTTTCAAATCTCATCAAAGTAAGTTCTGCGACGGGCATGTAGTAACTGGAAGGGTACAAGTACCGGTAGTCGGAACGTCCTATCTAGGTTGGCATTCGTATAAATCCAATATAACGGACCAGTTTGCCTACCTGGGGACTAACGATGAGAGTACGAAGGAGCTATTAGGCCAAAGCATGTCACACCAAACGTCATTCGAACTAACCTCACTTTGAGGTGTCACCGTGTCTACACCTGGACACATTCCGAATCTCATACGTTATATACATATTTCTCGATTTTCTCCGGGTTTTAGTGTACGTAACCAGGCTAACACATGCGAACCATATGAAAAACCCGGTATTCATGGGGGCCCACATGATTACGAAGGTGAAGTATGACGGCATGTAGGGCCTAATGACGAGCAAAGCCCAAGACATCCTATGGATGTAGTAGATTTATTTTTCTATAATTATTTTATGAATGTTCATTCCTAAGTGCGACTCATGATCCCAAAAGCATCCAACTCATACTCTTGACATGTATTCCTTGTAGATGTCTTCTAACCACGCCCCCGTAGGAAGATGAGAGCAGGAAAAGCCCGCGAACGCATGGCTGCCCTAATCGCTCAACAAATGGCTCCCGTAATACCCAACATTGTAATCCAAGTCCAACAAGCACTTACCGCTAATCCTGTCAAGCAAGAAGATCAACACGTTATCAACCCTCCCCCAAATACCACTAAATGCATCTACAAGCATTTCAAATCATGCGACCCTCCAAAATACAAAGGGACTGAAGGCGTCACCGCTCTCCTCCATTGGTTTGAAGAGATGGAGAACACTTTTCTAAATTGCGATTGCCCCGATGATCCCAAAGTGCGATATGCTACCGGTCGATTATATGGAATAGCACTTACTTGGTGGAATACAGAGAAGGCCAAACGAGGTGTGGAAGATGCTATGACTTTAACTTGGAACGAATTGAAGGAAATCATGACCAGACGATTTTGCCCAAGGAGCGAAATCAAGAAATTAGAAGATGAATTTTATTCGTTAAAGCAAAAGGAAGGAGACCACACCACATACAACAAAAGATTCCTCGAGTTACATCAGATGGTTCCCAACTTTCCCCTCTACCGGTTGATCGAGCACTACATTCGAGGTCTTCCGTCAAAGATTCAAGACTCTGTAATAAGTACCACGCCTGCAACTTTGGAAGCAGCAATGGAGTTAGCTACAGAGCTCACCGAGAACCGAATCCGGAACAAAGACTTCAAGGAGGAGAAGGAGAAGGATAAAGCATCGACTGAAACCTCCGACTACACCCAAACCGAATCCCTTTCTCAACCCAATCTAAGAGAAAAAGAGACGGGCAACTTTTCGCTGCTATCCAACGAAATCAACCAATTTCACACGCCATACCCATCCAAGCTATCCCAATCACTCAAGTGGCACCCAACTCAACTTACCCAAATAAGAAACCATATCTTGGACCTCACCCTCGATGCAACAACTGTTTTTATCACCATCCCCTTACCTTACCTTGTCGACTATGTTCAACTTGTGGACGCTATGGTCATTTGAGCAAGGTTTGCCGCACCTTTCAAAACCAAATCTCTACCCCTACTCAAAACATGGTCCAAACCTATCAACAACCCCAATACCCCATGTTCCCATATGTTTGAGCTTGTTTCAATTGTGGCGACCCTACCCACTTTAGAAACACGTGCCCTCGATTGGTTAACATCATAAACGCTCAAGCCCAATCAAACCCAGTTAACCAAGTAAACCAAGAAAACCCAACCGCTAGGCCACCAGCAAGAGGAAGAGTCTTCAACATCAACGCCAATCCTGTCGAAGATAATGACGGCCCAAACGAAGATACCCAACTAGTCCTCTTCACCGAAAATCCAGATTCAACTCCAATCGTTTAGTTTTATGTTTTTCTTTATGTTTTAGAATCACATAGAACCAATCATAACTTAAGGATAAAGCCAAAGAAACTTTGACAAGAATATGGTGGATACGCCGTTGGTACTTCCTATACATAAGTATTCTTGCCAAAGGATCGGAGGCATTATCTGGCGGTTATGAGAGGTTCCATGTGTAAACTGTTTGAGTAATTATTGTTTATTATTTTCAGTACATGCAATTTCATAGGCCGCCGCTCCCCATTACATTATGAGCGTTGAGCATGTTCCCCATTTCATTATGAGCGTGAACCCGGCATGCCCACATACGATCGGCTCCGTTTGATTGAGCCTTGATCGCACAGACATTTTTCATTTTCAGTACATGCAATACGATCGGCTCCGTTTGATTGAGCCTTGATCGCACAGACATTTTCATTATCAGTATCTTGTGGTTGTTGTGTTTGTTGTAGAGTCACATAGAACTAATCATAACTTGCGGATAAAGTCAATGAGAATTTGACGAGAATATGGTGGATACGCCGCTGGTACTTCCTATATATAAGTATTCTTGTCAAAGGATCGAAGGCATTATCAGGCGGTTATGAGAGGTTCCATGTATAAACTGTTTGAGTGATTATTGTTTATTATTTTCAATACATGCAATACGATCGGCTCCGTTTGATTGAGCCTTGATCGCACAGACATTTTCATTTTCAGTACATGCAATACGATCGGCTCCGCTTGATTGAGCCTTGATCGCACAGACATTTTCATTATCAGTATCTTGTGGTTGTTGTGTTTGTTGTAGAGTCACATAGAACTAATCATAACTTGTGGATAAAGTCAATGAAAATTTGACAAGAATATGGTGGATACGCCGCTGGTACTTCCTATATATAAGTATTCTTGTCAAAGGATCGGAGGCATTATCAGGCGGTTAGGAGAGGTTCCATGTATAAGCTGTTTGTGTGATTATTGTTTAGATTAAATTTATTATTTTCAGTACATGCAATACGATCGGCTCCGTTTGATTGAGCCTTGATCGCACAGACATTTTCATTTTCAGTACATGCAATACGATCGGCTCCGTTTGATTGAGCCTTGATCGCACAGACATTTTTCATTTTCAGTATCTTGTGTTTGTTGTATTGGTTGTAGAGTCACATAGGACTAATCATAATTCACTGATAAAACCAATGAAAATTTGACGAGAATATGGTGGATACGCCGCTGGTACTTCCTATATATAAGTATTCTTGTCAAAGGATCAGAGGCATTGTCAGGCGGTTATGAGAAGTTCTATGTAGGATTTAGTAGTTTCTTGGTAACTAATCATAACTTGCGGATAAAACCAACAAAAATTTGACAAGAATATGGTGGATACGCCGCTGGTACTTCCTATATATAAGTATTCTTGCCAAAGGATCAGAGGCATTATCAGGCGGTTATGAGAAGTTCCATGTAGGATTTAGTATTGTCTTGGTTGAAATTTGTGTTACATTTATATCATCTCGCTATTTAAAGAAATTGGATTGTGTTCCATTTCTACATAAACTAACCTCTCCATCATAACAAACGAGAGAGGAACTGTCACCATTCAAACATATATGCTATCAGAATGTGGATTCAAATATTGGTTATTGTGTTATTTATGTTCTAGAGTTACATCATAGGACCAATCATAACTTACTGATAAAACCAATGAAAATTTGACAAGAATATGGTGGATACGCCGCTGGTACTTCCTATATATAAGTATTCTTGTCAAAGGACCAGAGGCATTGTCAGACGGTTATGAGAAGTTCTATGTAGGATTTAGTAATTTCTTGGTACATTAGTTGTTGTGTTTATTTATGTTCTATAGTCATAGAACCAATCATAACTTACTGATAAAACCAATGAAAATTTGACAAGAATATGGTGGATACGCCGCTGGTACTTCCTATATATAAGTATTCTTGTCAAAGGATCAGAGGTATTGTTAGATGGTTATGAGAAGTTCCATGTAGGTTGTAGTATTAGAAGTTTTGCTTTAGGATATAACCATATCCTTCCAAACATATCAAAACTCTTACGCATGATATCATATTTAGCGAATCAACTCCGCTTATCAATATTTTCACCGAAGGCAACAAAAAGCGATTCCTGTAACAGGGTACTTAACCCTTACAAGGAACGTTACCGCCTCAAACAAAAACTTAAACCCTTACTTTTCTAAGTATGTAACTGTCAAACTAAACACCATCATTTATTTTAGTTAAATATATCACTACTTAAATTTCGGGACGAAATTTCTAAAAAGCAGGGGATACTGTAACATCCGTCAAAACCGGATTTACCAAACCCGCTCCGTTTAATAACCGAACAATTAGTTTAAAATTTCGTGGCGTATTTAATGCCCAAATTAATTTTAAACGATACATAATTAATTATCATATTGGAATATATAATTTGTTTTTGAAAAATTGTTAAAAATAATGAAATAAAAATATAATGTTGTTGCCGGGTTTCGAACCCGGGTCAGTCAACCGGTTCAGCAGAGACTTAACACACACACACTCAACCACTGCGCCGCTTAGGTTTCTTGTTCAATATTGAAGACAATTAATTCATATTATAATTCTCGAATTCAAAATCGGCGCGCCCAAATTTCAGTCGTCGGAAATTCCGACTATCTCGCTAAGATTGGACGGTTACTTCAGTTATAACGTAAACCTTAATCACTACATCGGTTATAACCGATGCCTGAGTCCGTGACACAAGTTATAACCGCCGGAAAGTTTCTAACCGACGAATCAAGTCGGAAATCCGACCAAATTCATCGATGACCTGCCTTATAAATACCCCCTCAAACCTCTGCAAGCTTTTTCGCTCAAAACCGCACCTTTACCCGACGTAATTCCACTTGCCGGAAAAGTTCTGCACCTCGCCGGAAAACCGAGCCCTTCACTTCTGAGCCTTACTGAACCCCCAGAGCTTATACCGAAGTCACCCACATCCATTTCAAGCTTGCTGAAGACTCTCTGCCGCAGGACACGTCGCCGGAAGTTTCTGCTGTCGCCGGAGAAACAGAGGAGTCCAGTCGGTATACCTTACGCTTAATCCTTCATTCTTTTTATTTAATCTCACATGTAATTAACCACCAGACACTAAAGAACATGATTAAAACTTCGAACTAGTCGGACTTCCGATTCTGGTTAAATTCAACGAAGAAGACGAAGTTTCAGTTGTTTATATGTATAATTAAAATCAAGTTATAACTTGGGTTAGACACACAGTCCAGCGGTGGACTGTGTGCACATTAAACACGTAAACGTCTCGAGTTCGATACATGTCTCACGCACACTCGCCTTAATAAAAATGCTCTTTTTTTACCGAACCGGATTCACTGCTGATATATGTTAAGTTTAATAAAAACCAGAATAATAACCAAGATAGACACACAGTCCAGCGGTGGACTGTGTGAATGTTTAAACACACGTCACGAGTTCGAGTCCGGTCTACTGCACCGATCCGGACAATTACCTAACTTTTTAAATAAGGCAGAAATGAAATAATGAAGTTTGTTTATAAGTATAATATAAATCTGATTATTTAACAAGTTAGACACACAGTCCAGCGGTGGACTGTGTGTTAACTCAACCCACAGGTCCCGGGTTCGAGACCTGTGGAGCGCACCGGTCCGACGCATTAAATCGTTTTTAAAAATAAATGATTTTCAGTTTAATCTAATTAGTATATAAATATAATTAAAAACAGAAATATTTCGGGTTAGACATGTAGCTCAGTTGGTAGAGCTGCGTGCACGCGTACGGGAGGCCTCGGGTTCGAGCCTCACTCATGCGCACACATACACGCATACGAACCGGTCAAAGTCAACAGTCAATGTAGTCAACGGTCAAAAAAAGTCAACATTTTTTTATTATTTTTATTTATTTATTTTAATTAAAAATCAATTAAAAATACTTAAAAATAACATTTTTAAGGTTAGAAAATAGCTTTAAACTCACAAAAATACACCCAACAATCCTACTAAAATGGATTAATAAAACCCGTTTACTTACCAAAACATTATGCCATTATCTAGGTTAATTTCACTCGTGGTTAAAACCACTTCGTGCGCATTCAACATCATCAACCGAACGCACCCAATGTGAGTGAATCTTACAACTCCCCCTTTTTAATTACACGTTTTGGGATGTGTCATGTGTCACAAAATAATTAACTCGTTTATTTTAACTTGTGCCATACCATATTGTGATCTAAACTTAGATTGTTTATATTGTTGTGGTTATGTATTTCATTTTGTCAACTTATATGAAAGTCCTTCATTAAGCCCATCAGTTCCTCGTGAGAGACGAGTTGAGCAACGCGTGCCTCAAAACAAATCCATTATTGTTCATGTGTGTATTATTGGGTTTATATTGTTTGTAGTTATGTATTTCATATTGTCAAGTTTATGCAATTCATTCATTAGGCCCATCAGTTCCTCGTGAGAGACGAGTTGAGCAACGCGTGCCTCTAAACGATCCATTATTGTTCATGTGTGTATTGTTTAATATTAAATTGATTGGTGAATAAGTTTACATATATTTTTACTCAGTGTGGTTGTGCACTCTATTTTATAATCAATTAAATAAACTTGTTCAAATGTTTTCCATAGGATTCACTCGCCAACTTTTTGTTGATCCAAAAACCCTTTTTACACATGATACAGGTGAACAGGATGAAGCAAGGAAAACATAGGAAATGCCTTAGAAGAAAACAATGAAGCCTAGATTGATATTTAGGACATGATGTAATATTGATTGTAATTTTCCATTTAAGTGTATTATTGAATATGAAACGTTAAAATAAACGTCATGAGCTTTGATGATAACCCAATCATGCCCCGATCACCTTTTCCGCTGCGGGTCGAGGTGTGACAGCTAAGGTCTACGCCCAGACTGAGCGCAACTTAAGTTCTAACAGACCACCTCTACCTCAGAACCGTCCGCAAGACCTGAGTAGAGGTAGTCGCAAGTATAAGAGAAATTGGAAAGAGTCAAGTCAGAATTCGTATTCTCCGTATTCACCAATTGATGCGCGAGCAACAATCAACAAGATAACCACTCAAAAAGCGGTTAAACAAGAGAATAGGGAACGTCAGCGGACTCCCTTAACAAAATCGCTGGCTGAGGTTCTCAGTACTGAGAATTATCAGTTTAAACAGCCGCAACCAATGAAAAACAAAAAAGGGCAAGACCCAAATTTGTTCTGTGACTATCATAGAGACACCGGCCACACAACAGATAATTGCATCAGTCTGCGCACGGAGATTGAGAAAGCATTAAAAAGTGGGAAGCTTACACATCTAGTCCAAAATGTGTGCAAAGAGATTAAACAGATTAAGCGCGAGAACGAAGGGCCTAGTAACAAGAAAATGAAACAGCACGTTTTCCATGATTCAAGGTGGATCATCGCGCAAGCGTAGCCTTCAACATTTTCAAATTAACACTTGGCGCGAACAGCAAATCATTTTTCCTATCGTTCCAGAAGGTCCTCAAGAAGACCGACCAGTAGTTATCACCGGTATCTTTGGGCACTACCAAACAGACTATATGTTTATAGATCCGGGTAGTTTCATGGATATCATGTATGAGCAGTGCTTCAAGCAACGAGATCCTGAGGATAAGGCACGCTTAGAACAAGTTGATTTTCCATTAACTGGGTTCTGCAATGAGGCTGTCTTTCCTCTAGGACAAATCCTTTTTCCTGTTACGTTATCTGATGGGAGGTGTTCTCGAACGAGTAACATCAACTTCATGGTGATGCCGGCAAATTCCCGTCATGATGTACTATTGGGACGCCGCGCGCAACGTGGTTTTAGTATGATTACTTCCGCTCCGCATGCTGCTTGTGGTTTTCCGACACCAAATGATATAGCTATACTTTACGCGCGGAAAGAAATCATGTCAATTGAGGGAATCAGTTATGAAGGCTGGCAAGACATTGCCAAGCAACGAACCAGAAAAGTGGGTACTCAACAATAAGTACCCTGAGCAGACAATCTTATTAGGGCCCGCAGTGAGTATTGAAATTCGCGCAATGCTTAAATTACTGTTGTTTCGCAACAAAGATATTTTCGCCTGGACACTTGCTGACATGGTTGGTGTCCCGCGCGACGTTGCGGAACATTGCCTAAATGTATTTCCATCAGCAGAACCAGTTGTGCAGAAAAAGTGCAGCCTCGGGTCAGAAAAGACAGAGGCAATGAACGAACAAGTCACCGAGTTATTAAATGCTGGTATTCTGCGCGAAGTCAAATACCAGACCTGGATGGCAAACCCAGTCATGGTAAAGAAACATAATGGTGGATGGCGGATGTGCGTAGATTTTAAAGATCTAAACAAGGCGTGCCCGAAAGATTGTTATTCTCTTCCTGAGATTGACAAAAGGTTAACTCATTAGCTTCCTTTCGCTGGAAATGTTTTCTGGATTGTTATAAAGGTTATCATCAAGTCTTGATGAAAAAAGAGGACGAAGATAAAACCGCTTTTCGCACGGAGAAGGGCATTTTTTGTTATGCCAAGATACCTTTTAGTCTCCTCAATGCGGGAGCCACTTATCAAAGATTGATGGATACAGTGTTTGGAGATGACATTGGGAAAATTGTGGAAGTCTACATTGATGATCTGGTCATTATGAGTAATTCAGAAGACACTATGCTAGACAACATCCAAAGATCTTTTGATTCTCTGCGCGAGGTAAATCTAAAGTTAAATCCCATCAAATGCTCCTTCGGCATGGAGGAGGGCAAAATTTTGGGTTTCATCGTCACCAAAGACGGTTTCAAAGTTAATCCCGAAAAGGTCGATGCAATACAAAAAATGTCTTCTCCTACTACCATCAAAGAGATGCAACGATTGGCTGGAAGGTTAGCTGCGCTAAACCGCTTCTTCGCCAATCATGCTGCAAAATCTTATCCATTTATTCGAACCTTGCGCAACTGTACGAAAAGCAAAGAGTTCGCATGGACTCCTAAAGCTGATCAAGCTTTCCAGCAGATGAAATATGTTTAATTCAACTTCCCACACTTACTGCTCCTTGTGAAAAAGAACCCATGGTCTTATATCTTGCTGCATCTGAGGTAGCAGTAGGTGCCGTCTTGTTGGTAGAACGCGCAGGGGTCCAGTCTCCAATTTATTATATCAACAAGATGTTGAACGGTCCAGAAACAAGGTATTCAATCATGGAGAAATTAGTTTTAGCATTGGTCTATGCTTCACGCAGGCTACGAAGATACTTTTCTGGACATGTTATTACAGTTTTAACAAATTTTCACATTGGCCAAGTCCTGGCCAAACCAGATGTTTCGGGACGACTTGCGAAATGGGCAATAGAATTGGGAGGTTATAACATCTGTTATAAACCTAGACCAGCTATCAAAGGCCAAGTTTTGGCAGATTTCATCGCGGAAATTCCCGCCGATAAACTTGAAGAATGCCAAGCAATCCAAAACCTAGTCCCAGTCATCGACGATAGAGCCTGGACATTGTTTACAGATGGCGCATCAAACAGTGATGGGGCCGGAGCAGGTCTTCGATTGATGAGTCCCAGAGGGAGCCAATTTACATATGCAATTCGGCTGGATTTTAAAAGCACCAACAACGAGGCCGAATATGAAGTTTTTCTAGCAGGCCTGCGCCTCGCTATCAAAATGGGTGCGACAAATTTAGAAGCCCATGTTGATTCATTACTAGTTGCTGAGCAAGTATTGGAACGTACGATGCAAAGGGAGATATCATGGCTTTATATTTGGCGCAAGCCAAGGCTCTTATAGCACAGTTCCAACAATTTAAAGTCACACACGTCAAGCGAAGTGAAAACAAACATGCTGACACTCTAAGTAAACTCACTACAACTAGTTTCAAGCATTTGGCAAAAGAGGTGCGCATCGAGGTTTTAAGTAATCCATCAGTCCCTCTCAGGCAAGTGACAATGGTCGAAGTAGGAGATCCATCATGGATGTCTCCAATAATGATGTATCTATTACATGGTTCTTTACCAGCAGATAAAGCGCAAGCACGTAAGTTACGATGCAAAGCCCTCAATTATGAAAGAAGATTGATCGACGCTCTTACATGGGTCCTTCGCTCCGCTGTGTTACAAACATGACGCGCAATACCTAATCAGGGAGGTCCATGAGGGGCTATGTGGCATACATTCTGGGCCGCGCATGGTCGTAGCCAAAGTGAAAAGCGCAGGGTATTATTGGCCCAGAATGTACGTTAACGCGGTAGAGATCTTGCGCAAATGCATGTCCTGCCAAAGGCATGCTCCTAAAACGTTGCGCCCAAAGAATCCTTTGGTACCCGTCACAACAGCTTGGCCGTTTCAACAATGGTCCATAGATTTAGTGGGACCATTTTCAGATGCGCCCGGCGTAGTAAAGTTTATCATCGTTGCGGTCGATTACTTCACCAAATGGGTTGAAGCCAAACCTTTAGTTTCTACTACAGCGATGGTAATTCGCAAATTCATCTAGGAATACATTATTTGTCGTTTTGGTCAGCCCTGTGCGCATTATTACAGACAACGGTCCAAATTTAACGGTTGAAGAGTTGCAAACATGGATGACCGAAATGGGAATCCAGCATGTTTTCGCTTCCGTTGCGCACCCACAAGCAAATGGTCAAGTTGAAAGCATAAACAAACAGTTGGTCGACGGTATCAAGGCCCGTCTTGGCAAGCACGGCGGGGGTGGGTTGACGAATTGCCTAGCATCTTGTGGGCACACCGAACTATTCCCAAGACTAGCACAGAAGAAACTCCTTTTAGCCTTGTGTACGACACGGAAGCTGTGATTCCTGCCGAGATTGGGTTACCATATCCAAGAATGCTAGCTTTGGAAAAACAAGATAATGAAGAACAACGGCGCATCGACCTAGACTTGTTGGAAGAGCGACGAGAAAATGCAGCGATTCGCAAAGCTAAATACAAGTCCCAGCTTGAGAAGTATTACAACAAGAGGGTGCCATATGTTCCTTTTTGCCTGGTGACTTTGTTCTTCGCGATAATGAAGCGTCAAATGCCGAAAAACCGGGGAAGTTAGCCCCGCGATGGGAAGGTCCGTACGTGATAAATGAAGTCTTGGGAAAAGGCGCGTACACTCTGAAGCGTATGGACGGATCCAGCATTCCTCGAACCTGAAACGCCCAACAATTACGCCGATGTTATATGTAATCTCAGTCCTCTAAGCAACTTTTGAGCGTTCCGCAACGAGACTGCTTACTTTATTTTATTATGTAATCTTAGTGGCAACCGTAGTTTTGCGCTTTATCAGTATGAATAAAATATTCTACCGCTACTTACAGTCTTGTATATATTCATTTACAAATGCATGCAATTCCTTTGGATAAACAAAAACACAAACTCATGAGCCACAAGCTAACTTAATACTTACGCTCACACATGAGAAAAGAAATTGTTCATTTGTATATCCTACACAAGTAATTGGTCCCATGCAAATATTGTAAAACTGAAGTATATTATATTCACATCCATAGTACTTGCGCAGCAGCGCAATGTTACAAGTTATCATAAAGTAAAAAATTACAAAAATTACAAAATTCCTATTCTATAGATTTGGTTCCCGCCTGCTTCTCTGTTGAAGAAAAGATCTCCTTTAGCTTATTAACAAAGTCGTCTTGCTGCAACGCGGCGTCCACAAGATCCATAATCGGGATATGCAATTGATCGTATTTTTCTTTGGCAGCAGAATAAATGGCGGCAGTGTTTAGCCCATGCGTGGTAGCACGGCTTGTATCCCATTCGGTCTTCAGCACGTGGGCCACATGCAAGGTACATTCTCTATAGCCCTCGGCATGCCCGTCGTTGCGCGCCGCCATCATTAATTCCGCCACTCTCTCATCCAACTCCGTGGAGTTAAGGATAACATTTGCGATCTGTATACAAAAACAATTAGTAGATGTTGCGACAAACAAACAAGAAATATAAAGAAAAGGGAATATTACCTCCACAATCCCATACTCCCGCAACCAGGTAAGCTGGTTCATGAGGGATTCGGTCAAGCTTTCTGCGGTAGCGCGAGCGACCTCCGTGTCGTTAAGTTTTTGTTCGCCTTCAGTTAAACGGCGGATCAACTCGGCTTTCTCTGTTCGGTGAAGGTTGATATCTTTCTTCAAACTATCAACCTCAAGTTGTAGCCGCGCCTGGTCAAAGAGCATAGCAGTTAGATCATCAATTTCTTTATTCTTAAGAAGAAGAGTCATTTTGGTTGATACCTCATTCTGCTCGCTCCTTTCTCTGTGTGAGTGCGCCTCTTCTGCTGCCGCAACTGCATCAGCTTTCTCTTTTTTTAGTTTCTCAATTTCGTTGCGCAGAGAAGCTTTTTCTTTGTTGTCACGTTCGCAAGCCTCCACAAAGCGCTTGCGCTCGTCCGCATATTGCGCAGCAGACGCCTCACACTTGCGCTTCCAAGACAACGCAGCCCATTCTTCAGTCTTCTTCTGTTCCTCAAACTGGGCCTTTTCCGCCTCAAAATCAACAAGCATCTTCAACGTCTTCTCTTTCTCAAACTTGGCCTTCGCCTTCTCAAGCTCAACCTCGTTCCACTCCTTGTTCATGTTGCGCCATTCGCGCACAATTCTATTTATAGTAGACGAGGCAAGGACAGACTCTTGCAGATATGACTCGTAAGTAGCCTCATGGTCTTTTTCTTCCTGGCGCTTCACCTCCGTCGGCGGGAAGATGCCCTTATATCACTCCCTACAGGAGTGCCAATCGGTGAAAACATCGCCCTGCTTAACTTTCCACATGGGCTGATGAATCGCAGAGGCCCACCTCTCAGAATAAGAGCGATAATAATAATCCCCAGGCGTCTCCTCTGGGCGAATAGGCGACTCCTCTTCCGAATCCTCAACAAACACAAAGCCTTCGCTTTGTGTTGAGGGTCCGGCTCCCTTGGATATCAACTTTGACGGTTCCCCAGCATCTGTAGCCGTATCTTTAGCCTGCTCGTCAGCAGGATTCTCAGCACCAAGATTTTTAGGCTCTTCTTCTGGAGCCACTTTCTCAATATGTTCCGGGACGATGGGCATCGGCTTCAGGAACAGGAGTTTCTTGCCCCGCATCTCCCTCAACATTCTCAGGCCTGCGCGGTGATGGTATAGCAGACGAGCCTTCACCATTTTCTCAGCAAAGCATATCAACAAATACCAAGTATGAGAATCTGCATAACTTTTTGACAGGGGTTTTGGTCAAAATTTATTCGCAAAGGCATCCAGATTGCCCTTCTTGCCAATGCGCGGGCACGCAACTTTTGTTGGCGCAGGGGTTTTGGTTTCCGCCTCCTTCCTCTTCTTGGAAGTGCGCTTCAACGCCACTTCCGGGCTAGAAGGTACTTCCAAGGGATCATCTGGATTCGCAGCTAGAAGAGAGGAGATGTCAACGGGTTCGGGCTTCGGTTTTTTCGAACCTACAGGCGCAAGACCCACCAGTGAGTCCGACACCACCACATAATCGCACCAAGAGTCAGATACGAGACGCGTACCTTTCTTGCCCTCAGCTTTCGCAGCAGCTGATGGCTTGGGTTTTTGCTCTGGGTTGGAAGGAGGCGCAAGTAGCAGTTGGTTTCTTCTTCTTCTTCGAATCAGGGCAAAAGGTTGCGCCATTAGTTATATTGCAATATTACTTAGAAAAAATGTTCAAGAGTAATATTGCAATATCAACTTTGTAAGAGCTTAGTTACCAGTTTTCAAAGAAGGTTGCGCCTCCAGATCCTCCTTCTTGGGCAACTCAAAGTTCCCTAAGATTTGCGAGAACCAAGTTTCCTCGCCATCAGCAAGAGGCACGACGCCATTTTCCCTCTCTCTCTCTTGAAAGAGACCAAGTAGAGAGGCACAGCTACATAACAGACATTTTTGCATTGGTACATATATGTTGAAAGATATTGCTAGGAAGTTAAAGGATTACATACCAGTTCCATCCTTGGTATAATCGGTTTTTCCCGGCGTTCCTTCTTCCAGAAAATACTCATCCCGGCGGCGATGAGGGCCCTCTCCGGCAAAACGATATTGGGCACATCTTTAATATCTTGATACTATACCTCGTCGGCGGGTATGGGAAGGGTCTCCAACTCGATCTCATCACCGGCCTGGAACGTCATCTTCATCGGGATCACTGCCGCCTTGATGAAGAAGAACTTTTGCTTCCAGTCATGGTAGGACTTCGGCGGCACCAACAGCAACCTTTTGGCTTGCACACGCTGTTGGAACGAATAAAAACCCAACGAGCAGTGCAGCTGGTAGAAAACCCTAAACTTCTCGACCGACGGCACGATCTGCATCGACCGGCAAACGAACTCAAAATGCTGGATCCTTACCATTCCCATTGGGCTCAACTGAGAAATGTGAATCTTGTAAAAACCGAGAATTTCCAGCAAGAAATGGGTCACCGGAAGCCGGAAGTCCCCTTTGGCAAAATAGTCGTAAAATAATGTGATGTAGCCGGCCGGCGCATCAGCCGTCGTGGCATTCGCCACCGGAAAAAATGCCTTCCAAGACGGAGCAAAGAGAAAGTTGGTGGCAAGATTGTCGAAATCTTTCTTCGACCACTTCAACGGTGGCAAACTTGACGATGACATCTCAATAGAGCTTGCACCGGTAGCCATAACAAAAACTTTGAAGAAAACTTAAGAAAACTTTGAAGATCGCCGGAAGATATGAACACAAGTTTCTCTCTTAAATTTCTCTCAAGTTGTGATGTGGTGAGGAAGCAAATGGATCGTTGATCCATTTATATACTAACGCAACTAATGCACGATTTGACTGCAGCGACTTTTGCGACCATCACGTATCCCAAAGTAACCGAAGGGGCGAGTGGGGAACAGTAACCGCCCCACGCGCGCGAGTGTCGCCGAAAAGCATTAAATACGGTAAGACATGTACTGTCGACAACCTGTCAACAGTACCACCACGTCTCAGGAACGTGAGTCGTCACCAACTACACCATCCAGATAAGTGACACATGTCTAAGTATATTTGAAATTCAAATACTTTTTCAAGATTCACTTATGACACGTCATCAAGATGCATAAAGCAACAAAAAAACTAGTCCTTACCTAGCGCAACACATTTATCTTAAGTCCAGCGCTCCACCTACTTTTTATTCTTACATAGGAGCAAAACGGACTAGGGGGACTTGAAGGGGTATGGTCCCAAAAACCTTGCGCCAATCAAGGAAACCATACCCATTAGTAACTTCTAAGAAAACTGCGCGCAGACTTCTTTGCCAAAATAAGATTTATTAGAACTCTGCACCAAATATCCAATAGAGGAAAGCGTCATTTAACTACCTTGCGCGGGCTCGCGAAGGTTCAAAGTTAACCTTGAACACTCTTTGGATAAATGCTTCATTTAACTACCTTGCGCGGGTTCGCGTAAGGTTTAAAGTTAACCCTGAAAACTCTCGTTTGATAATGCTTTATTTAACTACCTTGTGGGGCTCGCGCAAGGTTCAAAGTTAACCTTGAACATTCTCGTTTGATAAGGCTTCATTTAACTACCTTGCGCGGGCTCGCGCAAGGTTCAAAGTTAATCCTGAAAACTCTCTTTTGATAATGCTTCATTTAACTACCTTGTGCGGGCTCGCGCAAGGTTCAAAGTTAACCTTGAACATTCTCGTTTGATAAGGCTTCATTTAACTACCTTGCGCGGGCTCGCGTAAGGTTCAAAGTTAACCTTGAACATTCTCGTTAGATAATGCTTCATGCACAAACCTTGCGCAGATATTCATATCAAAGCAAGCATCCACCAAACGTTGCGCTAAGCAACAAGGAGAAGAAGGAAGATCAGTTAACTAACTTGCGCTTCTCGCGCAAGAAAACAGTAAATCCTAAGAAACTTTCCCTTAGCAAAATTCTTGACTTGGTGCAGAAGCAAAAGGAATCTTTTCTGTTATAACAGAATGTACACGTGGCGAATAATAGATGGGTAACAGCTGTGAAACCTTCTAGAAGCCATTAACATCCAATCATGCAAGCATCCTTTCGGTTATAACCAATTGCCACATGGCATCATCTGGACGACTGAGGAAGGTCACGGTGATGACATGCTCACATTTATAAGATGTAGTGATCTCATGTTGACACGTGGCACCTCCCTAACCGCTAATGAGCTCACGATCCGTGTGCACTAACGGATTGCCAACAAACGTTAACGAAATAGCAAAAGATTCCGTTAAAGTTAACAATCTCTCTTTTTGGCGCCAAACCCCGGCTATAAATAAGTAACTTGGAGTTCAAGGAAAGGTATTCACTCTCAACTACTCTCTCACTTACAATACTTACTTCCGACTACCTGTACTTATTCTCACGCCGAAGGGTGGTCACGGAGAGAACCCCCCTTCTCTACCCGTGGCGAGCTAACGGTGTTCTGTTTTGCAGGATCAGCAGAAGTACTGTATTGATCACCATCCATCGTGAAACCAAACGGAGGGTTAACCCTTTTATGCAGAGCCCATTCCATAGATCTACTTAGATTCCGGTCTAGTTGATCTAGGGTTTCTTCATCGGTTGTATGGGCAACCAATGTGGGGTTTATATACCAAATGAGTTCCCTCACCCACTAGGCTAGTCTTTTGGGTTAAGTTCTCTCGTTTGGTATGTAACAATATACCTATCTCTTGTAACCTCATCCACACGATATTTCAATACAAATCACAATTATACACACTTAAAATATTTTACTAAGTACGAGTGCATGAGTATGATATCAAGGTGAACTCATTAAACACTCATTCTCTTGTTCTTGAATTTTGAGGGGTGAAATTGATTGATATAATCACTCAAGAATATAAAAGAGTTTCTAGTTTTTAAATGTGTAATAGGTTGGTGAAAATGTTAGAGAAAAAGATGCTTAAATACCCAAGAGGAAGAGAGTGAAAAATATGGACAGATTATCAACGATTGATGACAAGGTCAAGTCGTATACAGACGTGGACCTTCTAATCCAATTTCGTTCTAAAAAAACCAATTAGCTGTAAATAGCCCAGCAATGGATTCAACTTTATGTTGAAGCTTATAAAAGTATTCGGTGTTGAGGGCGTGGATAGGGGGCAAGCCCCTTCACGCCGAGAACACCACTCGGTCCAACATCTATGTGGGTATTGCCCTTAGGGTCGGCCCCGAGAATTCATGTATCCTGTTCGAGCTCGAAAAAACGTGACCTTAGGCCTTAACGAAATTGGGTATTCGGCTCACTAAAGGTCTAAACCTAATGTCAATGGGCTAATAGCTAATCTAAACCATAAAAATAGTTTTGTAAATGGGCCTGTGTTAGTGTTGTATGAGTGTACCATATTAATTAATTTATTTTTAAATATATATATATATATATATACATATATATATATATTTTAAAAAATAACGTGTCATTCGAAATATAGGGCCCTAGTCGGTGGTCCTCCTCGTCCACCTTCAGGGCCGGCCATGCCCATGCCAAAGACAAGATCTCCACGGGCGTGGGGGTACATTTTCAACATCACAAACTTAATTTTTAGCCCCTTTTTACCCCCTTGTCTTTTATCACCCTTTTCATTTTGTGCTTTGGAGGGCAAATCTCCGAATGACTTTGTTACGCCTAAGTGACAGAGTTTTGCCCTTGCCATCACACCGTGCAGTCTAACACGATGAAAATCAAATAAGATAAGTATGATCAAAGTTGACTAAGGGAGAGAGAGAGATGTGATGTGCACATCATCGTTGCTTACACATTGATTTTGGTTGTCTATTTTCCTCTTTAGTTAAACATTGCCTCATTTGCGTAATTCAACTAGTTTGACTAGATTAATTTTTAAAGTTGTCATCTTGAGGAAGATCTAGCCCAAATGATCTCAAAACAGTGGATGCTTTGGTTTCTTTTGATGTAGTGATTATGGGCGAAGCTTTTAAGGAGCGGGAGGGGATGGATGATCCCCGAACTTTTCGCTCATTTTACAAATAACTTAACCCTATAGTTAATATATTATATAGATAAACCTTATTTATTTCGTAAATATATATATATATATATATTTCAATGTTATTTGACTAATAAATTTCAAACAAACAATCCTTAAGATATACAGATTTATTAGAGGTTCCAATTTAAGCATCAATGTAGTGTATAGGTATTTTAGTTTAGTTAACAAAATAAACTTTTTTAAGAAGCAAATTCATACATCTTCTAATTCTATTAATAAATAAAATAAATCAAGTAGATATTTACTAATGGGGTGGTCGTCGACCGGCAAAAACAAAACCTTTAAAACACCTTAGGATAGAGAAGAGATCTTGGGTTCAATGGCCTATAGACGACAGACGACAGGAATAAAAGAATTTGCCCTTAAAAAAAACAAGTAGACATTTCTGTCAAAAGCATTAATTAAACTTTGACAACTTGAATCCAACATCTTAATATGTTAACAAAATAAATAATAGCATTTATATTTATAACCTTATTATAATGGGATGTATAGTATTTGCCATAAAAGAGCATACTTAACAAACTCATTTATTACCCATTAATTAAGTCCAAACTGTATAAATTTTACACGAAATAAGTATGAACTTAAATGCATTTTCACTATTACACGATGTTTTGTTTTACTAAAATGCCTTAGAATGTGCGTGTTACATTATTTTCACTGGTTGGTATCGTATCTATAATGTATCAATAGATTTGGTGGGTTGTTCGGTACCTATTTTTCCATAAATTTGTTATCGATATATTCAGTTGCGCTATTGCTACTATACCGATACCATATAGAGATGAGCATTTTGTAACAAGTATGGCATCGTACTAAACCGATACTATACCGATAGATTTGGTACCGACTTTTTCATAGATTCAATATAAGTATTTTTAGTATCTGTATGGTACTGATCTCATCTCTAATTTAGAAAGATACAATTTCAGAATTTTTGGTATTGGTACGATAATGGTCTCGTCTCGAATTTAGAATGATACAATTTATCAAATAACACATGATCTTAATCTTGTTGTTGTTTTTTTTTTATCATTGTATTAATACAAGTGAGTTATGTATGTACTTCAACGATTAACATAACAACTATGTGACGACATAAATTATAAGAGTTATCTAGGAACAAATTACTCTCATCGAGTAAAATGAAGGGTTTGTCTAAGAGAATTATCATGATTCCTATTAACACAAATGTTATTGATCTATTTGTTACATAATATCCAGATTGAGTACTAGAAATATATTGATTCCTACTAACACAAATATTATTAATCTATTTGTTACATAAGATCTAGATTAAGTAATGCTATATAATCATGTAACAATGTAAGATGTTATTTTTTTAAAATAAAATAAATTATAACAATTTCATACTAAAAACAAAGAGAATAAAATGTGTTTTATGTTGTAAAACTTTTAAAATAATATTTAACGTATAAAAAGATTATAACCATTGAATAAAATGGAAGAGTTACTTTAAAAGTCAAGAATTGCTACTATTCATTTCCATTTTAGTTTTAGTATTTGTTTTTTATTACTTTATTGTAATACTATAGTATTAGTTAATCTCAACCATTTCATTGTCCCCAATTAAGAATTATTATTGCTATCGTTTTAGTTTTTTTAAAGGTTTATGCGGGAAGTAGTGTCAGACTGCAGCATGGGACTCCCCCCTTGGCCCAGGTATGTTACGATTTTACCTTTAGTTCAAAATACGATTTTTCTCTGAGTTCAAAATTACAGTATTGCCATCGCTTTAGGTTTTCGCAAATTACGATTTTACCTGGTCAAAAAATACGATTTTGCCCTTAGTTCAAAATTTCAATATTGTCATCGCTTTAGATTTTGTTAGCAAAACTATATAAGTGTTTTGTTTTAATTGGTTGACTTGATTTAATTTTTTTTCGTGTCAAGAAGCTGTCTAACACTTGCTAATTAGTCCTGACATATTATAGTTTTGTCCCGAGCTCAAAATTACGGTCTTGCCATCGTTTTCGATTTTGTTTCTAGCAAAACTATGGTAGTATTCTTTTTAATTGGTTGAGAAATATTTGGTCTACCGCCCCGGAACGAGGGCGGAGGCATCAACTAGTTTGGTACATATTATTTACTAGGTTATAACCCCGTGTATTACACGGGTTAAGTAAATAAAAAATCAAATAACTAATAACGAATATTTAACAATTATAAAACGATATTTTAAGGCACTTTTCTGATATCCAAACAAAATTTTGTGTCATATATGATCAAAACTTGTGATGTTTGCCAAGTTTATAAATATAAAAGCATTTGAACCATCTATTAAAAACAAACTGTATCATCGACTTTCTCACGTGTTTTAACAGTTATGTGAACATACATTTAATAACCAAGTTTTATTCAAATAATAGTGGTCTTAATTTATTAGTTCTAAAAAATGGTTAAAATATCCAGATTAGTCATATAGCAATTAATCAATTAGATAAACTTATATCTACAAAATAATATTTAAATTAATTAGATAAGTATAAATTATCGGTAATTATTAAATTATATAACTTTAAAATTTAAATATATGGACATGAGTTTTATATTAAAAGGATGGTTGTTTTTAGACAAATTTGTTAGTATGATAAATGTAGTTGTTATTGTTCTTATATTTTCAATATATTCAATAAATAAATAATTTGTTAAGCAAGAAAATCGTTTCCTTCATTCAGCAGCTTGCTATTGGTTAATTTTTTTTCTTTTTAGTAACTTTTTAATTATTTTAGCTTCTAGCCTTTAACATTTAGTATTTGCCCTTACAACCCTTCAACATTCTAAAATATATATAATATTTTTTCCGTGCTTGTATTTATAAATGTGTCGATATAAATTTAGGTTGATTACAGTTTTCTTTTGTCTTTTAGTAAGGTTTTTTTAGCCTTTATCTTTCAACATTTAATATTGGCAGTTACAACCCTTCAACTTTCTAAAAAATTTATAATTTGGTTACGTTTTTATATATGTACGTGTCGGTATAAATTCAAGTTGATTACGTTTTTTGAAAACGGGTAAGTTATAAAAATGCTCGATATTTGTTAAATCGTTACTTCCACCCTCGTTATGCTCGATATTTGTTAAATCGTTCCATCCACTCTCGTTATGAAAATGCTTTACATTTGTTTCAATTATAAAGATATAATTTCGAGTAAATTGCACAAAACGTCCTTTATGTTTTCTCAAACTTGTAGGTTCCAGCCTTAATGTTTAAAACTTGCAAAAAACAACCTTTACGTTTATTTTTGTTGCCGGTTCAGTCCTTTATTACTAACCAAGTTAATTATCTCAGTTTATTTCCCTCACATGCCTAACATGTGAGGGTATATTCGTCATTTTGTTTTCGCTGCCATTTCTTATTAGAGGAGAGTAAAGCAGCAATCATTCACCATCTGAGCGTCCCCACCATCTTCAATCATTTCTCTTTTTTACAGCTATCACAAACCACACTGTTCTTTCTATATAATGCTACTTCACCTCTAAACCCACCCCACCCACATCATGAATCTCCTCCTCCTCCTCTTGGTGTGATTCTCCTCGGATCCTGCTGCTATGTTTCCGCCGAGAAACAAACTTACATTGTCCACATGTCACACCACCACATCCCCACCAGTTTTAACCAGGATCACACTCACTGGTTCGACTCGTCTCTCAAATCCGTCTCGCATCACCATTAGTTCCTAACCCATTAAAAAAATAGCAGCAACCCATCTTCCCTAACACACCCCGACCCGCAGCGGAAATAAGAGTCGGGGCATAATTGGGTTATCACCAAAGCACATGACATTTACTATTATGTTTCATAATTAAAAGAAATCAAGTTACATTTCTCAAACATCCAAACATGTCCATTCATTACAAAGGAAAATAACCAAACATAATAATCCAACTACTAAATCGTTTTATTTCTTCTAATCCAAGTCCTATGTGTTCCTAGCTGCTGCTGGTTCACCTGTATCATGTGTAAAAATGGGAGGTTTTTGGGTCAACATAAGTTGGCGAGTGAACCTTATAGATAAACATTTGATAATAATTTTCTGGTTAGTTTATCAATAACATATTGTGCATAATCATAAAAGAGCACATGTATGAAATCAAACATTGGCAAACATCAGTTACAACTATAACATACATTAACAATCGATAGCATATATGAACATACCAACATCACATAATAATTAACATAAATGAACTGTGCGATCAAGGCTCAATCAAACGGAGCCGATCGTATTGCATGAACTGGAAAGGTAAATTGAACTGTGCGCTCAAGGCTCAATCAAACGGAGCCGAACGTATTGCATGAACTGGAAATGTAAATTGAACTGTGCACTCAAGGCTCAATCAAACGGAGCCGAGCGTATTGCATGTATGGAAATGTAAAAGGAAATGACCGATCAAGGCTCAATCAAACGGAGCCGATCGTGCGGGCACGCCCTGATCAACCGCATAATAAAATGGGGATCAAACTCAACCTCGATGGATGGGGAGCTACGGCCTCGGCAATTGCATGTATTGAAATAATAATTTTGCAAACAATAATAACTACTTAACAGCAACAATTAATACACATGTCATGATATGATATATGCACAATAACTTGGTTATAATATGTAAATGAACAAGACACGTGATACACCCCAAAAACGTGATTAAAACGGGGAATTTGAAGGGTTCACTCACATTGGATGCGTTGAATTTGAGATGGTGAGATGCGCACGATTTAGACGAAGCGAGTCAACGAGGAATCACTAACCTAAATAATAATGGAAAAAAAATATATTAAATGATGGATTTTATTAAGGATTTTAACGGGATTTTTAAATATATTTTTGTGAGTTTATGGCTATTTTCTATCTTTAAAAATGTTATTTTTAAGTATTTTTAATTGATTTTTAATTTAAATTAAACAAATAAATATTAAAAAAATATTATTTTTTTACTGTTTGACCGTTGACCGTTGACCGTTGACCGGTTCGGTCAGCGATAAATACTTGCGCCAAGCGGGATTCGAACCGGTGACCTTCCGTTCACGCGCACGTAGCTCTACCAACTGAGCTACGTGACTAACCCGTTAGAAATCCAGTTTTAATTATATTTATACACTTATTCGAATTTACCGAAAATTCCTTTATTTTGCAAAACGTTTTAATCTCATTGAACCGGTGCTTGTGACGGAACTCGATCGCGCGACATGTAGTTTATTTTGCACACAGTCCACCGCTGGACTGTGTGTCTAACCCGGTTATATTCTTGATTTATATTATACTTAACAACTACTCGCTCTAACCCGGTTAGTTCATGAATAAAAAGGAAAGTTATTACGCAGAGTGTGTGTAGTAAGGATCGAACCCGGGACTTGTATATAAACTTTGCACACAGTCCACCGCTGGACTGTGTGTCTAACCCGTTAATTATCCGAATTTTATTTACTCTTATCCTGTTTTTTTAAGTTCGTCTTCTTCACTACAATTACCGATTTTACTCAGACAACTGGTTCATGATCTAACTACTTAAATAACATGACTACTAGCTTGAATGTGCACAACCGAACAGTTTGGGGAAAGGAAATACCGGACAGGTCGTCTTCTTCAGGAAGTCCGGCGAGAACAGGCAACACTGTTTTTGAACCTTCGGCTGAGGGGGTCTAACAACAGAATTAAAGAATTAGATTTGAAATTGAACCAGAGTACATGGATTATTTGCACGATTGAATGTGTTTACCGTTAACTAGCGAGTTTCCGGCAAATTCCAGAATTTCTCCGGCGAACCCAGAAAATCCAGCAAAGTCTTCTGTGACTGATTTTGAGTGACGGATTAATGTTAGTAGAGTCCTAACAATAGATTGAAACCGCAAAAGAGGAAAATCTTACCGGTTTGTGTTGAACACGGTTTTCCGGCGAGATTTGCAGAGAATTCCGGCGAACAGTTTTTTTGTGCTCAAAAGGCTTGAAAATGCGACGAAAAGGAATTGGAGTGTATTTGAGACGGTTCTGAATCGCATAAATGATTGGAACCTGAATTATTTGGAGTTTGAATGCCTTTCGGTTTCAAAACCCGAAACTTTAAGTTCATTCAATTTGAACTTAATTAGAAACCGATAATCATCGGTTATAAGCCAGCTAAACAAACTAAAACTGATTTGGCGATTCGGTTTACCGATTTCCGTTATTCAGATATCATTAGCTGTTAATACAAGTTTGCGTATAAGACTCAATTGATTTCCTAAACTTAGCAGAAAACACTTAGTGGCGGAGTGGTTTGAGGACCGGTTGATAAGTTGTTGGAGTGTTTCAGCTGACCCGGGTTCGAGTTCGGTCAGCTGCAAATGTTTTTATTTATTTTATTTTAACTTTTTATCCAATTTAATTTTTATAGTTTAGTTTATTTATTAATTATGTAACGTTTAAACTCAAAATAACTATAAATAATTACTGTATTTTCATAACTTGGTGTTTGATTACAAAACGGAGCGGGTTTTGGAGACCCGACTTATACAAATGTTACAGAAACATGATCGGAAACAGAATTGGAAATAGGTGAACCGTGGTGAGATTCAGGATCGGAGGAGGTGGAGAGGTGGTAGGAGGTGGCGGAGAGCGATGGTTGGAGCATGAGGGATTCGTCTTCTAGGTCTTCGTCGAAGCCTTCGAAGTGAGAATCGGCGTAGAGGTGGTTGAGGAGGACAGAAAAGATGGAGAGGAGAGCGATGATCTTGAAGGTCAGTCTCTGTAATTTTTTGTGGAGATCTTGGAGTCGCCATTAATGGAGGTCTGGATGGGGGTCTGGATGGGTTTGATCTGAATGAAGAAGAAGAAAGGGGAGTGGTGGATGGTGTGATGGTTACCTGGATTTTATAACCTCACTAGCAGAAAAGACGGTTTTACCCTCACATGCTATGCATGTGAGGCCATTTAACAAGGATTAATAACTAGGTTAGTGACAAAGGATGAAACCCGTAACAAAATTATACTTAAAGGCTGTTTTTAGCAACTTTTAAACATTAAGGCTGGAACCTGCAAGTTTGAGGAAACATAAAGGACGTTTTGTACAATTTACTCTATAATTTCTAACCTAGTAATTCATATAAATAATAAGATATTTTATGAAACTTTATCCGTATTTCTTAAATGTTTGAAACATATATTAATTTAATAATAATATAAATTAAATAATAATTATCTACAAAAATTAAGATATAATTTCTAACCTAGTAATTAATATAAATAAATAATAAGATATTTTATGTAACTTTATCTGTAATTTTTTAAATGTTTGAAACACATATTAAATTTAATAATTTAAATAAAATAATAATTATCTATAAATAAGGATGGTATAGAATAATAGCAAGTGTCTATTTATTAGTTTCTTTTATTATATATTGATACTAAATATATTGTTGACATTGTAATTGTATATTCACGTCTCTCTCTTGTCAGATTAAAAGTAGTCGGTCGTCCACATAATATAATAAATAATAATCAAGTTAACAAATTGAATGGTAGCATATTCGTGGTTTCTTTTCAAGAATATAATATGAACACAAAGAGTGAGATAATAGGTAATATTAGTTGGCAAATTGTGACAGCTAAGAGATATCAACAACGACACGTCACCAAGTACAGCTGGACCCCTCAAAGTCCTACCATGCCCATGTGGACACGTCTTCTCCATGTTTTTTTCTTTTTTTATTCATACAATTTATGCCCTATCATATGTTTTAAAACCATTTAGTAACACCTTTAATGAAAAACTATATATATAAAAAGTACTTTTAACTCATAAGAAAACTCTGATTGTTATTTTCATTAAATAAAATATATTTAAAGATAGTAATAATATAAAAGAACCGTTAGTTATGTCTTTAAATTTCATTTTGTGTGAAAAGGGTAAAGACAAAACACTCCACATGAGGAACATGTGACATAAAAAAAGAAAGGAAAAAGAATGATGTAATATATGTGGACACTTTCTACTATTTGGTTAATGTCTATACCTAAATTCGAGCATTTGTAATGAGAAAGCAATTAATCATGGCATTAAATAATAGAAAACAATTATTCATGGCATTAAATAATATTAACAAGTATAAGACAAATATATTTTATATATCAAAAATAAAATAACCATGATGTTTATAGACATGAGATAACATGTTACTATTATTACTATGCTATAAAAATGTAACATTTGAATATGTTATAAGAGAGAAGAAATAACTCTAAAAAATTGTCTTAAAAATAACATGTTTACTATTACTAAAAAAGAAGATTTGAATTATTTGAACGATTATCTAAAGCAACTATAATGAAGAACTTCAGAGCCAAATGCAATACATGTGCCGGTCAACGAATGGCGAAGCCACAAATGATGTATTACGTAGGTCCGTCCATGGCTGAAGCACGGGACACGTTTGTAGCTATAGACAAGCTCACAAACATAGTTGTTTTGTTATTATTTGCCTTTTTATTAAAAAACATTTTAAAGTTTGTATTTATATAAAGAAAACTTATTAACTTTTATAAAACAAGTTTATTAGTTTTAGAATTAAATGTAAGCTGAGTTTTAATTTCTTTTAGTAAAATGTAAGAATTTGCATTTCCTCTTCACTTTTATTATATTTAAATTTATTTTATTTTTAACCATGGTGTTTAAACATAACTTATATATTATTATATATAATTTAGTTATAAGAAAATAAACACAAAATTTGAGATAACATGTAAGAAGCTAACATTAATGAAAAATCCGACATGATGTGAGTGAATAATACTGGTTGGCCCTAAACGACATGATCTGGTGTTGTCCCTAAACGACATGATGTGGTGGTAACATGTATCCGAGAATGTATATGATAAATCCAACTACATAAATGAAAAGTATTAAAAAGTATTTTATCGTTTTTATTTAAAAATCAAAAATAAAAAACCATTCCAACAGAAAACCATGAAGTAGGTCCCATAGATCACAATTTGTAGCTAAAATTTGACATATATTAATTATTATTCAAAATTTTATGTGGATACATTGGCCGGAGCTGTGATTTTCTCTCTCTCTCTCTCTCTCTCTCTCTCTCTCTCTGCATCTCAACTCAAATCTATTCACCCCGATTATTAACCGTCTTCTCCAAATTCAACTTCATCTCTAATTTCCAGATCTGCAACTAGATTTCACTCAAATTCCTACACTTTCAACACCACAAGCTATCAATCTCCGGTACGAATCATCTCTTTCACATATCAGCAACTGTTGTTCTCCTTTTCGTAGCTTAATTTCAACTTATTATGCTGTAATTGATGCGCAGGATACCGGAATTAGGTTTGAAATTGTATGTTTACATGATCTGCTGCTAGATTTCGTTCATTTCCGAACGGTTTAGTTCCGAACAGTTTCAACGCCACAAGCTATCGATTTCCGGTATGAATGATCTGTTTAGTGTATCAGCAACTGGTGTTTTGTTTTCGTAGCTTGATTTTCGACTTGTTATGGTTGAATTGATGCACAGGATGACGGAATTAGGTTTGAAATTGTATGTTTACGTGATATAGCCCGAGCCTGAGGCTCGGGATCCGGAATAATGACTTCGGATGAGCTGCCTGATTGGATCACTGAGGTTCCGAAAGTTAAGAATGCTTATTTGCAGAAGTTCAGACTCTACGAGACTCGCTCTGTAAGATTTCGTTTCTGTTTTTCGTTTAGTTGTGGTGTTTGGAGTATATGATGTTCTGGTTTGTGTTAGCAGTTTGTTATAGTTAGTCAACCTGTAATCCGGCGTGTTTCTGTGTGATTTGGTTTATCTTCTTCGTTTTGTTAAATTTTCTAGTTATGTTGTTTGGAGTATATGATCTTCTGATTTATGTGATCAGTTTGTTGAAACTTAAATCTAGTCAACGTGTAATCAGCTTATTTCAGCAGGTACAAAAAGGATGCACGCATCAATGGAGCGTAAAACCGGTTATGTGTTTATTAAGCTTAACCTTTGTATGTTTGCTTAGGGACTTAATTTTTTCAGTTTACGTATGGTAGGCTGTTATTTGATTAACCTTTTGTGCTATTAATATTTATTTCAAGACTACATGTCGAGATGTCTTAAATATTGAAGGATGGATTAAATTTGTTGAATAAATGCTGTGATCTATATGTATACTTGGTGCCTTATGATTGATCCGTTACACATGTGCGCGTGAGTGGGCATGGGGCAGGGTAACAGAAGTCTAATCTACAATAAATTTGTTAAGTTGTTATTGGCCCCTACCTTGAGTATCTTTGCTTGAACAGTGTCAAACAAAGAGACACCGACTCACCGACAACCCTGGAGTGACCGTGGTACGGTTTGAAGAAGTTTATTATTATTATACAATGTATGAATTAAGTTGAATAGCAAATTTACTTCTTATTCAGGGTCCTTTGTTGTAAACGTCTTCGCCTTTTCAGTTCTACGTATAGCTCTGGATTCTTTTTAGTCCAGCAATCTCCTCTGAGCTGTTGTTAGAATACCTAATTAGGCTACAAACCAACATAGTTTTACCTTTTAGCAATATCACTCTCTCACGCTTGTCGTGTGCGGTATTATCTATCACTAAATGCCAAAATAATTCTTTCCTAGGACCTAAATGATATGTTTTGTTCTTTGCAAACTCATCATTTTTTCCTTAAATTGTTAAAATTTGTGATCACTAACACAATTTTGCGTTTTTTACAGAACTTTTATATGATTGGACGTAGTAAGAATAGATCAGCTTGGAGAGTGTTAAAGATCGACAGGTCCGAACCTGCTGAGTTAAATATTACTGAGGATCCCACAACATACACTGAAACTGAATGCTGTGAACTTCTAAAGCGTATTCATGATGGAAATAAGTCCACAGGGGGGCTTAGATTTGTTTGCACTTGTTATGGGATTGTTGGTATGCTCTCTTCTAATATTTTTCAATGAATGAACATTTACTACAATATTGATTCTCACATTTTTTTGCTTTGATTTTAGGGTTCATAAAGTTTTTGGGACCTTATTACATTCTGCTTATAACAAGAAGAAGGAAAATTGGTGTAATCTGTGGTCATGCAATTTATGCAATTACCAAGAGCGAGATTTTACCGATTCCCAATTCTACTGTTCAACCAAGTGTGGCTTACTCTAAGAATGAAAACAGGTCTTTTGTCAATTTTGCATGCATATGTAAAACATTTAAAGCCAGATCTACTTTTTATCCATATGTATCTTCATAGATACTGATTATTAATGAGATATTCATAACACTTATCTAGCTCTTGCTTTTATAATTCTTCTCTAGCATTATGGTTATCTTGATGTTAGTTTAAACTGTTGAATGAGACAAGGTAAAATCAGGGTATTACTGGGAATAGTTTGCTGTTAATATTACAGCTATATATTTTTTGCTTGGTTTTATAACTTCAAGCATTTGGTGAAGTGATTGGTGCTAACTTGGTTTATTGCTTGACTGACTAGATACAAGAAGCTCCTATGCTCGGTGGATCTTACAAAGACTTCTACTTCAGCTATTCATACCGTATTATGCATAGTTTTCAGAAGAATTTATCTCCCCATGAGGCAGGAAACGAAACAATGTTTGTTTGGAATGAGTTTTTAACTAGCACAATCCACAATCAGCTGCGGAATAATCTCTGGACGGTACAACTTGTTTATGGCTACTTTAAACAGGTATATTAGCATTAGTTATTTTTAAACAGTATGCCATGCTAGCATGCTTGTTAATGATTATACGCACTTCTTATCAAATCAGGTCAAACTTTCAATAGGCGAAAAGGACTTCTGGTTGACACTCATTGCTAGACGGTCGCGCCATTATGCTGGAACCAGGTTTGATGTTTTCCTTTGATTTTTGAATTAAAAATAAAACATTCTTTCTGTTTTCAAATTTTCAATAAATCATTTAACCTGATTTTTTTCTTTTCTAGATATCTAAAAAGAGGGGTAAATGAGAAAGGTCGTGTTGCGAATGATGTTGAAACAGAACAGATTGTATTCGAAGATGTTCCTGAAGGATGTCCTGTGCAAATAAGTTCTGTTGTTCAAAATCGGGGTTCAATACCCTTGTTTTGGTCTCAAGAAACTTCAAGATTAAATATTAAACCAGATATCATATGTAAGACTAAAACAATACTGTAACTGTTCTATTAATTTTCCAGTTTCATTTGATTGAAGTATTGAACCGTTGCTTATTTATTTAGTGTCAAAGAAGGATCAAAAGTATGACGCCACCAAACTTCACTTCGAGAATCTTACCAAGAGATATGGAAATCCGATAATTATATTGAATTTGATTAAGGTAAATAGTAAATACAGTCTTACATACGATACAAATGTCCATTCATATATATGTTATTTATTAATATTTGATCATCATATGGTTTTTCAGACCAAAGAAAAGAAACCTCGAGAATCCCTTCTTCGTGTGGAGTTTGCTCATGCTATTGAGTTAATTAATAAGGATTTGCCTGAGGAAAACCGTTTGAAGTTTCTTCATTGGGATTTAAACAAATATTCCAGAAAGTATGCTGTCATCTATGATCTATCCCTGCTACTTGTTCTGCTTTTTATTATGTTGTTGATCTCACCATGACCTTTTTTATCTTTGATTTTTTTCAGCAAATCTACGAATGTATTGGCACTTTTGGGCAAAGTAGCCACTTATGCATTGAATCTAACTGGCTTCTTCTATTGTCAAGTAGTCCCAAATTCGAAGTCCCAAGAGCTGTTAAACTGTTCCAGGTAAAACTCAACAACACAGATGTTCATTTAGTTTAGTATAGTTGTAATCGATTTCTTAGTTCTTACCTTATCTTTGTCGTTTCCTGCACATATTTTCTCGAAGTGGTTGATACACCATTCAAGGATAATAGTTGAATTTAGTATAGAAATGTATTTTTCTAACCTCAGTAATTTACTTCTTGAATAGACACTTTTTTTCATTAAGTTGATAATCTTTGCATGACACTTAGTTGGTGTGAATTTGAGAAATTCCTTTCGTAAGTTATATACTAGAAATGAATTAATGATTGCTGCTCTGTTTTATAGGTGTACATCCATTGAAAATAAAACGTATACGCTCAATTTCAACATTTAAAACTTGAGAAGTTGCATGATATTTGTTCTTATGAGATGCCTTATCCTAGGGGGTGATTTATTTAGTCAACCTGCATTCAAAGATGCAAATGGACAGTCCTCATGTCCCACAAAAGATTACATTGTTTTACTCTACACGTAATTTAAATTATTGTTTTAGTTTTGGCAAAATACCATTCTTAATATCAACAAATCATTGAAATTATATTATTATTATTTATTTTTTGAGAAATTACAAAAATGTATAGTATGTCAAAGAAAATTTTGTGATTTTCATGGTATGAAGGATGCATGTTTAATACATAGAGTTTATAAAAAATGACATTACAGATCAAGTGTCCTGGTTCTATAAATAAAGATTCGTTCGGAATAAAAATGAAGTCGACTATGAACTATCAGATATCACAGTCTGGTCCATCTGTGTGCTATTTTTTTATTCAAATAATTGCTAATTCTTTTCTTCTTTCTGGTTCCATGCAAGTGTCATTAATGCCTCTGGTCATGATGCAGGGATGGTAATAACAACAATGGTGACAACTTTAGTTTCAAGCCTCCTAAATATCAAACAGGGGTGCTTAGAACAAACTGCATAGACTGTTTGGATCGTACGAATGTTGCTCAATTTGCATATGGTTGGGCTGCACTGGGTCGGCAATTGCACACTATAGGTTATATAGATACTCCTGTTATTGAGCTGGATTCCACTTTAGCAGATGATTTAATGAGGATTTATGAGAAAATGGGTGACACCTTGGCACTACAATACGGTGGTTCTGCAGCCCACAATAAGGTAATGCATTAACAATATTATCACATTTTAAAAGGCTATTTTTCTTAAAAAGATGAACTCTAATTTGATTTATGTTTCGAGTAACCGACTTATTTTACGCCGGATAAAACCCATCAAAGTTTTGTTATTAATTTATTTTTATTTAAGGTAAGATAAACGATTTTCAGATCCAACGAATTCCTTCGTCAGTGGATTTAATATTCCTTCACTTAGGTGATGGAATATTTAACTTTCCAATGGAATATGTAGAATTTACCAAAATACCTTTTCCTAATAACCATTACTCCTCCATTCTCGAACTATCAACTGCCAATAAATCAACATTGGAGCCTGCAAAAGACCAGAATATCAACAGAAGGCTTCTATTATTCAAAATAAATTTAAAACAGACGCTAAAATTTAATACTATATGATCAGGAACATTAAATTCATCAAAACCACCAATAACAAGTCTAAATAATGAGTTCTAAATTATTTTGAATAATAGTTAATATAAAAGATATCAGACAAATTGAATATAAACATCCCAAAACAACCAATAACAAGCCTAAATAATGAGTTATTTGTTGAAACTAAAAACATCCAAATAAATAGATTGATATGCTATGTCAAAACTTAAATATTAATTTTCTTTCCTTCATGTGCTTTGTCTCCTTGTTTATTTGACTGAACTTATGATATGCATCACGGGTAAAACAACTGGGTCTGTTTTAAAATTTGAAGTTTTACATGTTGAAATGCATCGTAAATAAGAGATTATTCATGTTGTGTTATATTTCTGTATAAAGATATTTTGTCAAAGAAGAGGCCAATGGAAAGCTGCAACCCAGTCTCAGGAATTCTTTAGAACTCTACAGCGTTACTACAGTAATGCATACATGGATGCCGAAAAGCAGGATGCCATTAATGTGTAAGCGAAATAAACCCATGATGTTGAGTAATTTTTAACTATATATATCCGTCACTATTATGATTTTGAATCGAGCCATTGTTTGAACAGGTTCCTGGGTCATTATCAGCCCCATATCGGTAGACCCGCACTGTGGGAGTTGGATTCAGATCAACATTTCAATGTTGGTAGTCAAGGTTCTAACTTGTCAGTTGAAAGAGCTAGGTACTATTTCATTATTTATGGTATTTCTTAATTAATTGTCAAGAACATAATTAAACAAAAATATTTAAATTTTAAAAAGAAAAAAAGTAGAATCTTTTTGGTACTTGATGGATTTTAAACAGGCATATATTCTATGTGGAAATAATTGACATATGCTTACTTTTATATAAATGCAGGCTTATTAAAAGGTCATTGTCGGTAGGCAACTTTCTTTACGATGACAACATTATCCATGATGCAAATTCTGCTATCGGAACCACTCAAAATATTGAAGAATCCTTACCTGAAATCTCTTCTGAAAGTGATTCATCTTATCCAAGGTCAGATATTTTTTTATTATTATTTTTTTATTTTTATTATTATTATTCTACCATTAAGATAAATTCCAAATTTAGTAGATTACGAAAAAAGTTAAATAAAATTGTGGCATTTGTGTAGGTATACAAACTCAACATCTCCTGAAGAATCCCCCAACAGTGATGGGGCATTTTACAGAAAAGATTCTTTCAACTGCTCGAATTTTCTTGATGTTGATTGGCTTTCATCGTCTGGAAATTCATGTGAAGACGAAACATATGAAAGGTAATTTTTTATTTAAAATTACTGTTTGTACAACAACTAGTAAATAGCCCCGTGCGTTGCAACGGAAATTCGGGTTAAAAACGATATATCACTGATATATCGTTGGTGCAAAATATCGGTCAGATTATCGATACTGATAATATCGGCGATATTGACCGATATATCACCGATTTTCTCGATATCAGTAGCTTTCTTCTTAGGTCTACCATTCGTCTTTTTTCTTATTGCTGCTATTAGTGTTTGTAGTCTTAGTTGTTAGTTGTTACTGTTAAATGTTAGTGTTTTAAGTCTAAGTCAGTTCCTACTTGCTACAATTGTTGGTGTTTTGCAAGTTGCAAAAGGTTAATTTGTTAATGGTAGAGAGTATACTGAATTGTTTGTGTTAAATTGCTATATATATAAATTTAGCATGATATTAAAATTACCATATCCCACCGCGATAACCGATATCTCAAATATCGGTCCTTGACCGATATCCGATACTTTACCAGATTAACTACTTAGCTATTAACAACATGGTAATTGTTATATATATAATGTTAAATGTGTCGTCACATTTTGGCTGCAGGTCAACACTAGTACGCTCCCCGATGGGCGGTCAGTCATCTGATAATGTTGTAAATGAAATGTGCACTTTTGCTAGTGATTCTGAGATATGTGCTAATGTTAAGGTCAGTTCTAACCCATTTTACCAAATTAATATATTTTTTTTTTGTAATCTTATTATTTTTAACTCGGTTGCAGGAAGCTAGAAGCCCGATTGTGGGCGGGTTTTCAGATAGATTTGCAGAATGGGTGACCAATGGGGATATTATGTTCCCTTGATCAGTTTTGTCAACAAAACCTAAAAAGAAAAAGAAAAAGTTTCTTACCCATAAGCCATTGAATTGAGTCACCCCCTCGAAACGATGTGGGTTGCAAAGAAGAAATAAATGGTAAGAGAATAACTCTAGAGGAAAAGAAAAGAAAAGAAAAGAAATGAAGTACCTGCACTATGCTAACCATTGTAAAAATGTTATATTATATGTATGTATGTATATATGCATATATATACGTATTAAAATCGTACATTAAACGATTAAAAAAAACCTAGTACAAAGAGTAAAGATACTACAGTTGGGTCTCTCAAATTCAATCTTTGTAAATAATTTTGATGGTATTTTTTTTAATTTAGTCAGACTGGAGATTTATGTGATGTTTGTAAATAGTTTTTGGTGGTACTTATGTAACTCGGGTAGCTATTTTTGTAGGTGTTTGGTTATGGGATAAAAGTGAATATATAACTGATGTTTTTAGATTTCCGTAAATGATCAGTTTCTGTTAGTAACCGATCTGTTAATACTTGGTTTTAGGAAACACGCTCGTAGGTGCTATGAGGTATTCTTGAAACTGCATTGAATTGCTTAGGTCATAACTCGTAAGTTTCAAAGACTAACGTTTAGGATTGTTGTAATTTAGGTCGTTACCACGCTAATTTTTCTTTAGGATATTAATATTCATGAAACGATGAAAAGAGTTGTGCACAAGTAATTTACAAGTGTATTATGAATATTGGGATGGTGTGTGATTCAAGTACCTTAGCTTCACCTTCGTGCCTCGGCTTACAGTTACGCTACTCTTAGTCAACTTTATATTCATTTCTTCATTCTTTGAGAAAGCAAGAGGAAGGGAGAACCGACAATCGAGAGAATGTTTGCATTAAGAGTATATCAATCCGTGTTCTAAGCATACATTATAATTTTATCTAACTTAGAAATGATCAAACCATCCCTTGCAAGTGCCTGAGTAACAAGACTTAAAACATTGATTATTGGGTCTATAAGTGACATCCTTTGGTATAGAACTTGTGTAACAGATACTGCTAACATGCTCAAGATTTTGATTTTGATTTTGATTCTGATTTCTGAATGTATATTGTTTAATGCACATACAGGTGGTGTTTCTAAAGTTGGTCAACTTTGACCAATAATTAGTTTTTGAGTAAAATTGTGTTCTTGATCTTTGGTATGGCATATACATTATATCAACATTGATTTGCATTTGGATGAAAATCCTACCGGAAGTGTATAATTGCACTAGTTATAAAAAAGGTAAATGTACCATAACTAGTTCAAACTTTAATTAACATTTGGTGGTAAATGCTGTTTTATCACATTATTACGTTGTTTCTGCTAAGAAAGTGGGTTAAATACGTAACAAACCAAGCTATACAACTATGTTATAGACATCGAATATAAAGTGTTAAACGAGTCGTATTCATGTTTAGAACTTGTGTTGTTCGCTTTGTCAAAAACCAATACAACCTGCTAAGACACGATTTGTCAGCCCTCTTATACATTGGCTCTAAAAGGGTCCTTTCAAAAAAAAAACTTTATACTTTCGGGTTAAATACTTGAGAGGCTTAAAGCTGGTTCTTAAATGACCCACAACCAAAATATTTTATCCAAATCAGCCCATTTGTTATTACTTTGCCGAGTGTAAAAAAAATCAAAAGAGCTAGGTTTGCCGGTCCCACAAACTAAGAGCAATATCCACAATAAAACAACATAATAAATTTCAGGTATTTAAAAAACAAAATTCTGCATCCTGTCACAAACTTAAAATTACCCTTCGGCCCGGAGACATCCTATATGATCTTAGATAAAAACTTTAGAAACAAACATCGAACTTGAGAAAAATTAAGTTTAATCCCAGCCAGTTGCAGCATCACCTTCAGCCGTTGGTACAGGTGCTGCCACAGCTTCCCATCCATCAGTAGCCCCAGCAATCGGAGCTGAAAAAAAAAACAAGTTAAACCGAAACAGTATTTGTACAAAATTCTACTTCTTTATGATATAAGTAGTCTGCCAAATACAATTACAAGATTATATTACTTCAGTTATTATATCGAAGCTTTTTTAATGAACTGATCCAACACATTTTCATTTTTCACACAATGAAAAATACCCTTTGGGTGACTTCAGACCTCTTTATCACGTTGAACATGTTTTCGTTTACGCTATTTGTAAAAAAATCCAGAATCAAACCTTTCTTAAGTAAATAAAAGAGCAAAATGTCATTTTCATCCCTAAGGTTTGGCCACTTTCATCCAAATGTTTGTTTTTGGCATCTGGATCCAAAGGTTTAAAATCTTGCCATTTTCATCCGATTCGTTAACTCCATCCATTTTTTAACAGGTTGGGTATTTCCGAGTTTCCGTCACTCAATCTTGTCGTTTTGATATAAATAAACAAATAGCTAAAATGATGTAAATACTGTCGACTTAACGTAAAATAAATGGATGGAGTTAACGAGTCGGATGAA
Organism: Scalesia atractyloides; assembly: GCA_947069175.1. NCBI lineage: Eukaryota > Viridiplantae > Streptophyta > Magnoliopsida > Asterales > Asteraceae > Scalesia > Scalesia atractyloides. Next base: position 9,908,748 of record CAMTDV010000017.1, read on the forward strand.
AATGGCAGGCTTTCAAACCTTTTGGATCCAGATACGAAAAAACAAACCTCTGGACAAAAGTCGCAAAAATGGCCAAACCTAAGAGACGAAAATGGCATTTTACTCTAAATAAAAACGCCCATATTTATGTGTTTATATCAAAACAACAAAAGCATTTATAATTTCTAGTTACGCACCATCAGCAGCACCCCAATCAGCTGCAGCTACAGGGGCACCAGCAATCGGCGGTTGAGCGATATCACCGCCCCATTGGGCATCGGGAATCTGCGACGACCATTGATCATCCATTCCAATAGCACCAGCTCCATAATCTTTGTAATCCACTACCGCGGTTTCATCCTCTTCTTCCTTAGCCTCCTCTGGTTCCCTGTAGAAAAACAAATCAACCTGCAAAAACAAGTAACATATTTTAAAATTCCAAAACTGTTGAATCAACTGAATAAAAATTTGATAAAACCTAAGATCTTTGGTTAATAGTTAAAGTTAATACCATGACATCCCACTTATGTCCTTGATTGATCACACCCCGCATCTGAAGAACCATTCTGGCTAGAAGCCAAAACAAGCAACCAATGCTGTGTTTCCCTTTGTTGTTAGCAGGGATACCGATATCGACGTATCTCATAGGAGAGTCGGTGTCACAGAAAGCTATTGTCGGTATGTTTCCTAGTGCAGCTTCCTTAATGGGCTGTAAGAATCAACGAGAATGACATTAAACAAACACACATAGCCTTCGAACAACGAAAAAACGAGATAAACTTGATTAACTAAAAGTCAAAAATATATAACCTGGTGATCGGTTCGTGGGTCGGTCAATATGAGGAGTCGTGGCTCACTGAAAGAGGTCTGGAGCTGGTTAGTGAATGTACCAGGAGTGTGACGTCCGGCAATGGCGTGAGCCCCGGTATACTGGGCGAACTTGAGCACGGCTCTCTGACCATATGGTCTAGCGGATTGAACGATGATGTCCTGTGGGTTCTCAATAGCAACGATTACCCTAGCAGCCATTTGAAGCTTCTCCCATGTCTTTCCAAGATTGATTATGTAAATTCCTGAATGAAAATCGTACTAAAGTTGTCAATCACATGAAACAAACAAATTTCAAAAAAGGTGCATCAATGAGCACAGATCCACTGATGAAGAGTTTAAATCTACTGAAAATGTGATGAGAAACAAAATCACAGCTCTTGTGTTAACACTGAGATTATCAAACTTCACTTTAATGTGTTTTATTCTTAAAGTAACTTCTTTATTCATGTATTAACAACACAATAGGAATTCATTTTTAATATACACGCCTGAGACGCGCCTAGGTGCATAGGCCCGCGCTTCAGATTACAAATAGTGACAGGTGTACGGAAAGCGCCCTTAAAGCGCAGAAAGCGAACAAAAAAACATAAGAAATGCCTTTCTTACACAAGAAGATTTGTGCATCAGAATATTGTACATATAGCTTTATAGGTTATACATATAGATTATTTCTATATACTAAACCAAATATAGTACTTATGTATGTCTATTTCTAAGTAGCTGATGCTAGAGCCATAGTTACTAAAGGCGTTAGGCGCACTCAAGGCGCATAGGTCTCGCCTGGGGCCTAGGCGCAAGGCGCAAAAAAGCCGCGGGCCTGAGAAAAGAACAGTGTACAACAAAAAAACTTAAAATATTTTTATATAATAGAAAATTAATACTATTCTTCAAATAACGAAAGCTATTATATAACATTTAATATCGTCTATTTAGTACCAAAAGTTATAAAAATGCTAGTTTATTAGTGTAGCAAAGTAGTTTCGTTAGATAAAAGTAGAAATCTAGCTAGAATCTTGCCAGAATTTAAAGAATTTAGTCGAAAACTCTCAAGAATCTAGGAATCTCGCCGGAATCTGCGCATGAACCATCACCTGGAGAATTAAAGTGCAACTTCCTTGACTTATGGCGCAATTGCCTCACCTTGCTAGGAAATTGGGCCTAGGCGCAAGAGGCGATGGCTCTTAATAACTATGGCTAGAGCCCTATGAGAATTAATGAAAAAACAAAACTCTATACACATAAACTGTGTGCGTTTGTGCCTCGGTTTTAGACACAACGCTATCGCCTCAGTGCGCCTCGCTATTTTCAAAACCTAATACAAACCTTCAACGATAGTAGACTTTTTTTCACATAAAACAACGAATCTGTAGTGAAAACAGTCAAATCTGCATCATCTCATAGTCAACACTCCAATATAATTCAATCAAATACAAAATATTTACATTTAATCCATGTATATCAACACAACAAACAGCTTCAATCAGATAAATTAACATAACACATAATCATATACAAACAAAAACCAGTAGAATCAACACCACAGGCCAAAACAACAAACAAATCTGAACGTAATCGTAAATCAAATACATTATTCAAATGCAAAATTAAACAAATTATACCGTCGTTTCGGCGCTTAAACACGTAACGTTCCATCTGAAAATCGCAGTTTTTGGTGCCGAGATGGACTTCAGCGGACAACATCATCTGTACATCGGCTTCTTTGGTTGATAGAGGTTTCGATTGCGCCATTGTTGTAGCTCGATCGTTGCTGCAAATCGGTGGTTTTTGCGAGGAAAAAAGAGTGACGGCCTTACGTAGATGAATACACAGTAATGAATAAACCCTAGCAGCTTTGCTAATTACGAAAAGGTCCCTTTGCTATAGGTTTAGGGCAAATAAGACCTTGTTGTTATGTTTGATGTCAAATGTGGCTGGTTTGTGTTATGTAAAATTACAAAGCATACATCGTATTAGAAGTTTAGAACCATAAGTCTCTGATATCGTATATGCACCGTGAGTGACGTAGGAATAAAAGGAACAATGTATGACTTAAAGCTTATTAATTGGGTGGAAACGAGTCGAGTTGAGTAGTTTGTGAGCTACTCGAGATTGATTTGTTAAAAATCTGAATTGAGTTGAGCTTAAATGAGCTTGAGCTTTTAGTGAGCTACGAGTTCGAGCTAGGGCTTCACATGTCAAACTTGTGACTAGATCTGGCTCACAAGCCTTGAAAAGATTTTTTTATGTAATTATATTGTACAATAAATTTATATTATAACTATTGTTATATATAAAATTATGATTAAAATATAGTAATGTAGACTATATTGGAAACTACTTAAGAGTCGAGCTTTAAAATCAAACTCTATACGAGTTGAGTTCAAGACTGAGCCCTCTTAAGTAAAAACAAACTAAGCTCAAGCTTATACGAGTTCAAGCTTGGCTTGGTTTGTTTATTCCCTCTCATGCTCTAAAAAAAGGATCATATGGTCATTGCCATGGTTGTAAAAATCTTGTCTAGGCTCCGATTAGTCGTCGATTAATCACTAATCGGAGGTTCACCGAGTAATGGCCGATTAATCGCTAGGCGGTCAATGTGGTCCCATTTCGGTCAAATTATGACCAGATTCCCGTGAAATTTCGACCGAACCTTATAATTTTTTTTCCTATTACTTAAAAAGGGGGTCAACAAGAGGTTAAAAAATGAGTTCAACGAGGGGTTAAAACATGTTTATACATAAAACTTAAAATTACATATAAAAATCCTAATTCAATTAGTCGCCAATCGATATCTCACTGACTGACTAGCACCTACCGCTTTTTACAACATTAGTCATTCCCTTATCCTTTCTTGTCATGCCTCATTACAAAATGGCAAGTATTCAAATTACGATTTTTGAGGTATGTGAATGAGACAAGAGGCATATCATCCATTTTTTAGAGTGTTGAGTGTTTTTGTTATTATAGATGGTTTAGTCCTTTTTGTTATTGTGAGCGAGTCTTGTAAGGCTATACGGATATTAATTGTAACAACTTATATACCGTCTCGTTGATTTTGATGATGTATCCACACATTCAATAAGTGCCCCTAATATTTTGATCATAGTGTATTTCAACAGTGATGGACCCATCGATTATTTTTTGAAGGTGAGAATAGTTTAACCAAATTTTCAAAGGTATGATCAATTTTTTTACTACATATACAGAACACACATAACACAAATAGATTAATCTAATCTACTTTAATATAAATAACACTTTTTTTAACATGTACAACACCAATCTAACTTCTATTTGCTACAACCTTTCTTCTAATAAAGAAACAACAACCCCGATAATATATACAAGCATATCAACAAAACCAAATCTCCCAAGAAGGTTAGATGGGCTTAACTTTCCCCATCTTATGTTTCCTATCTTTCTTCATCCAGTCCTCGAACGCTCTTGTTTCATAAGGTATTCTCAAGACACCATCGTTTGTGAATCCATATTCTTCGGCTGATCTACACCACAACTCTAGGAAATCTGTATGACTAAGAGTAGTGGTATGAATGATGAAATGTTTTGTCGTTTCATCATTCATGCCTACCGAGATAGGAACATACCCTTTTGGCACTAAAGTGAAACGGTGTGTCATTGTCTTGTACAACTTGCTTCCCTTTATCCCCATGATTAAGCACACAAGTTGTTGTCTTTATATTTATAGTTAGTGTGAACTTTGGTTCTAGAATACGAAAGTACGCACGAATGTGTACTTTGATGTCGTGTTGAATATATATATTCTTTATTGTTCTTGATTATAATTAAATTATTATTGGCTAGTGATTGACATGGCCGCCCATGCCGTAACATCAAAGTTGTGAATAAAAAATGAAACATTATCATATTCATGTGTATATCTATAATCTATATAATAAGTAAATAATGGAATCAAAATTGTTTCTATTTGAGGATATTTTGGTTTGATTCCTTGGCAACTTTTAATTGTAGGAACGATACTGATTTATTTGTTTTGTTGTGATTTGTTTGGGAATGACGTTGTTAAGAAAAATGATGGTACATGAAAAGGACGCTCGTATGAATCAAATTAGTCACCCATTTGGGGTTTTTGGACAACTTATGGTACCAAATATGTCGCCTTTGATGGTTGTATCGTAACAAAAAAAAGTATCCTGACTATTAAGAGGGTGTTTGAGATTGCTTATCTAATCTAATACTAATAAAAGAGTAACTTTAATGCCACATGGTATTTTTTATAAGAAGTATTTCACCAAAATGTCATGTAGCAATTTATTATGCTACCTCACAGAGTCGGCTATTGGGCCGGCCAAGTCGGGCGACGGCCCGAGGCCCAAAAATACAAGGGGCCCGATAAGTTGTCTATTTAATATATAAATATATATAATATATATATATATTCAATAAACAAGTTAGCGTGACAGAAAAGGATCCAGCCTAGCTGGTTCTGCGTTGTTTTTCCAATGTAATGGCGACTGCTCGATTCCTGGCCCTTATTTTTTGTGCTAGTATTTAGTATTTTTCCAAGGTAGCCCTTCTTATAGCTCCAGCCCAAATTCAAAATAACTTGTTGTGGGCCTCAACACAACATTAACCATCAGATCCTCATCCATATGACATTTTTTTCATACACATTAAATCTAAGGTAAATTCAAATTTTCTTCTTATAGCTTGATAATGATTAAATTATAACCTATTATTTCTTTTGAAATCTTGTTAAAATAAAGATTTGACGTTATTTGAAAAAGTTGTAAACTTATATCTAATACATATTATTTGTTTTGTCTTTACGTTATAACAATTATTGTCGCACATAAATTGTTTAATATATGAGTTATTGACGTTATATTATAGAAGCCCGTTTTTTCTACTTGCCCGGGCCCAAATTTTTTCGAGGACGGCACTGCTACCTCAACTATAATAATAAGTAAATTAATATAAAAACTATTAAATGATTGAATTTAATATATATTAGACATAATCTTATATTAATAATTATATCTATTCAATATTCTTAATAATTTATATTAGTTATCTACTTAACTATACTTTAATATAATATCTCTAATAAATAAAAACATACTTATCAAAAGAAGATGGGATAACAAAAAATTTATACACCCATCAGTATTTGACGTTATCAAAAATTAAAACATTATCCTGTTTATAATTTGCTATTATCGTTTTCACAAATGTTAAAAATAAGTATAAACAATATATATATATATATATTGTGTGTGTGTGTGTGTGTGTTTAATATATATAATGTTAGATCATGAACTAATTTCATTCCATTTTCTACTTTGATAACACTTAATAAATAATAAATAATAAAATATTAATTGAAATAAAATATACTATGTATTTGTATTCAAAAACAAAATTCTTCGTAAACGCATCATTTAAAATATTTAAATTGAGTAATGTTATATTTTCTTTAAGTTCGTATGCATAGTTCATATTAAGGTTATATGTATTCGTATCAAAATTTCTATTATGATGTGTGATGCAAGAAATAATATGAAATATAAAAAATAATTTAAAACCTATAATCGTAATGTCCTTTAAACACAACCAACCTCAACAATAATATATTTATTTTAAAAAACTCATTCAAGTTTATATAAATGGAAAACACATTTATTTCCCTAAAGAACTCGATCAACCCAATAGTTGTCTTAAAACCTTTCATTTTGTATCCTAAAAGCCATGTAATACATGAGTCTATAAACTAGTTTAACTCTATAAATGTTCTTGTTTTGTTAAAAGTGTTTATTTACTTATTACTTTTCAAAATAAAATTTAAAAAAAATTGTTCTGATTAGCTTTTGTGGTGGGAAATACTAAAATTATAAACAAAAATGGTAAGTTCTCATGTTTAAATGTTACATTAAAGGGTGAGATTATATATGTAAGAAAAAGTCAGGTTTTTGTACTTTTGAAAAACAACTTTTTACTCATTCTCAAAAAGCCAAAAACAAATGACACTTTTGTCATTCTCAAACACTTTTTTAGAGTAAAATGCACGGATAGTCCTTGTGGTTTGTTAAAATTACACCATTAGTCCCCAAAATTTGAAAATTACACTCTTGCTCCCTGTGATTTGCTTGGTTGTTACTCGGATAGTCCTTGGAGTGGGTGGTCGTTAGTTTTCCCAGTTAAGTCCATATAAAAATGACTAAACCACCCTTACTATTTAAATTAATAAATAAATAAAATAAATTTAATCACTAATTATGATGGTCCACATATTTTATTTATTTAAACATAAACTAACCCTCACCCCTCATAAACCACAGTACAGTTCATAACACCTTCTCATCGGAGCTCAACCAACCATGTCGGAGCTCACAACCATCATATACAGTAGCTTATTGAACCTACAACCACCATCATTCTTACTCATTCACATAGGAAACAAAACAACCACTGTCCTCTTAGCAGCAAATCAGATCTTAAAAAGTATTCGACAACTTTGTTTTCGTTGGTGGATTTGATGGAGATGGCCGGTGATAGTGCGGTGGAGTTGCTGAAATGGGTGAGTAGAGCAGTGATGTCGGGTGGTGGTTGCATGTGGAGTCCGGTTGGATTTTGGGTTTTTTAAAGGAGGAGGTGGAAGTCGGAGTAGAGGGTGGTTGCAGGAGTTCGGGTTGGAGAAAATGTTTGTGATAATTGGTGGAATCAGATTGAAGGTATCGGGGGTTAGGGTTTTCAGTTGGGGGTCAAGGATCGTTGATGGTGGAATCAGATTGAAGGTATTTGGAGATAGTGGTGAAGGATGTTGATGGTTGTGGGTCATCTTTGAAGAAGATAAACTGGAATTATGATTTGGTGTAATTGAGGAATATGAAGTAAGCGGTGGGTCTCCCCTTTTAATTAGTTTTTACATATTAAGGGCATTTTTGTCATTTTAGATGGACTTAACTTGGAAAACCAACGACCATCCACTCCAGGGACTATCCGAGTAACAATCGAGCAAATCACAAGGAGCGAGAGTGTAATTTTCAAATGTTGAGGACTAAAGGTGTTATTTTAACAAACCATTGGGACTATCCGTGCATTTTACTCCACTTTTTTTACTTATTGGCTTTTTCAAAAAGCTAATAAGTCAATAAGTCGTTTTCAAGCTCAAATTATATCACTACTTCGAGGATATAATTTTTTATAGGATTTTTGGTTGGTTTTGTTAGTCGTTTTTTGGCGTGGGCTGATTTACGCCAAGTTATCCGTTGATGAAACTCTGTATAAACATAGCCCACAAGCTTGGTAGTAGGCCTCAGATCTCTCAAGATCAAAAATAGCAAACTACATGTATATAAATATGTGAGTTAATTGCCCGGATGATTCCTGTGGTTTCATGTTTTTCACATTTAGTCCCCACCTTTTGGAAATAGCAGATATGCTCCCTATGGTTTGTTATTTTGTTACTCGAATAGTCCCCTGATTAATGTAGTTAGTTTGAAAATAACAGGTATGCTCCCAATGGTTTGTTATTTGGTACTCGGATAGTCCCCTGATATTTACGCAGGGACTATCCGAGTAACAAAATAACAAACCGTAGGGAGCATACATGCTATTTCCAAAATGTGGGGACTAAACGTGAAAAAACGTGAAACCACAGGGACCATCGGGCAATTAGATATCGTTGTTTGGCATGCATGGTCTGTGAGAAGAGTTAATAAGATATATTGTTGTTAACGACTTTGTTAGAAATGGTGTTCTTGGAATTTAAATACTATACCATAGGTACTCACATAACCCTAACTCTTAACGAAGTCAACATGATAAGCCGATCATATATCCCAACTCTTGGGGTAGAGACATGGTGGTACCTGAAGTCTGTTTCACGTGTGTGCATTGTCAATTGTGTGCACACATATAAATATTTCTTTGTATGTGTTTCTCGTTCTAGCCATTAGGCCTCGTGGGCACACATATAAATATGCATTTTTTTCTTGTGGTGAGGCATTGGGTCACATGTATTGTAGTTTATTTGTAAGATGTGAAAATGTAGTTTATTTGTAAAATGTGGAGCGGTTTAACCAAAACACCCCACTAACACATGGATTAGAATACAAGAAGTTACTTATTATTACACATTGTGGATTTGTGTAGCCAACTGACCCACCAACATATGGTAAGGTCCATCAAGGCCTAATAGTATATAATAACCACACACAAGAATCACCTTAAATGACGTGTTATTACCCAGTGTGGGTTTGTGTAGCCAAAACAACCCAGTAGAACATGACAAGGCCTAAAAGTGCATAACTCTCACGCACATGGATCAAAAGGCCCAAATTGACTTGTTATTACCTAATGTAGGCTTGTGTAGCCAATACACCCCCACTAACACATGAATCTGAGCGACCACAATGACTTGTTATTACCCGTTGTATGTTTGTGTAGCCATGGCAACTCATCAACACATAAGGGCCAATAATATGCAATAATCACTCACATGGATCATGGCTACCCATCAACACATAAGTGCCAATAATATACAATAATCACACACATGGATTAAAAGGCCCACCATAACTTGTTATTACCTAATGTGGATCTGTGTAGTGAAAACAACCCATCAAAGCTAAATATTGTACATTAATCAAACACATGGATCAAAGGTCCTAAGATGTTTTGTTATCGCCCAATGTTGGCTTGTGTAGCCAAGATAACTCACCAACACATGACAAGGCCCATCAAGGCCTAATAGTGTACAATAACCACACGAACATAATAGAAGGTCCAAAAGGACTCATTGTTACCCCATATGAGTTTGTATAGCCAAGACAACCTATCGACACTTGACAAGGACTATTGAAGCCCAATAATGTACGATAATTACACACATGGATCATAAGGCCTAAAACAACTTGTTATTACCCAACATGTGTTTGTGTAACCAGGACAACCCACTAACACACACATAAATGTCCGATAATGTATAATAATCACTACAAGGGTCATAAGAACCAAAATGACTTGTTCTGACCAAATGTAGGGTTTTGTAAGAAAGACAACCGACCAACATATGACAATGTCCATCAAGATCCAATAGTGTACAATAATCACACACGACTAGAAAGACGCAAAATGACATGATACGACCCAATATAAACTTGTTGTTACTGCTACTATAATCGACATGTGACATGATCTCTATAAAAGATGACTGGAAAACAAAATAATATTTATGAAATGTATTATAGATGTTTATGATACACTTATTTTGGTCACCTACCTTTTTATAGGTGACCGACGGTCGCACTTGGACAACAAGGGCAGGCCCACCCTGTTGGTAAATGGATAATTTGATCATGTACTTTTTTTTTCTTTTATAGTTGTTTATGCTACAAAAAAAATCGATTGGCTCTATACTCTATTGAACGTCGACTATATAAAAAAATTGTGGGATAGAACTAAAAGTTCACGTTGCCCGTTAAAAAGACGCAAGTTCATACCTTATTAGTCAAGGATAAGTTTAACGTGTATTTTAAATATTCTCATGCAAAACTAAGTTTTATAGTTGTCACATTTAACGTCTATTTTATGTATTTTTCTACCAAAGGTTTATTGTTTCCGCAAGCAATATAGAAAGTTGAAATTGACATCATCTTAAAAAACACACACGGACCGTATATAACCCAAAGTATATTGATAAAAGACTCGATCCAACAAATATGGCATTGAGTGACTCGATCAAGTAAAATATCCTATTGATAGACAAACATGAAAATGTAAAAACATAAAAAGTATGAACCAGGACAACAAAGGAATTTTCGGCGTAGACAATTTAATGAACATTAGATTTTTTATGGCTTTAATCAAAACCGGTGGCTGGTCTTTGTTTAGTTTGTTATGACTTTATCCAAGACAATTGGATCCGTGGCTCGGATCTTGATTCAACTGACTTTGAAGATCGTCCTCCACGTTTCCCCAATCGTAGATAACTAATTAATCAACTCAACGTGCTTTCACCGTACGTCATTAGGTTGATTTACTTTCACATATCGTACGGTCGATTTAGATATATAATAATAAATATATAGTATTGTTGTTTGGAAAGTTAAAATTGTATTTTAGTGTGTTTCTTGAAAGTTAAAACTATATTTTAATGTGTTGCTTTCGTATAGAATTATTAGTCACGACATATGTTCCTATGCAATTATATTAAACAAAGTGTTTCCGTACGTCACTGATGTAATTTACATTAGAGTTGTTCACTTGTTTGTGTTAAAATATATAATATGGACAAATAAATTTGGCAAAACATGTTGGTTGGGTAATGCGCAACAGCCGAAATGAGATATGAATGAAATAAGTTTAGATAAAAACGAATACTAATCAAGATAAATTTAGGTTGAATTAAGTCATTTACAAAAACTATATGAATATATTCATCCACATGTGGATTGTATTTTTTTTATTGGCAAGTGGCGACAAATCATGGTGCAACTCTGAACTCCTTAAAGAAAAATCGAGGCCTAAATAACAACCTAACAAAACTGAAAGAACCTATCTATATATATCTGTGAGATCAAATAGAAGTATGGTTTTGATGAGAAAAATAAAAAACAATAATAGAATGACATGTAAGAAAAAACAGGCGGCAGGAATTTTAGTCAAATTGTCCTAAGTAACCCTGGATCTAAAAAAACCCAACTCACCTTTATGGTTCATCCCACCCCCACACCATCACCATCACCCCTCTACTACCCACCACCCATCGCCACCACAATCACAATCGTCACCCTATACCACCAATTCCCATTGTGTTTTTGAATTGTTTTATAAGATAATGATAAAAACACATTTTATTTGTTTTAATCCATTGCAGTTTTTGAATTGTGTTTTACTCTGATGTTCATTGTGTTATAGTAGTGTGTTTGTGCTGTCCTTTTGTGTTTTACTATGATGTTCATGTGTTATAGTAGTGTGTTTGTGCTGTCAGTTGAGATTTATGCATTTGGGTTTTTGATTTTTTTAAACATAGCAACAATATACTCGTTTTAAATATAAAATACGCTCGCTTTTTTGTGCATCTTTTTAAATAACGTCGTATGAAAGGGTTATTAACGTTTTTAAAAAAAATGAGGGAAGTGGAAGAGAGATAAAGATTATCTTTAATGGTCACAATAGCCCTTCAAAACCCACACGTTTTCTGTTAAATTCCACCCATGTAATCTTACTATCTTAGCCATCTATTTTACAATCTAGTGGCTAGAATGCCTTCTTAACCTTCCTATGAAACCAACTTCATAGTATATCTCACCCTCTATATATAAACCTATTAGTTAAAGCCTACAACAAAAAGTAATTGTTACATAATATTGAACCACATTAAACATGTAACAACTCTGATTTTTCTCGTTGTTATCTTTATCGTTGTACTTCTATTGTAATCCGAGATTCGAGTTATAAAAGATATGTTAATTAATGTCATGTGTATTATCTCAATTATATCGCATCTAAACGCTTATTTAACACAACACATTGCATATCTCATCGCTATCTCATCGCAATCGCAACGCAATTACTTATTCGATTTATTGGAATTATGTGGTAATATTAGTTACGTGTTTATATGTTGTTTACGTGTATGTGTGTATTTGGTTATGGTTACAATCGCTATCGCATCGCTCTCGCACACTCGAACCGCTAAATCGCACTATTATACCCATTATAATGCTTAATATAACTAACTAATACAAACCGAATAGCCAAACGAACTCTTAACGCGAAATAAGCAAAGAAAACCCAATAATTGGTCAAGTTCGCTCGAACTTGACTGGCCAGCTAACTCTCTCCCAAACCTCAAGTCGCTCGAACTTAACCTCGGGGAGGTCAAGTTCGGTCGAACTTGGCTCAAACTTTCTCAATTCTTCACAAGTTCGCGTGAACTTGCATGAATAATTGCAAGTTCGGCCGAACTTGACTCCCATCAGCCCTCAACTTGCCTTCACCTATAAATACTCACATCGTTCCTCTCATTTGAACTTGCTGTAAGTTCCCCCAGAGCTCTCAAAACCCGAAACCTTCGTGTTCTAAGTAAGAATCAACCGATTTCAACTACAACAACGTTTATCAACTATTTACAAAGGTTTACAACGATTTTGGCACAAGGCATAGCCTTCGTTTTCATTAAATCTTCTTTGGTTACGAAAATCTTCATCTTTTTCCATAAAACTTCTGTTTTTCACTCAGATCTATGCAAAACCTTTTGAACATTGATTTTTACAAAAATACAGACTTTTGATGATGTTTTGTTCATTTTCTGATATGAAACGAAACATTTATCATTCAAGATCCCAGATCTGGAAGCACAAGGACGTTTATGTTGGTTTACACAAGCCGGACTAATCCGAACGAACCCCGAGTTCGCCCGGATTAGCCCACGCTTTTGTAAAACAGGCTAAAACAGCTCTAAAAGACCTCTCCGACCTAAGTTTGCTTAGTAGCATAGGGTTGGAGGGATGAACACTCTATTTCCCAGCAAACGATGCGAAAACGCAAGATTTTGGACCCGAAAAGTTCGCTCAAGAATCACCAACTCCCTGGTCAAGTTCGACCGAACTTGTACCCATATTGGGTCAAGTTCGACCGAACTTGGGTCTCTTCCCACCAGAATCCTTAAAAGTTCGACCAAACTTGCATAGTTAAACTATACAAGTTCGCCTGAACTTGACTTTTCAGGCATACTTCTTGCAAGTTCGTTCGAACTTGCGTAATTTCCTTGGAGATTAGGCAAGTTCGCCCGAACTTGATTCACAACTCAGCAAAACCTTACAAGTTCGCTCGAACTTGGTTTTAACACATTCGCCCGACTGTACTGCTCAACTCAAACTTCACTGTTTCGGCTTTTCGGAAGACGGATGCACTTCTGTTCGTTTACAGGCTGATCCGGCGCACTCCGCAACTCTCCTCAAATCTTAAGTCTTAACCAAAACACACCCACAGTGAGTATACTTACCCATTTTCGCTTTAATGCACTTTTTGGGTGTTACATACGTTCCTATATCAAAATCACTTCACAAATCAAAATTGTTTATCACACGCGAATAATCTGATTGTATATGCGTATACGTGATACTAGAAACATGTGACTAGGACTTATTTTCGTTAACTTGCTCCTTAGCTAGTATGGTACTATAGTTTGGCTAACACCCGACAGGGTCTAGTTAGGATGGTCGCGCAAGCCTTTTCACGGTAGTTAGCATGAGAAATAAGCCTACGTTATGTTAAGTGTTTTGGTGTATCATGATATGTAATTAGATTGTTTTCGCAATCCGCTTTCTCGACTATGCTAGTATTATTCAAACTCGTATGCTCACCTTTACTTAATTGTATTGACTTGTATTTTAACGTATGTAACAGGTTGAGGATTTAGCTTGGATGCCTTGGATGTTGCATGCGTAGTTTAGTTCGTTTGTTAGTTTGTTTAGAATGGTTTGTAATAAAATCTAGGGGAGATCGGATTGGATTTATGTTAAGAGATTTTGTTGAAATGTAATGGTTATTTTGAAGGTTTATGAGTTTGATAGTATGGGATATTGAATGTTGATTGTTATCTTTGAAATGGCTGTTATGGAATCTCTTGATCAATTTGATTCGCCTAGTGCCACTACCCTGATGTTTCCGCCATCGGTTTGGGTGTGACAGATTGGTATCAAGAGCCCATAACCTTAGGATAATAGGTAGAATTGCCATGATTCGACCTAGTAGCATGTTTAAGTGCCCGATTGACCTATCTTTGATTTAAATGCTTAAACTACTTGCCATAAATGCTTAAATGTGCCTTTCCTAAGGCTAATACAATATACTCGCTTGGAAACGCTCGCATCACACAAACGAGTGATCAAATCGAGAATAGGTGTGAAAACCGAGAACTCTTGATGAGATCATTCACTTCCCCGTACTCTCTATCGCACGAGATACCTTTGTTGAGTTAGGAGTGACATCCAAACCTCGACGAGAATCTCCATTTCTATCATGTGGAACTCCCGATTTGATCGGTGGACATATCCGCAACCAGGAATGAAGTTGTTAAGTTAGGGTGAAACCCGCATCTTAATAACTAATTCCGTTTTTCGATTTTCAATCTCACCAAAGTCCTGATTATTCTGATGATTTGGAACACGTAGTAACCGAAGGATAATGCCGTTAGCCGCTTGTGGTGAGAGCATCTATTATTAGGCCAAAGCGTGGGTCCAATGTCAAAGGATGATCGAATCACTTTGGATAGTCAACGTCTCAAAACCCCGGACACTCCAAATTGATTTAAGCCTATATCGTCGATTTACGCATCATCGAGTTTATTAAATTATTTATGTGTTTAAATTTTGAGAATTTTCGCTTTGTTCGATTTCTCGCTTTGATGATTTGTCATAATTATCGATTTCTCGAATTATCGCATTTACGCTCCATCAAATTATGCACAACTCGCACAACTCTCGTAACCTAAAACGCTAAATTAATACACAAACCAAACTAATCGCTTAACTAGCTTACGCCTATGAGGACATGTATGCCTCATGAGCGGTATGACTCGCTTATATATATCGCTTATATCTCGATATTATATCGCATCTCGAACGTGCTATGCTTTACTTATGAGGAGGTGAATATGTGCAAAATATGTGCTTACGTGCCTATGTGATTATTGCTAACGTGCTTATGTGCTTACGAGATTATGTGCTTAGGTGGATACGTGCTTATGTGTTTGTCTGCCTTGTATGAATAACTATAATAAATATTTTAAACATAACTCTATTATAATCGAATCTCGTTAATCCAAATCTTTGTGTAGATGTCGTCACTCGGATCCCATACTCGTCGTTCAGCTCAACGCCACAGCGATAACAAGCGCATCGCTTCACTAGTCGCTAAGGAAGTGGCAAAAGTCATCCCGCAAATCATCTCGGAAATTCATGTTGTGAGCAGTAACTCATCAGTCGACTCGAAAACTGAGAATCCCAAGCCGCGACTCAGCTTGAAGAACTTCAAGGTGTAACATTCGTCGTTAAAACGGGTTCCAAAACCCGCTCCGTTTATTAAATGTTACGTTATGTATTAACTTATTTTGTAAACTTGGTTAGTTAATTTTTTCTTTTTTTTGGTTAATAAATAAAATATAAATATATTAAATAAATAAAGGAATAAAGGAAACTCTAATAAAATAAAAAGGTTAAAAGAAAATAATAATAATAATAGAGGGGTAGCCGGGTTTCGAACCCGGGTCCCCAATGGATCAACACACACTTCACACCACTCCGCCACACACATTTATCTGTTAAAGTTCAAACTAAACAATATTAATACAAGGTCTCGAAATCGAATTTTTGAACAAACTGCCTTGTAACAGTCGAGCTTGAAATCAGGAAATAATCAAGCTTCCGTTTCTTTTCTTTGCGATCAAAAGACTAAAACCGTCTTTCAATCAAGCAATCAGACTCAATCATGGAGTCCATAAACGACCGATCAGTTAAAAAAAATCAATTCCGGAAATCAAGTTCGGCCGAAACTTTTGAAACCGAAATCTGTGTTGTCTGTTTCTCTATAAATACCAATCATTTCACCCCAAACGAACTCGTTCAATCTCTCAAACTCTCTCTTAAACTCTCGCTAAAACACTCTGAAGCTGTCCCTGCAAGTCGCCGGAATCCGCAGCTACTCGCCGGAAAACCGAGAGCATCCTTCTAGTCGGTATAATCCTTTAAACCTCTGTAATTCATTATCTAGCATGTTTTAAAACTAAAACGATTCACCAAAACTGATTAAGCATGTCTCAGTCGAAATTATGATTCTGGGTCTTAAATGGTGAAAAAGATGAAGTCGAGATAGTGTTTAAATATAAATAAAAACGGGTTTTAACCGGGTTAGACACACAGTCCAGCGGTGGACTGTGTGCAATTACAAAGCACACGTCCCGGGTTCGAGTCGCACATGCTTCCGATTTTCCGAAATAAAACCAACACTTTTTAAACTTATTCAGATCAACTCATAACATGTATATAAAATTAATATAATTCAGTGTTTATGCGGGTTAGACACACAGCCCAACTGGTTGGGCTGTGTGCACACGAACCGTAGGTCCCGAGTTGATTCCTGCTTCTGTAACCGGTTTTGGCAATTATTAAAGCTTTTTAAATAAAAACAAAATATAAATTAATCTAATTTGTATATATATATAATTAAAAACGAGATTATTTCGGGTTAGACACGTAGCTCAGTTGGTAGAGCTGCGTGCACGTATACGGGAGGTCACGAGTTCGAACCTCACACGCTGCCTATAATAAATGAGTCAGACCGGTCGTTGACCAGTCAACCCTAGGAAAAAGGTATTTTTTTAATTAAAAATCCTTTTTATTTTCTTTGAAAATTAGTTAAAAATACCTCAAAATTAAGGTTTTACAGCCTAAAAATTTGCATTAAATTCACAAAAATAAATCTAAAAATCTCATTAAGAGCACTAATTAAAAATATTAATTTCAAATGAAATTTATTTATTTATCGAATTATTACGTTATTATTTAGGTTAGTTTCCCCTCGTCGGTTGAATCATAAATTCGTGCGCATTCATCATTATCAAGGAACGCACCCACTGTGAGTGAATTCTTACAAATTCCCTTTTTTTATTCATGTTTTGGGGTGTATCATGTGTCGCTTTAATTACTTCGTTTATTCAAACTTGTGCTATTACCATTATATGATCTAAACTTGTGATGTAAATGTTGTTTGTTGTGATTGTGTTTACATTTTGTCAAGTTGCGTGCAAATCATTCATTAGGCCCATCAGTTCCTCGTTGGAGACGAGTTGAACATCGCGTGCCTCATTAGATCGGCTCCGTTTGATTAGCCTTGATCTCATTGTTCATCATTTGGTGTGTGCGTGTGCATTAATTGATTTTATGTGTTTTGTGATTAAATTTACATTTACGTTTACTCATATGTGGTTATGCACCTTTTTTATAACCAATATAATAAATTCGTACAAATGTTTTCATAAGATTCACTCGCCAACTTTTGTTGACCCAAAACCCTATTTTTACACATGATACAGGTGGACAGGTTGAAGCAAGGAACACATAGGAAATTGCCTTAGAAGAAAAATAAAGAAGTCATGAAAAATGTATTTGGACATGTTGTGCTTGTATGTTTATTGTAATTTCTTCTTTAAAAAGAAATAATAAATATGAAACTTTATTGTAAATGTCATGAGCTTTGATGAGAACCCAATCATGCCCCGACTACCATTTCCGCTGCTGGTCAGGTGTGACACAAGGCTTGTGCACCTCTCGCCTTCACGGGCAATGACGGAACGACTTCCATGTTTCACTGGTCCGATGCTATGGAGGTCACTTTAGGCAAAGTGGATACCCCGATGACCTCCGCACCGTGAACGCTACCGGAGTCTTCCAGTCCCGTGCTCTCGACTGGTGGACAGCTGAAAGAAACAAGCGTGGAAATGATGAAGCCTACAATCTATCTTGGGAGGAACTCAAGGAAATAATGATGAAGGAATTCTGTCCTCCACATGAAATGCAAAAGCTCGAGAATGAATTTTGGGGTATCAAACAAGATGGTCCCGACAATGCTGGTTTTACTGCTCGGTTTAAGATTTTGAGCATCATCTGTCCCAGCCAGGTTGATACGACGGAGAAAGCTATCAACAAGTACATCTGTGGTTTACCCGAGTGTGTTGCAAGTTTCATGAAAGTTGCTCATACTACAACCATCGAGGAAACCTACATGCTCGTCGCTGAGATCAACGATCAGCGAGTTCAGGATGGTTATTTCATGAACTCTGCTAAAGTCGCCAATCAAGCCGTCGTCGAACCAACCGCTGCTACAGAATCATCAAGTGAACCAAAGGGAAAGCGTCAGGGACGCAAAAGAGGAAACCCGTGTAAGAACTATGCCCTCGCTACTCTAGCAAACCCTCAGCCGCTTCAGTCAGCCGCTCTGAACGCACCTCCAGCTAAGCGTGCGTATACCGGACCTCACCCTCTATGCCCTAAGTGCACTTATCATCATGTCGTTGGTGGCAACCGTCGTTTTTGCATAAACTGCAATATCTTCGGCCATTTTACTGTGAGTTGCCGAACAGATCCTCGCCAGCCAGCTCCTCAGGCTCCAGCAGCTCCAGCTTTACCCGCTCCTCCTCAAGCCAATCAGCAGCAAGCTCCAATAGCACGTGTGTGCTATGTGTGTGGTGATCCGAATCATTTCGCCAATGTCTGTCCGAATCGTCATGTCAAGCAAGAGCAGCCAGCACCGCAGCCTCAGCGGCAGCCTCAGCTGCCGCAGCAACCACAAACTGCGCGTGGCAGAGCCTTCAATCTCAACCACCTCCAGGCTCAGAATGACAACAATTTTGTCAATGGTACGTTTCTTGTCAATGCATTTATGCTTCATGTTTATTTGATACTGGTGCCGATAATTGTTTTGTATCGATAGAATTCGAAAAGGTTTTAAAATGTAAACACGCTAAACTCCCAAAGACTTTCGATGTGGAAGTCGCCACCGGAAGAACCGTTACCGTTAACTCCGTTTTACGTGGTTGTACTCTCGATCTCAACAACCATGTCTTCTCGATCAATCTCATACCTATGCAGTTAAGTAGCTCCGATATCATAGTAGGTATGGATTTTCTTCGTGAAAATCATGATGAAGTTGTATGCTTCGATAAAATGATTCGTTTCTCTCTCCCTAACGGTGATCAACTTCATGTCTATGATGAAACTCCCTTAAAGAAGTTGATGCTTTTGTCATGTACTCAAGCACACAAATGCTTGCAAAAGCGATGTGTTGCTTTCCTCGCCCGTATCGTGAACCTAGAGAAAGAAAAGAGGACTTATAAAGATGTTCCTGTTGTTTGTGAATTTCCTAAGGTCTTTCCCGACGATTTACCCGGTTTACCCCTACTCGCGATGTTGAATTCCATATCGATTTAGTTCCCGGTGCTACTCCCGTTGCTAAAGCTCCTTATCATCTCGCACCCTCAGAAATGCGCGAGCTATCAAGCCAACTTCAAGAGCTTCTTGATAAAGGTTTCATACGCCCGAGCACTTCGCACTGGGCGCACCTGTCCTTTTCGTGAAAAAGAATGATGGATCGTTCCGAATGTGCATCGATTATCGTGAACTTAACAAACTCACGATAAAGAACCGCTACCCTCTTCCTCGTATCGACGACTTATTTGATCAGCTTCAAGGTGCTACTTGTTTCTCTAAGATCGATCTTCGTTCCAGTTATCATCAGTTACGCATCTTGGAAGAAGACATTCCTAAAACCGCCTTTCGTATTCGCTATGGCCATTTCGAATTCATGGTCATGCCTTTCGGTCTTACCAATGCACCTGCGGTTTTCATGGATTTGATGAACCGTGTGTGTAAATCTTTCTTAGATCATTTCGTCATCGTTTTCATCGATGATCCTCATCTATTCGAAGTTGAGAGACGAACACGCGCGTCATCTCTGTTTAGTCCTCGAATTTCTTCAAGGAAATTGCCTTTATGCTAAGTTCTCTAAATGTGAATTCTGGCTTGAAGAAGTCCAATTTCTTGGCCACATCGTTAATAGTCAAGGAATTCACGACGACCCTGCAAAGATTGAAGCCGTCAAGAGTTGGATTACACCGAAGAATGCTTCCGAAATGCGTTCGTTTCTTGGATTGGCGGATTACTACCGTCGATTCATCACCGACTTTTCTAAAACCGCCGTTCCGCTTACCACTTTAACTCATAAAGACAAACCTTTCGTTTGGGAAACCAAGCAAGAGGAAGCTTTTCAAACCCTCAAGCGTATGCTATGCAACGCTCCCGTACTCGCTTTACCCGACGGAAACGACGATTTCGTTGTTTACTACGATGCCTCTAACCTTGGTCTCGCTTGTGTTCTCATGCAGCGAGACAAGGTTATCGCGTATGCGTCTCGACAACTCAAGATCCACGAGAAGAACTACACAACCCACGATCTCGAGCTCGGTGCAGTTGTTTTTGCATTGAAGATATGGCGACACTTGTGTTATTTGATGATATATCGAAACAATTAATACATATAACAAAACTCGTAATCAAATTCAGTTAGCAACGCGCCCATTTCGCAGTCGCCGGAAATCCCGACGACTTCGCCAATTATTATCGGTTTCTATTGACTTAACGGAAGTATTAATCTCAACGTCGGTTATAACCGATGTCTAATCCCACGACATCAGTCATAACCGCCGGAGAAAAGCTGACCAACGAATCAAGACAGAAATCGGACCCAATTCATCGATATTCTTTCCTATAAATACACACCCAAGCCTCTGGTAATCTTTTCGCTCAAAATCGCACCATTTATCGAAGCAATTTCACTCGCCAGAAATATTCTGCCATCACCGGACTTTCGCCGGAAAACCGAGACTCGCATCAAAACGGTAAATACCTCGACTCTTTATGTTTCAATCCATTGTTAGACCATTACTAACATCAATCCACCACCCAGAATGCCGGATATTCTGCTTTCGCCGGAAAATCTCTGGAATTTCCAAAATCACGCTGTTAATCGGTATGATCATCTAAACCTCCTGATAATCGTTGCTCAGTAATTCAATTTCACGTCTAATCAATCAAAAACTGTTAATTGATCCGAACAGACGGAGTTCACAAAACGGAGCCGACGATCCTTGCCGGAGTTCTGAGAAAGACATCTGTTCTGGTACATTCTTTCCCCAAACCCTCTCTGTTCATCACATTTCAATCACCTATAAGTTCGTTAACTGAATTTAACAAGAAACAGTTAGATAATCGTTGTCTGTGTTTTGAACGAAGAAGATGAATTCGAACTAATGTATAAGTGTAATTAAAACAAGATAATATCCCGGGTTAGACACACAGTCTAGCGGTAGACTGTGTGCAAACACACAGCAAACGTCTCGAGTTCGATCCCTGTCACGACCCTATCTTCGGAAATAAAAATATTTTTTTTAAAAAAACCGAACCGGGTTAACTCACTGTAAGATGTTAAGTATAATAAAAATCCGTATATTAACCAGGTTAGACACACAGTCCAGCGGTGGACTGTGTGCAACACTAAACCACAGGTTCCGGGTTCGAGACCTGTTGAGAGCACCGGTCCGACATAATTAAATCCTTTTTAAAATAAATGATTTCGGATTAAATTAAATAGTGTATAAATATAATTAAAAACAAAAATATTTCGGGTTAGACACGTAGCTCAGTTGGTAGAGCTGCGTGCACGCGTACGGGAGGTCACGGGTTCGAGTCTCACTCAGTGCAAATATATACACGACCGAACCGGTCAACGGTCAACAGTCATGGTCAACGGTCAACGGTCAAAGTCAAAAAGTCAAAATTTTTTATATTTTTATTTATTTATTTAATTTAAAAATCAATTAAAAATACTTAAAAATAATGTTTTTAAAGTTAGAAAATAGCCTTAAACTCACAAAAATATATCCAAAAATCCTATTAAAATTGTTAATAAAATTCACTTATTTACCGTACCTTTTCGTTATTAATTAGGTTAGTTATTCCTCGTCGATCAATCCTCTAAACTCGTGCGCATTCAACATCATCAAACGAACGCACCCAATGTGAGTGAATCTCTACAAATTCCCCGTTTTAATCATATTTTGGGGTGTATCATGTGTCGCTATTTATTTATTTCAATTAAACACTTGTGCATCCATCATATTCATGATCAAATGTGTTGCCAATATATATCAATTGTTTGTGTGGTTAATGTTTAGATTAAAGTTATCATTTTCAGTACATACATTATCATAGGCCGCCGCTCCCCATTACCTATGAGCGTGAGCTGTTCCCCATTACCTATGAGCGTGAACGAGGCGTTGCCAACATACGATCGGCTCCGTTTGATTGAGCCTTGATCGTACATACATCATCATAGGCCGTCCGTTCCCCATTACCTATGAGCGTGAACGAGACGTTGCCAACATATACATTGTCATTCATATCATATACTCATGCAATGTGGTTTGTGATTGTTTGTTTACATATGCTTGTTCATATATGATTATTGCACAATTTTTCTAAATAAATACAACAAGGAATCAATAACAAATGTTTTTAACAAGGTTCACTCGCCAACTTTTGTTGACCCAAAATTCCCCACTTTTACACATGATACAGGTGATCAAGTTGAAGCAAGAAACATATAGGGCGGCTTAGAAGAATAAACCAGTTTAGATTTTGGATTGTTTTAGTTAATTTTTCCTTTCTTTGTATTGTATGAATTTGACTTGAACATTTGAGATGTAATTTGAATTTAATGAATATGAAACATATTAGTAAACATCATGAGCTTTGGTGATAACCCAATTATGCCCCGACTCTTATTCCGATGCGGGTCGGGGTGCGACATTCGTGACTCTCAAGCTTTGAATGATCTCGAAATCAAGATTCGCTCCGCTCAATTCGCGTGTTTTAACGAGAATACTTTGGAGGAAGAAATGAAATGTGGTGCCAAAACTCAGCTCGTATATAAGCCTAATTGTCCACACCCCGACCCACAGCGGAAAAGGTGATCGGGGCATGATTGGGTTATCATCAAAGCTCATGACATTTATTATAACGTTTCATATTCATTAATACAATTTAATGGGAAATTTACAATCATAATTACATCATGACCTAAACATCAATCTAAGCTTCTTTGTTTGCTTCTAAGGCATTTCCTATGTTTTCCTTGCTTCATCCTGTTCTGTATCATGTGTAAAAAGGGTTTTTAGATCAACAAAATGTTATCGAGTGAATCCTATGGAAAACATTTGAACAAGTTTATTTAATTGATTATAAAATAAAGTGCACAACCACACATGAGTAAAAATAGATGTAAACATAATCACCAATCAATTAATATTAAATAATGCACACATGAACAATAATGAATCGTTTTGAGGCACGCGTTGCTCAACTCGTCTCTCACGAGGAACTGATGGGCCTAATGAAGGAATTGCATAAACTTGACAATATGAAATACGTATCTACAAACAATATAAACTAAATAATACACACACGAACAATAATGGATTTGTTTTGAGGCACGCGTTGCTTAACTCGTCTCTCACGAGGAACTGATGGGCCTAATGAATGAATTGCATATAAATTGACAATATGAAATACATAACTACAAACAATGTATACAATCTAAGTTTAGATCACAATATGGTATGGCACAAGTTTAAATAAACGAGTTAATTTCGTGACACATGACACACCCCAAAACGTGTAATTAAAAAGAGGAGTTGTAAGATTCACTCTCATTGGGTGCGTTCGATTGTTGATGTTGAATGCGCACGAAGTGGTTTTAACCACGAGT
Source organism: Scalesia atractyloides (assembly GCA_947069175.1). Lineage (NCBI taxonomy): Eukaryota > Viridiplantae > Streptophyta > Magnoliopsida > Asterales > Asteraceae > Scalesia > Scalesia atractyloides. The sequence goes on from CAMTDV010000017.1 coordinate 9,932,925, forward strand.
GAAATTAACCTAGATAATGGCATAATGTTTCGGTAAGTAAACGGGTTTTATTAATCCATTTTAGTAGGATTGTTGGGTGTATTTTTGTGAGTTTAAAGCTATTTTCTAACCTTAAAAATGTTATTTTTAAGTACTTTTAATTGATTTTTAAATAAAATAAATAAATAAAAATAATAAAAAATGTTGACTTTTGGACCGTTGACCGTTGACCATTGACTGTTGACCGGTTCGTATGTGTGTATGTGTGCGCTGAGTGAGGCTCGAACCCAAGACCTCCCGTACGCGTGCACGCAGCTCTACCAACTGAGCTACGTGTCTAACCCGAAATATTTCTGTTTTTAATTATATTTATATATTAATTGAATTAAACAGAAAATCATTTATTTTTAAAAACGATTTTAATCCAACGACTCGGTGCGCTCCACAGGTCTCGAACCCGGGACCTGTGGTTTAGGTTAACACACAGTCCACCGCTGGACTGTGTGTCTAACTTGTTAAATAATCTGATTTTTATTATACTTATATACAAACTAAATATTTTCATTTCTGTCTTATATAAAAAGTTGGATAATTGTTCGGACCGGTGCGGTAGTCCGGACTCGAACTCGTGACGTGCGATTAAACGTTCACACGGTCTACCACTGGACTGTGTGTCTATCTTGGTTATTATTCTGGTTTTTATTAAACTTAACATGTAACAGCGGTGACTCCGGTTCGGTTAAAAAAAAGGACATTTTTATTAAGGCAAGCATGCGTGGGACAAGTATCGAACTCGAGGCGTCTGCGTGTTTATGTGCACACAGTCCACCGCTGGACTGTGTGTCTAACCCGAGATATATCTTGATTTTAATTATACTTATACGATACTAAAACTTCATCTTCTTCGTTGGACTCAACCAGAAACTAAAGTCCGACTGGTTCGAAGTTTTTATCCAGTTCGTTAGTGTCAGTTGATTAATTACATGCGAGATTAAATAAAAAGAATGAAGGATTAGGCGTAAGGTATACCGAACTGGACTCCTCTGTTTCTCCGGCGAAACTCCGGTGACAGCAGAAACTTCCGGCGACGTATGTCTTGCGGCAGAGAGTCTTCAACGAGCTTGAGATAAATGTGGGTGACTTCGGTATAAGCTCTGGGGGTTTAGTAAGGCTCAGAAGTGAAAGGGTCGGTTTTCCGGTGAGTTATAGAAATTTCCGGCGAGTGGATACCTCGGGAAAATGTGTGATTGTGAGCGAAAAAGCTAACAGAGGTTAGAGGGGGTATTTATAAGGCAGGACATCGATGAATTTGGTCCGATTTCCGTCTTGATTCGTCGGTCATTACGTTTTCCGGCGGTTATAACTTGTGTCGCGGACTCAGGCGTCGGTTATAACTGATGATGAGATTAAAGTTTACGTTAAAACGGAAGTAACCGTCCAAACTTGGCGAGATAGTCAGGATTTCCGACGACTGCAATTAGGCGCGCTGGTTTTTGAATTTGAGATTCATGATATGAATTAATTGTCTCCAATAACTAACAAGAAATACAAGTGGCGCAGTGGTTGGATGGTTAAGTGTTAAGTCGTTTGTTGAAAGTCTGGCTGACTGACCCGGGTTCGAAACCCAGCTACAACCTTTCATTTTTATTTCATTATTTTTAACAGTTTTTCAAAAATAAATTATATATTCCAATATAATTATTAATTATGTATCGTTTAAAATTAATTTGGGCATTAAATATGCAACGAAATTTTTAACTGATTGTTCGGTTAATAAACGGAGCGGGTTTGGTAAAATCCGTTTTTTTGACGGATGTTACACTAATGGTATTTATTACTATCTCGATCGCATTTGGATTCCTACCCGTGACAATCTTAGTAACTTGCTAATGACCGAAGCTCATAAATCTCGATACTCCATTCACCCCGGTGCCGACAAGATGTACCAGGACCTTTGTCCTAAGTATTGGTGGCCGGGCATGAAAAAGGATATCACCTTGTACGTCTCAAAGTGCTTAACTTGTTCGAAAGTTAAAGCCGAACATCAAAGGCCCTCTAGCTTGCTCGAACAAACCCGAAATCCCGATGTGGAAATGGGAGAGTATAGCTATGACTTTATTACGAAACTTCCCGCATTTCCTCTAGTCACGATAGCATTTGGGTTATCGTTTATCGTCTTACCAAATCCGCGCACTTTATTGCCATACGAGAAGACTTTAAAGTCGAACGGTTAGCCCGAATCTATACCGACGAAGTTATATGTCGACACGGGACGCCTCGTGACATCATCTCTGACCGAGACGGTCGCCTTACCTCACGTCTCTGGGAGACTTTTCAATCCGCTCTCGGTACTACTCTCAATCTCAGTGCCGCTTTTCACCCTCAAACCGACGGTCAGACTGAGCGCACGATCCGCACCCTCGAAGACATGCTTCGTGCGTGCATCATAGATTTCAGTGGTAGCTGGGATACGCATTTACCTTTGATCAAATTCTCGTACAATAATAGTTATCATACCAGCATTCAAAATGGATCCTTTTGAGGCACTGTAACAACTCGAAAATTCGTTGTTATCTTTTCATTTGTCTTTCCAGTGTACCTATCGTTTGTAATCCCGAGATTCGGTTAATAATGAAGTTTATGTTAATTACTTATGGTGTTGTACGTATTATCGCATCTAATCGCTTATTAAATCGCATCGCTCATCTCATCGCATCTCAAAACATAGTTAATTATGTGGTTTTATGTTATTTATGTGTTATGTGTGTTGTGGTTATGATTACGCTCGCTATCGCATCGCTCTCGCACTCTCGAATCGCTAAATCGCACTATTATATCAATTATGACGCTTAACGCTTTACTAAAACCCTTAATATAACTAATTAATACGAACCGAATAACCAAACGAACTCTTAGCGCGAAATCAGCAAACGAAACTTGGTCACCAGGCCAAGTTCGGCCGAACTTGACTACCACAAGTTCGCCGAACTTGCCTGAGACACAAGAATTGTTCTGCTTTCCACAAGTTCGCTCGAACTTGTACACACATGTACAAGTTCGGCCGAACTTAGCTAATGAACTTGTACAATTTTGTACAAGTTCGGCCGAACTTGACTCCACCAGCCCACTTTCTTGCCTTCTCCTATAAATACCCAGCTCATTCCTCTCATTTGAACTTCCTGCAACTTCGCCCAGAGCTCCCGAAACCCAAAACCCTCTGATTTCTAAGTAAGAATCAACCCGATTTCAACTACAACAACATTTATCAACGATTTACAAAGGTTTACAACGATTTTTGGCACAAGGCATAGCCTTCGTTTTCAACAAATCTTCTCTGGTTACGAAAATCTACATCTTTTTCCATAAAAATTCTGTTTTTCACTCAGATCTATGCTTAGATCTGAGCAAAACCTTTGGAACATTGATTTTTACATAAAATTACAGACTTTTGATGATGTTTTGTTCATTTTATGATATGAAACGAAGCATTTATCATTCAAGATCCCAGATCTGGAAGCACAAGGACGTTTATGTTGGTTTACACAAGCCGGACTAACCCGAACCCCAAGTTCGTCCGGATTAGCCCACGCTTTTGTAAAACGGCTAAAACAGCTCTAAAAGACCTCTCCGACCTAAGTTTGCTCAGTAGCACAGGGTTGGAGGGACGAACACTCGATTTACTTAGCAAACGACGTGAAAACGCAAGATTTTGGACCCGAAAACATCAAGTTCACTCAAGATATCACCAGCTCCCTGGTCAAGTTCGACCGAACTTGGGTCAATCCTCACCAAATTCCTTAAAAGTTCGACCGAACTTGTCTAGTTTCTTAGGAAACTACACAAGTTCGCCCGAACTTGCCTCTTCTGTAAGGTTTTCTCACAAGTTCGCCCGAACTTGACAAATTTGTCAAAGAAACTCATCAAGTTCGACCGAACTTGACTATAAACCATCCAAAACCATACAAGTTCGCCCGAACTTGGCTACTGCTCAACTCAAACTTCACCGTTTCGGCTTTTCGGAGAACTGATCCATTTCTGTTCGATTACAGACTGATCCGGCGTACGCTGCAACTCTCCTCAGAATCTTAAGTCTTACCAAAACGCACCCACAGTGAGTATACTTGACCCATTTTCGCTTTAATGCACTTTTTGGGTGTTACATACGTTCAAAACACTTTACAAATCAAAACTGTTTATCACACGCGAATAATCTGATTGTATATGCTCGATACGTGATACTAGAAACATGTGACTAGGACTTATTTTCGTTAACTTGCCTCCTTAGCTAGCATGGTACTATAGTTTGGCTAACACCCGACGGGGTCTAGTTAGGATGGTCGCTCAAGCCTTTTCACGGTAGTTAGCATGAGAAATGAGCCTATGTTATGTTAAGTGTTTTGGTGTATCACGATATGTAATTAGATTGTTTCGCAAACGCTTTCTCGACTATGCTAGTATTATTTAAACTCATATGCTCACCTTTACTTAATTGTATTGACTTGTATTTTAACGTATGTAACAGGTGAGGATTTAGCTTGGATTGCTTTGGAGTAGTTTTATTTAGTATTTTGCTTATCTTGTTTAGAACGGTTGTAATAAAAATCTATGGGAGATCGAATTGGATTTATGTTAAGAGATTTTGCTGGAATGTAATGGTTTTTTGAAGGTTTATGAGTTTGATAGTATGGGATATTGAATGTTGATTATTATCTTTAAAACTGACTGTTATTGAATCTCTTGATCAATCTGATTCGCCTAGTGCCACTACCCGTTGATTCCGCCATCGTTGGGGTGTGACAGATTGGTATCAGAGCGCCATAACCATAGGATAATAGGTAGAATTGTCATGTTCGACCTAGTAGCATGTTTAAGTACCCGATTGACCTATCTTTTACTTAAATTTTAAACTACTTGCCATAAATGCTTAAATATGCATTTCCTAAGGCTAATACAATATACACAATTATGAAACGCTCGTATCTCACCAACGAGTGATCAAGTCGAGAATAGGTGTGAAAACAGAGAACTCTCGATGAGATCATTCACTCCACGCATTCTCTCGCACGAGATATCTTCGTTGAGTTAGGAGTGACATCCAAACCTCGACGAACATCTCCCTTTCTATCTAGTGAAACGCCCGATATGATCGGTGAGCGTGGCCACAACTAGGAATGATGTTGTTAAGTTAGGGGTGAAACCCGCATCTTAATAACTAATTCGTACTTCGATTTTCAATCTCACCAAAGTCTCGGTTATGCCGATGGTTTGGAACACGTATTAACTGAAAGGGTAAACGTCGTTAGCCGCTTGCGGTGAGAACGTTTATCTATTAGGCCAAAGCGTGGGTCCGAATGCAAAGGGTAGTCGAAGCACTTTGGATAGTCAACGTCTCAAAACCCCGGACACTCCCAATTGATTTAAGCCAATATCGTCGATTTACGCATCATCGAGTTTATTATTATTTATGTGTTTAAATTTTGAGAATTTTCGCTTATTCGATTTCTCGATTTATTTATTTCTCGCATTATCGGTATCTCGCTTTATCGCTTTACGCATCATAGAACGCATGCACTACTCGCACAAGCTCTCCTAATCTAAAACGCTAATTAACACACTAACCAAACTAATCGCTTAACTCACTTACGCCTATGAGGACATGTGTGTCTCATGCGCGGTATTACCTCGCCTATCTCGCTATTATATATCGCATATATCTCGTTCATATCTTGCTATTATATCGCATCTCGAATGCGCTACGCTTTACTTATAAGAAGGTGAATATGTGCAAAATGTATGCTTATGTGCTTACGTGCTTATGTATTTATGTGCTTACGTGCTTATGTGGATACGTGCCTATGTGTTATGTGCCTTGTATACATAATAATAATAAATATTTTTAGACATAAACTTATTATAATCGAATCTCATCCTACCGAATAATTTCATTGTAGATGTCGTCACTTGATCTCATACTCGCCGTACTGCTCAGCGCCACAGCGACAACAAGCGCATCGCTTCACTCGTCGCCAAGGAAGTGGTAAAAGTCATTCTGCAAATCGTCTCAGAAATTCATGCTGTGAGCAGCAACTCCCCAGTCGACTCAAAAACTGAGAATCCCAAGCCGCGATTCAGCTTCAAGAACTTCAAGGCTTGTGCACCTCTCGCCTTCACGGGCAATGACGGACCGATTTCCATGTTTCACTAGTTCGATGCTATTGAGGTCACTTTTAGGCAAAGTGGATGCCCCGATGACCTCCGCACTGTGAACGCTACCGTGTCTTCCAGTCCCGTGCTCTCGACTGGTGGACAGCCGAAAGAAACAAGCATGGAAATGATGAAGCCTACAGTCTATCTTGGGAGGAACTCAAGGAAGTAATGATAAAGAAGTTCTGTCCTCTGCATGAAATGCAAAGCTCGAGAATGAGTTTTTAGGTATCAAACAAGATGCTCCCGACAATGCTGGTTTTACTGCTCTGTTTAATATTTTGAGCATCATCTGTCCCAGCCAGGTTGATACGACGGAGAAAGCTATCAACAAGTACATCCGTGGTTTACCCGAGTGTGTTGCAAGTTTCATGAAAGTTGCTCGTACTACAACCATCGAGGAAACCTACATGCTCGCCGCTGAGATCAACGATCAGCGAGTTCAGGATGGTTATTTCAAGAACTCTGCTAAAGTCGCCAATCAAGCCGTCGTCGAACCAACCGCTGCTACCGAATCATCAAGTGAACCAAAGGGAAAGCGTCAGGGACGCAAGAGAGGAAACCCGAGTAAGAACTATGCTCTCGCCGCTCCAGCAAACCCACAGCCGCTTCAGTCAGCCGCTCCGAACGCACCTCCAGCTAAGCGTGCGTATACCGGACCTCACCCTTTGTGCCCTAAGTGCACTTATCATCATGCCGTTGGTGGCAACTGCCCTTTTTTGCACAAATTGCAATATCTACCGCCATTTCACTGTGAGTTGCCGATCAGGTCCTCGTCAGCCAGCTCCTCAGGCTCCAGCAGCTCCAGCTTTACCCGCTCCACCTCAAGCCAATAAGCAGCAAGCCTTAAAAGCACGTGTGTGCTATGTGCGTGGTGATCCGAATCATTTCGCCAATGTCTATCCGAATCGTCCTGTTAAGCAAGAGCAGCCAGCACCGCCGCCTCAGCAGCAGCCTCAGCCACCACAGCAACCACAAGCTGTGCGTGGCAGAGCCTTCAATCTCAACCACCGCCAGGCTCAGAATGACAACAATGTTGTCAATGGTGCGTTTCTCGTTAATGGTATTTATGCTTCATGTTTATTTGATACTGGTGCCGATAATTGTTTTGTATCATTAGAATTCGAAAAGGTTTTAAAATGTAAGCGCGCTAAACTCCCAAAGACTTTCGATGTGGAAGTCGCCACCGGAAGAACCGTTACCGTTAACTCCGTTTTACGTGGTTGTAATCTCGATCTCAACAACCATATCTTCTCGATCAACCTCATACCTATGCAGTTAGGTATCTTCGATATTATAGTAGGCATGGACTTTCTTTGTGAAAATCATGCTGAAGTTGTTTGCTTCGATAAAATGATTTGTTTCCCTCTTCCTAATGGTGATCAACTTCATGTGTACGGTGAAACTCCCTCAAAGAAGTTGATGCTTTTGTCATGTACTCGAGCACACAAATGCTTGCAAAAGCGATGTGTTGCTTTCCTCGTCCACATTGTGAACCCGGAGAAAGAAAATAAGACTTATAAAGATGCTCCCGTTGTCTGTGAATTTCCTAAAGTCTTTCCCGACGACTTACCTGGTTTGCCCCTACCCGAGATGTTGAATTCTGTATCGATTTAGTTCCTGGAGCTACTCTCGTTGCTAAAGCTCCTTATCGCCTCGCACCATCCGAAATGCGCGAGCTATCGAGCCAACTTCAAGAGCTTCTTGATAAAGGCTTCATACGCCCGAGCACTTCGCCATGGGCCGCACCCGTCCTTTTTGGGAAAAAGAAAGATGGATTGTTCCGAATGTGCACCGATTATCATGAACTTAACAAACTCACGATAAAAAACCGCTATCCTCTTCCTCGTATCGACGACTTATTCGATCAACTCCAAGGCGCTACTTGTTTTTCTAAGATCGATCTTCGTTCCGGCTATCATCAGTTACGCGTGTTGGAAGAAGACATTCCAAAAACTGCCTTTCGTACTCGCTATGGTCATTTCTAATTCGTGGTCATGCCTTTTGGTCAATGCACCCGCGGTCTTCATGGATTTGATGAACCGTATGTGTAAAGCCTTCTTAGATCGTTTCGTCATTGTGTTTATCGATGATATCCTTATCTACTCGGAGTCGAGAGATGAACTGCGCGTATCTCCATTTAGTCCTCGAACTTCTTCAAGGAAATCGCCTTTATGCTGAGTTCTCTAAATGTGAATTCTGGCTCGAAGAAGTCAAATTTCTCGGCCACATCGTTAATAGTCGAGGAATTCACGACGACCCTGCAAAGATCGAAGCCGTCAAGAGTTGGATTAACCGAAGAATGCTTCCGAAATCCGTTCATTTCTTGGATTGGCGGGTTACTACTGTCGATTCATCGCCGACTTCTCGAAAATCACCGTTCCGCTTACTACTTTAACTCGTAAGGACAAGCCTTTTTTTGGGATTCCAAGCAAGAGGAAGTTTTTCAAACTCTCAAGCGCTATGCAACGCTCCCGTACTCGCTTTACCCGATGGAAACAACGATTTCGTTGTTTACTGCGATGCCTCAAACCTTGGTCTTGGTTGTGTTCTCATGCAACGAGACAAGGTTATCGCGTATGCGTCTCGACAACTCAAGGTCCACGAGAAGAACTACACAACCCATGATCTCGAACTTGGTGCAGTTGTTTTTGCATTAAAGATATGGCGACACTACCTTTACGATACCAAGTTTACGGTCTTCACCGACCATAAGAGCTTACAACATATCTTTGATCAAAAAGAACTGAATATGCGCCAACGCAGATGGGTTGAACTTCTCAACGATTACGATTGCAAGATACGCTACCATCCCGGCAAAGCAAACGTTGTCGCCGATGCTCTAAGTCGACGAAGCTATGTATGTAGTGTTCGTGACTCTCAAGCTTTGAATGATCTCGAAATCATGATTCGCTCCGCCCAATTCGCTTGTTTTAACGAGAATACTTTGGAGGATGAAATGAAATGTGGTGCCGAAACTCAGCTCGTATCTAAGCCTAATGGTATTTACTACTATCTCGATCGTATTTGGATTCCTACTCGTGATAATCTCCGTGAATTGCTAATGACGGAAGCTCATAAATCTCGATATTCCATTCACCCCGGTGCCGACAAGATGTACCAGGACCTTCGTCCTAAGTATTGTTGGTCGGGCATGAAGAAGGATATCGTCTTGTACGTCTCAAAGTGCTTAACTTGCTCGAAAGTTAAAGCCGAACATCAAAGGTCCTCTGGCTTACTCGAGCAACCCGAAATCCCGATGTGGAAGTGGGAGAGTATAGCTATGGACTTCCTTACCAAACTTCCCTGCACTTCATCCGGTTACGATAGCATTTGGGTTATCGTTGATCGTCTTACTAAATCTGTGCACTTTATTGCTATACGAGAAGACTTTAAGGTCAAACGGTTAGCCCGAATCTATACTGACGAAGTTATATGTCGACCCGCGACGCCTCGTGACATCATCTCTGACCGAGACGGTCGTTTTACCTCGCGTCTCTGGGAGACTTTCCAATCCGCTCTCGGTACTACTCTCAATCTCAGAACCGCTTTTCACCCTCAAACCGACGGTCAAACTGAGCGCACGATCCGCACCCTCGAAGACATGCTTCGTGCGTGCATCATAGATTTCGGGGTAACTGGGACACACATTTACCTTTAATCAAATTCTCATACAATAATAGTTATCATACCAACATTCAAATGGCTCCTTTTGAGGCATGTATGGAAGAAAATGTCGATCGCCTATTGCATGGCACGAGATCGGAGAAGGCAAATCACCGGATCCCGAGTTAATTCAAGAAACGACAGACAAGATCCTCCAGATCAGAGACAATCTGTTAAAAGCTCGGAGTTGTCAAAAGAGTTATGCCGATAAATGCTGCAAGCCCCTACAGTTCGAAGTGGGAGATCACGTTCTCCTAAAGGTTGCACCTTGGAAGGGAGTGGTCCGCTTTGGCAAGAAAGGAAAGCTAGCGGCTCGATACGTTGGACCCTTTAAGATTCTGGAAAGAATCGGTAAAGTAGCCTATCGACTAGAATTACCGGAGGAACTCAACAACGTGCATCCGACTTTCCACGTGTCTAACCTCAAAAAGTGCTTAGCCGAAGAAAATCTCCATGTACCTCTCGAAGATCTGCAAATCAACGAGAATCTCCATTTCATGGAAAAGCCTGTGGAAATCATGGACCGAGAGACTAAGAAACTACGACGCTCTCGCATCCCTATCGTGAAAGTCCGATGGGAGGGTAAACGCGGCGCCGAGTTTACTTGGGAATTAGAAAGTGATATGAAGGCCAAGTACCCGCATCTATTTGTTACAGCTACTACTTGAATTTCAGGATGAAATTCCCTAAAGTAGGGGAGACTGTAACAACTCGAAAATTCGTTGTTATCTTTTCATTTGTCTTTCCGATGTACCTATCGTTTGTAATCCCGATATTCGGTTAATAATGAAGTTTATGTTAATTACTTATGGTGTTGTACGTATTATCGCATCTAATCGCTTATTAAATCGCATCGCTCATCTCATCGCATCTCAAAACGCAGTTAATTATGTGGTTTTATGTTATTATGTGTTATGTGTGTTGTGGTTATGATTACGCTCGCTATCGCATCGCTCTCGCACTCTCGAATCGCTAAATCGCACTATTATATCAATTATGACGCTTAGCGCTTTACTAAAACGCTTAATATAACTAATTAATACGAACCGAATAACTAAACGAACTCTTTGCGCTAAATCAGCAAACGAAACTTGGTCACCGGGACAAGTTCGGCCGAACTTGACTACCACAAGTTCGCCGAACTTGCCTGAGACACAAGAATTGTTTTGCTTTCCACAAGTTCGCTCGAACTTGTACACACATGTACAAGTTCGGCCGAACTTAGCTAATTCCTCTTGATATCCCTACAAGTTCGCGTGAACTTGTACAATTTTGTACAAGTTCGGCCGAACTTGACTCCACCAGCCCACTTTCATGCCTTCTCTTATAAATACCCAGCTCATTCCTCTCATTTGAACTTCCTGCAACTTCGCCCTGAGCTCCCGAAACCCAAAACCCTCTGATTTCTAAGTAAGAATCAACCCGATTTCAACTACAACAACATTTATCAACGATTTACAAAGGTTTACAACGATTTTTGGCACAAGGCATAGCCTTCGTTTTCAACAAATCTTCTCTGGTTACGAAAATCTTCATCTTTTTCCATAAAAATTCTGTTTTTCACTCAGATCTATGCTTAGATCTGAGCAAAACCTTTTGAACATTGATTTTTACATAAAATTACGGACTTTTGATGATGTTTTGTTCATTTTATGATATGAAACGAAGCATTTATCATTCAAGATCTCAGATCTGGAAGCACAAGGACGTTTATGTTGGTTTACACAAGCCGGACTAACCCGAACGAACCCCGAGTTCGTCCGGATTAGCCCACACTTTTCTAAACGGCTAAAACATCTCTAAAAGAACTCTCCGACCTAAGTTTGCTCAGTAGCACAGGGTTGGAGGGATGAACACTCGATTTACTTAGCAAACGACGCGAAAACGCAAGATTTTGGACCAGAAAACATTAAGTTCGCTCAAGAAATCACCAGCTCTCTGGTCATGTTCGACCGAACTTGTACCTATATGGGTCAAGTTCGACCAAACTTGGGTCAATCCTCACCAAATTCCTTACAAGTTCGACCGAACTTGTCTAGTTTCTTAGGAAACTACACAAGTTCGCCCGAACTTGCCTCTTCTGTAAGGTTTTCTCACAAGTTCGCCCGAACTTGACAAATTTGTCAAAGAAACTCCTCAAGTTCGACCGAACTTGACTCTAAACCATCCAAAACCATACAAGTTCACTCGAACTTGTGTGTTTACACACAAGTTCACCCGAACTTGGCTACTGCTCAACTCAAACTTCACTGTGTCGGCTTTTCGGAGAACTGATGCATTTATGTTCGTTTACAGGCTGATCCGGCGTACTCGCAACTCTCCTCAGAATCTTAAGTCTTACCAAAACGCACCCACAGTGAGTATACTTGACCCATTTTCGCTTTAATGCACTTTTTGGGTGTTACATACGTTCCTATATCAAAAACACTTCACAAATCAAAACTGTTTATCGTTAACTTGCCTCCTTAGCTAGCATGGTACTATAGTTTGGCTAACACCCGATGGGGTCTAGTTAGGATGGTCGCGCAAGCCTTTTCACGGTAGTTAGCATGAGAAATGAGCCTATGTTATGTTAAGTGTTTGGTGTATCACGATATGTAATTAGATTGTTTCGCAAACGCTTTCTCGACTATGCTAGTATTATTCAAACTCGTATGTTCACCTTTACTTAATTGTATTGACTTGTATTTTAACATATGTAACAGGTTGAGGATTTAGCTTGGATTTCTTTGGAGTAGTTTTATTTAGTATTTTGCTTATCTTGTTTCGAACGGTTGTAATAAAAATCTAGGGGAGATCGAATTGGATTTATGTTAAGAGATTTTGTTGGAATGTAATGGTTATTTTGAAGGTTTATGAGTTTGATAGTATGGGATATTGAATGTTGATTATTATATTTGAAATAACTGTTATGGAATCTCTTGATCAATCTGATTCGCCTAGTGCCACTACCCCGATGATTCCGCCATCGGTTGGGGTGTGACACCCTCTTGAAGATCTGCAAATTAATGAGACGCTCCATTTCGTGGAAAAACCCGTTGAGATCATGGATCGAGAAACCAAGACACTTCGACGCTCACGCATCCCAATCGTGAAGGTCCGATGGAAGGCAAACGCGGCGCCGAGTTCACTTGGGAACTCGAAAGTGATATGAAAACGAAATACCCACATCTCTTTGTTACGGCCACTGCCTAATTTCGGGACGAAATTCCCTAAAGTAGGGGAGACTGTAACAACTCCGATTTTTCTCGTTGTTATCTTTATCGATGTACTTCTATTGTAATCCGAGATTCGAGTTATAAAAGATATGTTAATTAATGTCATGTGTATTATCTCAATTATATCGCATCTAAACTCTTATTTAACACAACGCATTGCATATCTCATCGCTATCTCATTGCAATCGCAACACAATTACTTATACGGTTTATTGGAATTATGTGGTAATATTAGTTACGTGTTTATATGTTGTTTACGTGTATGTGTGTATTTGGTTATGGTTACAATCGCTATCGCATCGCTCTCGCACACTCGAACCGCTAAATCGCACTATTATACCCATTATAACGCTTAATCTAACTAACTAATACGAACCGAATAGCCAAACGAACTCTTAATGCGAAATAAGCAAAGAAAACCCAATAATTGGGTCAAGTTCGCTCGAACTTGGTGTTACCAAGTTCGGCTGAACTTGACTGGCCAGCTAACTCTCTCCCAAACCTCAAGTTCACTCGAATTTAACCTCAGGGAGGTCAAGTTCGGTCGAACTTGGCTCAAACTTTCTCAATTCTTCACAAGTTCGCGCGAACTTGCATGAATACATGCAAGTTCGGCCGAACTTGACTCCCATCAGCCCTCAACTTGCCTTCACCTATAAGTACTCAGCTTGTTCCTCTCATTTGAACTTGCTGTAAGTTCGCCCAGAGCTCTCAAAACCCGAAACCTTCATGTTCTAAGTAAGAATAAACCCGATTTCAACTACAACAACGTTTATCAACTATTTACAAAGGTTTACAATGATTTTGGCACAAGGCATAGCCTTCGTTTTCATCAAATCTTCTCTGGTTACGAAAATCTTCATCTTTTTCCATAAAACTTCTGTTTTTCACTCAGATCTATGCAAAACCTTTTGAACATTGATTTTTACACAAAATACGGACTTTTAATGATGTTTTGTTCATTTTCTGATATGAAACGAAGCATTTATCATTCAAGATCCCAGATCTGGAAGCACAAGGACATTTATGTTGGTTTACACAAGCCGGACTAATCCGAACGAACCCCGAGTTCGCCCGGATTAGCCCACGCTTTTGTAAAACAGGCTAATATAGCTTTAAAAGACCTCTCCGACCTAAGTTTGCTCAGTAGCATAGGGTTGGAGGGATGAACACTCGATTTCCTCAGCAAACGATGCGAAAACGCAAGATTTTGGACCCGAAAACATCAAGTTCGCTCAAGAATCACCAACTCCCTGGTCAAGTTCGACCGAACTTGTACCCATATTGGGTCAAGTTCGACCGAACTTGGGTCTCTTCCCACCAGAATCCTTAAAAGTTCGACCGAACTTGCATAGTTTCTTAAGAAACTATACAAGTTCGCCTGAACTTGACTTTTCAGGCACTACTTCTTGCAAGTTCGTTCGAACTTGCGTAATTTCCTTGGAGATTAGGCAAGTCGCCCGAACTTGATTCACAACTCAGCAAAACCTTACAAATTCGTTCGAACTTGTGTGTTTACACACAAGTTCGCCCGAACTTGCCTACTGCTCAACTCAAACTTCACCGTTTCGGCTTTTCGGAAGACGGATGCACTTCTGTTCGTTTACAGGCTGATCCGGCGCACTCCGCAACTCTCCTCAGAATCTTAAGTCTTAACCAAAACGCACCCACAGTGAGTATACTTGACCCATTTTCGCTTTAATGCATTTTTTGGGTGTTACAAACGTTCCTATATCAAAATCACTTCACAAATCAAAATTGTTTATCACACGCAAATAATCTGATTGTATATGCTCGATACGTGATACTAGAAACATGTGACTAGGACTTATTTTCGTTAACTTGCCTCCTTAGCTAGTATGGTACTATAGTTTGGCTAACACCCGACGGGGTCTAGTTAGGATGGTCGCGCAATCCTTTTCACGGTAGTTAGCATGAGAAATAAGCCTACGTTATGTTAAGTGTTTTGGTGTATCATGATATGTAATTAGAGTGTTTTCGCAACCGCTTTCTCGACTATGCTAGTATTATTCAAACTCGTATGCTCACCTTTACTTAGTTGTATTGACTTGTATTTTAACGTATGTAACAGGTTGAGGATTTAGCTTGGATGCCTTGGATGTTGCATACGTTGTTTAGTTCGTTTGTTAGTTTGTTTAGAATGGTTTGTAATAAAATCTAGGGGAGATCGAATTGGATTTATGTTAAGAGATTTTGTTGAAATGTAATGGTTATTTTGAAGGTTTATGAGTTTGATAGTATGGGATATTGAATGTTGATTGTTATCTTTGAAATGGCTGTTATGGAATCTCTTGATCAATCTGATTCTCCTAGTGCCACTACCCCGATGTTTCCGCCATCGGTTGGGGTGTGACAAAACATATAATATAGCCTTAGCTTACACTGAAATCGTTTTAAAAGTCGAAAATAATTCTTTTGAGCTTAGAGAGATATGCATCTCATACATATAAGATGTTTTTGACAAATCTGACTCGTGTATTAATCATTTTAATTAGTTTTTTTGTGTATACGAAGTAAGGGATATATCAACAAGAGAGAAAGGTTGCATGTTAAACAAATCAGGTTAATTCATTTACATGTGATCTAACCATCACAATAATTGGGTTTAAACATCTCCAACTTTTCGTTAAAGATTACAAATGTTGTTGGTTATAACAAATTGTATAAATGGAAAAACCATTTGGAACATATACACTTTAGTGCTAACCAACTATTACCATTGTTCACATATACACTAGTTATTGTTAGTATTGAACTTCGTTAATGCTTAGCATATTTACTAATGAGCATTTTTAATCACTCCATTAGAGAAGCTTATGTGCTCACAAGATATTTCATGTGGGATCATGTTGGGGTATCACGGCGGAACGTTGGGGTCCGGGTTGTGCTAGTGTTAGGGTACGGTCGGACACTGATTCACGGAAACTGTAGCGATTGATCTTGTTCTAGGCAGTGATCACAGTCAACAGGCGGCGCAAAGTTGCTGAGGGTGTTGATTGTGGCGGCGATTATGGGACAACTGGCCAGAATTGATGCACACACACGAACACTCTCTCACGCTCACACGTATAGGTAAGAAGATCGAAACACAAGTATTTTACGTGATTCGGTCTAATCTAACATACCTCTATGGGTACAACTAATGGGTATTTTTTATTATTAAATGTTCACACAAAATTACATAAGGTCCAACGATCTATATCTGTATATAAACTAAATAGATTTGGGTAACATATGTTGGGAACAAGTTAACCGATGTATGTTAATATGCAAATAATGCAAATAAATTGAGTGTATAGTTCACACAATCAGACCTCATAAAGAAACAACATCACGAACAATAAACTCAAAAAAGTATGCAAGATATTATCGACAAATAAGTGTTGCTTAGATATAGGGGGTGCAAACGAGTCAAACCAAGCTCGAGCTCAACTCGCTTAGCTCAACGAGACTCAAGCTCGAGCTTGGATAGTTTCGAGCTATACATCCAATGCTCAAGCTCAGTTGATGAGCAATTTTCAAGTTCTGGCTTGACTCGTTTAATATTTACTTGATTATTTTATATAAATACATTATTATTTTATTCATTTATAATTGTAATTATTATGTAACATAAAAATATATTATATTTTATTTTTCTCATAGATAAAATAATTACATACACAAAAATACGTACATAATAAGCTACAAAAATAGTTACATTCGTTATGTGGTTTATATTTTTATTTTGTATTAAATAAATATTATATTTACATACATAATAAGCTTGCATGCCGGTCTATTATTATTAGATCAGACTTATTAAGTAACAAGCTTACTTGAGATCCAACTTATCTTAATTTCGACTCGATGCGTTTGTACTCCTAATTCCTAAATAAAGGTGTGCTATGCTAAACATACACTCTCAGAGTATTTACATCCGACCCACAAAAAATATACATACATTCCACTAAAAAACAACTCTATATCAATGTATTTCAACTAAAAACAAATACTTTTTCTCTCTTCTTTTCAATTAAATAATATTTTTATACCTTTATCATTAATTTTTCTCTCTCCTACACTCATCAATCACTTTCAATATTATTATAAAAAAAATAGGGGGTGAACAGTGTCCCCCCAAATATACAATGACGTACATCCTCTCCACTCACAATCACTTTTTGTACTCTTTATATTTTAAAACCATATGTATTATTAGGATCGATTATAACTCAACAAATTGTTATATCTATATTAAAAATCAAGTTGGATTAAATACATGGCCACACATGTTGCTGTTAGGGTTGTTCACATAGCTCGTGGTTGGAGTCACTTAGATTTAGCTTGGAAAAAACTTCCTAAATTTGGATCGGTTTGAAACTGAGCCGAGCCAGCTCTGCTTGGTTAGAAAGCGAGCCTAGCTCGGCTCGGTTTAGCTGGCTCGTTAGCTTGGCTCGGTCTGGCTCATATTATTTCACTTTTAAAATGCTTTATTTTTATATAAATATAAGATATTGTTAAAATGGTTATTATTTGTGCGTATTTACACGTGGAGTTAGATATATATGCATATTTAGGAGTTGATTAGGATGTTAACGCACTTAGGAGCTGTTTGACAACTTTGAATGGTTAATGTTTTGAATCAGTATGAGGTCTGAACCATTTAAGTGTTGAACCAGTAAGATGTCTGAACCATTAAGAGCTAGTATAATGCTTAACCGTTCAGAAGCAAATGTTGACCTGAACCAAAATTCAGTTATTAGCATGTTCTTAAATCATTCAGACTCAGTATAATGCTTAACCATTCAAGGCAAGATGTCTGAACCATTCAGATATTTACTTGCGAAACAAACAATCTGAATCATTAAGTAATGAACCAGTAAGAGGTCTGAACAATTAAAACCTCGTTACGAGGTAAACAAACAACCACTTTATGTATTTTGTCGAAACTTGAAATTATATTGTATGGATAGATTGAATTTATTTTGGATATAATACAATATTCAAAAGTTCGAACATCAATAAAGCCCCCAACGTTGTCGACCAACAAATATCTACACTCGCCCGACCCCATTTCAACACAAACCACATTATTTTAAAACTTAAAAACCTTTTTAC
Source organism: Scalesia atractyloides (assembly GCA_947069175.1). Classification (NCBI taxonomy): domain Eukaryota; kingdom Viridiplantae; phylum Streptophyta; class Magnoliopsida; order Asterales; family Asteraceae; genus Scalesia; species Scalesia atractyloides. The sequence continues at coordinate 9,951,113 of CAMTDV010000017.1, forward strand.
AACAATAAATAAATCCCATTTATTCCTGTTTCTGGAGACTTCTTGCGGCCTTGAACGTATGAAAGCTTAAAATCGTGAAGCCAATACTCATTATATGATCATCAATAACATCCCCACAAAACCATTCCAACGTGCCCTATTTTACTCTTCAATTACCAACATGTATTCCCTTTTTATACCAACAATTACAACCACCCTTCAAGATTACAAGAAACTGGCTTTGATCTTTGTGACTTTGTTTCAGTTTCATCAATTTGTCGACAAAACAAGAACCACAGTGAATCTTGTGGTTTACGGGTTTGATAATGGATGTTAATGGAGGAAAAAGCAATGATTTTTATGAGATTTTGGGGTTGAAAAAAGAATGTACGGAAGCAGAACTCAAGATTGCATATAGGAAGCTTGCAATGGTAACAATTTTGTAAATTTTTTACAGTTTTATTACTTATTAATATGAATATGAATATTATTGCAATTTTCCTAGAGTTTCTTGAATTTAAATATTTGCAGGATTTGTTAAAATTGACCAAAATGTATAATTTTTTATTTTTATTTTTATTTTTATTTTTTATGTTTATTTGGGTGTACAGATGGTAACAGCTTTTAAATTTTAACTATTTGATTAATGCTGATTTTAAATTGTAATTTTCTATGGATTTTTTGAGTTCAAGTATTTATAGGATCTATATAAAATTGAACAAAATATATAAAATTTTTGTTGTTTTTTTTTTGGGTGTAGAGATGGCATCCTGATAGATGTTCAGCCTCTGGTAATTCTAAGAATGTAGAAGAGGCAAACAAGAAGTTTCAGGAAGTACAAGAAGCATATTCTGGTATTTTTTTATACCCATTTTCTTAATTAAGTTTAATTTGTGATTAATTGTTTTAAGAATTGTCTTGGGGGGGTGTTTGGGAACTGGGTTTGCATTTGGGTGTGATAAAAATCTGATCTTGAATTGGGATACCTTATTAAAGATTAAATTGTTGATGGTGTTTTCAGGATTAGATTTTTATCCATAAAAGGCCTGTGGAAGTGAGTGAATCTTGAATATTCATGGGATGTTTGTGGATTCAATTTGTTTACCACACATTTTTTTTGAACGGCGAATTCTACAACAGGCGATAGGTATTGCACCTGCTTAGCAGGCCCTCCACCCCACTCTGGCACAAGACTATGGTACTTAACCGGGCCCACGCTTGGCATCAGAATTTGGCTTGGCGCTCCCCGAGAAAATTTCCAGCCCACCGGCATCCCCGGCAGTTGCATCCTCCACAAGAGTCAGGGCTCTCTAGAGTAAATGCACTGTAATAGAAAACTCGGGTGTGCTCCAGGATTCGAACTTGAGACCTTAAGGTCCCAAGCCTTATCCCTTCATTGCATGACCACTGAATCCACAAAAATCCCATGAATACAAGATTCATGTTTTATATTTGTAAGTTGGTTACAGATTTCAATTGTTGATGGTATTAATGTATTATCAAGATTAGATTTTTATGATTTTTATCCATAAAGGGCCTGTGGAAGTGAGTGAATCTTGAAATATTGGTGTTTATTTCAGGATTGGTTGATAAATCAACCTTTTCTTTTTCTGTTTGTTTCCTAGTACTTTCCAATGCAAACTAAGTTGATCAATCAACATTTTTTTTCTGTTTGTTTCCTAGTACTTTCCGATGCAAACAGAAGACTTCTTTACGATGTTGGAATTCATGACAGTGATGATGACAACGACGACAAAGATGTAAGTTTTTATATCTTTTCTTGCAAGATACTTATGCTCATCATATTCTCAACTGAAATTTATCTTGAAGACAACAAATTTCTGTTCGAATCGGCAATCGTATTCCACAACCTGTCGTTTCTTTAAGTGATTTTGTTCAAGAATCAATTTAGAAGCGAAAACTCTATTTTTTTCATAATGTGGTTTACGAATCGGTTAATTTTGAAGCAGGGAATGGCTGATTTCTTGAGTGAAATGGCAACAATGATGAGGCGAAACAAAACCAATGTAAGTTTATGTTCTCTTGTTCTAATCATTATTAATTACCACAATTAATATGTATTGGTAGAACTGGCAAAATGGGCGGGCTAGGTAATGGGTCAAAACGAATAACTTTATGTGCCGATTGAAACAAGTATGGTTGACTCGAAACACTTTTTTCTAAAAAAAAAAGTCTTTTACTTTAATAGATAGTTATGGGGTCATGTGTCATTACATATATACTATAACTTCATTAATGATCTAATTTTTATTTTAATAAAATGATTTGGGTTCTTTTGCATTAAAACGCATTCACTTTGGACGACTCCGACCTGTGTCTTTAATACCTAATTTTTTTTAGAGATATAATATAACCAGAATTAATGAATTTCATAAGTGAATGAGCTGAAACAGTAAGTTATAATATTCTTTATGGTGTCGATAGGAAAACATTGAGACAAGTTTCGAGGAGCTAAAAGATTTGTTCGAAGAGATGTTTGAAAACGACATCAAGTCAGTCGATTCGTTTTCTGAAACAAAAAGCTTCTCCACTTGCCCTAATCTGTTTCCAAGTTACGATGAAAACATTTCCTCTACTAACAAACGAGGTTCCTTTTCAACCACCGCGGTTGAAGACCTTCAACTTTCAAATCGAGTGCACAAGGATTTAGCTTAGGGGTTAGTTCACCCGCCTCTATACGATTTTGATTACCGTCTTTATTTGATTCAAATTGATTACTAACAACGTTCGTTGTGAATGTTTTGTATGTTTTGTTTCAAGACAGTCAAACAACATGGAAGCCACAAAAAGAACAGGTTGTGCTCGAGAAAGGCGAGGCGCTAAACATGGTTCCAAGCACAAAACTAGTCGGAATAGGATCTCAAATCTCGATTGAACGTTTAACTCGAGTCATTAGTTCATTATGTGATTGTGTAATTCTTTTTAGTGTGATTGTTAATTCTTTGAAACAAATAATCTTTCTATTTGTATCATGGTGTTGACACTTTAGAGATAAAGGTTAAGTGGATCACAAAGAAGCTTTCATGATCTCTTGCTTCTTTGTTTTGTTTATTCTCTTTTTCATGATCAGTTTTTTTCTTTTTTTTTTTTTTTTAATGAAAAGGGGTAAAGTATGGTAGTAAGTTAATGGGCTCCATAATCCATAAATTTTGCTTTCCATACTAATTTGTTGACACTTACATATGGTCTTAAATTCCTAAGGGTTGATGGGGACTTGACAAAGTGTTTCCTCTTGTAGAGGAATCTTTAATCAACAAAAAATTATGAATGGATGGTGTAGAATAGTTATGGTGTTCAATGTCATGATTAAAGAATACATGACAATGGAAACAAAAAGGAAATAGAGAAAATGTATGGTAAAAGGCAAATGATTTAGACTTGTATCCATGGAGTATAGTCACAATTGTTAGGTGACTTCAAGAACAACTTTTAAAATCTAATGAAGATTGCATTGGTATCTTATAAACGGAACATGTTATATTTTAGAAAAAAATCATGAAAGTGACAATTTTTTGTGAGTTATATGTCTAAATCTATGTTACCTCTAAAAGTCATGTAATAAATAACCTTTGTTTGCGTTTGCGTAATTACTTTACTCGTGTATCATACAATTTTCCATTTATACTATATTAAACCCATGTGATGTGGAATGCCATAATCACGAATCAACTTCTCATTCGTATAGCATAATAACTTTTTTAGGTAGCATCCATTTTATACGTATAGAGGTTACGATTTGGCACCAGTCATCGCTTGTTGGAGATGAGACAACCGCTCTTCCTCGTTCCCAAGAAGCAAAAACTCATGAGCTACCTATCCACGATTCAAGTAGAATGTGTGCCATCTTAAGAATCAATCAACGACATACCAAGTTATGCAATCCATGTTGCAAGATGAGGGGGAGAGAGAGAGAGAGAGAGCGAGAGAGTTGGAAGTGGCTTTCTTTATCTCATGTTTAGCTATCAATACGAACTGTTTAGAGGTCTCTAAAATTAGTTTTGTGGAGGTTGTTGGCTCCCCCGCGAAAACCCACTTACACCACCCAATATCATCGATATGGAAAATTATGGCTATAAGATTTGTTTGTTACACGTAGGGGTGAGTGAAAACCCGGTTAGCAATAATCCACAAGCAAAAACACTAAGCAAAAAAAAAATATAAATATGAAGATAATAAAAAACGATGGCTCTATTTTTTTTATAACCAGTTATACATGTCCAGATTACGTTACATATATTTACAAAACCGAATTAACCAAACCCGACTCACTGATAACCGAACAAATAGAACCGTACGAAACAAAACCCATTCAATAATAATAATGATATTAAACTAACCCATTCAATAATAATAATGATATTAAACTAACCCATTATTATCTTTTCCATATAAAGGACTAGTATATGAGAGAGGAGATCTATAAATTTAACATATATTAAAGCCCAAACATCTATTCAATCCATTGAAACCCAAAATTTGTAAACTTGCCACCAATGTTTTCAAATTCGGTTTTTATGCCGCACCAGATTTGTCTTAGAAATAGTTTAACTGGGTGTATCGGACATTTCAATCGGGGTACTGGGCGGTTTAACCAGTTCTACCGGGCAGTTTAACCGGTACAACCGGTTGGTTTGAACCGTTTTTAAAACATTGCTTGCCACAATTTAACCAAACCCAAATACAAAAATATTAACTTAATCAATCGTCCTGACAAAGTTGGTCTAGTGGTTACTCACTTGGTTTCTCTCTTTGAGGTCTCAAGTTCAACTCTCATTAGCATCACTTTCAAGGACATTGGTCGTGGCAAGGAAAATTTAGAACTAGACCTCTTTGGAAGTCACCAGTTCGAAACCGAGCGAACCGGGTTTTACCGCAATCGGCCTTTGGGAGGGCGGGTTTTCCCCGGAATTGTGGCTTGGTGGGTCGGGTATGCATCCAACTCTGACTGTTATGGACAGTGACGGACCCAGGGATTTTTTTCTGGGGGTGCGGACAAAAGGGTTCAACCATATTTTCAAGGGGTGCGATCGAGTTTTTTGCCTAAAAAATATACTAAAACTTTTTTTTCAAAGGGTGCGCCCGCCACCCACCCGTCAAGATAGGTCCGCCCATGATTACGGAGGAGGGGATGCATTTGCTCGATTGAGTGCATCCCAGAATTCTTATTCGATTATTTAGTTGGCTGTTAAAAAACACTTAACCAATCATATTACATTTTTAACAGCCAAAACTTTTGGATTAAGATCTAGGGGTATAATAATATAAAATTATACCTCATCTTGAAAAATGACCAACCATTTTTTATATTTTATGTCATTGTCTTTTCTCCACCAGTCAAAAGTTTTTAAACTTAACAACCCCCTTTTTTATCTTAGATTCGAATACATACATACATATTAGTGTACCTTACCTGTATGTATACACACATATTTTGTATAAAAAAGATTTTGTGAAGATGGAGAACATGAAAGATAATGGGGTTTGAGAGAGAAGTAAAGCAAGACCCATCTACAGAAGCCAGCTAATTACCTTTGTAGGCTTTTCAACTTTCTTTTTTTCTTCATATAAAACACACACACACACCCACACTAACCCAAACTCACAAACCCCTTTTCTTTCAACTCCAATTGCAATGTTGCTTCATTCTTGAAACCCCATCAAAGATCGGTTCCTTAAAGCCAAGATCTTTACATTCTTCTCACCCCCGTAAGTTCTGTTTCTTGAGTTGCCATATTTCAAGATTTTTAGGGTTTTTGTTTGCTCGATAGGTTTTAATTTGGTAATTTGTTTGATACCCACTTGGCATTTTGTTGTTTTGAGGTTAATTGATGTGGGATTGTGTTGTGTACTGAAAGAACTATTGGTTTGTTTGTGTGTAATATGTTGTTGTGTAATGCTGGTTTTTGGGTGAAAGATTGTCTGATTGGGTTTTTGATTGTTTTGTTTGGAATCAGATCTGATGCTGTCTTGCATTTCGATGCGATTGCGAGATTAAAAGTTGGGATTTGTGTTCGTATTGTTGTTCCAACATATACACTTCACAATTCACATTGTGGTTTTAGGTTTTTTTAAGGATCTTTGAGTCGAACACCGGGTGTTCAGCTCAAAACATTTGGGGAAACTGAGGAAACGGAAGGAAGATGGAGTTTGACACGCCTCTTGACTACGCGGCGTTTCAGCTGTCACCGAAACATTCGAGGTGAATTCGGTTTTATGATATTTTAACTATTGTTTGGTGGTTTGGTTTGGTTTGGTTTTGTGTTGATCTTTTGATTGCTTTTTGTGCAGATGCGAGTTGTTTGTGTCTGGTAACAGGAACATTGAAAAGCTTGCGTCGGGTTTAGTGAAGCCGTTCGTGACTCATTTAAAGGTTGTAGAGGAACAAGTTGCGTCGTCGGTTCAGTCTATAAAGCTTGAAGTGGATAAACGTAAAAATGCGGACTCGTGGTTCACAAAAGGAACGCTAGAGAGGTATTTTTTTCTATAATAAATCGGTAATTATTAACTGGTTTTTGTACATTTGTTGTAATTAATTGCTTTTATTATCAGGTTTGTGCGGTTTGTTAGCACACCTGAAATTGTAGAACTAGTGATCACCTTTGATGCTGAGATGTCTCAACTAGAAGCAGCTCGGAAAATATATTCTCAGGGATCGTCAGATAGCAACTTAGGTATGTGATATAGCCCGTCATCTTTTTTGCTTGTTTTGTGATAGACTGATTTTTGCAGCTATTTATGTTAGGGGTCATGTTATACGACTTTGGTACACGTAAGGGTGCAAACGAGCCGAGCCGAGCTCGACTAGGCTCGAGCTCGATTAACTTATGAGAGCTCGAGCTTGGCTCGTTTATTATCTATTAATTAATATATTAAATAAAAATAATATAAATACTAGACTCATTTAGGCTCGCCAACTTGATAAGTGAAGCTCGGGCTCAGGCTCATTTACTAAAGAAGCTTATTTTTAGGTTCGGGCTCGGCTTGTAAACAAGTTTAAATAAGCTCGGCTTGGCTCGTTTACTAGAAAACTTTATATAAGGGGTAAATGTAGTTAAATATTAATATAAACTAATATTACACTAAGGCCCGACGAGCCTGACAAACTTCACATGCCAGCCTTGAGCTCGGGCTCGGTAAATAAACAAGCTTTATTTTAGGCTTGAGCTCGGCTCGGGCTTGATAAGGCTCGGCTCGCTTCAAGCTTTTCTTTGAGACGATCTCGAGAGCTTGCGAGCCGCTCGGCTCGTTTACACCCCGAGATACGCGTTATGCATCTGTCACAGAGTAAGTACAAACATATATCGATGCCTGAACATTGTTCCCTAAACTCCAATTAGCTTTGTGAAACTAAGTTGTAGTTAGTATAGGTCTCGATGATGCTAATATACTGGGCTAATTTGGTAATTTTACTATAATTCAGGTGATGGTAGATCAAGCACAGCAGCCAGAGCTGATGCTACAAAGTAACCACTTCTCTCTCTCTCTCTCTCTCTCTCTCTCTCATACAAACACGCACGCACACGTGTATGAGTGTGCATGTCGCATTTAGGCTAATTTGGTACCGTTTATGGAAATTTACAGGAAGGAACTTTTGAGGGCAATCGACGTAAGGCTGAAAGCCGTAAAGCAGGACTTGGATACAGCTTGTGCTCGAGCGGCTGCTGCCGGTTTTAACCGCGATACTGTAAACGACCTTCAGTTGTTTGCGGAGAGGTTTGGTGCCGCTCGTCTAAAGTAAGAATTCTCTTTCTTTTAAATAATATTTCCGTTATCTTTGTTTTTTATTGAAAAAATATTTATAATTTTGTGCAGTGAAGCTTGCTGTAAATACCTATCCCTTTACGAAAGATGGCCCGATCTGTTCAAGCACTCGGTTAAATCCAGCTTCGGAGATCGAGATCAAGCCGCTATTCGGGGATCTTACAGCTCGGACATGTCGATTGACGATGAGTCACCGTCTATGACCGCCACATCCCCCGCCCCGACTGCCGCCTCCGCTTCCCAGCCGCCCTCAACCACATTCCCTTTACGACCGACAGGAAAAGACGAAACGGTTTCCGACACCCAAAAATTAAAGAAAGAAGATAATGGTAGCGTGGGGTCGAGGAACCGTTGGCTCAGACTGCCCCGCAGCCGTCTTCTAGACGGCTCAGTGTGCAAGATCGGATTAATCTTTTTGAAAACAAGCAGAAAGAGGTTGGTGGTTCGGCCACTGGGAGTGGCGGCAAACCACCAGCAGCAGTTGCTAAGACCGATCTTCGTCGGCTTTCGTCTGATGTTTCACAATCGAATGCGAGCGTTTTGAGACGATGGAGTGGTGCTAGTGATATGAGCATTGATTTGAGCGGTGAAAAGAAGGAAACCAACAGCCCAAAACCGCATTCGAACGAGGCTCCAGTTGAGGTCCAAAAAAGTCAACCTTTTGAGGTCAAGAAAAGTCAACCTGATTTGAAAGATCAAGTGGAGACAAGTTCTGTTAGACCCGAAGAATCTGTTGGTTCTTACCAACCAACTTTCACTTTGGAAAAGACACAGTCGTGGTCATCCTCGTTAACGAAGCCCGAGGACGATTAAATGGAGGTGCGGTTAAAACGCATGCTCAGGTCAAGTCTTTTGATGGTAATCAGGAAGAACTCGGTGCGGGATCATTTGAGCCCGATTCGAAACCGATGACGTTAAAGGCTCCTTCAAAGAGGGTTGGTTCCGCGTCAAAAATCCAAGAAGCCGTAGCTGCTTCTCAGCATAGAGGGATCGAGATCGGTTCATTACGGGCCCAAACCCGGCCCAATTATTCAGCAGAAACAAAAGAAATAGACCCGAAAGATTACGTACCGACAGATAAACAATCCGGTGACTCCAGGTCAAAAATGAAGGCCCAGAAGAATATTTCGAGAGACGAAAGCAGATATGTTGATGAGTATAGTAACAGTAAGACACCGACATCTGGGAAACTGTTTGTGGGGTCTGGGTCAATGCCGTTGGAACTTAACGTCGACCAAGTCAATAAGTCAAGGCAGTTAAAAGGGAATCAAGAACTGAACGACGAGCTTAAATTGAAAGCAAACGAACTCGAAAAGCTTTTTGCGGAGCATAAACTTAGAGCTCCAAAGCTTCCGGAAGAACCTGTACCCGTTCAGATTCCTGAACCGAAAACCGAACGTAAACCGGATGATCAGAATCACCGAACCCCGCTTCAGAGAAGCTTTTCCGACGCTTCAAGAGGAAAATTTTACGACAGTTACATGAAGAAACGAGACGAAAGATTAAAGGAACAATGGGGTTCTAATAAAGCCGAAAAAGAAGCTAGAATGAAAGCTCTACAAGATACTCTCGAGCAAAGCAGTGCACGAATGAAGACGAAACTTTCGTGGTCTACAGGTACCCAGGATCCTGTTTCTAGCGCACGTAGACGCGCTGAAAGATTACGGTCGTTCAACGCCCGATCGGCTATGAAACGAGATCAGCCGTTAGATTTCGGGCAGCTTGAAGATGATGAAGATTTATCAGAATTTTCGGAACTAAAGCTTTCCAACAACGGTGTTGCGAGAGGTAAAAAACCAATATCGAACAAAAGTACATCCACATCTACACCGCGGACCCCGGTTCCACGATCGGGCTCGAAAATAGCCTCAGGTTCTGGAAAACGGAACTTTCCGGATTTGAGAAAAGAAGATGCGAAACCGTATTCTGTTGCCGGAAAAGCGACCACACGTTCTCAGATGAGAAACCATATGCGTAGAGGTAGCAATGACGAGACGCCAGCTGTCAAGGAAGAGAAACAGGGACGGCCACCAGTCAATTTAACGCCGTTAAAATTTGAAAAAGAACAAAGTGAAGGTGTTTATAAAAAAACGTTTCATAAGAGGAATAACAGCATTGGCGGAAAAATGAAGGTGCCGGTAGTATCGAAAGATTATGAGGAAGATGATGTGGAAAACGAGTTCGATGATGTCATTAACGAAGGTGTTTATAAAAAAACGTTTCACAAGAGGAATAACAGCTTTGGTGGAAAATTGAAGGTGCCATTAGTGTCGAAATACGAGGAAGATGATGCGGAAAACGAGTTTGATGATGTCATGGAAACTGAAGCTTCGCAAGACGTAGTAAATGAGAGTTTATCAAACTCCGAATCGGGAAACGGACAAACGGACCCCACTTTGGCAACCGAAATACTCGCTGCACAAGATTTACCTGGTGAAAGCCCGATGTCGTGGAACTCTCAACTCCATTATCCATTTTCGTATACTAACGAGACTTCTGATAACGATGCTTCTGTCGAATCGTGGAATCTAAGTTCAACGGAATCAGATGTAGCGCGTATGAGGAAGAAATGGGGAAGCGCGCAAAAGAATATTCTTCTTGCTAATTCGTCTTCTGGTGTTCAATCTCGCAAGGATATGACAAAGGGGTTTAAACGGTTATTAAAATTCGGGAGAAAAGGTCGCGGGTCCGATAATTTGGCTGATTGGATTTCCGCTACAACTTCTGAAGGAGATGATGACACAGAAGACGGTAGAGATGTTTCTAATCGATCGTCAGACGAGCTTAGAAAATCAAGAATGGGATATTCAAATGAAGGTGGTAGCTTCAATGAAACCGATTTTTATACCGATCAAAGTGAGTATACACCTGATTTCTTTTATGTAATTTTTAGTTTTCAACTGTGTTTTTTTGTTTTTTGTTTTGATAATATGCTCACTTCTTATTACAGTGCATACATTGCAGACCTCAATCCCTACACCGCCCGCAAATTTCAGACTGAGGGATGATCACCTTTCTGGAAGCTCTATCAAAGGTATATTATTAACTTAAAGTAGGGTTGTAAACGAGCTTGAGATCGGCTCGTTTTGAGCTCTATGTCTATAGCTGGAGCTCGCCTCGTTAATGATTTCTTCAAGCTCGAGCATGGCTCCGGCTCGACTCGTTTATTAGCTATTAGATATTTAATTATTTTATCTATACACATATATAGCTAACCTTTAAATATTTATAATTATAATTGTATATATAACAAATATATAGGGTTGCACAAACATAGATGAAAATATTACAAACACATTTGTAAAAAAACGTCACCCGTAATTTTTTTACGGTAATGTAAATTTTTGCAGGTGTTATTTTTTTTTCTTCTGAAACAGTTGTCTTTTTAAAGATTTTTTGGAATTTTTTGAAAAAACCTTTTGTAAGGCCTAGTTCTCACAACTCACGGTGGTTCACACTTAATCTGAATCCTAACAAATATATATTGTTTAATTATTATATCATAATTTTATATATAATAGTATTTATAGTGCATTTTAATTATTATAAAAATTGGTTATATTTATGTAAATCAAAAAGCTTGTTTAGGCTAGAGATCCTAGTCAAGCTTGGTATGCGAAAGCTTTACGCTCGAGCTCGGTTTTTACACGAGTTCCATTTTAGGCTCGGGTTCGAGCTCGTTTAAGCTCGGCTAGCTTCGAACTTTTAGTGAGCTGAGCTCAAGTAGCTCACGAGCAGCTCGGCTCGGTTACACCCCTAACTTAAAATAATATTATCTTCGACTTGTATTCGCGTCAGTTTTTTGGATAACCATGAGAACCCGAAACTGTAAATAACACTTTGGTTTGAACTGAACAGCGCCTCGGTCATCATTCTTCTCGTTGTCATCATTCAGGAGCAAAGGAAGCGACTCGAAGCTGAGATGAAAACGACGAATAGGTATATATTTAAAAATAGAGAAAATCGAAACATTTGTTTAAGATCTACAGTGTGGTAGACCTTCCGCATGTTGTGGTAGTCAGCTCTGCAAGTATTTTTGGTTGTATATTTTGTATTCCTTCAACTAAATAGCCAATTGGCTAAATCTTATTGTTGAATTGAATTCTCTAGTCTTTTTATGAAGCAAGTGTTCCAATTTTTTTTGCACTATGTACACAACAAACTTGAATTCCGACTCGAGAAGTCGGAAATTTGAATGCTTATTTCAGTTCTGGTTACTTGTAACTTGTTTCTAGGGTTTCTTGGATATGTTTAAATATGTGCAGAATGTCAAAACAAACTAAGATATAGAGTTGAAGTAGAATGATAAAAATTAGGAATATTGGACTTTAATAATCCCAACTATTCGTCATTGACCGTCAACAGTCCCAACTTAAAAAATAACAATTGACAGTCCTAACTATTGACATATTGGCCATCAATGGACCCTAACTAACAGAACCCTAACGCCGTTAGTCTCCGGTCGTCGGAAAACCGTTTTTGGCCAGAAAAAGGTTTCTAAAGGCCCGACCTGAGGTTACAAAGAGGTTTGGGACGAATATGTTAAGTTTTCCGGCCAAAAAGTTGAGTTTTTCGGCAAAAGAGAAGTTTTCCGACGAAAAAAGGAGTTTTCCGACGACTTTAATAATTGGGGCTTTTACTAAAAAAAGGTTTCTAAAAGTCCGTAATAAGGTTACAAAGAGGTTTGGGACGAAAATGTTGACTTTTCCGGTCAAAAATGACTTTTCCGGCCAAAAACGTTTTTCCGGCGACCGGATACTAACGGCGTTAGGATTCTGTTAGTCACGGTCCATTGGTGGCCAACATGTCAATAGTTGGGCCTGTCAGTGGTTATTTTTTAAGTTGGAACTGTTGGCAGCCAAAGGCGAATAGTTAGGATCATTAAAATCCAATATTCCTAAAAAAGTAATATATAAACAAAGCTGTCAAGACTGGTGTTGGTTGAGTTCAAACAAGCTGGTGTTGGTTCGAACAATCGACTTGCTGGTAACAATCACAAGGATGGCAATGGGACGGGTTTGAGAGAGGTGTTAGTAATCCTAGTCTCATACCCGATTGTAAAAATACCTGACTATATATCTGGTGGGTATGTGTCAGCTAATTACCTGTTGGATATTAGGTATACCCGTCAGAAAAAAAGGACCATGTTGAAGGGTGTTAAAAAAAACCATTTAAGGAGATAGGCATCAACATTGTAAAAATGTCACCACAATCTCCTTACCATGGGATAACCATGCATAGGGGACATTTGGAATATATTTATTTTTATCACAAGATGAACATCTAGTAGAGTGCAAGTGAATTCATGTGTCGCTTTTGAGGTTGCATGTAGGTGATTGTCGCTATAAATGGTCAAAAGTTACATAAAACGAGTTTTTGTTAAGACCATAGCGAGTTTTTGGTTGGTATCGATTTTGTTCATTATGTTATCACTACGTATTGACATTTGTATCACACAGAAACATTAAACATTAAATCTACGGCTGCAAACGAACCGAACAAACACGAACAAGACCTTGTTCGTGTTCGTTTGTTAAGAAATATATGTGTTCACGAACTGCTCATAAATACTTATCGAACGAGATTTTATGTTTGTGTTTGTTTGTTAATTTTAGGCAACGAACGAAAACGAATGTTGGTGAACACAAACTAATGTTCATGAACGAAAAGGGAAACAAACAAACAAACACAAATAAGCATTCATGTACATTAAATATAATACATGCCACTTATTAAGTATTTTATTTGTCGAAATTTTGAAATATTTAAATTAATTTAAAAACTAAAAACATAATAAAGTACCGAACACAAATGAACACGTTACCGAACATTCACAAACATACATGAACGAACGTGGCCTCTGTTCATGTTTGTTTATTTAACAAAACGAACGAAATTTCTTGTTTGTGTTCGTTTGTTAATAAACGAACGAACGCAAACGAACTTCACACCGAACGGTTCCCGAACTGTTCGCCGAACATTTGGTTCATTTACAACCCTAATTAAATCCAAAAAAAGATATCAACTTGTGCTTTACATGGATTGAAAACATATAAATGAAACCGATAGCGGTACCGATGTTAGGTTAGTATCGGCATGGTATTGATATTGTTGGAATGTTGCGAAGATATCAATTTCCTTTTCATAGAAATTTATACCTGAAACTATAACATATGCCCGTACTATTAACGAAGTTGTTCGGACAGTATCGGATCAGTTCGTCATGCTAAAACTTTTATTGAAACCTATATGCAAATAAGCACATCGCAACGACATATATAAGTTTTAAGTGTTTAACGTTTGGGGTTTAAGTGTTTAAGGTTTGGGGTTAATGTTTGTTTAACGACTGGCTTTTTTTTTAAAGTTGTGTTAAATAAATCGTGATTGCCGCTTTTAGATACAAAGAACATATATAAATTTTCACAGTGATGTGACGTGACGATCAGGGCCGTCTCCGAAAATCCTTAAAAAGGGCCCGGTGCGAGTAGAAAAAACGGGCTTATATAATATAAAGTCAATAACTCAACTTTGTAAAGAAAATAATAAATATATTTGAATAACACATATTTATATACTAGAAAACATAATAATAAATGAAAAAATGGGCCAATAGAAAAAAGACTTTTTTGTAAACATGTAAAAAAACTATACACACACTAGTTGGATCAAACCTGCGTGTTGCATCGAGTGGAAACTTTGTTTATTTCAATGCATACGTTATAGCAAACAAAAGTGAAAACCCAAAAGATACAGTTGTAACATGCCAAAAAAGTATTTGCTTCTTTAGTTTTTGAATCATAAATTGTTTTGTTAAATTAATTTAAAAAATAAACTAAATAATAAAAAGTAAATTAAGTTTTAAACTATAAAAAAATTAATATTGAAATAGGAAAAACAGTGTGTAAAAACAAAAGGATAAGAATGATAAGAGTAAAAACAAAAGGATAGTGATAAGAATAAAGTTGAGAAAAAAGATGGTTAAAGACGTTGAAGATAGAAATCGAACTTTTGACAAACAAACACATATAAGGCAGGTAATGAAACCACCAAACCAAACTTCTTTTTGATACGTATAACTGAAACAAGACATTTATATATACATTTATTATATATATATTTTTTCAAAAAATAAAAACTTTCGGGCCCGGAAGAAATTGGGCCTTGTACGGTCACCCACAGTGCGCATTCTCTGGGCCGGCCTGGTGACGATCACAGGCTCTGCGGAAAACATATTTTATTTCACGACACATGCATTACATGTAAATAATTTAATTTCACAACACATGCATCACATGTAAATAATTTATAATTAAAATATGCTCAGAAGCATTTGGTACTTTGGTAGTTGAGAGTTCGAAAAATCTCATTGGGCTGGCTGTGTACCTGTTAACAAGGGGTGAATTTTAAATTTCAACAACCAGAGGGTCCAATAGTCAATAAAGCTATACTAGAAGGCAAATAATAAAATATAAATATATACGTTTTTTTAACAAATTTGTTCTTGAAGGACAAGAAATCAAATCACCCCCAAATTTTCAATTATCATCCTTCCAAAACCCTACAATTTCATTTCAATTGATCGATCGTTTATCTGCATTTTCTGCACGCTCATCGATCAATGTGGATCAAGATAAAGATATACGCATGATAAATACTTAAATATATACAATTTCAGGTAATTCTCTTCTGTTATGCTTGTTTATGTTAGATTTAGATCGAATTGTAGTTATGTTTAATGTTGATTTTGATCTCGTACGGTTAATTTGTTGTCCTTGATTCGAAATCTTCATTCAAATCTCTAATGTCGTTAGGATTATAATTATAAATCAATTTATTTGTTGTCACTACTAGTTTGATCTTGCTGTTTGTGAGCAAGAAATCTTACTGAATCACTTTGTAGGCTTCTGAAACAAATTTATTTTGTAATAATATTCTTAATTTACAGGTTTTGTTGAATTTCATATAGTGTATAGCTTCTCAAAGTAAATATGGTGAAGTTGACGATGATTGCGCGTGTTACTGATGGACTTCCGTTAGCCGAAGGATTAGACGATGGGCGTGATATGCAGGATGCGGAGTTTTATAAACAACAAGTTAAGGCCTTGTTTAAGAATCTTTCTAGAGGACAAAATGAAGCTTCGCGGATGTCTGTGGAAACCGGCCCTTACATTTTCCAGTATTATCCATTCCTTCTACATTTGTTTGTTTTGCATCTAAAATATGGTGTTGTGTATATCTATGTAGTTAATATATCGGTTATTGGTCCCCTGGTGAGATATCAGTGCAAAATATCGGTACCGATATTAGACGATACATCACCGATTTTCCTGAATCAATAACTTTCTTCCTAGTTCTACATTCGTCTTTCTTCTTATTGTTGCTATTAGTGTTTTAAGTCGTAATTGTTAATTATTAGTGTTAAATGTTAGTGTTTTAAGTCTTAATTAGTTCCTACTTGCTACAATTGTTAGTGTTTTGCAAGTTGCAAAAGGTTAATTTGTTAATGGTAGGAGAGTATACTGAATTGTTACTGTTAAATTCTATGGGTTGGTTAACGTACAAAATTCCTTAACGTACGATGTGTACGAGATGAAATTACGCACGTTATAAAACTCAAAAACCCTAATCACGCATGTTGAAAACCATAATCACGCATGTACAAAATCAGAAATCACGCATGGGGTAAAAAAAACTAATCATGCATGTTATATATTCACAGCGTACGTTAAGCAAAATTGTACAATACACTTTCACTATATATATATATATACATTCAGCATGATATTAACATTACCGATAGCCCACCGCGATTACAATATCTCAAATGTCAGTCCTTGACCGATATCCGATTTTTTAGCGCATTAACTGCTTAGATGTATATTGTGTAGTTCTTGTTGGTGGTGATTTTAACTATATTTGTTTTAGTTATATTATTGAAGGGCGGGTGTGTTATTTAACGATGTGTGATCGAGCTTATCCAAAGAAGCTTGCTTTTCAATACCTTGAAGATCTTAAGAATGAATTTGAGCGTGGGTATGGGAATCAAATCGAAACTGCTGCGAGACCCTATGCTTTTATAAAATTTGGTAAATGTTACCTTTTTTGATGTTTGTTTATGCGTAAGTTAATATTTAATTTTCTTGTTGATTAACACTTTCTTTTTTTAAATAGATACATTTATACAGAGGACTAAGAAACTGTATCAGGACACGAGAACTCAAAGGAATATTGCTAAGTTGAACGATGAGCTTTATGAAGTCACCAAATAATGACTCGTAACGTGCAGGAAGTTCTTGGTGTTGGTGAACAGTTGGACTGTAAGTTTCGTTATTTCTATTAGTTAGTTACTGTTCAATGACTTCTTGAGCTGTTGGCATTGCAAACATATATGTTTCTTATTTTTGCATTAAAATTATCAGTGCACATTGTATGTGTTTTTTTTTTCTAGAAAATGGTTTCAAAATTCTTCTGTCCTAGTATGTTTCATATAATTAATTAATTTCTTCCCCTTTAAAAGTCATCTTTTATGGATCAATTATTATTGGTTGAAAATTTGAATTACATATATTTTTTTATTTTTTACAGAGGTCAGTCAAATGTCAAGCCGATAACCTCGGAGTCTCGCGTCTACGCTGACAAAGCTAGAGATCTAAATCTTCAGGTTAGCATGCTTTTACTTTTAGAATGAAAATCATATAGAAATAATGATTCAGGTAGCTGGTGATTTTTGCTGCATTGTTTGTTAGTACAAGTAATTTATTGACAACTTAAAGTTAATTATCTTATGAGTTATGACAGACCAGTAATAAGCCCGATTCACCAACTTTATGCTTTATAACACACGTACAAAACTTTGGGGGCAATCTATTCGTTTAAAAGCATTTTACAATTCATAGGAAGGTGACTTGTACATTACAAATTCCGGTTTACTTGCTAGATACATTTTGGGGGTGTTTGGGACTGCGTATTACTTTTGATGAATCAATAAGCTGTATAAGAGTGTTTGGGTCGAGTTCTAAGTGACATCGCAGATTGCAGTTGTTTATTCCAAATTGCTTATCCAAACACACCCTTAAGATTGTTTTTTCATTTGTTTTTCAACTTGTAGGCATTGATCCGGAAGTGGGCTCCGGTTGCAATTGTTCTTGGAGTTGTCATTTTGCTATTCTGGGCCAGAAATAAGATATGGTGATCAATGATCTGTAATCAGTTGCTTTGTGAGGATCTAAGATATTATAAATCATTTGAGCCTTCAACTAGAAAAGTTATAAATTAAGGCTGAATTTTCAGCATATATAGTTGCTAGCTATAGCCTATATAGAGGTGGTTATCTAAAGTAACCTTTGTGTTAAAGTATTTACTTTATTTGTGTTGGATATGTGGATTTATACATGAGTTTGTTGTGGTGAGTGTGATATTTACTCATTGTTGATGTTACAAAATATGCAAGTCTTTGGATATGTATCAAATATCATAATGATCATCATCATCATACTCGGTAAATCTCACCAATAGCAAAGCTAAGGTAGGGTCGAGGAAGGTAAGATGTAGACAGTCTTACCTCAACCCCGTAGGAATAGAGAGGCTGCTTCCAGTGAGACCTTCGGCTCAGATCAAATATCATAATGATATAATCGAAAAATAGTCATGTTTAAATATCCTATTAATTCATCACTATTTATCTTTCATGTGATATAATCATGAGACTTGACATAATTATAATGCTTTAATAATTTTAAAACCAATGAAATAGCATCAGTTTTGGAGTATTTGTAGTGTTTATTCATTAAGATCATGACATATATCATTATCATATAATTAGAAAAATACAATATTTTGACTATTAAATTTGAAAATGACAGTGCCTTAGCATATAATGAAATTGTTTTTGTTGAACTGTGATATTTAACAAATAAAGTTAACCAAATAATTTTCACATAGAATTTGTCATATATTTAGTTAATTTAGTGATTGTAGACTAATTTTAATTTGTCATTAATTAGTTAATTTAGTGATTGTAGACTAATTTTAAATAACGAATCCCAAGTCACCGATTTCTACGTTTTGTGTTACTCTACCACCTTGATTACATGAAAATGATATTCATCAGCGCTTTCTACTTTACTCATGTTACTCTACCACCTCTCTAGAAAATAATAATGATCCTCGATTTTATGTTTATTCGTGTTACACTACCATTGCCAATAACCCAGAAAGTCAAGGGAATGATCGAATAATCGATGACCACAAGTAAAGATAAGATTTCCAGAATTAACAACTCTCTATTATTAACGTTGCATTATGTTATTAACATGGGTCGATAAACTAGTAAGGTTTGAACAACGTGTACTGTGTAGCCTATAATAGACAATAAATGCAATTTGAGGATAAAGTTTCCGGTCGAGTACATATTAACTTTTGGTCACATTTAACACAAGGAAATATAAGCGATGACCATATACACGTAAAGGGTTAATAAATTGATGACCATATAGTCATATACATGTAAAAATAAAATCACATTAAAAGTGTTGGACCAAAGATATGATTTGTACCATCACATGATGACTCATTTGGCTGATTCTCCTATGTGGGCCCACTAAATATTTCACCAAAACGGAACTCTCCAACTTTTGCACACAAGGCCCTGACCCTCACTTATCCTCTTCTGCAGATCAAAGGTATGATTAATATGTATATTTTTTGACTATCTTAATTATAATCCAATTCATCATGTTAACTAGATTAGTTAGTCTTCATTTTAGGGTTCTAGACATGCAACATCACTTCATAACTGTCCACAGTTTCATTTCTAAATTGGTACATCACACTTTCAAATTTCTGGACTTCTGAAATTTTACTACTTTGGGCTATTTCAAAAAGTTTCAATAAAATGGTGACCTGACTCAACTGTTTTCATATTTGTAGCAATTTGGCTTCTTTATAGGTGAAGCCTTTAATCGTTGTTTTCACTATGATTTGTAAAATTTGAGGATTAATGTTAGAATCCCCTTTTAAGTGTTTATTATTATTTTTTTTATGTTGAGAAACTCACGTATGTGGCCACTTTTCTGGTGTGATATACTCCTATAGTCATGTCATAAGAAAATCACCTCCGTCGTGACAAATACATAACATGGACGAAAAACCTCCGATATTACTTTAGTCACTTTCATGTTGGATATAGTATAAGCGGGTTCTCAACAAACCTACCTGCATGCATCGTTTGCGTCAAGATCTCTTCTATATATGTGTTATGGATAAATATTGGTTTAATGAAAGATTGTCGACATTTTCACACGTTTATAGCAAATGAATGTTTATGTCATTGACATGTACAGTTAGTGTATTTTGCCGGCCCTAAGAACTCATGTACCCTGTCATTGGGTATTGGGCTCACTAAAGGTCTAAACCTAATGCCAATGGGCTAACAACTAATCTAAACCATAAAAATAGTTTTGTAAGTGGGTCTATGTTGGTGTTTGTATCGATATACCTTTAATTTATTTATTTTTACATATACATATCGGAGTTCTTTAATAAAAAACGTGTCCTTCGAAATATCGGGCCCTGGCCGGTGGTCCTCCCCGCCCACCTTCAGGGCTGGCCATGTATTTTAGTTAGCTACCACCAAAGAGACATGTTCTATTGATATGTAACTACCAGTTGCGTAGAAGATGCATTCATAAACTTATTAGAGTGAATAAATTGATGATACACAAGGAAAAGTAGATGCACAACATATTTTTCGCGTGTGTCATGGCTATGGAGGTGATTTTTGTTGGTTTTGTAGTTTGGAATGCTCCTAATATCTCTGGAATTGTGTATGATCACTGTCAGATTAAAGTAGTTCGATGGTACCATACTAGATCAAAATGTTTCGTTTTTAGTTGAGGAACCATCCAACGTTTCGTTAAAGTGATACAAGTGTGTTGGTTTAAACGGTTGGCAGTTAATTCGGTTATCATCAACAAGAACTCCTTAGTTACTGCTAATGTTTCGCTTATGTCCTAACTCGTATCAATGTAAATTTAGACTTCCCTTTGTCTTCCCGTTAACTGAAATGATTTTCTGACACGAAAATCAAACAATTATTTTCTGACATGGCTATGGGGTATATCATAGCCGAAAAATTGGCTAGTTTCGTGATTTTCTCTTTTTTTCTCTGAAAGAATTTGAATTCTAATTCCATTTTTTAAATGTTTATATATAAACGTATATGGCATATCGGCTCAAACTGAACCAGAAATCTGTCAATAATGATAAAAAGGCTTAACTAATCCTAATTCTTGATACCAGAAACAAAAGTGAGAATGGGTGATGAACCAGTCAATGTGAAGGAATATCAACAACTGGCAAAACAGGCCCTTCCAAAAATGTATTATGACTTCTTTGCTGGAGGATCTGAGGATCAACACACACTCAGAGAAAATGTTGAAGCATTTCAACGAATTACGTAATACATTAACTCAACATTTCATTATAGTTTTGTTATCATATATGTTGTTTCTATCACGGCATCTTATCAACAGTCTTCGACCAAGAATTCTTGTGGATGTGAGCAAAATAGATATGTCAACAACCATATTGGGTTACAAAACTTCAGCACCAATTATGATTGCTCCAACTTCTTTGCATAAGCTGGCACATCCTCAAGGTAGGAAACTCATAATTGACAGATTTCTTATATAAATTTGGGTTATATAGATTTTATATAGATTTGTATATACTTTTTTGTAGTAAATTTGTAACCTTAGGTTAAAATATGCAGAAAAAATCAGAAGAAATCGTGTTAAAACGGCTCTTGTCAATGTCAACACATGAAAACTCGTGTCATTCTCGAGTTCATGTGTATGACACGATTTACCAACCCACGAACACGGCCCATTTAACACCCCTTATGTTGTGTGTTAGTGATTATTGATAGTATTTTTCAGGAGAGATCTTGACGGGGGGCTCATGGATGTCTATGGTACTGTGCTACGCTGCAGTTACTAATTATCTTTTTATTTCTTTTTTCTTTTTTCTTTTTTTTCTGTTCTGCTGCAGGGATTATCTTTCTCGTCTACATGCACAATTGAGGAAGTTGCTACGAGTTGCAATGCTGTTCGATTCTTTCAGTTATATGTATGCAATCTTCATGACTCTATTGTTGCACTCCAAATCAAGTTTTTAATACATTATATTATTTTCATTTGTTTTTAGATGTACAAGAGACGTGAAATATCGGCTTTGATGGTGAAAAGAGCTGAAATAAATGGATTCAAAGCTATTCTTCTTACTGTTGATAGTCCTAAACTCGGTCGTAGGAGGCTGATATAAAAAACAAGTAAAAACATCGCGTAAAGTAGTGTTTCCTTTTAGGTGAATACCATAAAAAAACCGATATACTTTCTGATTCTTTACGAAAAAGTCCGAAACCTAATTTTGGTATATTGAAGTCTCTCAACTTGTAAAAAACATACGAAAAATTCAATAATCTAAATACTAAAGTTCCTTAACTTGTCTAAAATGTACCTACTTTAGAATTATTATTTTTTCTTAATTTACTTGTTAAATTGGTGAAAATAAGATGGTATCATTATGTTTTTGGAAAAACGCCTTAGACAAGTTTATGGACTTTAATATACAAAAATTACTTTAGTGATTTTTTTCGTGCTTCTTTTACAGGTTTATACACTTTTAATATACATACCAAAAATAGGTTTACGGACTTTTCTGAGTGTTAAGAAAGTACAACGGTATTTTATGACATTAACCGTTTCTTTTTTTGTTAATTTTTATCCTTTTTCTAGATCAACAGCTAAACTAGCAACATTTTATGTAGAATGATTGCACCCCAGCTGAAGAATTTTGAAGGTCTTGTGTTAACTGAAGTTCATGATGCAAGTGAAATCACTACCTTTTTGTTGGTTTTTTAAGTTCTTTGATATGCATATATATATTTTTTAATGAACATTACATGTGGATTGCAGAGTGAGGGTTCAAATCTTGAAGCTTATGCATCTAAAACCTTGGATCCTTCTTTTTCTTGGAAGTACAAAGAATCTAATTTGCATCTAATAATAGCCTTTTTATGGTTTGATAAAAGTAGTTGCATCAAATATGTTTTGCAGGATATTGCATGGTTAAAGTCCATTACAAAATTGCCAATTTTGATAAAGGGTGTACTCACTCGCGAGGATGGTAAGACGCGTTTCAATTTGAACCCAGTTCAAACCCCGTCACTCATTTTGCCCGACCGTCCATCTTGCCACCTCTATCTTAGCCTATGTTTCTTGACAGTCATTAAGGCTATGGAAATAGGAGTTGAAGGAGTTATAGTGTCTAATCATGGAGCTCGCCAGCTAGATTATGTTCCGGCCACCATTGATGCTCTAGAAGAAGTAATTATCTATATGTAATCATATCTTATAACCTAAGTAGTTAATGCGGTAAAATATCGGATATTGGTTATCGCGGTGGGACATCGGTAATTTTAATATCATGCTAAATTTATATATATAGCAATTTAACACCAACAATTCAGTATACTCTCATACCATTAACAAATTAACCTTTTACAACTTGCAAAACACTAACAATTGTAGCAAGTAGGAACTCACTAAGACTTAAAACACTAACAGTAACAACTAACAATTAAGACTTAAAACACTAATAGCAGCAATAAGAAGAAAAACGAATGGTAGAAATAAGAAGAAAGGTACGTGCAAAACGAATGGTAGAAATAAGAAGAAAAACAATTGTACCTTCAGAAACTCACGGTTTTGTTTTCACCTAGCAAATTGCTCGCCCGTGCAAAATGAACCTTTCCTTATAAGAGTGGTGGATTCCTTCTCTACCAGGATGCGTTTTTCCCGGTAGAGCAATTCGTCTGGTGAAAACAAAACTATGAATTCCTAGATGGACAACCCACAAAGCGGACAATATCCTACCACGGTTTACTTGTTGATACAAATGGAACAGAGCTAGGGACCGGGCTGGTGTGCCAGCGAGGACGTTGGGCTCCCTTAGGATGTGGAGCTGTATGTTTGACATCGTTTGATAGGGACGGCAAAGCCTTCCTTGGGGGGGGGGGGTCTTTCTCTATCAAAACACCGTTTTAATGGGAGAGCAATGAGCTAGGTGAAAACAAAACCTTTAGTTTTAGGATGAACTATTTGTCAGAGCGAAGAATATCATGGCACCGTTTATTTGGGGTGTTACAAGGTAGGTCAACACAAGATTTGTGAACAAGACATTACAAATCATTGAGTAGTTTCACTTGGTGATCGCGCCGCGTACTTGGCTCTACGCCTGTACTTTCGTTATCACTATCACAACTATACACCATAACACATTGTCTAAAAAGATTTTGTCTTTGAACAAGGATCTTCTCTCTTCTTAATTTCTACCCTCTTTCTCACCTCCATTTCATAGGATTTTTTCTCTCTCTAATAATAGAGATAGTCTCGTAAGGATATAAAAAAATTTTCTAGTCCTTTTAAAGTTATTTATTTGATTCATATTATTAGTGATCTTTTTAATGATATGTCATGATACTTGCCATAATCATAATGGTTTAATATTTTTGGACCATGAAATTAACATTCAATTTTGGAGCATTTGTTGTGTTTGTTCGTTTAAAGTCAAGACAAATATCATAATCAAATCGTTAGAAAAATACAATATGCTATGGATGCGACAACGGAGGCGCATCAACTATTACATTGGACAGTGACATGCATTATCAAAATGATGGGGTATGTTTATTTATTTTTTTAACGGCAAATTTGGATCACTGACGGACTACTGGAGTATTACCGTGCTACAAGCAGAACCATCTGATCATATCCATATCCACTAGGCATAATGCATCTACACCAATTCAGGAGGAAGCCCAATAAATATAGGTATATTTATTTGTATGTCTACTTTTAGATAGTATTAAATATTAGAAACAAGCGAAAGAAATCATTTGGGCAAATATTTATTGGAGTTTACGTCCTATGTAGACTTTTTAGAGCGTTTTATTGTTAAGTATATTCATGAATTTTTCTATGAATATGTTTATTAATCAATGAATAAATAACAATTCTTTCCATCAATATGTATGATATTGGATTATAAATAATGATTTTTCTTTAAAATTCAGATGCTTAATTGACCACTTACTTCTGTTGTGTCAATATTATGGGTGTTCAAAATTATCCGTATCCGAAAATCCAATCCGAATTATCCGATATCGGAATCCGAAATATCCGAAATTTCGGATTCGGATTGTGAATTTAAAAATTTTCGGATACTTCGGATATCCGAAATATCCGAAAATTTAGTTTTTGTTTTTCGGATATCCGAAAAATATCCGGGAATATCTGAAATAATACCCGAAAACTTATATTCGGATATCCGAAACTATCCGGTTCCGAATATCAAAAAATGAGAAAAAAAATTTTAATTAAAAATTGGATATTCGGATATCCGATTCACTATCCGAAATTTTGGACATGAATTTCGGATATTCGAATTTTCGGATATACAGTATTGAACACCCCAGTCAATATTAATCACTATTATTGGAATTATGGTTCTGATTTATGGTGATAATTATGTCTCATGATCACGAATATTTGAGCCTCTCTCATACTACAATCCTCTTCTCGCCGAGAGGCCCCTTTCTCCTTTGTTCATAGGGACAAAATGTAGGATTGTCGCCAACAATTCATCATCGAATAAATGACTCACTAAATCGGAATCACTGACTAAGACTAACCAATACAAGTATATTGAATAATCTAATATGAATTAATTCTAATATAATAGAAAAGAACCGCCTTTTTTGTATACTTTCCCCAGTTCTGCTACCGCTACAGCGGACTTTACACAACTAATCGGATTATATAGATATCTCTTCAACATAACATGTCATCGGGTGGATGTCGGAAACCCACCAAACCACGAAAATCAGAAACTTTCAGAAAATGGGTTCTTATTCAAAGAGTGCATAACCACATGTACAAACTCAAACTAATTCGTTAATTTAGGATCCAGTTCAATTTTCTCCTTAAGGTAGCGTTTGGTATGAGCGAATAAAAGGTGTAATAGAATGGGTCATTCTAATGGAACAAAAAGAAACATATTTAATTATCATGTGGTAATGTAATGAAGCATTCCAAATATAACAATTTCTTTCCTTGATAAAGGGATATTTTTTTTCATTCCTTGAGAAATATATATTATATATATATATATATATATATATTTATATTATATATATATTATATATATATATATTATATTTATATTTATATTTATATTTATATCAAAATTTTATTATTAATTTTTTTACCATTAATATATTATTATTATTATTAATATTATTGAGACTATTATATTTTTGTCCTTTTTAATACAACCATGTTTCGTGACTTCGTCTTTTTTTGTTTATCAAATTTTACAAAGTAATGATTCATTTTATTCACATACGAGTAACAAAACATCACAATGAAATGGAATGATTCATTTCATTCTGTTGTCCATTCTATTACCTCGTCTGTTTCATTCTCTCATCCATTCCATTACTTTATACCAAACAGACCCTAAAAGATATTAGGAAGGGATCAAAAGGAGGTATGGAATTTATAATAATAATAATAATAATAATAATAATAATAATCAAGTTTTATACGTGTTTCAATTAGGTCATTTGTAAAAATTTATATTCCAATCAAATCATTTAAGTTTATTTAATGTTTGATTTCTATATCTTTTACCTGAATAGCAGGCCACTGATCTTACATGGCATTTATTTAGTTTTTTATTCATTGTATGATGAGATGGCTTAAAAATGACAAGATAGATTAATAAATTGCAAAAAAAAGCCAAAATTTATAAAAAGAAACTGCAATTTTTTTAGAATGCCAATATTTTTAAAAAAACCGTAAAAGATGTTAAAAAAATAAAAAAAAGGTATGGAAATCATTTTTAAAAATGCCAAAATAAAAAATGGCATTTTCTAAAAACATTTTGCAATATTTTTGTAACTTGCGTTCTACACGGAACCTATCATACACCTGCTTTTAATTTAAATATTTCTGAAAGTTTTGTTTGAATTGTAATATTCAATAATTAAGGTAAACCAAATATATAAATTTTGTCATATATTTAGTTAATATAGTGATTATAGAAGAATTAATTAAATTAAAACACTAAAAAAGCAACTTGTTTATGTATATATGGGTTGTAATCTTGGCTTTGGGGTTTTTTCAAAAAAAATTGATTTTTTATACCTTTCACCCATAAGTATTTCATAAATTACTTTTAGCCCAAAACTATTTGTTTTTTTACTTTTAACCAAAAACTTTTTATATTTTTTTGCAGTACTTTCAACTTTGGTCCTTTATAGTTTTCATTTTCCGCAAATTTTTCGCTTTATGCTTCGTTCTAAATTTTGTGACTTAAGACATCGCAACGTGCGTCTTTGATTTAGCGTTTTTACATTTCGTTCTAAATTTTGCGAGTTAACACTACGCAACGTGCGTGTGTGAGTGAACACTTTTACATCGTCTATTTTTTCCCGTTTGGCATACGGGTCCTAAATCGACTTAGTTATAACTAAAGAATCCCCACAGCATTGCGGCGGGTCGTAATTCTAGTTTAAATTAAAAAATAATCTCGATTATCCATATCTACTTTATTCATGTTACTCTACCGCCTTCAGTATATGAAATATGATCTCAATCATCAATTTTACTTTACTCATATTAAGGGATAGGGGCGTCCATCTTCCTATGCGGAGTGTTTGGTGTCTTCAGCTATGGAGGTAATCAAAGCTCTAATTTGAGTAGGTGTTTTATCGAGTAGAGCTCCTCCACTTGAAGCATTAATTAAACGCCTCTCCAATGGTGCCAACCCTTCACAAAAGTATTGAAGGAGTTGGTGATCAGTTATGCCATATTGTGGGCAACAAGCACACAACTTTTTAAATCTGTCCTAATAAGTATGCAAGGCTTCTCATTTTTGTTGCTTGATTCCGATAATCTCTTGCGTAGGATCGAGGCTTTGACGTCTGGGAAGTATTTGTCAAGAAACAGCTTTGCAAGTTCATTCAAGTAGTTACCGACCCCGGTGGTAGGTAATATAGCCATTCTTTTGCTGAGTCTTGAAGAGCGAAGGGGAATGCCCTTAGCTTGATTTGGTCTTCGGTGACGTTATGTGGCTTCATACCGGGAGCACACTGTCACACCCCAACCGATGGCGGAAAATCGGGGCGTGGCACTAGGTGAATCAGATTGCTCAAGAGATATCATAACAACTATTAAGCGACATTATCTAAACGTTTAACATCCCATACTATTAAACAATAAAATCCAAAATAATCATTACAATATTAAGCAAATCTCTTAAACATAACATCCGATTCGATCTTCCCTAGATTTTATTACAACGAGATTCTAAAAGAAATCCTAAACTAAGCATCCATAGCTAATGTCCTCAACCTGCCACATATGTTAAAATAAAACGTCAATACAATTAAGTAAGAGTGAGCATATAGGTTTGCGTACACAATAGATATAAAAGCGTTTAACATACACCGCATGACATACGTAACAGTCGTGAATTATGTAACTACTTAGATTCATGCAAACCAACAAACCGCGATTGATCGAGGCATGCGAACAAGTGTCCACATCCTAAAAGAAAACAAATGAGAAAGGTAAAATGCGAGCCTTAACAACCCCGGGCCTCCGGGTGGCGGGTCAACCTCTAGTATATTATCATGTTAAGGGTGGCGTACAAGCAATCAAGTAATACATACAATTCAGCAGTTTTCACGTATAGTCATGTAATAGCGGGATTGCGAATAAGAGTTGTGTTGTGTGATGTGTTTTGATATACGAACATATGTGACACCCAAAAGTGCGTTTAAGCATAAAGGGGGTTCAAGTATACTCACTGTCGGTGCGTTTTGAGAGGAGAGACGGGATCTGAGAGGAGTTGAGGAGAGCGCCGGATCAGCATGTAAGCGAACAGAAGTGCATCAGTTTTCCGAATTGCTGAAACGGTGAACGGGTGAGAGAACAGTAGACACGTTCGGGCGAACTTGTACTTGAAAGTACAAGTTCGGGCGAACTTTTATGCCTGGACTTACTGTGGGTACAAGTTCGGGCGAACTTGTCTTGTTTGGTGAATGGTGATACAAGTTTGGGCGAACTTGTCCTGATTCCTTGGAATCAGTACAAGTTGGGCGAACTTATGCATATTTGATGAAGAATTGATCAAGTTCGGTCGAACTTGGTCACCAATCTGGTGACAAGTTCGGGCGGACTTGATGTTTTCCGAGCGAACTTGACTGTTTTGGCATCTAATTCGTGCGTTTTCGCGTCGTTTGCTGAGGAAATCGAGTGTCCATCCCTCCAACCTTAAGCCATGAGTAAAACTTAGACTGGAGAGGTCTTTTGGAGCAGTTTAGCCATTTTACAGAAAATCGGGCTAATCCGGGCGAACTTGACGGTTCATACGGGTTAGACCAGCTTGTGTAAAGTGACGATTTCTTCTTTGTGCTTCCGGATCTGAGATCTTGCTTGACAACGCCTCGTTCCACTTTAAAGTGAACGAAACATACGTCATTTAGTCCGAATATTGTGTAAAAATTGATGTTTGAAAGGTTTTACTCAGATCTAAGCATAGATCTGAGTGAAAAATAGAAGTTTTGCATAAAAAGATGAAGATTTTCGTAAACAGAAGAGATTTGATGAAAACGAAGGCAAGCCTTGTGCAAAATCATTGTAAAACGTTGTTGTAGCTTGAAAACGGGTTGAATCTTGCTTAGAAAACAAAGGATTTCGGTTTTGGGGAGCTCCGGGCGAACTTGCAACAAGTTCAAATGAGAAGAGGAGCTGAGTATTTATAGGGGAAGTGAAAAAGGGGGCTGAAACATCAAGTTCGGGAGAACTTGTATCAAGTTGGGGCGAACTTGCTACAAGTTCGAGCAAAATTGCTTGTTTCTTGCTTTATGAGACAAGCCCGGGCGGACTTGTAGTCATTTGAAGAGTTATGAAGGTTTAGACAAGTTCGCCCGAACTTGACCTAGTGGCCAAGTTTTGTTTGATTATTTCGCGTTAAGAGTTCGTTTGGCGATTCGGTTCGTATTAGATAGTTATGTTAAGCGTCTTAATTGATACAATAATGCGATTTAGCGATTCGTGCGTGTGAGAGCGTTGCGATAGCGATTGTAACAATAACATAAACAAGTATAACACACATAAAACATAATTCCACATAATTAACTGTGTTTTGCGATGCGATGAGATAAGCGATGCGATGGCACAAGTGTTTATTAAACAATAACACACCCGGCTCGTATAGTAGCATAACTACTTGTGATTGTGTTGAATTAGCGATTAATAAGCGATTAAATGCGATAAAGATGTAACAAAATACAACTCCATTAACATAACTTTCTCATAATGAAATCTCGGATTTACAATTGAAGGTACAATCGGAAATAAAAGGAAAAAGATAACAACGAATTTATGAGTTGTTACACACACAACATGGAACTCTTTGAGGAACTTGTGTGGGCCTTCATTCTCTAAGCCTCGGAAAAGTGGTAATAGGTGAATGAGTCCGGATTTCAGCTCAAAGTTTTCCACAGTAGGGTAGTTAATGCAGAGTGGTTGTTGTGGGACATCACGAGTCGCCGATTGTCTAAGGGTTTGTTCAACTGCATTATAACTGTAGATTCGGGTGAGTTTGGTTCTTGGTGAATATGGGTAGGTGAGTTTGGTGGAGTGATGGGTGTTTCTTGATGGGATTGTGATTCCGTTTCGCTTTCAGATTCACTTGACATAAGAACGTCTTGCCAAATGTTGGTGACCGAAGGTGAACATATAGAGGTTGAGGAGCTTGCTAACTTCTTTCGTTGTTTTGCTTGCCTCCTTAATCGCTTTGTTGTTTTCTCTATCTCCGGGTCTATCTCGAGTGGTGTACCTATACGCAAAGATCTTGGCATAAAACAATTAGATTTGCTGTAACCCGGCAACGGCGCCAATTTGTTGGGTGTCGAATCCAGGAAATAAATATAATATAAATCCACTAAACACACTAAAAATAGTATGAATGGAAGTAAGATTCGTGTCCTCAGGGATACAGATTAACTAGTTATGCCAAAACGATGTTATTCAGATACGGTTGTTTAAAATAAAGGGGGGGGGGGGTTGATTTAGACTTAAAATTAATGAGAACGAAAATTTTATAAAAATGCTAATTAAAGTGGTTGTGAAGTCAGATGTTAAAAACTAATTTCAACACCAGGACAATTTCTTGATTCGGTTCGACTTACGATCATTAACGGTCACGGTGCAATGATTCTTTTTAAATAATAGTTTGTATCAATACTAGACGTCACGCAGTTCGGACATCCACTCTATCTAATGTCTAACCAAGCGAAGTTCGTCAGTTAGAGCCAACCCGCTACTCTAAGCTCATGCCGTTCGGATTTTAGTGTGTGGGTCGCGTGATAAAAGTATCAATTACAATCAAACACTCACGCCGTTCGGAATGTTTAATTATATTATATGATTCTATAATAAATCCAAATTTATAGACAAACTTGAACCATTATTAGTTCCTTTTATCAAAAATCAAAACTGGTTAAGGTTTTAAAACTTGATGAACTTTATTAGAATAATTAACAAAGTGGCCAGTTTCATTAACAACCTAATATATATACGGTAAAATATCCGGATTTAAAAACAAGAATCACACAAACAAACCATTAAATAATAAGATCGAACATAATCGTTTCACATAAGTTTATGAACCAAAACAAAGAAAATACACTCCGATGTCGAAACTATAAACGACTAGCCGGACATGATGGCTAGTTCAATCAAGTCTAAACAAAACATGAAATTTAACAACGTACAAAACCAAAATTACTTTCCAAATTCTCAATTGTTGCTTCTCTCGATCTCGAACTCCAACTGCAGCCGTCACCAGATGATTGTTTTTATTGATGTCAACATGTAACAACCCTCGTGGCCTGTGTCTTTCCAACCCACTAAATTGTAGCCCACTTTCTCGTTGTGATCATCCAACCCAAATTCATGGCCGATTAAATTTTATTTACCAAACCAAAAGCAACTAGCCATGTGATTTTCTAGTAGACCACTGAATCACTGATCTCCATTTATTTGCCATTCATAAATCAATTACCATATTTTTTCTATCATAATTTGTTTCTCTTACAACTAATTTTCGACATGTTCCTTTTGAGCTTCTATCATGGACATTAACCCTTTTAATTCTACCAGTTATCCGTCGCAATCACTCCACACCTAAAAAACAATAAAAACAATCCAAAATAGATTCCATTCTCTAATTTAGCCCATTTGACTAAATATGAGCCCATGTAATTAATCTTGTAATCACTTTAATATGGCCCATGTGGTGTGCTAATATCAAAATCTCATGTACAATTCAGCTTAATTTAATTTTTTCTAACGTCCATTCTTTTAATTTACTCGCAGAATCAATTCTTTTTCATACACTCTAGCTCGTTTTCGTTCTCGTCTTGAAACATTTGCCTTAAATCCTTCCGACTCTTTCCAACTCCTATGTCGTCCTTAGCAAGTACTCCGCCTACAATATCAACCAAAAAACAACCAAAGTAGATTGCATTCCACAAGAAACATGTGTTTCGCAAAATAGTGAGGTATTACTATGAAATATGCATGATATGTGAAGAAATATTAATAATAATATGCTAAAAAATGTGCCTAAAAATGCAACTAACAACAACAAATACCGATTTTTTTTTTGAGTCCCATCACTTTACGCCTCGAAACTTTTGGTCAAGCTTCGTCCTTATCACATCTCATGATTCCACTAGTTTAATATTTTCAAACATATTATAGTAAACATAAACTTTTATACATCTTAAAACTATAGACATGAGTTTTACCCGAGGTTTTTTTCTTTTTTTTAATATCTTATCCGAATGACATGGAGTCCATGATATGTACATAGACTCATTTGTCTGATTTGGGCCCACTAAACTTTCCCCAAAACAAAACTCCCACTCACAACTCACAAGGTCCTGATCCTCAAAGAGCCTCTTCTACAGCTAGATCTATACCATTTAAAGGTATGTATATTCTTGATTATGTTATACAATCCAATCCATTTATGGCTTTTTATTATGCTTTCTTAAGGGGTATATATTGCAATAAACGGCTTCATTTCTAAATAAACTTTCAAAATCCTTAGACCTCTGAAATTTCATTACTTGGGCAATTTTTTAATAACTTCAGTAAACTCACTTAAGATTTTTGCTATTTGCTGCACTTTATTTGGCCTTTTTTGAAAAAAAGATGAAGCCTTTAGCTTTTGTTTTCACTGTAATAGTGTAATTTGTAGAAAGGCCTTTTTTCCGATGGTTTTATACTTCTATAGTCATGTTATAGAAAATCACCTTGGTAG
This sequence comes from Scalesia atractyloides, assembly GCA_947069175.1. Classification (NCBI taxonomy): domain Eukaryota; kingdom Viridiplantae; phylum Streptophyta; class Magnoliopsida; order Asterales; family Asteraceae; genus Scalesia; species Scalesia atractyloides. The sequence goes on from CAMTDV010000017.1 coordinate 9,984,338, forward strand.
GCGTGACATGAACAAATCACCTCGGTATTTTGTGGGTTCACATAAACCCGCTTGGTTTGAAAAAAAAAATAGAAAAAATTAGCAAGAACTTTATATGATTTGAAAAAAAAATAATGGGAATCTACCAAAATGAACCCACTGGAAAAAGTTCCTAGATTCGGTAGTCGTGACATGAACGAAATATTAACCAGATTTCTCAAGTGTTCAATTAAAGTGAGGTTCTTTTTCCAGTAAAGTCATCCAACTTTCATTAGGTGATCCAATCTTATGTAATTTGTATTTGGAGTAAATTGTCATTTTTGTCCTTAATGTTTGGTCATTTTTGCGACTTTCATTCAGATGTTTGTTTTTATGCATTTGGGTCCTCGTGGTTTCAAAATCTTGTCATTTTCGTCCCATTGGAATACTTTAGAAGTTTGGTTACTAGTGGGCAAAGTTTTCCTTGAAATCCTCGGGTTTGTTCGGTGCCGAAAATCTAAATAGTCTTGAACAAGCATGTACTTCACACCTCGTAACTCGTATCAATGTTAATTTGAATTTCCTTTTGGTTTAAAGTAAATCGAATTAACTAAAATGATCAGACACTAAAATAACCAACATTTCTTTCATTTCTGTGAAAGAATGTGATTTCTTATTCCATTTATAAAAAAAAGAGTTAACTGACATTTCCGTCCCTGTGGTTTGTTCACTTTTGCCATTTCAGACCAATTTTTAAAATTGCACCATTTTCCTCTCTGACATACAGGAAACTGTCATTTCAGTCCAAAAAAACTAACCCAAGTTAGAATAACTCGGTTAGCTCAGGGGTAAAATGGTCACTTTACATAGTTTTTATTTTATTTTTCAGTAAAATGTCCATTATACCCCTGAGCTGACTAAGTTATTCTAACTAGGGTTAGTTTTTTGAACTGAAATGGCACGTTTCCAGTATGTCAGTGAGGAAAATGGTGCAATTTTGAAAATTGGCCTGAAATGGCAAAAGTGAACATATACAGGGACGAAAATGGCAGTTAACTCTAAAACAAATTATAAGAAAAAATGTCTAGTTTCATGATTTGCTCTTGCATACCAGCTCAAACTGACCCAAAAATCTGTCAGTTATAATACAAGGCTTAACTAATCCTAATTCTTGATACCAGAAACAAAAGTGAGAATGGGTGATGAACCAGTCAATGTGAAGGAATATCAACAACTGGCAAAACAAGCTCTTCCAAAAATGTATTATGACTTCTTTGCTGGTGGATCTGAGGATCAACACACACTCAAAGAAAATGTTGAAGCGTTTCAACGAATTACGTAATACATTAACTTTATATTACATTACACTTTTGTTATCTCTTATCACATATGGGAGAGGATCATGAGAAAACTACATATAAAGAGAAAACTATAAAAAACTACCTAAAAAACATACATTTTTTATATGTTTTTTAGGCTTTTTTAGTTAGTTTTTTGGTTTTCTCATTTAAACTAGTTTTCTAATGATCCATCCCCTATCACATATATGATCGTTATGACAACATTCTATAAACAGCCTTCGGCCGAGAATTCTTGTGGATGTGAGCAAAATAGACATGTCAACAACCATATTGGGTTACAAAACTTCTGCACCTATTATGATTGCTCCAACTTCTTTGCATCAGTTGGCACATCCTCAAGGTAGGATATTCTTATTCTTAAACTGATTGGGTATTTAATGAAAAAAAGATAACAAATTTGTAACTTTTTTTTTTGTAAATTGTGTTAATCGGGTTGTGTCTGTGTCATCACATGAAAACACCTGTCGTGTTGGGGTTCATGTGTATGACATGGTTTACCAACCCACAAACACGACCCATTTAACACCGTTAATTTCATGTCTAACAGCTATTATATTGTGTGTTTGTGATTATTGATTGTATCTTTCAGGAGAGATCTTGACCGCCAAAGCAGCGGCTGCATGTAATGTCATAATGGTAATTTGATTGCTACCACTGCAGCTTACTAAATTTCTTGTTTTATTTTTCTTTTTTTTTCTTTTGGCTGCAGGGATTATCTTTCTCGTCTACATGCACAATTGAGGAAGTTGCTTCGAGTTGCAATGCTGTTCGATTCTTTCAGTTATATGTATGCAATCGTCATGACTCCATTGTTACATTCCAAATCATTTTTTTAATATATATGTGAAACATTATATTATTTTGCATTTGTTTTAATTAGGTGTACAAGAGACGTGACATATCGGCTTTGATGGTTAAAAGAGCTGAAGCGAATGGATTCAAAGCGATTCTTATTACTGTGGATACTCCTAAAATGGGTCATAGGGAGGCTGATATCAAAAACAAGTAAAAACATCGCGTAAAATAGTTTCGTTTTCGGTTAATACCATAAAAAACCAATGTATTTTTCATTTTGAGTTATTTACTGTTTTCGTCCCCGTGGTTTGTCAAAAATCACTATTTCAGTCCATTAGTTTAAAATTTGCGGTCCCTGTGGTTTCACTTTCGTAACCATTTCAGTCCCTATGGTTTCACTTTCGTAACCACTTCAATCCGTTTATTCTGTAAGTACAGGGACTGAAATGGTTACGAGGCGTACTGAAATGATTACGAAAGTGAAACTACAGGGACTGAAATCGCAATTTTAAAACTAATGGACTGGAATAGTGATTTTTGACAAACCACGTGGACGCAGTAATTAACTCTTTCATTTTTCATGAAAAAGTCCACAACCTAATTTTGGTATTTTAAAGTCTAAAAAGTACACATTTTTGTATATAAAGTCTCTAAACTCTTCTCCAATGCACTAACTTTTTTAATTGATTTCAATAGATCAAAATAAGATGGTATAAATTTATTTTTCAAGTTTTGACAAATTTAATAGTGAACAAAACATTATTTTAAAAAAATCACAAGTACGTGTATTTTAGACAAGTTTAAAGACTTAAATATAAAAATTATATATATTTTTTATGACTTTTTCTTGTACTTTTTTACAAGTTGAGGGTCTTTAATATACCAAAATTATATTGAGTAACTTTTTCATGAAAGTTAATAAATTATAGTGGCTTTTCATGGTATTGAACTTTTTTTGATAATTTGTTTTCTTTTTTTTTTATAAATCATAAATCTAGCAACATTTTATGTAGAATGATTGCACCCCAACTGAAGAACTTTGAAGGTCTTATGTCAACTACAGTTGATAATGCAAGTGAAATCACTCTCTTTTTGTGGGATTTTTGTTATGCATTTCTTTTAATGATCATTTACATGTGGTTTGTAGAGTGAGGGTTCAAATCTTGAAGCATTTGCATCTAGCAGCCTTGATCCTTCTCTTTCTTGGAAGGTATAATAAAGAATTACTTTTGCCACTTTATCCGACCTATCGAGATATTTCTATCATTTACTTATGGGCCCTGTAACTCTAGACATAGCCTAAGTTATGCCCTTTTTAAGTTGGGCTATTTTATGCTCTGTGACAGTTTACCACACAATACCGGCCCATAGAGATGTTTTTGTTCATTACTTATGGGCCTCATAAGTTATGCCCTTTTTAAGTTGGCTATTCTATGCTCTGTGATAATTTGCCACACAATCCGGCCCATAGGGATGTTTTTGTTCATTACTTATGGGCCTCGTAAGTTGTGCCCTTTTTAAGTTGTCCAAATATGAGTCCGGCTATTGGAATAGTTCGGTATAATAATAATCGCCTTTTATGGTTTGCTAGAAGTAGTAATAGCTGGTTTGTTTTGCAGGATATTGCATGGTTAAAGTCCATTACACAATTGCCAATTTTAATAAAGGGTGTACTCACTCGCGAGGATGGTAAGACCGAGTTAACCCGCTTCTCATCTCACCCAACCTTTTCATCTTGCCATCTCTAACCTTAGCCTATGTTTCTTGGCAGTCATTAAGGCTATGGAAATAGGAGTTGAAGGAATTATAGTATCTAATCATGGAGGTCGCCAGCTAGATTATGTTCCAGCCGCCATTAATGCCGTTGAAGAAGTAATTATACACATTCAATCATAACCACTTAACAAACCCAAATTCACGTATCACCGTTTATTGGGTTGCAGGTCGTCCTTGCAGTTCAAGGAAGAATACCAGTTCTCTTCGATGGAGGAATACGGCGAGGAACAGATGTATTCAAAGCTTTAGCTCTTGGTGCACAAGCTGTTATGGTAATTTCACCTACAAATGTTGCATAAAAACCATAAACTTTAGTGATTTCTTATAATTATAGGCGATGATATAACTAATATTGTAGGTTGGGCGACCGATTGTGTTTGGATTGGCGGCAAAGGGTGAGTATGGAGTTAAAAGAGTGATTGAAATGTTGAAGGATGAACTTGAGCTCACAATGGCTCTTTCCGGCTGCCCCACTCTCAATGATATTACAAGAAATCATGTCAGAACGCAGATGGATAATCACCATTCTAGAGTGTAGTTTCAGATAATCTTATCGAGAATCGTGCTAACAATATCCTGGATGAATAAACTGTTACAGATCCAATGCTATATGTTAATCTTATAGATCTCTGATAACATAAACATTAGACCATATCCGAAATCAACATTAAGATCAAACAAAAAATGCCATAAAGATTTAACACATATGTCTGATAACATCTACACTATATGTCGGATATCATAGAACTTTGATACACGAACATTAGACCTTATATTGTCCCAGGTTCAAGCATATATACATTTATCCTAAATACTACCCCTCCATTAGACAAACTTGAGAAAATACAAATACAAATAAAAAAAAAAAAAAAAAACATTAAAAAGCAAATCTGGAAAAAAAAAACAGTATAATTAGGGCTAACTACTCTTATTAACACCCTGCATATCCATTGGTGAATTAGTCATACTACTCACAGAACCCATAGTCTGTGAGCTCAATTGCGGGCTTGCAGGACAAAGAGCCTCTTGATTACCTGCACTCATTGGAGGTTGGATCGCACCGGAACTCAACTGCGGACTCATTGGGGTTCGCTGGCTCATTTGTTGAGGGCTAGCCTGCTGTTGTTGCTGTGGTAGTCCCATTGATGGCGAACCGACCTGCTGAGGTGGCGAGAGAACCGCCTGTAACGGGGATGTTGATTCTTGCTGCTGCTGCTGCTGCTGATGTGGCAACTGTTGCTGCTGTTGCTGATGTGGCAATTGCTGCTGCTGCTGCTGTTGTTGCATATGCATCTGCTGCTGCTGATGTGGCAGTTGCTGCTGCTGTTGTTGCTGATTCATATACACATTCATGCCAGATATCAACTTCGGTGGAGCCATAGCGGTCCGTTGCATCGGATTCATCGTGTTAGTGTTAGCCCGGTTCATACCGGGACCCAGCATCGAATAATTACTTGACCCTGGAAGCACCTGCCGATTAGCACCTGGCATCCCAGCGATATTACCAGACTGCCCCTGAGCCCCACCCAGTATGCTTCTGTTCTGTACCATTCTAAGCTTGGCAGTCATCATTTGTGCCTGAGCTGGCGTTATCATCCCTGATCTAAGCTGCTGACTTATCACATTACTAATATTCGAAGCCTGGTTGTTCATATTCATATTCATATTAATCGGGTTCTGACCCATATTATTCCCCATTCCTGTAAGCACCCCCGTCATTGGCGGTGAAATTCCACGGTTACCCCCATCATATTCCCCATCCCTTGAAGCCCAACCATATTATTATTCCCCGTGCTACCCCCATTCCAACGTTCCCGAGCCCCATCATCATTTTCCGCTGCATTTGCGGCTGTTGCTGCTGCTGTTGTTGCTGCTGTAGCATTTGAAACTGTAACGGTGAACTTTTATTCAACATATGACCTAACTGTTGCATGTTTGAATTCTGTCCCATAACATTTAATTGCGACAACGAATTTGACGCAAGCATCATAGCTGACGATCTTTGAATCTGTTGTTGCATCAGTTGATTTTGTTGGAATGATGGTTGCGACTCTGGTTGCAGCGGCCGTGCTGGCGGCAATAACCCGCTGCCCTGAGGGATCTGCAACGGTTGTGAATTTGCAGGAGGATGCATTCTTGCGCCTGAAGAATTTACTGACGCATTATTATTATTTGCTCCACTGTCAGTCGGTTTTGCAATTTCATTAGATGTCTGGCCGGAAACCGGTTCTGGCATTTCAGTATTTGGAGATAAAACTCCGGATGTGTTGTTATTTTGTTGATCAACGGAAGATCGAACGGTGTTGGTTGGTTTTGGTTGGAGATGATCGCCTTCAACATGATAACCTTCCCGTGATATCTGCATAAACAGATTACAACATATTTCATGTACATTGAAAGTGTACAAGTATAACTTTCTGAAATTAGTAAGTTAATTTTTTACGGTCGTACCAGTGTGCAAAACTGAGCTGCAAGCAAGTCTGCAACATGCTGTAACACCAAGTCGAGTCACAAGTCAGAGATACAATAATCGTTAAATTTAAGTGTATATGAATAAATAAGAATAAAATACCATTTTCATCACAGAGGTTTGGTCAGTTTTGCTACTTTCGTCCAAATGTTGTGTTTTCGCATCTGGATCCAAAAGATTTGAAATTATTTTCATCCAGCTTGCTAACTCCTTCCATTTTTCTCTGTCAAGTCAGGGATATTACCATCTATTTTGTTAACTTAATGGGCAATTCGGTTTTTTTCACTTTATGTAAAAAGACCGAATACCCGTGAAAAAAAAACCAAATTCCCTATAAGTTAACAAAAAGATGGAAATACCCCTCACTTTAAAAGAGAAAAATGGATAGAATTAACGAGCCGGATGAAAATGGCAAGATTTCAAACCTTTTGGATCCAGATGCGGAAAAACAACCTTTGGACGAAAGTCGCAAAACTGGCCAAACCTCAGGGACAAAAACGACATTTTACTCTTTCATAAATTTTATGTGAATGTAAATAAATAATAAATGAATAAACTCAACGGTATTTGGAAGTGTAGGAAGGCATTCTTCTGAAGCTAAGTAATCACAGTCATCTAATTCTCCATAGTGCATTGCAACAGTGCCGTCATCTCGTTTCTCCGACAATATCATTCTAGTTCTTACTTTTGGCACAACGGTGAACCCGTTTCCTGAAAGAAAAGTCAACGATAAATGATCGGGAAAAGTCATCATTCCCATAAACTAAAGTTTTTTTAGTATACAAACCTTGGAGTACACGTTCTGTCTGCACAAAATTCAAAACTCGGGTCTTGCAAACGTTCATGCTTCCACCCACAAGCGATTTAGACAGGGGCATTTTACAGTCTTCATCTTTAGGGTTTTCGGTATTGAGATCATTAAGAAGATGATGATTCAACTGTTGAGTAGAAAACGCCATATTCGTACTGTATTCGTCAACCTTATTCTTTTTCACGTTTAACTGATACCTGCAATAAAATTTAAAAAAAAGTAAATAAATCATTCTAATTTCTATATACTGCAACTTAAGTTAATTATCTTATACCTGATGGTCAACGCTTCGATTTTTGCAAACCTCACACGCATGCTTTTATCAGCCTCTTTTCCAACAAGAGGACTGGCGGCATTAAAGGGCCCGGACCCACTGATGTTACCTACACTAGCAGGCGAACCGACCCCACTCATAGCAGCAGGGGTTTTCGGGAGAGAATTTGATCTCCTAGCTACCGCTTGAGCATTAGACGTCAACGATCCGGCCCCACCAGCTATCGAAACTGAGGTCACCGCTGACTTGTCCCTTTGAGATGATCCCATCGGTGCACCGTACTGTCCACCGTGGGACCCACTGGAAAATTCGCCCGATTTTGACGACAACGGAGATTGAGGCAACGTTCCAGAAGATACACGCGGACTTTGTGCGGATTTTCTTCTTTGAAACTGTTCCTCCTTTCTTGAATTATCCATAGTGTTGTTCCATGGAGTAGGCGGGAAATTGGATCGTTGGAACTGCTGAGTCAGCCTCTGTTGTTGCTGGATCCGTGGGTCAACATCTGAATCCACCATTTGCATGTTTCGATTTAACTCGGGGTCAGCGGGCTCTTGTTTTAGATTGTATCTCATTCCGGGTTGGCCCATTGTAAATTGTTCCTGATTGAAGCTTCCGTCAAACGGATACTTTTGTATTCCAGAAGCATTATACGGTAACTGCATCCCTCTCCCAATTGATTGCTGATTCTGCTGATGCTGCATGAGTGAATTCAATCCGTCCATTTGTTGTTGACTTCCATCTTGAATTTGTCCCATTGAATTTGACCTAGCTCTTTTAGTCAAACCGGTCATAGGGGACAACGGACCATCTTGGTTTTCCCTCTTACCCATATTCGTATTCATACCGTCGGGATACAAATTCATCATGTCTTGCACAGGCCCCGGTGCATGATCCTGCATAACTCTAGTGTTTCCAGCCACGATTTGATATTTTGATTGATAACCTACGTTTTGGGTAGTCAGATTCACAAGATCAGTCGGCTGCATCATCAGGTTTGAACTTGGGTTTTCCGAGACTCGGTCCATGCAAACTTTCTTCCCGTGGACCGAATTGTCTGGTCTCGCCATCTGCCTCAACCTCTTCCGTCTAAGTTCCCGTATATTCAAGTTTAGCTGCAATAAAACGAAATTAGAAAGAAAAAAAAAGGAAAGTAAAATGTCATTTTCGTCCCTGAGGTGTGGCCAGTTTTGCGACTTTCGTCCAAAGGTTTGTTTTTCCGCATCTGGATCAAAAGGTTTGAAATTTTGCCATTTTCATCTGCCTCGTTAACTCCATCCATTTTTCTCTGTTAGGTCAGGGGTATTTCCGTCTTTTTTGTTAATTTAAAGGGAAATTCAGTCTTTTTCAGGGGTATTCGTTCTTTTTACATATAGGGAAAAAGACCGAATTGCCTTTTAAGTTAACAAAAAAGATGAAAATACCCCTTAGCGGAGAAAAATGAATGGAGTTACCATGCCAGATGAAAATGGCAAGATTTCAAACCTTTTGGATCCAGATGCGAAAAAACAAACCTTTGAACGAAAGTCGCAAAACTGGCCAAACCTCAGGGATGAAAATGACATTTTACTCTAGAAAAAAATAAAAATAAAAGAGATCAGCCACATCAACAAGATCATTAAGAAGTTTATAAAACTTACATTTGTGCAAGTTGGGACCTGCAGAGTCGGTCTAAATTGGGAGTCGGGTCGATATCTAGCTTCGGATGTAGGGCTATCAATATGCGGGCTTCTGCTTCCTACAAGAAAAAAATAAATAAATGTCAGATTGTAGTATATTACAATAATTCCATTTGATTATTACCATATTAAATAATGCTGCTCACCATCAAATCACCATAAGTCCAAGAACTATCGGAAATCAGAGGGATGTCCTTAACCACATTCTCTAATGACATCTTAAGACGTATTTTGGTAGTAATAGGGGATGAAGAATCTGCAGAAGAACCGTTAACTCCGGGTTCAGAAGCACAATTTCTATAATCTCGCACCTGCAATATTGCCACATCAGAAAGGATATATATATCTTAATTTCGATTCTAATTAATGTGTTACTTACCTCGCAAGCAACCGCTCCGTTAATATATTTGCATGGTATATCATCCAATAAATCAGCAGGTAACAGGCCACGCTCAATAGCCTACAAGTACCAATAACATGATAATTGTGCATCTAACTGAGAATGATTTAGGAGGTTGTATCAAAAAATAGACTTTGGGTAATCTTTTAACCCGTTCAACCCATTCCCTTTTGGCTAAACCTTTTTACTCATTTGACCCATTTGAGATATAAATTAAAAAGAAAAATTAAACCCAACCCAAGTTAACCAATTCATAAGTAAATGGGTCGAAATTGTCACCTCTAGATACAAGTTTAAAGATTAACAATTACCAAGAATAGGCTCTCTGATGTCCGATCATACGGGTGCAAGAACTTTGGATCATCTTGTACAGCAATCCGATTCTGAAAGTGTGTACAAAGGAGTTAATTGAAAGTTGAAATGGAAGCAAAAAAAATTGACATAATGTTGTAACGAACCTCAGAAAGGTTTCCGATTGAATATCCATCAGGATAGAGGTTTATGAAGAAAGAAATATCAGCATCTGATGAACACAAAATTGAAAATATGAAGTTAGCAATCCAAGAATCCAAACAGCCCCAAAAGACATGAAGATGTGAGATGTATGGAAATTAATGTTCTTTAGCAAGATACCTGATATTTCAGAATCATCTTTGCCATTGTCAGCAACATCAACCTACAGGATCAGATTACAATCATTACATTAAGAAAGTTGTATTAAACACATAGTTATTAAAAGCGATCGCCTCTTGTGCCTAGGTGCATTTTCCAGGCGAGGTGAGCAACTGCGCTTTAATTTTGCAAGTGATGGTTCAGCCGCAGATTACGGCGAGTTTCTGGCCAAATTCTATAAATTCCGGCAAGATTCCAGCCACATTTCTACTTTTATCTAAGGAAAACTACTTTTCTACACTCATACACTAATACTTTAGAACTTTTGGTATTAATTAGATGATATTAAATGTCATATAGTAGGGTTTGTTTATTTTATTTGGAGAATAGTATTATTTTTCTAATACATAATATTTTTTTCATTGTGTGCTTTTTTTCTCAGACCCTAGCTTTTTTTGCGCCTTGCGTCTAGGCAGCAAGCGAGGCCTACGCGCCTAGCGCCTTTGATAACTATGACTAAACACAATGTACCAACAAGTTAAAGAGTGTAACATCTTAATCCTAAGCAAAGATCCTATCTTTCCAAAACCCTAATTTAAGTTGCCACACAATTTTTTAAAAGTACATTACTACATACACTAGTAAACAAGCCAATTAAATTAATTTCCCTTCTTAAAGACAATTTTCACTAAGTTTCAGTAAATGCCTAATTCTTATGTGTTCCCTATAAATCATCTGCAAATCTACATGGTTTCCATCAAAAAGTTCCCGTAATCTTTAATTTCGTAAGAAAAATGTGCTGTCCTGTTCTAAGGTGGAATTAATTGGTTACAAACTACATTTGATTTGAGCAATTCATGCATCAGATTGACATAAGATCCAACTTAGGATGAAGAGAGCTCCTTTTTAACAACAGAACCAAAAAGGCAATGCGCCAAATTGCAGAAACTAACACTTGATTTAATCCATTTACCAACAGTTATACAAGAGGAAAGCGAAGGAGATCCTATCTTTCCATATCCCTAATTCAGTTGGCCTCACAACTATTTTTTAGAAGTACATGACTACATTCCTACACACACTAGTAAACAAGCCAATTGAGTTTACCTCACTTCTTAAAAACAACTTTCACTAAGCTTCTGTAAATACTTCTGTTTCCCCTACCTCACTTCTTAAAAACAACTTTCACTAAGTTTCTGTAAATACCTAATTCTTCTGTTTCCCCTATAAATCATCTGCAAATCTACACAATTTCCCTCAAAAAGTTCCCGTGCATTAATTTTGTAAGAAAAATGTGGTGTCATGTCCTAGAATGAAATCAATTGGTTACAAACTAGATTTGATCTGAGAAATTGCAGAAACCAACACTAACAAGCCAATTGAGTTAATTTCACTAGGTTTCTGTAAATACCTAATTCTTTTGTGGTCGCTATAAATCATCTGCAAATATACACAATTTCCCTCAAAAAGTTCATAATCTTTAATTTTGTTAGATAAATGGAATGTCCTGTTCTAGGGTGAGATCAATTGGTTACAAAGAAGATTTGATTTGAGCAATTTATACATAAGATTAATATACGATCCAAGTATCCAACTAGGGATGAAGAGAGCTCGTGGAAATGCATCGAATTGCAGAAACAAACACTTGCTTCAATCCATTTACAAACAACTAGACAAGACGAAAGTGAAAGATATCCTATCTTTCCAAAACCCTAATTTAAGTAGCCTCACAATTATTTTTGTAAAGTACATTACTACAAACACTAGTAAACAAACCAATTAAGTTTACTTCACTTCTTAAAGAAATTTTCACTAAGTTTCATCAAATACCTAATTCTTCTGTGTTCCCTATAAATCATCTACAAATCATTAAATTTGTTAGAAAAACGGTGTGTCATGTCCTCGGGTGTAATGAAGTGGATGCAAACTAGATTTGATTTGAGCAGTTTATTGATCAGATTTAAGAACAGGATGTCAAATTGAGAAAGCGAACACTCGATTTAATCCATTTACGAACAATTAGACAAGACGAAAGTGAAGGAGATCCTATCTTTCCAAAACCCTAATTCAAGTAGCCCATAGTTATCGATAGCGAATAGCGACAACGTACCTATATGCTGCGTAGCGATAGCGATGAAATAGCGCCCGCTAATTCGTGTTTAGCGATAAGGTAGTTAAAAATTTAAGAAATAAAAAATAGTTATCTACATAACTTTTTTTATATATAACGTTAGTTTTAAACCTTTAATGTATAACTTCATAAGTTTAAGGACCAAATGTAAGCTAGTGAAAGGGGTTAATGTTAAAATACACAAACTAATTTTACACTTTTTATGTAAATTTTACAAGTTTTAATGACTAAATGTTAAAATCCATAAACTTATTTAACCCTAGAAAGGCTCAAACGCAACAAAAATGCAGCTGTTCTTCTTCTCAGCAAGTTTCCAGCAGAAATTGCAGGTTTCCGGCCGGAAGTCGTCGTCGGAATCCGCTATTTTCACGCTATCAGCGCTATACACCATATAGCGACCATGTCTCGCCTCGCCACGCTATTCGCGATAGCGGTCGCTATGGCCACTATCGATAACTATGAAGTAGCCTCACAATCTTTTAAAGGTACATTCCTACATACACTAGTAAACAAGCCAATTAAGTTTATTTCACTTCTTAACGACAATTTTCACTAAGTTTCAATAAATACCTAATTTTCTGTGTTCCATAAAAAATCATCTGCAAATCTACACAATTTCCCTCAGAAAGTCCCCGAATCATTAACTTTGTAGGATAAATGTGGTGCCCTGCCCTAGGGTGAAATCAACTAGCTACAAACTACATTTGATTCGAGCAACTTACGCATAAGATCCCACTTAGGATGAAGAGAACTCACTTTTAACAACAGAAACGAAGACGCCATGCGCCAAATTACACAATACTCGATTTTAGAATAAGATCTAATCTTTCCAAAACCCTAATTCAAGTGTCCTCACATTTTTTTTAAATTACATCACCACACACACCAGTAAACAATCCAACTGAATTTACTCCACTTCTTAAACACAATTTTCACTAACTCTCATCAAATACCTAATAATTCTTCTATATTCGCTACAAAATCCTCTACAAATCTACACAATTTTATAAGAAAAATGGTGTGTCATGTCCTAGGGTACAATCAATTGATTACAAACTAGATTTGATTTAACCTAACAAACAAATACTCGAATTAATCAATTTACGAGCAATTGACGAAACAGAAGGAATAGATACCGAGGGTTTGGTGGTGAATTGATTGATGAGAGTTTCAGGAGGAGCGTCGACGTCGTCGTTTTGTGGAAGTGTTGTGAGATCAAGTTTAGGTTTGGGGCGAAAGCGAGTGCCTTTCTTCGAGACCTTGAAGGAGACTCCCATTGTCATTCACTCTGAGAATGAATCTGATGATGGAGTTTGAATTGCATATAAGGCTAAAGGGTATGGAGAGGCCATTCTCATGGGATGGATCGCCACGTTAGGTAGGAGGATGGGTTAAAGGTGGGGATAAACCCCTTTATATATATTTGTGTATGTATGTATGTATGTATAGATGTGTGAGAGAGGAAGAGGCACGGCACCTGCGGCAGGGAAGAGCCGGGTGTACCGGACCAAACAACTTGCCGGAGCAAGGGGGCGGTGTGGAGGTCCGGCGTCGGGCCTTGCCAGGCATATGCCGGCCCCCATACCGGGTGGTCTAACAGAACCAGATTGTGATTGTTGATTTTGGTTTAGTTTTTACCCTAACTTTTATTAAGCCACCGGTTTCGATAGAGGCGTAAAACCGGGTCAAGTAACGTTAATGTCATAGTGATGGCAATAACGATTACTGATATCGGAAAAGATTGTAAAAGCAAAAGAAAAGTATATGTAAAAACCTTGAACTATACATGCCTGTTGCGGCGTGTGACTGAAACCGACATCACTGTCAGCGACCACCAACACTGAAGTTTCAACGTGTTAATGCGAAAAAATTAGATTGAAATGTAAAACAAAAAAAAAAAGGCAAATTGGATTTAAATAATCCCAACTTTCTCAATTTGGCCGATAATAATCCCAACTCAGTTATTTCCCGATAATAATCCAAACTGGTCCACTTTTGGCCGATAATAGTCCGCCATTAAAAATAGCTTAACGGAGTTAAGTTTTTTTCGAATTACAAACCGATGTTTTGGGGACTTTGATCAGAACGAGGATACGAGTCGATTTATGTAAAAGTTACCTCGAAACGGTGCTCTAAACAACTTGATTTTTTGTTAATTGGAAGTTTAAACACCCGATTAAAGCACTACTTTCGTCTTTTCGGGCAGATTTTCAAGGTAAATTTTACATCAATCAACTCGTATCCTCGCTTCAATCAAAAGCCCTAAAACATTGATTTGTAATTTGAAAAAAACAAACTTAACTCCGTAAGCTGTTTTTAACGCAGACTATTATCGGCAAAAAGTGAACCAGTTCGGATTATTATTATCGGGAAATAACTGAGTTGGGATTATTATCAGCTAAATTGAGAAATTTGGGATTATTTAAATCGAATTTGCCAAAAAAAGAATAACTAAGTCGATATAGCACTTGTGCGTTGAGATGAATATGTCAAGCGCGGAAAAAATAGACGTAAAAAAGTTGAACCATACTCACACGTTGTGTTGTGTTCACTCGCAAAATTTAGAACGGAATATAAAAACGTTAAACCATACACGCATGTTGCGCCGTATAAACTCGCAAAATTTAGAATGATACGTAAACAGAAATTTTGCAAAAGATAAAAAAATATAGGGGACCAAATTTAAAAGAAAAAAATTGTGATGTTAAATTGTAAAAGATGAAAAGTTCGGACTAAAAGAACAAAATCAAAATTTATGAGGTTAAATTGCAAAAACTAAAAATTTTTTAGTTAAAAGTAAAAAATCATTTTTTTCTTAGAAACACCCTAAGCTTCATTTTTTTTTTCTTAGAAATACCTTAAGCATGAAGGGCAACACCATTATACGTTAAAAAAACTTGCAAAATTAATATTATCTAAGCAGGTGATGAAAAAAGTATTTTAGTAAACTCTGGTTTTAGGCCCTCCGTAGTGGGGCGGTTTGTGCCCGAAAACACCGCCCAAAGCACCCCCCACACCACTACGTGGGGCGCTTTGGGATGAATATTTTGGATCCCCGCTTTGTATACAACGGCGGTTTCAATGAGAATTTCAAAATTATATCCGTTGAATAACGGATCTTTTCTTAAAAAAAATCATTTTACTTTATATATATATATATATATATATAGGGTAAGGTTATTGTAAAAAAGACCAAAAGTGTGAGAAAGGTAAGAAAGAATCTCGGCCATTAGATCTAAATTAATTGAAAAGGGTAATCAAGTAATTTTATCATTTATTTAATTAATTCAAAACCTTCCATAAACAGCCACCCTAATTTATAGGAATACCGAATAACATTGCAAACACCATTCAACACGTATATAACATCATTCAATAAGTATATATAACACCATTCAATAAGTATATAACACCATTTTAAAGATCTCTATAAAAACACTACGAATAACACTGCAACAACCATTCAGCGCATATATAACACCATTCAATAAGTATATAACATCATTTAATAATTATATAACACCATTCAACACATATATAACACCATTCAATAAATATATAACACCATTCAATAATTATATAACACCATAAACTGAAACAAAAACCACTAACTGAAACATTCGATTGAACGTAATTTTTTTCTGTATATAAGTATAGTAATATGGTACTCATATTAAAAATTAGAAAAACACTCGTTATTATGGTGTAATTTAAAAAAAATGAGTTACGTGTAAAAAGTTATTGGCGTTCAAAAAAATAAAAGAGGAACTTGCATGTGGATTGCATGTGACTTTCTAAAATTAAAAATGTTAATTTTACCTTTATACCATTAATCTAGAAAATTAATTATTTTAATTGTTGTACTATCTACAAGATTGCCATCAAAATCTCAACCATTAGATTAAAGATCTAATGGTTTAGATTCTTTCTTACCCTTCTCACACTTTGGGCCTTTTTTACAGGTTCCTTTCTCTCTCTCTCTCTCTCTCTATATATATATATATATATATATATATATTCTTTCTTACCCTTCTTTCTTTTTTACAGGATCCTCTACCTATATATATATATATATATATATATATATAATACCACCTTTCATTTTATTCACACACAAACTATCTCAACCAAATACATCTACCATTCTAAAAAAATAATGGGTTCTCCATAGGATGATTCGTTCACCAATATTTATCGGAGATTTTTCCGGCTTAAGAAACCGCTGAGGAGGAAGAAGCGGCTACGAGTGCATGCGTTGCGTTGATACAAGCCATGGGACACGTTGTATCTACTCCTCCACGACCCATATTGAGGCGCACCTATGTATTGAGAGACCGGGAAGCGGCAAACGAGCGTTTGATGAAATACTACTTTGACCCCACACCGGTTCACGGACCAGACGTTTTTAGACGCCGGTTTAGGATGAGCCAAAGTTTATTTTTGCGCATTAACGAAGATTTGAAAGCAAAGTATGACTACTTTAAGCAAAGAATGGATGCTAGAAGATATCTAGGGTTCATCTCAATTCAAAAGGTAACTTCTGCTTTATGTATACTCGCCTACGGGAACACCTACGACATAAATGGCGAGTACTTGAAGATGGGGGAGAAAACAACACGTGATACCGTGGAGCAATTTTGCTTAGGTAATTATTTATACCTATTTTATTTTAACGATTCGTCACTATTTATTAAATTTTATATTTTTAATAATTTTTTAGGTATATGCCAATTATATGAAAACGTTATTTAAGAGATCCATCTTGGAATGACCTTCAAGAAATATACGAGGTGCATTTAGAAAAGCATGGAATTCCTGGCATGAGCGGAAGCTTGGATTGTTGTCATTGGCGTTGGTATAATTGTCCAACCGCATGGAAAGGTCAACATACACGCGGTGACCAGAAAGGACCGACTATGGCTCTACAAGCGGTGGCGTCGCATGACCTATGGGTTTGGTCAGCCTTCTTTGGTGTCGCTGGGTGTATGAACGACATTAATACCTTTGAGTGTTCACCTTTGTTACAGAGCTACATTTCTATAATAATACCAAAAGCCGGATTTCATGCTAACGGGAACGACTACGAACATTGTAACACCTCGTAATTTCCTGTCCAATTAAATCCCGACACGTGTTCCGTTGTTCCTCTATTGCCACGTGTTGGTCGAGAGGGACCAAAAGCGTCGTTATGTTATTATTGTAACCTCTGAATAACGTATGACAAAGTTGAGGAATTAAAAGTGTCAACATGTTTAATTATACCTCTGAGTGACCATTTGTCGGAACCGGAACTTAACGGTGTTTAGTATACTTCCTAATAGTACCTAAATCTAATTTGAGGGACCAAAGGTATTTAAAATAGAAGTTATAAGTCCAGGGGCTGAAATGGCATTGTTTACAAGTTGTATTGCTGACCCGGGGGCGGTCCGACGGCCCGCGAGAGCACATCCTGCTAAGGCTAGTCGTGGCAGCTTGCATGTTTGCCAAATCTTTCGCGAATTTCCACCATCTCTCAGCTTTTAGCACGTCCCTAGACACTTGTTTACCCCTAGCGTGCATGCCTAACACCTGTATTGACCTCCTTCATCATCCAACTCCATAAATCCAAGTCTTGACTCCATTGAAGAACTTGCAAGTTCTTAAAAACTCGCTCCCTCTAATCCTTGCAAGTTCTGGAGCTCAAGCTACCTGCAAGTCCATCCCAAATTCGTACTAGGACCCTTTGTAAGTGTTCTTAATCCTCCTTGTTCATTTTATTAAGTTTTCAAGCCAAAAGTCAAGGTTGACATAAAAACGTTTGACTTTCGGTTTAATCCTTAACGATCCAGCCATGGTCAGATTCAAACGTGGCTACGTGATCGTAATTGGGTAGGTGTTAATCCCTCAAAAGGGAACCTCCTGATTTCCACGAATTCTTGATCAATTGATGAGTCAAACTATTTTATAAAAAGTCAAACTAGGTCAGATTTGATAATAGAAGCATAACTAGTAACATGCATGTTATAAAATCAATTTTGTCACTCTAGATACTTAGTAATAACTATAATAACATGTGGGAACATATTCGGCTCGTCAAATCCAGGTCTAAAGGTCGGTTCGCAACCGAAAGTCGCAAGGTTTGACTCCTACTTTGACTTTCAGTTCTGACCCGATTTAGAGTCTTTCAAGGCCGATTCTAAGTTTCATTATGATCCTTATATAATGTAGTATAACCCCTGAGGTCATACTACATGGTCATAATCATAATCCGAGTTTATACGCAAGTTTCATTAATGTGTCTAAATTGACTATTTTGCCCTTTTGTTTAAAATGAGATTTAAACTAAAAATGAACATGCAACAAATTACCCACTGATATGTTAACTTGATTGTCTTGCATGCATGTCAATAATTTGGTCATAATCTGAGTTTTTCCTAAATATTGCAAATCAAGCTTTTAAAGGACCAAAATGCCCTTTTCAGCAAATAAAATATTTTAACCATAACTCCTACAATAAAATACTTTACGTACTGATGTTATAATATATTTAGAATTATTTGGGATGTTAAATCAGTTTATAAACTAAGTTTATGTAAAGGCTCTTGCATGGTATCGATAAATGACGATAATAACCTTACGGTGCATAAAATGAGTTTTAAAGGCATCTTCATAACCAAACCTTTTACAAACTGATTATATATGTTAAATAAAATATTTTGAATAAGTAAACCTGATCAAAACTATAATTTTCCTTAAACATCGATTAAATCGTCATTTAGCGACTTTATCGCCTTTTCGAAGCATAATATGGGTTAGAACCATATCTAAGCATCAAGACTTGTTATCTACTGATTATAAAACCTATTTCTAACATTTTTACAGTAGGTACAAGTTATAAACTCAGATTCCCAAATAAGTCTTCAAACCTATGTGTGAAATGACCAAAATACCCTTTCGGGGCATAGTTTGGTCTTTAAATATAAACCACACATATATTTCATATCCTACTGATATAACATCATAAATTATCTATTTTTACTGAATAATTATAACCACGACATCATAATTATTGCAAACCTCTTTTATAAGTCGTAAAATGACCAAATTACCCTTTTGAAACTTAATTCGATTTTAAATCTACAACGGGTATACATGTTAGTATCTTACTGATATTATAACATGTTTTAAGTGTAATGGCACATGAAACTTGTATATGACTCATCCAGTTACCCGGTATCGCTTATATGCGTACGGTTAAGCCTACGCAACTTATTTACGTAAATTCACCGAAACGGGTCTAACCTTATCATTTTTATCCAGAATGTTATATGTTTACCCAAAATATACAAGTCCTAGTACTTGTCGGGTCTAAACAACATTCTTTCCGGTCATCGCTTATTCTAGCGTATCGTTCCGTTACGTATCCTTAAAGCTAGCCGGTTCGAGTCATCGACTCAACCTAAAACCGTTAGCATTCTAATTGGTTATTAATACCATCATTCCAGACTAGAAGCCTCCTAGTAGATCAAAACCTTGCATTGTCTTCTTGATTAACGGCTGAGTTACTATTCGTTAGAAGAACTAGCTCAGGTAAATACTTTAACTTATTTTCCCTATACGTGCTTGGGATACGGTATTATACTACCGCTTGGTCGGGTATGGGATCATGTTTATCGGATTGTGATTTACTAAATCTTATAACCCGTTTTATTCTGTATTGTCTGATAACTTAAACATTGGGGGGTTAACTCGACCGTGTCCTGGATATCCTTGGCTCATTTAAATTACTAATGGCCACGACCTAAGCGCGGGGTGTAGGCATACACCTGACAGACGCTAATGCTAAACAATTATTTTTATTATACTCCTCCGTGGGTTTTATTAAGTGGTGTGTCGGTTAATCAGGTTATTCGGTTTCTGCACCAGACCCCATATGTATTGACAGACCTATAAAACTGTAAACAATATCATTTTGAATTATCCCAGTTATAAATGAATTTTGTGCTCAATGCACCTAAACTAATTTTAAATGTTTTCAAAATGAGTCGGTTAAATGTATTTACCAATGAAAACTGACGAATTTTTCCAAAAAGGCTAAGTGGCAGGTTTCGGCACGGAATAGGCTAGGAGTTGCTTGGTAACGATGTAGAGAATTTTGCAAGTTCTTAGTCAAGCCTAAAGTATGTCGGAGATTATCATTTTCGTACTTTCGGTCCGCCTGTGGATCTAATATTGCAAACCATGTATTTGTTTTATAGACTTTTAAATCCAATGGTTTGTAATAATATTTAATATTCACGTCTTCCGCTGTGCTGTATATGTTTGACCATGATGATACCAATCTACGTCACAGTACTCCCCACCCGGGCCCATCGGGATTGTGTTGGAAATACCGGGGTGTGACAGGTTGCTATCAGAGCCAACGTTCAAGTAAATTAAACATTAGCCTTTTGTGTTTAATCTCGGGTATATACAATAGCACATTCCTTAGTCTCCAAGTGTAGACATCAACTTAGGATTTCTCTAACCATTATTAAGAGTTTTATTATTTATTTTGTTTTGCTTTGTTTTCTAATTTGTAATGAAGCAGGAAAAATGCCGCCAAGATGCCGTGGTAGCAATAGGAGAGGTGGAGGATCAACAAGAGGAGGAGCATCCGGGCAAGGACCATCCCGTGTGCCGAACCCAAATCCATACGAAGGATCAGGAGATTCTTCGTCTTCATGGCGACCGTTTGGGTACCCGCTTCCATGGGAGTACTCTCCACCACAATCAGAATCCCAAGACTCTCACTACTCTTTCCACTCGTACCATTCGCATCACTCCGATCACTCCAACCCTCACCAAGAAGCCTCCATCCCAAATAGTTATGCGCGTTCACCATTTATAACGCCACCGGTTGACTCACCCACCCACATGGAGGAAGATCCAGAGATGCCACCCTTGGGATCGTATGAATATCCTATTGAACTGTCAAGTGGTCCCCCTTCTCGCACAGGATCACCATTTGAAGGCCCCAATAGTTGGGATTTGAGATGGATCCAATACCAGTTTTACTATACCCCTTCCCCATTCTTCTAAACCACCATCACCCCCCCAAGAAGCCGAGCAAATGGAAGTGGAGGAACAACAACAACAACAACAACAAACACCTCCAAGAAGGAAGCGTGGAGCCCGTATGTCGGTGCGTGCAGGGCAATGGACGGGTTCGCAACCACCTACGTCCCAAACTTACCATGTCATCCCTGAGGACCCTCAAATGGGTGGACCCTTAAACACATCACCAGAGGCGGAATTGCCACCTCTACCACCAACCATTGAACCTACTGTTCAGCTGTCATTGCCAGAACCAGGAAACCCGATCCTTCCTATCCAGATTCATCTGGGTACCCCCATACACCTATACTTTTACACTATGACTATACGACGCCGTCTGTTGATCCATATTTGGAAGCCGCCGCATATAATGCTTATAACCCAACTCCTTATCTCCCATACTCAGCTACATCATATCCTGGTTATGGATACCAATACCCTTCTGCATCCCATTATCAGCCACAACCGCAACCCCCGCCGCCGCAAACACCTCAATCAGCGCCACAATTAGAGGCCATTAATCAGGCCTTAGAAAGAGTTGAGCAGATGCAGCGCCAAACTGAGAAAAAGGAGAAGAAAACCTTCAAGGCCTTTAGGAAGTTGACAAAAATATGGAAATGAAAGAAAGATGAGTAGGGATTGAGCTATTAGTATTTGTATTTTATTTTAGTTCTGCGGACAGTATTTATTAGTCCTGCTGGACAAGTATTTTATTTTAGTCCCTGCGTGGACAAGTATTTCTATTTTAGTCCCTACGTGGACAAGTATTTCTATTTTCCGTCCCTGTGTGGACTAGTTATTTATGTTAGACCCCTGCGAGGGCCAATTAATCTTAGTTTTGAATAAAAGAACTGTTTAAGGTCTTAATGTAATCCCTTATTTATTTTAATGAGAAAGGATTCAAAATTTTATGTGTGTGTGTATATATATATATGTATGTATTAGAATATCCTTTGTTCAAGGCGATCGTTTCGACTTTACTCGAAATTTTATTGATCCGCTAAAATTCCAAAAGATCTTCTTAATGGTTTACACAGCCAAATGGCAATAGATCATAATAAATTGGCAAACTATGATAAGTTAAGGACTGATAACCTTCTATCATGATAGCTAAGGAAGAGTATCCCTTCTATCCAGAGGCGGTGACCTATGTTCCACCTCAAAGCCTAATGGTTAACAAGATCATAGTGTACATCAGGAATGATAAACACTTTCAATTATCACTCCAGGATGAATGGCTTATGAACCATACCTAATCATCCAATGGAGTCAAGGACGTCGTAACCTTTAAGGTTCTCTGTCCAAGGTAGTGAGCCACGCTCCAAACCTCATTAAAATGATCATAAATACAACCTAGGCTTTATTATAAAAACCATTTTAAGACAATTAATCCTAGTCAACATCTAAGTGATGATGACTTTCCTGGCAGTGTGACTTGAGGAACCACACTAGTCATCGAGGTTGTTGGGCTACACCCAAATCTCATCGATCATAAGTGATCAATCTTATATTATCTTGTCAGAATGTAATGGCAATAAGAAAAATTGAGCATCCATTAGTGATGAAATGCATTTGAGCCATAAAACCCATGTCCAAACACCATACATGACTCTTTAAAAGTCTAAGCCTTTTGTGCCAAGTTTATTAAGAAACATGTACTTTAATGTACTTAAATGGTTAAGAATACCATGTCACTATGCGAATCATCAATTGCAATGATCAACTAATGGACTTTTAAACTGTGTAGTACCAAGATCTACAAGATGGCTGACTCTGGAGGAGCCAATAGTCACCCCGAAAATGATGATCATGCTAACGTTAACATCAATGATGATGCCTTCCAAGCTCGCTGTCACACCCCGACCCGCAGCGGAAAAGGTGATCGGGGCATGATTGGGTTTTCATCAAAGCTCATGACATTTATTATAAAGTTTCATATTTATTATTTCTTTTTAAAGGAGAATCATTACAATCAATAATACAAGTACAACATGTTCTATACATCTTTCAAGACTTCATTATTTTTCTTCTAAGGCAATTTCCTATGTGTTCCTTGCTTCATCCTGTCCACCTGTATCATGTGTAAAAATAGGTTTTTGGGTCAACAAAAAGTTGGCGAGTGAATCCTATGAAAACATTTAAACGTGTTTATTGAATCAATTATAAAATAAAGTGCATAACCACATATGAGTAAATGTAGATGTAAATTTATTCACCAAACACATAATATTAAATATTGCACACACATACACCAAATGATTGTTTTTTAGGCACGCGTTGTTCAACTCGTTTCCCACGAGGAACTGATGGGCCTAATGAATGATTTTTGAGGCACGCGTTGTTCAACGAACTGATGGGCCTAATGAATGTTTTTGAGGCACGCGTTGTTCAACTCGTCTCCCACGAGGAACTGATGGGCCTAATGAATAATTTGCACACAACTTGACAATATGTAATACATCTCAACAAACAATATTTACATTCTAAGTTTAGATCATATAATGGTATAGCACGAGTTTGAATAAGCGAATTAATTTAAGCGACACATGATACACCCCAAAACATGAATAAAAAGGGGAATTTGTAAGAATTCACTCACAGTGGTTGCGTTTCTTGGATTGATGATGAATGCGCACGAATTTGGATTTAACCACGATAGAAACTAACCTAAATAATAACATAATGGTTCGGTAAATAAATGGATTTTATTTGAGATTAATAATTTTAATTCATAACTTTAATAGGATTTCTAGATTTATTTTTGTGAGTTTAAGGACTTTTTCTAACTTTAAAAATATTATTTTTAAGTATTTTTAAATAATTTTCTGATTAAATAAATAAATAAATAAAATGTTGACCGTTGACTTTGACCGTTGACCGGTCTGATTGTGTTTATTATGTGCGCTGAGTGAGGTTCGAACTCGTGACCTCCCGTACGCGTGCACGCAGCTCTACCAACTGAGCTACGTGTCTAACCCGAAATAAATCTTATTTTAATTATATTTATATATTAATTAGATTAATTCAGAAATTAATTTATTTAAAAAGGGTTTTAACTGATCGAACCGGTGCGCAGTATGTGTTTCGAACTCGAGACCTTGGTCTTGCAACGCACCCAGCCCTACCAACTGGGCTGGGTGACTAACCCGTTTATATTATGATTTTTATTTCTCTTATATACTTACCGTCAAGTTCCGTATTTGGGTTTTTAAAAAGGTTTGAATATTGTGACGAATCGGAACAAGGACAGAGTCGAACCCGGGACCATGATTTAAATATGCAAACAGTCCACCACTGGACTGTGTGTCTAACCCGG
This sequence comes from Scalesia atractyloides, assembly GCA_947069175.1. Classification (NCBI taxonomy): domain Eukaryota; kingdom Viridiplantae; phylum Streptophyta; class Magnoliopsida; order Asterales; family Asteraceae; genus Scalesia; species Scalesia atractyloides. Next base: position 10,008,996 of record CAMTDV010000017.1, read on the forward strand.
TATAATTTCCGTTTTCAAATACATTTAACTACTGATTTCAGTTCATCTTCTTCATTAAACCCGAAGCCAAGTACATAACCCGCCTGAAATCGATTTTTTAGACATTTCTGGGTGTTTGTTCAAAGATTCGTAACATACAGAATAATAGATAGAGAAGTTAAAGAAATATACCAACTAGAAGTAAAATCCCGGTTTTCCGATGAAAATCTCCGGCGAGTTCCAAATTTTTCCGGCGACAGCAGACAATTCCGGCGAACAGAAAAATTGATCAGAGAGTTTTAGAGTGATGTGGGTGACTTCTGTCTGAGCTCTAGAAGTCTTATTTTAGAGTAAGGCAGAAGAGATGAAATGGGTTCGGTTTTCCGGCGACTTGCAGAGAATTCCGGCGAGGTGTTTCTTGATGAATAGCGACTTGTAGAGAGAGTGAAAGTTGTGCGAGTGTAAGCAGGTTTTGAGAGAAATACACATGGTATTTATAGATTGACAGAAGCTGCCCGATTTCAGTTTTCAAAACCGAGTATTCAAGATTTTCTGGCGGTTACGACTATAATTAGGGCTAGACATCGGTTATAACCGATGTCGTCGACGGTTACAGCGTTTTAGTCAAAAGGAGAATGGCTGAACTCGCGGATTGCCGGATTTTTCGGTGATTGCGAGTTCTGTCGCGCTGATGTCTGGTTTTTGAATTCGAGTTTTGATTTAAGTATTAATCGTTTCAGTATTATTCCAAAGTTGAGCGTGTGGCGGAGTGGTGTGTTGTTTGCTTGTTGAACCGGCTGACCCGGGTTCGAAACCCGGCAGCCTCATTTCATTTTTTTCTCACTTATTTTTATCATTTATCAATTATGGTTTAAAATTCTAACAATGTTTATTAATTATGTATCGTTTAAAATTAAAATAAACAATATATACGCGACGAAAATTTATGACTGACTATTCGGTTAATAAACGAAGCGGGTTTTGGAAACCCGTTTTTTTTTATGGATGTTACAATATCCCCTACTTTTAGAAATTTCGTCCCGAAATTTAAGTAGTGGTATGTTTGACTCGAAAGGAGGGTGGTTTTGACAATTACATACTTAGAAGGGTTAAGAGTTTAAATTTTATTTGAGGCGGTAACGTTCCTAGTAAGGGTTGAATACCCTGGTACAGGAATCGCTTTTTGTTGCCTAAGATAAGGAATATGGATAAACAGAGTTGATTGACTAGGTATGATCTCATGCACAAGAGTTTTGAGAGAATCGATACGTTTGGAAAGATAAGGTTATATCCTAAAACAAAACTTCTACCACTATAACCTACATGGAACCTCTCATAACCGCTTGACAATGCCTCTGATCCTTTGGCAAGAATACTTATATATAGGAAGTACCAGCGGCGTATCCACCATATTCTTGTCAAATTTTCATTGGCTTTATCAGTAAGTTATGATTAGTTCTATGTGACTCTAGAACATAAACAAACACAACAACCAAAGCTTGAGTCTTAATTCTGAAAGTATACATGTTTGAATGATGATAGTACCTCTCTCATTTGTTATGATGAAGAGGTTAGTCTATGTAGAAGTGAGACACAACCCAACTTCTTTGAATGATGAGATTGAGATACGTTGAGATGTAGATGATATGAATGCTAAATCAGTGAGTATAAAACAAACTTCAACCATGACATTACTAAATCCTACATGGAACTTCTCATAACCGCCTGACAATGCCTCTGATCCTTTGGCAAGAATACTTATATATAGGAAGTACCAACGGCGTATCCACCATATTCTTGTCAGATTTTCATTGGCTTTATCAGTAAATTATGATTAGTTCTATGTGACTCTAAAACATAAACAAACACGACAACCAAAACTTGAGTCTCCAATCTGAAGGTATACATGATTGAATGATGACAGTACCTCTCTCGTTTGTTATGATGAAGGGGTTAGTCTAGGTAAAAGTGAGACACAACCCAACTTCTTTGATTGATGAGATTGAGATACGTCGAGATGTATGATGATATGAATGTTAAATCAATGAGTATAAAACAAAACTGAAATAGTAATTCGCATTAAGATTCTTGGATAAATTTCCAATTTATAATTGAGATACGTGAAGATTGAGATAACATAAAGAAAACATAAAAACTAAGCGGTTGGAGTTGAATCTTGATTTTTGGTGAAGAAAACTAGCTGGGTGGTTCGTTTGGGCCGTTATTATCTTCAACAGGATTGGCGTTGATGTTGTAAGCTCTTCCTCTTGCTGGTGGCCAAGTGGTTAGGTTTTCTTGATTTACTTGGTTAACTGGGTTTGCTTGAGCTTGGGCGTTTATGATGTTAACCAATCGAGGGCACGTGTTTCTAAAGTGGGTAGGGTCGCCACAATTAAAACAAGCTCGAACATATGGGAACATGGTGTATTGGGCTTGTTGATATGTTTGGATCATGTTTTGAGTAGGGGGTGAGGTTTGGTTTTGAGAGGTGCGGCAAACCTTGCTCAAATGACCATAGCGTCCACAATTCGCACATAGTCGACAAGGTAAGGTAGATGGATGGTGATAAAACAGGTGTTGCATTGAGGGTGAGGTCCAAAGTAAGGTTTCTTATTTGGGTAAGTTGAGTTGGGTGCTACTTGAGTGATTGGGATAGCTTGGAGGGGTACAACTTGTGAAGCTGGTTGGTTGTGTTGGGTGACAGCGAAGATTTGTCCATCTCGTTTTCTCTTAGAAGTGGTTTGAGAAGAGGATTCGGTTTGGGTGGAGTTTGGGGTTTCGGTTGATGCTTTATCCTTCTTCTTCTCCTCCTTAAAGTCTTTATTCCGTATGCGGTTTTCGGTGAGCTCTGTAGCTAACTCCATTGCTGCTTCCAAAGTTGCAGGTGTGGTACTTATTACAGGGTCTTGAATTTTTTAAGGAAGACCTCGAATGTAGTGCTCGATCAAACGGTAGAGGGGAGTGAACAAGTTGGGGACCATCTGATTTAACTCAAGGAATCTCTTGTTGTATGTGGTGTGGTCACATTCCTTTTGTTTCAAAGAATATAACTCATCCTCTAATTTCTTGATTTCGCTTCTTGGACAGAAACGTCTTGTCATGATTTCCTTCAACTCTTCCCAAGTCAAAGTCATAGCATTCTCAGTACCTCGCTTGGCCTTCTCTGTATTCCACCATGTAAGTGCTACTCCAAACAAACGACCGGTAACATATCGCACCTTGCGATCATCGGGACAGTCGCAATTGAGAAAGGTGTTTTCCATCTCCTCTGTAACATCTGTCAAAAAACGGATTTTACCAAACCCGCTCCGTTTATTAACCGAACAATCAGTTAAAATTTTCGTTGCGAATTAAATGCCCGAAATAATTTTAAACGATACATAATCAATTATTATATTGGAATATATAAGTTGTTTTTGAAAAACTGTTGAAAATCGCAAAATAAAAATAAAATGTCCCTGCCGGGTTTCGAACCCGGGTCAGTCGCCGAGTCAGCTGGTTCAACAACTTAACTCACAACACTTGAACCACTGCGCCACTTGTATTATCTGTTAATTATTAAGATCATTTAATTCATAAAGTGTCCTTCCGAATTCAAAACCGGCGCCCAAAAGTTCAGTCGTCGGAAATCCCGGCAATCTCGCGAAACTTAACGTTTCTTTCAGTTATAACGTAAAACATAAACGCTACATCGGTTATAACCGACGTCTGAGTCCGCGACCAAAGTTATAACCGCCGGAGAAATTCAAACCAACGAATCAAGTCGGAAATCGGACCAAATACATCGACGACTTGCCCTATAAATACCCCTCGAACCTCTGCAAACCTTTTCGCTCAAAACAGCACCTTTTCTCGGCGAAAACTCACTCGCCGGAAATACTCTGTTCGTCGCCGGAAAACCGGATTCTTCATTTCTGAGCCTTACTAAACCCTCTGAACTTATACCGAAGTCACCCACATACTTTGTAAGCTTTCTGGAGACTCGCTGCTGCAAGACACTCGTCGCCGGAAGGGATTGCTGTCGCGGAGTTCTGCCGGAGAACAGAGGAAGCTAGTCGGTATACCTCACGCCTAATTTCTTTTCTTTTTACTTACATCTCATCTGTAATTAACCTAAAACGCTAAAGAATCCTGATTAAAACTTCGAACCAGATCGTCATTGTTCCTGGTTAAAATCTGGCGAAGAAGACGATGAACCTGTAACATATAAGTATAATTAAAATCAAGTTATAACTCGGGTTAGACACACAGTCCAGCGGTGGACTGTGTGCACATTAAACACACAAAGGTCTCGAGTTCGAATCTTGTTCCACACACGCCGCCTTAATAAAAAAACGCCTTTTTTGTTAACCGAACCGGAAGTCACACTGTTATATGTTAAGTATATTAATAACCGGAATAGTAACCAAGTTAGACACACAGTCCAGTGGTGGACTGTGTGTATGTTTATATCACAGGTCACGAGTTCGAGTCCGGGCTACTGCACCGACTCGGACAATTATCTATTCTTTTAAAATAAGTCAGAAAAGGAAATGTTCAGTTTGTGTTTAAGTATAATAAAAATCAGTTAAGTTAACAAGTTGGACACACAGTCCAGCGGTGGACTGTGTGTTAGTATAAGCCACAGGTCCCGGGTTCGAGACCTGTGGAGGCACCGTCCGATTCAATTAAATCGTTTTTAAAATAAAAGGATTTTCTGTTTAAATTAATTAATATATAAATATAATTAAAAACAGATATATGACGGGTTAGACACGTAGCTCAGTTGGTAGAGCTGCGTGCACGCGTACGGGAGGTCTCGGGTTCGAGCCTCACCCAGCGCACTTATATTCGCATTCGAACCGGTCAACGGTCAAGTCAACGGTCAAAGTCAAAGTCAACTGTAGCAAAAAAATCAAAAGTTTTTATTATTTTTATTTATTTATTTTAATTAAAAATCAATTAAATATACTTAAAAATAACATTTTTAAGGTTAGAAAATAGCCTTAAACTCACAAAAATACACCCAACAATCCTACTAAAATAGATTAATAAAATCCGCTTACTTACCAAACCATAATGCGATTTATCTAGGTTAATCTCACTCGTGGTTAAAACCACTTCGTGTGCATTCAACATCATCAACCGAACGCACCCACTGTGAGTGAATCTTACAACTCCCCTTTTTAATTACACGTTTTGGGGTGTGTCATGTGTCTCAAATAATTAACTCGTTTATTTAAATTTGTGCCATACCATATCATGACCTAAACTTAGATTGTTTATATTGTTGTGATTACTTATTTCATTTTGTCAAATTATATGAAACTCATTCATTAAGCCCATCAGTTCCTCGTGGGAGACGAGTTGAACAACGCGTGCCACAAATCAAATTCATTATTGTTCATGTGTGTATCATTGAGTTTACATTATTTGTAGTTGAGTCATTCATATTATCAGGTTTATGCAAATTCATTCATTAGGCCCATCAGTTCCTCGTGAGAGACGAGTTGAGCAACGCGTGCCTCTAAATGTTCCATTATTGTTCACTCGCCAACTTTATGTTGATCCAAAAACCCTTTTACACATGATACAGGTGAACAGGTTGAAGCAAGGAAAACATAGGAAATGCCTTAGAAGAGAACAAAGAAGCTTAGATTGATAGTTAGAACATGTTGTAATATTTATTGTAAAGTTCCATTAAATTGTATTTAATGAATATGAAACGCATAATAAATGTCATGAGCTTTGATGATAACCCAATCATGCCCCGATCACCTTTTCCGCTGCGGGTCGGGGTGTGACATCCTCAAACCAATGGAGGAGAGCGGTGACACCTTCAGTCCCTTCGTATTTTGGAGGATCGCAGGATTTGAAATGTTTGTAGGTGCATTTAGTGGCTTTTGGGGAAGGATTGACAATGTTTTGATCTTCTTGGTGGATTGGGTTGACGGGATTAGCGGTAAGGGCCTGTTGTACTTGAACTACGATGTTGGGTATTACGGCCGCCATTTGTTGAGCGATTTGGGCAGCCATGCGCTCGCGGGATTTTCCTGCTTTCATTTTCCTACGAGCGAGACTAGAAGACATCTACAAGGAATACGCATCGAGAGTATGAGTTTGACGTTTTAGGGGTCATGTGTCGTATTTAGGAATGAACATTCATAAAATAAATATAGAATAATAAATCTACTACATCCATAGGATGTCTTGGGCTTTGCTCGTAATTGGGCATTGCATGCCGCCATACTTCACCTTCATAATCATGTGGGCCCCCATGATTACCGGGTCTTTCATATGGTTTGCATGTGTTAGCCTGGTAACGTACACTAAAACCCGGAGAAAATCGAGAAATATGTATGTAACGTATGGAATTCGGAGTGCATCCAGGTGTGGACACGGTGATACCTCAAAGTGGGGTTAGTTCGAACGACGTTTGGTGTGGCATGCTTTGGCCTAATAGGTCCTTCGTACTCTCATCGTTAGTCCCCAGGTAGGCAAACTGGTCCGTTATATTGGATTTATACGAATGCCAACCTAGACAGGACGTTCCGACTACCGGTACTTGTACCCTTACAGTTACTACATGCCCGTCGTAGAACTCACTTTGATGAGATTGAAAAACGAAAAAATGCGACAAAATCTTGAATAAAGGAATATGAGGATGACTTGAATATGTGAACATTGATATATGCGTGACGAATGTATATGTAAGCATGTTATAAGTATAACTTATTAAATATCACACAGTATGATAGTGGAAGTGTTTGCATGCATGTGTGTATGTAATAAATACGAAACAAATAAACATCATGAGTTTGCATGTAACCACATAAATAATTAAAATCTAATCAGCTATAGTATAGGCTCTAAGGGTCTAATAACCTATCCTATATCCCTATAGTCAAAAGCTCTGATACCAATCTGTCACACCCCGACCCGCAACGGAAAAGGTGATCGGGGCATGATTGGGTTTTCATCAAAGCTCATGACATTTATTATAAAGTTTCATATTTATTATTTCTTTTTAAAGGAGAATCATTACAATCAATAATACAAGTACAACATGTTCTATACATCTTTCAAGACTTCATTATTTTTCTTCTAAGGCAATTTCCTATGTGTTCCTTGCTTCATCATGTCCACCTGTATCATGTGTAAAAATAGGTTTTTGGGTCAACAAAAAGTTGGCGAGTGAATCCTATGAAAACATTTAAACGTGTTTATTGAATCAATTATAAAATAAAGTGCATAACCACATATGAGTAAATGTAGATGTAAATTTATTCACCAAACACATAATATTAAATATTGCACACACATACACCAAATGATTGTTTTTGAGGCACGCGTTGTTCAACTCGTTTCCCACGAGGAACTGATGGGCCTAATGAATGATTTTTGAGGCATGCGTTGTTCAACGAACTGATGGGTCTAATGAATGTTTTTGAGGCACGCGTTGTTCAACTCGTCTCCCACGAGGAACTGATGGGCCTAATGAATAATTTGCACACAACTTGACAATATGTAATACATCACAACAAACAATATTTACATTCTAGTTTAGATCATATAATGGTATAGCACGAGTTTGAATAAGCGAATTAATTTAAGCGACACATGATACACCCCAAAACATGAATAAAAAGGGGAATTTGTAAGAATTCACTCACAGTGGTTGCGTTTCTTGGATTGATGATGAATGCGCACGAATTTGGATTTAACCACGATAGAAACTAACCTAAATAATAACATAATGGTTCGGTAAATAAATGGATTTTATTTGAGATTAATAATTTTAATTCATAACTTTAATAGGATTTCTAGATTTATTTTGTGAGTTTAAGGACTTTTTCTAACTTTAAAAATATTATTTTTAAGTATTTTTAAATAATTTTCTGATTAAATAAATAAATAAATAAAATGTTGACCGTTGACTTGACGTTGACTTTGACCGTTGACCGGTCTGATTGTGTTTATTATGTGCGCTGAGTGAGGTTCGAACTCGTGACCTCCCGTACGCGTGCACGCAGCTCTACCAACTGAGCTACGTGTCTAACCCGAAATAAATCTTATTTTAATTATATTTATATATTAATTAGATTAATTCAGAAATTAATTTATTTAAAAAGGGTTTTAACTGATCGAACCGGTGCGCAGTATGTGTTTCGAACTCGAGACCTTGGTCTTGCAACGCACCCAGCCCTACCAACTGGGCTGGGTGACTAACCCGTTTATATTATGATTTTTATTTCTCTTATATACTTACCGTCAAGTTCTGTATTTGGGTTTTATAAAAAGGTTTGAATATTGTGACGAATCGGAACAAGGACAGAGTCGAACCCGGGACCATGATTTAAATATGCACACAGTCCACCACTGGACTGTGTGTCTAACCCGGTATAATTTCCGTTTTCAAATACATTTGACTACTGATTTCAGTTCATCTTCTTCATTAAACCCGAAGCCCAGTACATAACCCGCCTGAAATCGATTTTTTAGACATTTCTGGGTGTTTGTTCAAAGATTCGTAACATACAGAATGATAGATAGAGAAGTTAAAGAAATATACCAACTAGAAGTAAAATCCCGGTTTTCCGATGAAAATCTCCGGCGAGTTCCAAATTTTTCCGGCGACAGCAGACAATTCCGGCGAACAGAAAAATTGATCAGAGAGTTTTAGAGTGAGTGTGGGTGACTTCTGTCTGAGCTCTAGAAGTCTTATTTTAGAGTAAGGCAGAAGAGATGAAATGGGTTCGGTTTTCCGGCGACTTGCAGAGAATTCCGGCGAGGTGTTTCTTGATGAATAGCGACTTGTAGAGAGAGTGAAAGTTGTGCGAGTGTAAGCAGGTTTTGAGAGAAATACACATGGTATTTATAGATTGACAGAAGCTGCCCGATTTCAGTTTTCAAAACCGAGTATTCAAGATTTTCTAGCGGTTACGACTATAATTGGGGCTAGACATCGGTTATAACCGATGTCGTCGACGGTTACAGCGTTTTAGTCAAAAGGAGAATGGCTGAACTCGCGGATTGCGGATTTTCCGGTGATTGCGAGTTTTGTCGAGCTGATGTCTGGTTTTTGAATTCGAGTTTTGATTTAAGTATTAATCGTTTCAGTATTATTCCAAATTTGAGCGTGTGGCGGAGTGGTGTGTTGTTTGCTTGTTGAACCGGCTGACCCGGGTTCGAAACCCGGCAGCCTCATTTCATTTTTTTCTCACTTATTTTTATCATTTATCAATTATGGTTTAAAATTCTAACAATGTTTATTAATTATGTATCATTTAAAATTAAAATAAACAATATATACGCGACAGAAATTTATGACTAACTATTCGGTTAATAAACGAAGCGGGTTTTGGAAACCCGTTTTTTTTTTGGATGTTACACTCGCATTGACGAGGCTGTAAGTAAGGCCATGAACAAAACTTTAGAAAAGCTAAAAGATACCAGCGCTACTCATTCCAGAACCGCATCTACTCCACGATCCTCAGCTAAGAGGAGTAGTTATGTTCATTCGTCAAACAAGAGAAGTGAATCTAGAAAGACATATGACCAAGGGTCACACGAGCATAGAGAAAGCGACCAACCCATCAGAGATGGTTGCACCTACAAGTACTTTGTCTCCTGCAAGCCACGAGACTTTAATGGTGAAAAAGGCGCGGTGGAATGCCTTAGGTGGTTGGATGAGATGGAAACCATTGTGGATATTAGCGGTTGTGCTAGTAATGATGTAGTGAAGTTTGTTTCTCAATCATTCAAGGGCGATGCCTTGATATGGTGGAAAGTGATGGTGCAGTCTACAGGGAAGGTAGCCCTGTATAATTTGGGATGGAAAAGGTTTGTTAAATTGATCAAGGAGACATATTGCCCTCCCCACGAGGTGGAGAAAATAGAGGCTGATTTCTTAACTTCTCTATGAAGAATCTAGATTGTCGCAGGTATGTTACTGATTACAACTCCCTGTCGAGGTTAGTTCCCTATCTGATAACCCAGAGCCAAAGCGCATTGCGCGTTTCATTAATGGTCTTGCTCCTGAAATTAAGGGGATGGTCAAGGCTTCTAAGCCTAGCAACCGGTCTGCTGTGGACCTAGCGCTGTCCCTAACTCAAGACATAGTGAGGCAAAGATCAGTCAAGAATGATGCCGAGGGAAAGAGGAAAAGGGAGGATGACAACTCCCACAAGTTTGATAGAAAGAAGCAGAGGCCTGGGTTCAAAGGGAACCAAGGCCGATCCAATGATAGACCCGCGTGTAAGATCTGTAAAAAGAAGCATGGGGGTCAGTGCCGATTTGATCCACAGGCTAAGCCTTGTGGAATCTGTAAGAGAATGGGGCATAAGACCTTGGAGTGCAAGGATTTAAAGGACGCATCTTGCTATGGATGTGGCGAAAAGGGCCACATAAAGACCAACTGCCCTAAGGCCACCAAGGATGGTGCCAAGAATGGAGGGGCAAACAAAGGAAATACCCGAGCCTTCCAGATGACTGCTAGGGAGGCCGTCAACGACAGCAATGTCATCACAGGTACTTTTCTCATTAATGACATTTTTGCAAGAGTTTTATTTGATTCCGGAGCTGATAAGTCTTTCGTAAGTCATAAGTTTAGTGAGTTGTTGAATTTGCCCATAAGAGCTTTAGATTTAACTTATGAAGTAGAACTCGCCGATGGAATCTTAGAATCTGCATCTACCATCCTCGATGGATGTTCCATATCCATAAAGAATCAATCTATTCCAGTCTCTCTTTTACCAATGAAGTTGGCGGGATTCGATGTAGTCTTAGGCATGGATTGGTTATCCCATAACAAGCTCGCATCGCATGCAATAAGAAACTCATCGAAATCGTATCCCCGTCCGGTGAAACCCTTACCATACTAGGAGATCGTCACCATGGGTTACCCGAAAAGATGTCTCTTCTGAAAGCTTCAAGATATCTGAAGAAAGGTTGTATTATTTACATGGAACAAGTAACCATTGAAGAACCCAAGCCAAAGATAGAAGATTTAAAAATTATCTCAGAGTATGTGGATGTATTTCCTGAGGAATTGCCTGGTTTACCCCCAGATAGGCAAGTGGAGTTTAGGATTGATATCCTGCCTGGAGCTGCACCAATTGTGAAGGCTCCTTATCGATTAGCACCCTCAGAGATGAAGGAACTAAGAACCCAACTAGATGAGTTGTTGGAAAAGGGCTTCATTCAGCCTAGCTCATCGCCTTGGGGAGCTCCTATTTTGTTTGTGAAAAAGAAAGATGGTTCAATGCGTTTGTGCATTGATTATCGTGAGTTGAACAAAGTAACAATTAAGAACCGTTACCCTTTACCCAGGATCGACGACTTATTCGACCAGTTGCAAGGAGCTAGTTACTTTTCAAAGATTGATTTAAGGTTTGGATATCACCAGCTGAAAGTCAGGAGTGAAGACGTCCCGAAAACTGCTTTTAGAACCAGATACGGTCATTATGAGTTCTTATTGATGCCTTTTGGACTCACTAATGCACTAGCAGCATTCATGGATCTTATGAATAGAGTCTGCAAACCATACTAGATAAATTTGTCAGCGTTTTCATAGACGACATCCTTATCTATTCTCGTAATCAAGCCGATCACGAGAAACATCTAAGGTGCATTCTAGAACTTCTAAGACAGGAAAAGCTTTATGCAAAGTTCTCTAAGTGCGAGTTTTGGCTTAGAGAGGTCCAGTTTTTTGGACATGTGGTGAGCGAACGTGGTATCCAAGTTGACCCAGCTAAGATTGAAGCTATCATGAATTGGGAAGCAACCAAGACTCCTTCTGAAATCCGTAGTTTCCTAGGATTGGCCGGTTATTACAGGAGGTTCATCGAGAACTTTTTGAGAATAGCCACTCTTTTAACTACCCTGACCCATAAGAATGTCAAGTTTAATTGGGGACCAAAGCAGCAAGAATCCTTTGAGATTCTCAAGCATAAGTTTAGCAATGCTACCGTACTTACTCTGCCTGAAGGTACCGAAGAATTTGTTGTCTACTGCGATGCTTCGCACACTGGCATGGGCGGTGTGCTTATGCAAAGGGGCAAGGTGATTGCCTATGCATCGCGACAATTAAAAGTGCATGAAAGGAATTACACTACCCATGACTTGGAACTAGGTGCCGTGGTATTTGCACTAAAGTTGTGGAGACACTATTTGTATGGTACGAAGTGTATTATATACACTGACCACAAGAGCCTCCAACACTTGTTCAATCAAAAGGATTTGAACATGAGACAACGCCGTTGGATGGAGACATTAAACGATTATGATTGTGAAATACGATATCACCCTGGCAAGGCAAATGTAGTTGCAAATGCACTTAGTCGCAAGGAGAGGGTTAAGCCAATCAGGATCAACGCCAAAAGTATTGAGCTCAAAAATAATTTGAATGAGAAACTACTTGTGTAACATTCGTCGTAAAACGGGTTTCAAAACCCGCTTCGTTTAATAATCAAATATTCGGTTTGAAAGTTCGTTGCGTATTTATTTTTCCGGTTATTTTAAATATCTCCTAATTAATAAATATTTTAGAATTTAAAAACCATAATTAATAAATAAAACAATAAGTAAGTTAAATTAATCTCTAACAATAAATCAAAAAGTAAAATAAAAATAAAAAGGGTAGCCGGGTCTCGAACCCGGGTCTCCCGCGTAGACACACACACATCACACCACTCCACCACACACATATTTGTGTTCAATACTTAAACCTTTAACATTTATGGTAAAACCGAAAGTCAAAACCTGTAAATCAGCAAACCCAGAACTCGAAATCGCCGGCAAACTAAAACTCCGAAATTGCTGCTACTTTCCCCATGATTGAAACGCGTAAACTTGATTTCGACATCAGTTATAACCGTTACCTAAAACACAATTGAGTCAAAACCGTTTCTTCTGAGAATTGAAATCATTGACCGTGATTTTGGTCTCTAAATCGAAACCGATCAGTCTGTCCACCTTATAAATACCCACCCAATTCCTTGTAAGCATTTCGCTCAGAACCGCACTCTCTTCCTGGAAAAATTTTCCCTTCAAAGCACATTGCCGGAGACCTTCGCACTCACCGGAGTATCGCCGGAATCTCAAACCAGAAAACCGTAATTTATCTCCAAACCGGTATAATTATCTAAACCTTCTTGCTATCTCTTGATTAGTAATTTATTAGCTCAAAACAGTAATCAAAACTGTTTAATCAGTTCATTCAGTCGGGATCATTGTCTGGATTTTTAAACGGTGAAAAAGATGAAGTTGAGTTAGTGTTTAAATATAAATAAAAAAAGGGTATTTAACCGGGTTAGACACACAGTCCAGCGGTGGACTGTGTGCAATTACAAAGCACACGTCCCGGGTTCGAGTCGCACATGTTTCCGATTTTCTGAAATAAAACCAACACTTTTTAAACTTATTCAGATCAACTCATTGCATATATATATAATTAATATAATCCAGTGTTTATGCGGATTAGACACACAGCCCAACTGGTTGGGCTGTGTGCACTCGAACCATAGGTCCGAGTTCGATTCCGGGTTCTGTAACCACTTTCGGCCATATTAAATCCTTTTTAATAAAAAACTAAATAAGGTTAAAGCTAGTTAGTATATATATATATAATTAAAATAGAGAATATTTCGGGTTAGACACGTAGCTCAGTTGGTAGAGCTGCGTGCACGTATACGAGAGGTCACGGGTTCGAACCTCACACGCTGCCTGAATTACATGCTATCCGACCGGTGTCAGACCCGGTCAGACCTGACAAGGTCAACTTATTTTTAATTTTGTTTTCTTATTTTTTTTTAAATAAATTGAAAATTTATTTAAAAATACTTAAAAATAAGATTCCTAAGGTTAAAAATTTGCATTAAACTCAAAAAAAATAAATCTAAAAATCTCATTAAGAGCACTAATTAAAAATATTAATCTCAAATAAAATTTATTTATTTATCGAATTATTTCGTTATTATTTAGGTTAGTTTTCCCTCGTCGGTTGAATCATAAATTCGTGCGCATTCATCATTATCAAGGAACGCACCCACTGTGAGTGAATTCTTACAAATTCCCATTTTTATTCACGTTTTGGGGTGTATCTGTGTCGTACTATTCCTTTATTTTATTTAAACACTTGTGCATATATCATTTCCGTGATCAAATGTGTATTGATTGTTGTGTGAATTATATAGATTAAATTTATCATTTCAGTGCACGCATTTCATTAGGCCCATCAGTTCCCCGTGGATACGGGTTGAGTATCAGGAGCCTCATTAGATCGGCTCCGTTTGATTGAGCCTTGATCTCAAATACATCATCATTCATGTCATATATTCATCCAAAGTGGTTTGTGATTGTTTACATATATATGTTTGCTCACATGTGATTAATGCACGAATTTTTCTTTAATAAATAAAACAAGCAATTACTTAAAATGTTTTATCAAAGTTCACTCGCCAACTTTTGTTGACCCAAAATCTCCCCTGTTTTACACATGATACAGGTGATCCAGTTGAGGCAAGAAACACTTAGGATGGCCTAGAAGAATAAACAAGTTAATGCTTTGGAATGAACATTTAGTTTTGTTTTCCTTTGTAATTGTATGAATTTTGATTATTGGATATTTAAGTTTGTAATTTGAATTTAATAAATATGAAACTTCTTAGTAAATATCATGAGCTTTGGTGATAACCCAATTATGCCCCGACTTTTATTCCGCTGCGGGTCGGGGTGTGACAACTTGATGCTCAAAAGCAAGCTATGTTAGAAGCGAACCTCCCTAAGGAAGGGCTAGGTAAAACTATTGATCAATTGGCGCCTGGTAGCAATGGAATTCTTAGATTCAATGGGAGAATCTGGGTTCCAATTTTAGGAGGACTCAGAAATATAATCCTTGAGGAAGCTCATAGCTCCAAATATTCGATGCATCCTGGAAGTGACAAGATGTATCAGGATCTGAAAGCGAGTTATTGGTGGATGGGTATGAAGAAATCCATCGCCAATCATGTAGCGAAGTGCTTGACATGTTCGCAAGTCAAGGCAGAACATCAGAGGCCGTCAGGACTTCTTCAGCAATTGGAAATACCCACATGGAAGTGGGAGATGGTAACTATGGATTTCATTACTTAGTTACCCAAGACGAAGAGTGGAAATGACACGATATGGGTAATCATCGACAGACTGACTAAGTCAGCACATTTCTTGCCTATAAAGGAGACGCATAGCTCTGACAAGTTAGCCAAGCTTTACGTGGATAAAATCGTGTCACTTCACGGTGTGCCGGTATCTATAGTATCCGATAGATGTACAAGATACACTTCTCACTTCTGGAAGAGTTTCCAGCAATCCTTAGGCACCCGATTAAACTTCAGTACGGCTTACCATCCTCAGACCGATGGTCAGAGTGAGCGTACCATCCAGACACTAGAAGACATGCTTCACGCTTGTGTGATCGATTTAGGTGGAAGTTGGGATGACCACTTAACCCTAATCGAATTCTCCTATAACAACAGTTATCATACAAGCATCAAAGCTGCTCCTTTCGAAGCCTTGTATGGAAGAAAATGTCGAACGCCTATTTGTTGGGCGGAAATTGGGGAGGCCCAACTATCAGGACCTAAGATCGTCTTAGAGACGGCAGAAAAGATTGGACAGATTCTTGATCGTCTCAAAGCTGCCCGGGATAGGCAGAAGAGCTACGCAGATAAGAGGCGTAAACCTCTACAGTTCCAAGTAGGGGACAAGGTCTTGTTGAAGGTATCACCTTGGAAAGGTGTAATGACGCTTCCGGGAAGAAGGGCAAGCTAAGCCCCAGATACATAGGAACGTTTGAGATCATCGAACATGTTGGATCAGTAGCTTATAAGCTAAGTCTACCAGAGGAGTTAAGCGGAATCCATAATGTGTTCCACATTTGCAACTTAAAGAAGTGCCTAGCAGATAAATCGCTAGCAATGTCTCATGAGGACGTCCATATTGATGAAAACCTGAGGTTCATTGAGAAACCAATTGCGATCGAAGATCGACAGGTCAAGAAGCTTCGAAGAAAGAAGATACCTATTGTAAAGGTCAAGTCGTAGAGGTCCCGAATATACATGGTAAGTCGAGTCCAATATGGACGAAAATACCCTCATTTGTTTGAATAAAATCTCGAGGTCGAGCTTTCTTTTAAGGGGGTGAGGATGTAACACCTCGTAATTTCCTGTCCATTAAATCCCGACACGTCTTCCGTTGTTCCTCTATTGCCACGTGTTGGCCGAGAGGGACCAAAAGCGTCGTTATGTTATTATCGTAACCTCTGAACAACGTATGACAAAGTTGAGGAATTAAAAGTGTCAACATGTTTAATTATACCTCTGAGTGACCATTTGTCGGAACCGGAATTTAACGGTGTTTAGTATACTTCCTAATAGTACCTAAATCTAATTTGAGGGACCAAAGGTGTTTAAAATAGAAGTTATAAGTCTAGGGGCTAAAATGGCATTGTTTAAAAGTTGTATTGCTGACCGGGGGGCGGTCGCGGACCCCGCGAGAGCCCTAGACATCTCTCTCGCGGCCCGCGAGAGAGTGCCAGTGACAGCCTGCTAAGGCTAGTCGTGGCAACTTGCATGTTTGCCAAATCTTTCGCGAATTTCCATCATCTCTCAGCTTTTAGCACGTCCCTAGACACTTGTTTACCCCTGGTGTGCATGCCT
Source organism: Scalesia atractyloides (assembly GCA_947069175.1). Taxonomy (NCBI): domain Eukaryota; kingdom Viridiplantae; phylum Streptophyta; class Magnoliopsida; order Asterales; family Asteraceae; genus Scalesia; species Scalesia atractyloides. The sequence continues at coordinate 10,025,651 of CAMTDV010000017.1, forward strand.
AACACCTGTAATGACCTCCTTCATCATCCAACTCCATAAATCCAAGCCTTGACTCCATTGAAGAACTTGCAAGTTCTTAAAAACTCACTCTCTCTAATCCTTGCAAGTTCTGGAGCTCAAGCTACCTGCAAGTCCATCCCAAATTCGTACTAGGACCCTTTGTAAGTTTTCTTAATCCTCCTTGTTCATTTTATTAAGTTTTCAAGCCAAAAGTCAAGCTTGACGTAAAAAAGGTTTGACTTTTGGTTTAATCCTTAACGGTCCAGCCATGGTCAGATTCAAACGTGGCTACGCGATCATAATTGGGTAGGTGTTAATCCCTCAAAAGGGCACCTTCTGATTTCCACGAATTCTTGATCAACTGATGAGTCAAACTATTTTATAAAAAGTCAAACTGGGTCAGATTTGATAATAGAAGCATAACTAGTAACATGCATGTTATAAAATCAATTTTGTCACTCTAGATACTTAGTAATAATTATAAGAACATGTGGGAACATATTCGGCTTGTCAAATCCAGGTCTAAAGGTCGGTTCGCAACCGAAAGTCGCAAGGTTTGACTCCTACTTTGACTTTCAGTTCTGACCCGATTTAGAGTCTTTCAAGGCCGATTCTAAGTTTCATTATGATCCATATATAATATAGTATAACCCCCTGAGGTCATAATACATGGTCATAATCATAATCCAAGTTTATATGCAAGTTTCATTAATGTGTCTAAATTGACTACTTTGCCCTTTTGTTTAAAATGAGATTTAAACTAAAAATGAACATGCAACAAGTTACCCACTGATATGTTAACTTGATTGGCTTGCATGCATGTCAATAATTTGGTCATAATCTGAGTTTTTCCTAAATATCGCAAATCAAGCTTTTAAAGGACTAAAATGCTCTTTTCGGCAAATAAAATGTTTTAACCATGACTCCTACAATAAAATACTTTACCTACTGATGTTATAATATATTTAGAATTATTTGGGATGTTAAATCAGTTTATAAACTGAGTTTATGTAAAGGCTCTTGCATGGTATTGATAAATGACGATAATAACCTTACGGTGCATAAGATGAGTTTTAAAGGCATCTTCATAACCAAACCTTTTACAAACTGATTATATATGTTAAATAAAATATTTTAAATAAGTAAACCTGATCAAAACTATAATTTTCCTTAAATATCAATTAAATTGTCATTTAGCGACTTTATCGCTTTTTGACGCATAATATGGTTAGAACCATATCTAAGCATCAAGACTTGTTATCTACTGATTATAAAACCTATTTCTAACATTTTTACAGTAGGTACAAGTTATAAACTCAAATTCCCAAATAAGTCTTCAAACCTATGTGTGAAATGACCAAAATACCCTTTCGGGCAAAGTTTGGTCTTTAAATATAAACCACACATATATTTCATATCCTACTTATATAACATCATAAATTAACTATTTTTACTGAATACTTATGACCATGACATCAGAATTATTGCAAACCTCTTTTATAAGTCGTAAAATGACCAAATTACCCTTTTGAAACTTAATTCGATTTTAAATCTACAACGGGCATACATGTTAGTATCTTACTGATATCATAACATGTTTTAAGTGTAATGGCACGTGAAACTTGTATATGACTCATCCGGTTACCCGGTATCGCTTATATGCGTACGGTTAAGCCTACGCAACTTATTTACGTAAATTCACCGAAACGGGTCTAACCTTATCATTTTTATCCAGAATGTTATATGTTTACCCAAAATATACAAGTCCTAGTACTTGTCGGGTCTAAACAACATTCTTTCCGGTCATCGCTTATTCTAGCGTATCGTTCCGTTACGTATCCTTAAAGCTAGCCGGTTCGAGTCATCGACTCAACCTAAAACCGTTAGCATTCTAATTGGTTATTAATACCATCATTCCAGACTAGAAGCCTCCTAGTAGATCAAAACCTTGCATTGTCTTCTTGATTAACGGCTGAGTTACTATTCGTTAGAAGAACTAGCTCAGGTAAATACTTTAACTTATTTTCCCTATACGGGCTTGGGATACGGTATTATAGTACCGCTTCGTCGGGTATGGGATCATGTTTATCGGATTGTGATTTACTAAATCTTATAACCCGTTTTATTCTGTGATAACTTAAACATTGGGGGTTAACTCGACCGTGTCCTGGATATCCTTGGCTCGTTTAAATTACTAATGGCCACGACCTAAGCGCGGGGTGTAGGCATACACCTGACAGACGCTAATGCTAAACAATTATTTTTATTATACTCCTCCGTGGGTTTTATTAAGTGGTGTGTCGGTTAATCAGGTTATTCGGTTTCTGCACCAGACCCCATATGTATTGACAGACCTATAAAACTGTAAACAATATCATTTTGAATTATCCCAGTTATAAATGAATTTTGTGCTCAATGCACCTAAACTAATTTTAAATGTTTTCAAAATAAGTCGGTTAAATGTATTTACCAGTGAAAACTGACGAATTTTTCCAAAAAGGCTAAGTGACAGGTTTCGGCACGGAATAGGCTAGGAGCTGCTTGGTAACAACGTAGAGAATTTTGCAAGTTCTTAGTCAAGCTAAAGTCTGTCGGAGATTATCATTGTACTTTCGATCCGCCTGTGGATCTAATATTGCAAACCATGTATTTGTTTTATAGACTTTTAAATCCAATGGTTTGTAATAATATTTAATATTCAAGTCTTCCGCTGTGCTGTATATGTTTGACCATGATGATGCCAATCTTACGTCACAGTACTCCCCACCCGGGCCCACCGGGATTGTGTTGGAAATACGGGGTGTGACAAACATGGTTACTATCTGGGCGATGGCATCTACCCGGAATATTCTAATATCATTAAGACGTTTTCTGAGCTCGATGAAAAAAGACAATATTTTAAAAAGCTGCAGGAGTCTGCGCGAAAGAACATGGAGAAGAGTTTTGGGGTTCTTCAACAACGATGGCATTTTATTAGAAATCCATGTCGTGTTTGGCATAAAGATAGAATCCGAACGGTCATATACGCTTGCATCATTTTGCATAATATGATCATAGAGGATGACGGGAAAACAATATGCAAAAACTACTTTCCAGAAGATGAAGTTGTAGCAATCCAAGCAACAATGGAAGAGAGGTTGGTGAATGCTCAACTATTGCGATCTAGGGAACTACATGACGCATTAAAGGCGGATTTGGTTGAGCATGCTTGGGCGATTCGTCCAATTGGAGGCACTAGTGGCGCCGAAGAAGATGGAGATGAGGAATTCGAAGACGGGTACCATGCAGACGGGGGAGTTGATGATGGAGAAAATGAAGAGGAAGAAGGAGAGAACGACGTCGAAAGCGAGGAATAAATGTTTTTATTTTTTTTTCTTTAATGTATTTTTTTTATTTTTAGGGTAATGTTTTTATTTTTTATTTTATTTGTAATGTTTTCTTTTTTATTTTAATAAAATTTTTATTTTTATATAGTTAGAAATTAATATTAAATAATGGAAATTAATAATTGAGTAATGATGACGTAGAGGCGTTTTGACTATGCATCTAATATCAAAACGCCACAAAAAGCCCCATGCTGACGTGGCATGTCACGTGTCAGACAACGCCCCTTCAGGGGTTTTTTGACTACACATGGCCTTAGTCTCTAGGTCCTGTGGATTGACACGTTTTAGTTCAAAATATTTTTTTTTTTACTTTTTTAACCCATTAGTTTTGTTTTTCCCCTAAATAACTCCACATTGTTAGCACCGTCAAATGTTTTTATTAAGTAGAGGTTATTTTAACATTTTTTTAAATCTTGGGTACATAATACAAATGCTATATACCCTCGAAATTGAAACATGTTTTAATGTTGTTTCTCTACTTTCTATTTCTCATATGAAACCTGTTTTAAAGTCTGAATCATTAAAAGTCAGTATAATATTTAACTATTCAGAGACAAATGTCTGACTAATTCAGATTAGAGGTCTTAACCATTCAGACTTAATATAATGGTTAACCATTCAGAGGCAAATGTCTGAACCATTCAGACATTTGCTCGCGAAACAAACAGTCTAAATCATTAAGTGTTTAAACAGTAAAAGGTCTAAACCATTAAGTGTTTAAACAGTAAAAGGTCTAAACCATTAAGTAGTAAACAAACTTCCCCTTGTAAATGTGTATGGTCATTTTTTTATTTTTTTTAATCACTCTATTGTATTTCCTCCTAATTTTTTTCTTCAATAGACATGTTAAACAGATTCTCTGCAAGCCAAAAGCATTCGCACTATTTTCAACCTTGTTGCTACAAAATTTAGTGGGAAAGAGTATGGTTGTATTTAGAGATGGGCATAAAAACTGGTTCCGAACCCGAACCGGTAGAACCGAACTGGACCAGGTTCCAGTTCCTACCTGACATTAAGTAGAACCGGTTCCGGGTTCAAAATACCCGTTGGTTCCAACCCGGTTCCACAATTTTACCATTTGAATCGGGTCGTACCCGGTTCCTACCCGTACCCGGTTTCACCTGTACCCGATTTCACCAGTACCTTCCACGTCCCGGTAATGCAGTTCTAGTAGGAACCGATTATAGCCGTTATAATGTTACCGTTGGAACCGGTTCCCAGAAACATTTAATGACAAATCTGACCGTTGGAACCGGTTCCTGACAGTTGGAACCGATTCTATATATAGTGTTTAGAAATCTATTGTTTAGCACACAATTCTAATATCTATTCTTCTTGTTACATGTCTTTCTTGTTCTTTTTCACATAGTAATCAACAAATGGCCTCAAAGAGTTCCAAAAACGCAAATCCCCAATCCGTTAACAATGTTCCTCAAGATCAATCGGTTCCATATGTGGTTGGAACATTGTCTCATAATCGCAATAAGGAAGTTTGGAGCAATTGGGAGTTGGTCGAGATGAGTGACGGCTCGCAAAAAGCTCAATGTAAACATTGTGGATCGTTATTAGCCAAGGAATCAAACTCAACGTTAACGAAGCATATTAATAAGTATTGCAAAGCTTTAAAAGAAATGACATCCGGTCAAGTTCCACTATCCAAAGATGGTACCATTTTTCGTTGTGAACAAAAATTAGCTCGCGATCGGATGGCAAGTTGGTGATACAAAAAGCGTTGCCGTTTGGACACTTCGACGACCCCGATCTTACTAAGCTTACTCGGGAGACGCTACAACCTCGCTATAACCATGTAAGTCGTCGCACTTTAAAACGTCATTGTTTAAGTTTATGGGAAAATGCAAAAAAAGATTTAATTGTTTTTTAAGAATTTAAAAACTAGTGTAAACCTAACTAGTGATGTGTGGTCGGCTCCACATGGTTTACCGGAATCGTACGTATGTGTCACCGCTCATTGGGTTGATCCCGATACATGGCAAATGATGAAGCGTACGATTGTGTTTGACGAGTTTCCTTCTCGTCATATGGGAGAAAATATTTATAAAATTATAAATGGCACAATAATTAAATATGGTTTAGAAGATAAAACTTTTTCAATATCCTTTGATAACGCTTCAAACAACACAACGGTGATTGAAAAATTAAAGTTTAAGTACAAACTAATAGTTGATGGTGTTTTTTTCCACACATGATGTGTTGCACATATTATTAACTTAGTAGTGCAAACCGGTTTAAAAGATCAATTTGTATCGGATTTTATTATAGCATTTAGAGCTATGCTCCAAGATGTTTTCAAAAGTGGAAAAGAAAGATATCAAGAATATAAAAAACTTTGTAAAAATGTCAACCAAAAAATTATTGGACCGAATTGGGATATACCGACTCGTTGGAATTCAACTTGTCATATGTTTAAAATGGCTATAAAGCAAATGAGCACTTTAAAATCTTTTCATACAACTTTAAGTGATGAGTACCTAGTCGTCCCCTTTCCCGACACGGCTTGGGAAAATATTCATAACCTAAGTACTTTTTTACAAGTTTTTAAAACTACAACGACTTTGATTTCCGGTGTTATTATCCTACTAGTTCTAAAGTTGTGGACCAATTGTATTTAATAACAACTAATTTTAAAAAGTTTGAAAATTCTAGTGACATGTTAAGGAATATGATGAGACCAATGATTCAAAAATTTTTAAAATATTTTTTAGAATTACCACCCGTTTTTCTATGTGCCGCCGCTTTAAATCCAGCTTTAACGTACCGGGTGTTGAAGCTTTAATTGATGAAATTTATGACAAGTTGGATATGCATGAGGAGGATCCAACTTTAAAAGCAAAAACAAAAAAAATATTCAATGAGTGTATGGCCAAACTTTATGATTATTATTTAAAAAAATATGGTGAAAAAATCATACAAATTTGTTTGAGTCTCGGTCCACGACCTCTAACGATGAAACAAGCGGGGATCCACTTATAACCATGTTGAATGTCGTTAGAGACGAGACGGCTAGACAACAAAGGGGTAGTGAACCAACAAGTAAACTTGGGAGATATAAAAAAAATCAGTATTCGCTTACTATGACCACCGAGGAGTATAGGAAATTTGATGTTTTGGCATGGTGGAAATCGAATGGTTTGTAATAGGCTAGGAGCTGCTTGGTAACGACGTAGAGAATTTTGCAAGTTCTTAGTCAAGCCTAAAATATGTCGGAGATTATCATTTTCGTACTTTGATCCGCCTGTGGATCTAATATTGCAAACCATGTATTTGTTTTATAGACTTTTAAATCCAATGGTTGTAATAATATTTAATATTCAAGTCTTCCGCTATGCTGTATATGTTTGACCATGATGATACCAATCTTACGTCACAGTACTCCCCACCCGGGCCTACCGGGATTGTGTTGGAATACGGGGTGTGACAAACATGGTTACTATCTGGGCGATGGCATCTACCCGGAATATTCTAATATCGTTAAGACGTTTTCTGAGACGCTCGATGAAAAAAGACAATATTTTAAAAAGCAGCAAAAGTCTGCGCGAAAGGACATGGAGAGGTGTTTTGGGGTTCTTCAACAACGATGACATTTTATTAGAAATCCATGTCGTGTGTGGCATAAAGATAGAATTCGAACGGTCATATACGCTTGCATCATTTTGCATAATATGATCATAGAGGATGACGGGAAAACAATATGCAAAAACTACTTTCCAGAAGATGAAGTTGTAGCAACCCAAGCAACAATGGAAGAGAGGTTGGTGATGCTCAACTATTGCGATCTAGGGAACTACATAACGCATTAAAGGCGGATTTGGTTGAGCATGCTTGGGCGATTCGTCCAATTGGAGGCACTAGTGGCACCGAAGAAGAAGGAGATGAGGAATTCGAAGACAGGTACCATGCAGACGGGGAGTTGATGATGGAGAAAATGAAGAGGAAGAAGGAGAGAACGACGTCGAAAGCGAGGAATAAATGTTTTATTTTTTTTCTTTAATGTATTTTTTTTATTTTTAGTGTAATGTTTTTATTTTTATTTTTAGTGTAATGTTTTTATTTTTATTTTATTGTGATGTTTTCTTTTTTTTAGTGTAATTTTTTATTTTAATAAAATTTGTTTTTATTTTTATATAGTTAGAAATTAATATTAAATAATGGAAATTAATAATTGAGTAACGATGACGTATGGGCGTTTTGACTACGGCATCTAATGTCAAAACGCCACAAAAAGCCCCATGCTGACGTGGCATGTCACGTGTCAGACAACGCCCTTTCAGAGGCTTTTTGACTACACATGGCCTTAGTCTCTAGGTCCTGTGGATTGACACGTTTTAGTTCAAAATATTTATTTATTTTTTTTACTTTTTTAACCCATTAGTTTTGTTTTTCCCCTAAATAACTCCACATTGTTAGCACCGTCAAATGTTTTTATTAAGTAGAGGTTATTTTAATATTTTTCTAAATCTTGGGTACATAATACAAATGCTACATACCCTCGAAATTGAAACATGTTTTAATGTTGTTTCTCTACTTTCTATTTGTCATATGAAACCTGTTTTAAACTCTAAATCATTAAAAGTTAGTATAATATTTAACTATTCAGAGGCAAATGTCTGACTAATTCAGATTAGAGGTCTTAACCATTGAAACCTAGTATAATGGTTAACCATTCAAGGCAAATGTCTGAACCATTCAGACATTTGCTCGCGAAACAAACAGTCTAAATCATTAAGTGTTTAAACAGTAAAAGGTCTAAACCATTAAGTAGTAAACAAACTTCCCTTAGTAAATGTGTATGGTTATTTTTTTATTTTTTTTAATCACTCTATTGTATTTCCTCCTAATTTTTTTCTTCAATAGACATGTTAAACAGATTCTCTGCAAGCCAAAAGCATTCGCACGATTTTCAACCTTGTTGCTACAAATTTAGTGGGAAAGAGTATGCTTAATACTTGCCCTTAGTGGCTCATGAGGCTTCAGCCCCTTTAGGGCCAGCCCGCTAATTAGGAGTGTGCATAAGGAGAAGGGACCGGCCGGCCCTAACCTTAATGGGCCCACTTTTTAACTTGTTGATTAAGTTAGCAGGGCGGCACGGCCTAACCCTAATTAGTCTAGTATATGAATAATCTTATGTACTTGTAAACATATTATCACTCAATAAAATATAAACCCTAGTTGCCCGTGGACGTAGGTTACACACATTGACCGAACCATGTAAATCTCGTGTCTTCGTTATTGCTTTTGTTCTATTGTTCGTGTGTGCTTTAAATCCTACCAGCCCAAGGATAAGGAAAAGTTTATAAAACTTCCCCCAAGGGAGTAGACAGAAAGTAATAATAGTAAGTAAAGGGAAGGGAGGGTGCAGTGGAGTTAGAAGTGATCTCGAAGATTGGTGTGTCGAATACTGATCCCAAAGGGTTGTATATATCGAGGGTTCTTCACTCTCCCGTCTTACTAGTTTACTAAAAGTGGATGGGCTACAAACTCCTAATCGGGTAACCCTTCGTCCTGCTTTCTCTAATGCACAATGTGCTCTTTTGTCTTTGCCTTTTCACTAGGCTTTGACTTGCGGTTTCTAGACCACATCGACTGTCACGTCCTTCCTTAGTTGTGAAGCTTAGCAGGAGAGGATGGTCAAACCCCTCCTCGGCCCTTCTATTTAGCCCCAGTCCGAGTCATTGATGGACCTTGCTCATCATTGGGCCGAACGCCATCACTCCGTTGCTGCTCCCGACGATACAACAGATTTGATATAACAGATTTGACAACGTTAAAACACATTATATCATGTTATCAAAATTTACCTATTCCTCAATTTACTATCTTTCTTTCCAACTTGTTCGACAAGTTTGATACAAAGCACATTGAATCTCGGACCAAACAAACCACCAAAGGCACTTGTTACAGGTACAAAAGCATGCAACTCCACTAACAATTAACAGACATCATACCATATGTATCCATACTCATGGCAAGCATATAGAAGTAGAACAACATTGGGGTAAATAGAAAAAAAAAAAAAGAGGAACATCATAAAGCCTCCTAGAAACCCAAAAAAAAAAAACACAAAACAACGCATACAATAACGCCACGTAATCACTCACTGATAATACATGAGTTGTTGGGCAGCAGCAACATTCTGGAAACCACCATCATAAATAGCCTGGCTCGCTCCAGCAGCACCCATACTCATACCGCCCATAGTTGCCGGTTTAAGAGGGTGCTGCCCTTGAGGGTGCATGAGTCCGTTGACCCCAACCATCTTGCTTAACGCGAATTGTCTCTCGTATGCCAACAAGTCGGCAGCTGACAGCATCGGTGCGGGCACAGGTGGTGGAAGCGGGTTTGAAGTTGTTCCGGTGGAGTCGGCTTACTGCCCCAAGAGCACTGAATTGCAAACAAAACAAATAAAAGAGTATTAAGTTTAGTTTACAAAAAAAATGCCATTTTCGTCCCTAAGGTTTGGCAAGTTTTGCGACTTTCATCCAAAGGTTTTTTTTCGCATCTGGATCCAAAAGGTTTGAAATCTTGCCATTTTCATCCAGCTCATTAACTCCATCCATTTTTCTCCGTTAAGTCAAGTCAGGGGTATTTCCGTCTTTTTTATTAACTTAAAGGACAATTCGGTCTTTTTCACTTTATGTACAAGCAATTAGCATAATGTACAAGTATTCAAAAAACAAATTGCCCTTTAACTTCACAAAAAGACAAAAATACCCCTGACTTAACGATAAAAAACGAATGGAGTTAACGAGCCAGATGAAAAAGGCAAGATATTAAACCTTTTGGATCCAGATGCGAAAAAACAAACCTTTGGACGAAAGTCGCAAAACTGGCCAAACCTCAGGAAAAAATGGCATTTTACTCTTACAAAAACAAAACTAACAGATCAACAAACTATCAAACTAGCATCCGTACCTTAATTTGTTTACCGTAAAGAATGGATTGGGTGTTTCCCATTTGAATAGCCAAAGCGGCCTCGGCGTGATTATTGTATCTCACGAAACCGAAGCCTTTATCAGGCTGAACTCGAACTTCCTCAATTACTCCAGCACCAAGGGAATGAAAGTGGCGATGAAGCTCAAGCTGAGTAACCTAAAAGTAAAATATAATAAGTCATTTTATACCGATCAGTAATAGGGCTGTAAATGAACCGAATGTTCAGCGGGAAGTTCGTTTATGTTCACTCGTGTATCAAACGAACGAACACGAAAACATGAACAGAGGATGCGTTCGTTCGTTTATGTTCGTGAACGTTCTGTAACGTGTTCATTTATGTTTGCTTGTATATGTTCATTTGTGTTTGTTCACTTGAAGGTTTTTATATGTTTTATATTTATTATATCGGTTTAAATTTTTAAAAAAATTTGAAAACCCAGTTATACTATACGCCTCCAACATCCCTCATTTGACCATTTCAATTTCACTTTGTGTTAAAGCTTGAGAAACTTCTTAATTTTTGTGTTAGTTATGTTTATGACAAATATGTCAACTATGTTCAGAAAGTTATGTTAAGTACATATTTATTTTTAGTGGATTCTTCGTAATCTTTGTGATGAGAAACGCTGATTTTATTCTAAAATGAATATATGTTCGTTTGTATTTGTTTGTGTTCGTTTGCATTCGGTAATGTTCGTGAACAGCTCATGAACACATTCATTTCGTTAATGAACGAACACGAGTAAGCGTTCGTGAACAGTTCATGAACGGGTTCATTCCTTAATGAACGAACATGAACACGATCAAGGCCTTGTTTGTGTTCGTTCGGTTCGTTTACAGCCTCGGTAACTAACCATGAAAAACTGAACTCAGAATAGATAAGACATGCAATCACATAAATCAGTTTCCAGTGTTTAGGTATACTTAAACTAGTTCTATAAACTGATTATTTATGGGTTATAACAGGTATACGACTAGTTCTTACTTCTGGAGCAAGATTGCCAACATAAACAGTGGAATACTGCGGGTTATTCTCCGGTGCGTCACCGTTAACAGGCTCCTTACTTTCCTCTGCAAAATAAAAAATATTAAAACAAAAATGTAACACTCAAAAGTCAAAACTAAAGTTTTTAGAATTATTATTATTTCTACTCCGTACCTGAAGACCCATTTGTTAGCTCCACCACGCTTTTAGAATCTGAAGCCTGTTTTTCATCGCTGGTACCAGCACCTTTTGTAGCCCAATTGCACCGTATCTGCCTACTGCCAAGCCACTTCCCTGAAAAGACAAGAACAAATGGTGAGAGAATAGTACGCATAGATATCTACAAATGAAATAAATAAACAACACTCTACTTTAATATACTCTCGGACATTTGAAAAAAAAGTAAAATACCATTTTCGTCCCTGAGGTTTGGTCAGTTTTGTGACTTTCGTCTAAAGGTTTATTTTTCCGCAGCTGAATCCAAAAGGTTTGAATTTTTGCCATTTTCATCCAGCTCGTTAACTCCATCCATTTTTCTCCGTTAAGTCGGAAGTATTTCCGTCTTTTTTGCTAACTAAAAGGGCAATTCGGTCTTTTACACTTTATGTAAAAAGACAGAATACCCCTGAAAAGGACCAATTTGCCCGTTAAGTTAACATAAAAGATGGAAATCCCCGACTTAATGGAGAAAAAATGGATGGAGTTAACGATCCGGATGGAAATGGCAAAAATTCAAACATTTTGGATCCAGATGCGGAAAAACAAACCTTTGGACGAAAGTGGCAAAACTGGCCAAACCTCAGGGACGAAAATGGCATTTTACTCTTTGAAAAACAAATGAATAAAAACGTTACGAAAGTCTTACCAGTTAAGTCATTTATCGCACTTTGAGCATCCTGAACATGAATTAACAAGGTCAGATTCTAACTAAATAGATGATAAGTATGCACAAAAATAGTAATAATTTAATCCTCCTGATCGGATACAAACTATAAACCTGTTGGGTGCGGAAAGAAACAAAGCCAAAACCTCGTGAACGGCCAGTTTTCTGATCCCACATAACCCTCGCATCCCTATGATAAACCAATAGACATGAAAATAATTATATTGTTGTGTGCAAGGCTGTGTATCGTAGGCTGCAAACGAACCGAACAAATAAGAAACAAGACCTTGTTCGTGTTCGTTTGCTAAGAAAATATGTGTTCACGAACCGTTCATGAACAATTACCGAACGAGATTTTATTGTTCGTGTTCGTTCGTTAAGGAAATGAACGTGTTCGTGTTTGTTTGTGTTCGTTTGTTAATTTTAGGCAACGAACGCAAACGAACGTTTATGAACACAAATGAAAACAAACGAACACAACAAGCGTTCACGAACAAAATATATAATACACTGATACTTATTAATATATTACTTGTCAGAATTTTGAAGTATACCTATAAAATATAGAAGCAAAAAACACTAATGAACAACATAAACGAACACGTTACCGAACGTTCACAAACATAAATAAACGAAAGCGGCCTCTGTTCATGTTCATTCATTTATTAAACGAACGAACACAAATGAACTTCCAGCCGAACGGCTCACGAACCGTTCGTTGAACGTTCGGTTCGTCTGCAGCCCTATCTATGTGTGTGAGATAAGGGAAGGTGAGAGATGTACTCACGAACAGCTAGGATAAACCGAGAAGCATGCATACAACATAGCATCGGTGACCTCAGGGCTAAGATCACCGACAAATATGTTGTAGTGACCTACAAATCAAAAGTATAAATGCCATGAGATTGAATTAATATAACAATAGCAACACTCGATGATAGTTACACAAAGTAACCAAATAAACTATAAGCACCACATAAAACCTAAGGAGGGCAATTCTTGACATGACCTGAAACCCGAACTGAACCCAACACAAAAAAAAAAAAAAAAAAAAAACAGGTTTGGATCAACTAACACGGCCCATTTAAAAAACGTGTCGGGTTCAGGTAACCCCTATTAAAAACAGGTCTGTTTCGCCGTTTCGGGTTGAGTCGTATAAAAACGGGTTAAGCCGCTAACCCGTTTAACTATTTAGAAAAAAAGAAAAAACTTTTATATTTTTGTTTTTGTTTTTTTCCGTTTCTTTTTATATGGTTGGTCATAATAATGTTAGTTTTGGCACACTGTCATTTACTTATCACACTCACATTCACCATTAGAATGTTATCCGTGACCCGCTTAAAAATCCAACAACTCGCTTATAAATCGTCAACTTGTATGAATCATTTATAAATACGGGTTAAACGGGTCGTGTTCGGGTTGACCCAAAATTATATGTGTGCAGGTTAGGGTCAAAATCTTTGACACGAATAATAACATAGGTCGGGTTCAGGTTGCACATTTCAACCTGTCAACCCGACTCGAATGACACCCCTAATAAAACCTACCTGATGTGTCCTCCCTCTGCCCACTGGCATATGCCCAGTTGACTTTAATAGGTTGACCAAACCTGAAAAACGTTGATGAGAAGTGGTGACATAAGATAGGAGAGGAGCAAATAGCTCTAGTTAAATTGTAAAAACACTTACAAGTGCCTCCCATTTAGAGATAATATGGCAAGTGCAGCGGATCTACGATCGAAGTAGTGAATGAATCCATAAGACGACTGCACATATGATAAACAAAAAGATATATAACTGGGTGATAACTCAACATATAGCAGGGTGCCATCTTTGAAATAGATAATACACAAAGATGATCAAAACTTTTCAATCTAGTTTATAAAGATATGGATACCTTCTCTTTTCTTATGAGTTTGCAAGCTTCAACAGGACCAGTACTTGCAAAAACCTCTTGAAGAAGTGGTTCCGTCACTTGTATATGAATGTTCCCCACGTACCTGCAATTTCTCAAAAAATAAAAGAATTAGAAGTTTTCAAAAGAAAACAATTTTAGCTACAAAATACTACCTAGTTTCCCATACACATAAAACATATAGTCATCCTACATTTGACACTTTGCATATCACAACTACAAACCTCAGTATTGCGTGTGTGTTGGAAGAGGAGAAAATCAAATTTTAAAGATAATAGCAGATTAAAAAAAGAAAAAAAAGAAGTGAAAAATCTCGGTAAACCACTCACACACTGCGGCATGTATTTGGATCAAACCCAGGAGGCAGATTTCCGCTTGGGATTGGCTCAATCTGCAAAATAAAAAAGTGAAAAAAAAGGAAAAAAATCCCAAAAAAACAGCAAGCTAAGAGTAAAAAAAAGGCTAAAACCCTCCCAACTAACTAAACAATGGGTAAAAGGGTCAAGTCAGAGCATACTGAATACTAAACTACACACCAGCCACCATAGAAGCACACTAACAAAACAAAGAAATGTCCACGCGGTTCCCCTATATAAGCTAAATAGGTAAAGTATAAGTAAATCAATGCAAGACGACAAAACTAGCTGCATCGCTGCACTCACTATAAGTTCTGACTCCCTCTATTCCTTACAAACATTTCCCTGAAACACCATTTTGTTTAAATCTGCACTCATTGTGACTAGCTATTAAATAAAAGCATCCACTGAGACACAAAAAAAAATGCTTTTGTTTTCTAGAGTTCTTTTCGAAACCATATCTAAGGGGATGATTAATGTATGGGATGATCAAAAAAGAATTTTGGGAAGGAATCTCATAGTAGATATTTGTATGGCGAACAAAATAGAACTTGCATATAAGCCAACCATATGCCTTACATGCAAGACGAATGCTCACAACCAAAACCAGAACTAACTACCCAATTCTGTTTTTCAAAAAACTTACAAAATTACTTGCTTCTTTGTAACTTCTCACACTGACAATTTTTGCATGAATCTCTCTATGAAGGGAGATCCTTTCTTTTTCATAAAAGTCAATTTTAGCTTCTAGTAAAAGTTTTGAATCTTCAAAACTTTAACATTGTTTAACAGTTTCATCCTTTTCATTTTTGATATTTTCAATTTGTTGGATGAGATTTCTGTTAGTTAGCTCAAAGTGGCTTTTATCAGATTCAAAATTGATCCAAACAAAAACTCAAGGGCTGGTAGCATTAATAGCCAGACCCCTGAACGATGAAAGCAAGATAATTCTAAATCCTAAATAAAAAGAAACACGCAAACACCCACTACGACGCAAAAGAGTCTCTGAACAGGGTATTTACCTAATCTCCTACAAGACAAACCACTAAACTATGATAATGATAAGCAAAGGATCACATAAAAACCGTTAATGCCTCTCATCATCTCCATAAAAGACATAGCATTGCATAACCGCTAATACCCTTATCCAACGCATTAAGATCAAGGCAAGAAAAACATTCCATGACTCAAAACCCATTAGTTTCAAACGCATACGATATATGCCAAAAAAAAAAAAATCGAGAAAAAAAAACATTATTCGGTCAGAACTCAACAAGTACCAAATAAGCCAAACATATCAGATAATAAAAGTTACAAACTTTTGATGATCCTAACCTTTTAAAAAAGTGTACATGACCAAACACATAATTTACACATTATTACAAGCATTATAATGTCAGTTCAAAACCGGTAACAAAATTCAAAACAAATCTTGCATTTAGCACAAACTGAAAAAAAAAAAATAACTCAAATTGATCATCCATAACGTTACACTTCACAGATAAACAAAAATTATCTAACCTAACAAAAAATTCCAAACACAACAATCATAACTCATATTCTCATAATCCAACGATCAATCACAAAATCAAATTCCTAAGCTCAAAAACAACAACATTAACACGAAAAATCAATTATCACGAGCATGAAACATAACATAATCATAACAAATTACGCGTGCGAACCTGTGGGGCGCTAAGAGGCCAGGATGATAGAGCGATTGCTGTTGAAGGAGAGCTTGTTGCATCAAAGCTTGTTGTTGTTGAAGCTTGAGCCTTTGATGCTGTTGATTTTGCATTTTTTTGTTTGTTTATTGAGGATATGATGGTTTGAAGATTGAATTGTGTGTGGAATTTGGGGTTAGGGTTTCGATATACTGAAATAATAAAATAGTAATAATAATAATAATAATAATAATAAATAATAATAATAAATAATAATAATGATAATATAAGATCGAGAGAAGAAGCACCCTTGGGAAATAAAATGACGGGAAAGAGAGAGTACCAAAATAGTAAGATTTTTGTAGCTAAATAACATGTTTGGTACTTGAACTTTTGTAAAATGGAAGTTTTTGTCCTCTAACTTTTTTAGTTCAAGTTAATAATTTGGGTAAACTGCGTTTTTTGTTCTTTATGTTTGTGCTGGGTTGCAAA
This sequence comes from Scalesia atractyloides, assembly GCA_947069175.1. NCBI lineage: Eukaryota > Viridiplantae > Streptophyta > Magnoliopsida > Asterales > Asteraceae > Scalesia > Scalesia atractyloides. The sequence continues at coordinate 10,042,282 of CAMTDV010000017.1, forward strand.
TGATACCCTTTAACTTTAATAATAATTGTCATAATTCTTTATTTGGAAAACTTATTACGCTTTCGTCCTTTACCACTAACGCAATTAAAATTTTCAGTTAAGTCATAACACATAAGGATAGTTTACTCTTAAAAATCTTTTGATAAAAAAAGCAAAAACGTAATATATATGTGGGTGTGTATTAACACAGATTTGAGATCTCTCTAAACCCACCCTTTCTTCCCCAACCAATCCATCCACCACCATCACACTCAACTTCGTCGTCTTCCACCCAACTGTTAAAATCAAGAACCCAAGATTTCAACTTAGTCCAAACCAGTCAACAATGGACGACATAAACACGAACGAATCGAACAACCTATCTTCATCTTCACCTGCATCCTCTTCTACATCAGAACATCATGTTTTTCTGGCAGGGCCGCAGGTCAAACACTTTAACCACAATAGATATAGTTTAATGGAATAGAAGTTACTAATTATTATTATAATTATTCTTGATCTGGTTAATGGTATTGTTTGATTTGAAGTTAAGTTTTTTGGGAATTTCGAAGTTGGGTTATTGAGATTAGATATGTTTTTGAGTTTGATAGATTGAAGTTTTGAAATTTGTTTGATTTTTGGGTTTTTTTTTTTTGTTCTTTCTTTTAGATTGATTTTTCTGGTTTTGAAAATTTAATGATTGTTGCTGTTGATGATTAAGTTTGTCTATTGTGTGAAAAATTTGCAATTCTTTTCGGTCTATGGTGATGGTGGTGGTGGCGGGGATACGATGGTGGCAGTGGGGATACGGTTGGTGATGATGGTAGGGATACGGTAGTGGTTGTCGGCTGGATTTAGTAGTGCTGGTGCAGGTTCGTTGGAGAGAGAGAGAAAGAAGGAGAGAGAGATAGTTGAGAGAGATAAAGTTATATGTGTATTTATATATATAATATATATTTTAATATATTTTAACAAATAAGTAAAATTACCAATCTACCCTCATATGATTAGACTTAACTTAAAATTTTAACTTGGTTAGTGTTAAATGACGTAGGGTGTAATGAGTTTTACCAACAAATGGTTGTGACTGTAATTATTGAAGTTAAAGATCATTCATTGCAACCCGCTACAAACATAAAAGACGAAAAATGTAATTTACCCTAATAATTTTTCGCTCCCACTCTTCTCACACGCTTATTCTATTCCCACATCCTTAAAATCTTATACACACACCTTTTTCACTCTGTATCTCTCTCTATATATATACTAGTAGAAAACCCGCGTGATGCGACGGGGTGACACTTTGTACCACGGTACTGCTTTCTTATCCTATAATAATTGTTGTAACATCATTGTGGTAGATATACGTCATAAACATTACATATTATCGTCAGAAGTGCCTAGATCAATAACTTGGCTCAATATCCATTCAGAGAGCCTTTTTTATCTTGCTTTGAGTTTCAAACATCCGATCCTTAAAAAAAGGTGCAAAATTTGAATACGCAAGTTAAAAGAAGATTAAATAAATATTAATATTACCTCTTTGCTGAATTCGCGTTGAAGATCAAACTTGTATGGACTAAACATTGCATCATAACAAATTATCTAAGACTATTATCGCTATCATCCATCATCCTGCATTAAAACACATACAATATACCACGTAACATACCAAACATGTTAATATAAAAATATTTACAAAAAAAGCTTAGCCTTAAAAAAGTACAACCTTAGACGATTGTACGGCTATTTTGGTTTATTCAAATCAGTATATTCTTCATCGAAATGAATCTGCAAAAATAAAAAAGTTAAGATTTACATAGAAGTAAAATAAAATCATATGTGCATTTGTGTTCATGGAAACATGTTAATATATTAGATCTATGTATAATATCAGCTTCTAAATAAAATATGTTAAATGTACCAATTAACACAATGATCCAAATAACACACAAACTATATTATCATAACTCGAATATATCAAAAGGTATAATTAGTAAAACATAAATTCACAAAGAACTAACCTTAGAAGCTTCAATTTTTTGAAGTTATATTTGGATACATGCATAAATGATTTAGCAAATGAAATATAGGTGTGTATTAGTACTATATATTTAACGGATAAACTCTAGTTGTGCACTTTAGGGTTTAAATTTTAAAAGTTTGTTTCCCGCTTGGTTAACTATAAGAGTTTTTCACCCCTTTATATTAGGAAGTTTTGTTGTTATTTGAGTAAAGTGTAAAAACATGTTCAATCAATTAGTTTAAATTTTTTATCATGCTTTTATATTTTATTTTGTTAAACTTTTAAAAAAGAATCCCCTTTAAATTAAGAAACTAAAGTGTAAAAACATGTTTAATCAATTAGTTTTAAAAATCTATATCGTACTTTTACCTTTATTTTGTTAAAGTTGTTAATATGAATCCCCTTTAAATTATGAAGTTTTGTTATTAAAATATATGGTTTAAATCTTAGTTAAGCTTGTCAAAAAGAACCGCCTTTAAATATGGAAGTTTAGTTGATTAAAACACATGTATAAAATCTTACATGTATATCGAATATTTTTTTCTCTCAAATGGTGAGTGTGTGTTTATGATAAAAAACTATAGGTTAATAATACTTATGATAACAATGTTACTATCAACACGCTAATAATTATGATAATAAAAATAGTTATATAATAATACGTTTGATATTAACGTATATGTTTCATATCCGTAGACCAAGGTAATTGCTAGAAATGTATTTATAAAATTGTAATTCCAATTGGACATCTATAAAAATTTTATTTGGGTCATCCCATTTTTTCACCACCTTATTTGAGATTAATTTAAGTTTGTGATTAATTTAATTTAAGTTGAATTGCTACAAAGGTATTTATAAATGCAATAATCACTTATACACAAAGGCATTACTTGCTTGTACGTTTTAAAAGATATGACAAGAATACATAAAAGAATTATAGTGGATGGGGGAAAGTGTAAGTACTACCTAATTATCCATAATTTTGTTAAAATTGATGAACTAAACTGTAATAAGATGGAGAATTAAAATGTAATTAGTGTTTAAAAGACCAATTTACCATCATTTTAAGGTTGAACCTTATGCATTGAAGAGAAAAAAGTTTTATTTTTTGTATCATAAAATGCATTTCCCTCATGCATTATAACATAATCTAGATACACAATGTCTACTGTTTGGTAGTAGACACTTCTACCACTCTTTTGCTCACTATATTAGTTGTTATTTTCTTCTTTAATCACTTGTACACTAAAGCATCATCAACTTGTACCTTTTAATCCGTGCGTCGATATTGAACAAGCCAACTACCGAAAGATCGACAAAAATGTGTAGGTCGTCATGCTATCTTTGGATTTTTTTAAACATTATAGTTTATAAGATACGTAAAAAAGACGTAAAAAATTATAAGTTTGTTGTGGAGATGAAAAAATGTAACTAATTATCTATAATTTTGTTAAAAGTCAGGGATTTAAGTGTAATAAGTTTATGGGCTCAAAAATAAATAGTGTTTAAAAGACTAAATTACCCTCATTTTAGGGGTTATTCTATAAATAAAGGGGAGAAAAGTTTTTATTTTTTAGGTATTTTAAAATGCCCTCCCTCATGCATTATACTACAGTATAGATATACATACATGTGTGAATATTAACACCTATTCTCACACTTATAAATCTTATTCACACACTCTTTTCACTCTATTTCTCTCTCTATATATATCCATGTATAAAGAGAGACAAAGAGAAGAAGTGTATGAATTAACTCCCTAATTTTTGTAATAATAGATCTTAATAATCTCAACTATTAGTGTTGGCCGACAACGGTCTCAACTTAAAAAATAATCAGTGGTGATTCCCAATGCCCAATGGCGACCCAATATTTTTTTTTCCATTTGGGTCCATTTTTTGTGTAAGAATTTCTCACAACCAAACATTTTTCCGGGCCAGTCATCATAGTCGGGCTAGGAAATAAGGTAGAAGCATTTAGTGGACATGAAACCACCACATTATTAAAAACCATTTTTAAGCATCAAGTTATCAAATAATGATGATTAATAAGTTACTTGGAACTAATAGCTACATAAACAACACAATTACTTCACAAAATTTCAAAATTTTGTTTAAGTTTTTATTTTTATTTTTTATTAAAGCCACTATATGTTGGAAGGTTATTTGGTAACCAAATGTGAAATAAAATCATTCGGAGACATTCAATTTATCATTTAAAGAAGCAAATTAGAGGGTCAATGGGTGGTTATGCTATTTTAAAACACTAGTTTAATTTTGATGGAAAAAATAAACTAAAAAAAAGGGTATGTAAGACTTGAACTTGGAATCTATTTTGTTGGAATACAAGGGGATTTACCACAACACATTTTTGTTATGGGGTCCTTGAAAAATCTAACATAGGATTCTACCATTTTTTAAAATGGACTGGGGTTCGTGAACCCCGACCCACACCATGTGAGTCCGCCCCTGATGGTTTCACATTTTCACATATTGTAAACTAATGGACTTTTACTAAGATAACCTGAATCTTTTTGTTTTGTTAGTAAAGGTATTTAAAAGTTGGGACATCTTTCAATAAATGAGAAAGGTATTTAAAAGTTTGGACATCTTTCAATAAATAAGAAAGGTAACCTAATAGGCTAACATATAAGTATTTCATTACACTTCTATTAGTTTGAAATTTCTTCCACACTTTGATAACACAATGCATAAAACTTATTATTAAATGAAATACAAAGTTGGTAATACCTGAGACAACTCGATACGGACGAACATAGGTTTCGATTAACACGACTTAATCAACGTGTTTTATTAAATAGGTTAACTCGAACACGTTTTTGTTTAATAAATGGATTAACCACAACATGATTTGTTTAATAAGTGGTTAACTGCTAACCTGTTTGATGGTTTTAAAATATAAATATTTAGAATACAGAGATGAAAGTGTTAAAATTTAATTTACATTTGCTTCTTCTAGTATCAAACTAAATACATACGACCAAGTTTGAATGGAAATTAGAAATAAAGAAACAAAAACAATTCGTTAATCCGGACAATAACAAAAAGTTACATTTGAGTCAAAGTAATTATTTGTTTAAGTTGTTACGAATAAGTGCTTATTATTTATATTCACATACGAACGTTAAATAGGCTGACACAAAACACAAACCGAACATGACATAATTTTAAATGAGTTCGACATGAATAAATGTATAGGTTGGGTTAGGGTTAAAGAATTTAACCCGTCAACCATCAACACGTCACCCAACATGATTGACACCCCAAGTATTCATCGTAATAAAGCTATAACAAACCATTTTAAAATAAGATGAGATGTTTCATTTAAAAAATCAAAGACTAAAAAATAACAATCTCATGAATAAATATATTAAAGCATTGCAACCCATAGGGTGGAATTATTATAAGGGGTTTTATCTAAGAAGTGTGAGAAGAGTTTCGAGCCCATTAGATGTGTTAATTATAGACTTGTTTTTATTGTGCTAAAAAATCAATTTTGTAATAGCTTTGATAATTTTGTTAAAAACAATTTTTTTGGTTTATATTCAAATCAACTTGAATTTAGGCCAAATTCGAACAAAACCGAATCACTAGACTCTATTTCGAATCAACTTTATAATTTCAAATAAATTGATTCGATTAGTTAAAGTAGTTCAAAACTCGACTCATTCAACATCTCTAACTTCCAATTTTCGTTAAATGCAAGATTACAACATTTTGATCATTTGAGCTAGTCCAACTTTATAAGTTTGAATACTTTTCAACTCTATTTCGAATGCGACTTTAAAATTTCCAAATTCAAATAGATTGATTTGATTAGTTAAAGTAGTTCAAAACTCAATTTTTTCAACATTTCTAACTTCCAATTTTCCTTAAATGCAAGATTACAACAATTTGATTATTTGAGCTAGTCCAACTTTATAAGTTTGAATACTTTATTGACTCTATTTCAAATGCAACTTTAATTTTTCAAAATTCAAATCAATTGATTCGACTAAAGTAGTTCAAAACTCGATTCTTTGACATCTCTAACTTCCAATTTTCCTTAAATGCAAGATTACAACATTTTGATGATTTAAGCTAGTCCAACTTTACAACTTTGCATACTTTCCTAAATAACAAAATGTTTTAGGGGTTTTAACCATTGAGTCAAGTCCAAAAAATGGTTAACACCCTGAGTCCCTACAGCCATTTTTCTTAACCATTTGAGTCTAAATTTTTAACACCATCTACCAAGTCTGTTAGCTACGAGGGTAATTTAGTCATTTACACACAAAGTACAAGTCTTATGTGCAATGAGTACAAAGAACAAGGTCTTTAATGCATAAAGCTTTAATATATAATATATATATAATATGAACATACACACCGGCAGACGCACTCACACACACTTTCTTTCTCATCTTTACACACATTCTCTCTCTCTATAAAAACCACCGCACCGCCTCCATCTCCACCACTGCCCCACCATCATCCCCACCAGCATCATGGTCCAGATCCAGAAACCAATAGGCGGCGAAGGTGGCTAAGGGTCCGAAACGACCTAGGTTAGTCTCGTTCGTTTGGCCAGAAGAGGTTCCAATGGAGATGTTTAGATCTGTTTTAGGGTCACCATAAAATCATTGGGGCGACAATGAGGCGGTTTCACAGTCGAGGGTGCTAAAAAATATGAGAAAAGTTAAAAGGGGAGTCTTGGGTGTGTGTGTTTGTTGCGTTTTGATGTGAAGGAGGGTTGCCGGTGTGGAGTTGGAGGTCACTGGATTTGGATTTCCTTGCCGGAGTAATGTGGGTGTTGCTGGAATATCTTATAAACAGTTTATAAGGGTCAAGGGTTGCATTACAACTTCAGGAAACTCGATAGGGTGTCGAAAGATGAGAGGTAGCACCAGGTTGGTGCTTGTTTAGGTTATTTCTCGTCCGAAGCTCGTGTTTGTATCGGCGGTGTTGGTGGAGGTGTTGTAGTGTTGTGCGGCGTTGTTGGTGGAGGTGGGGTTGAGTGTGGTGGTGGAGGCGGTGCAACGGTGATGGTTGTGGTGCGGTGATGATCGTTGTAGTGGTGGTGGTTTTGTTGAGAGAGAAGGATGTTAGGTAGAGAGAGAGTGTGATGTGTGTGGAATCTGTAAATGTAATAAGTTATAATAATAACTAGTTTAAGAACCCGCAAACTTCGCGGGTGGACTAACACACAAATATATAACTTAAATTGTTGAAATAATCCTTTGAAATAAATAAACGTTCAAGTGACTAACGAAATTATTAAACTACAATGAACTGGAAAAAGAAAGTAACGCAAAAATCACAAGTCATTAAAGACTTCTTTATAGACCACATTTAATGTTTTATCTGTCAGTTTCCCATCTTTGTCTAATAGTAAGGGTTCGAAACCACCTTAGCCAACGCTGATCTGTTGAATATCACAGTCAGTGGTCATACCTGGTAGACGGAAATAGAAACATGGAGTATTATAAATAGAAGCCAAAGCATCTTTCACATAATCTAGCCTAAAAAGACTCAATGCTTTGTTCTAGAACCATAATTACCAACGATTTCAGTAACAAAAAAGTATTTGGTATTACCTATATGAGCCCACTAAACCGCCCAATTTGAGAATGACTTAAAGACTGAATGTTGTCCTTGGTTTAAAAAGTGCGAGCCGCCCCGAAGCTTTTTGGTGCCAAAAGCTTTAAGCGAAGCTTCAAGCGCAATGCGAGAGCTTCACGTAGACAAAGCGAAACACAATTAACACATAAAAATATAAAAATATTTGTACACATCAATATTACATATTCTACTTGTTAATCAATAATAAACTCTAAAAATGATTAAAAACACACATAAAAAACATAGTTAAAAGAATTAAAGTCGAAACACAATTAGGCTAAAGAAGTAGAGGGAGGGAGAGCCTGAATATGGATAACGTTCTTTTTTTAGGGTAAATGAATAGTAGGTATATCAATAAAAGTTTTTGGACCTCAATTAAACCCTATTGGAGACTATTGGGCCCAAATAAAAACCTAAATCTGACGTGATTAGGCTGGAGCGTCGCTTCAAACACATGGCGCTTCGGGCTTAAAGCAACGCTTCAAAACGCTTTACGTAAATTATCGCTTCAGACAAAAAAAACGCTATTCCAAACGCTTCATCGCTTCAAGCGCGCTTTTTAAACCAAGATTATTTTCCCTTCTGTGGAATCTTCCACCACTTGATAATGTAACACTAACACCGAGTGTGTCTTGCCATTTGACAATTGACGAAGATGTGTTCCGTGTCATCCAGCCCAGTCGTACACCATACACAGTAGTCTAGCATACTTGTGAGCCCTCTTGTTTTTAGAGCTTCTTTGGTTAGGGTTTTATCTAAGACTGGCCTACAAAGTTGATAGTTAACCATAGGTCCTAATAATTTTTTTAATACTCAAATTTCATACCAAAAATTTAATATAAAAGTTTGTAGCTTTCGACAAAAACGTTTAATTGTCAACTGGACATTTACCAACCCATTTGACCTGTTACCCAGGCATGCCTATTTGATGACCTAGACTAAAAATTGCTCACTCCAAATGAAAATTCCAAAAAAAATATTAAAATAAAAAAAGAATGAAGTTGAAATAATGAAGAAACAATAAATGTACTTTGTTTTAAAGCAGATTGCGCCAGGCTTTCCCGCTAAGGATGTATCGAGTAGCGAATTTCATAATATCGAGAGGGAAGTAGAACACAATGTTGTAGAGCCAGATGACACCGGCCCATCCCCACCCGACTCCCTTGATTCTTGCGAATTCCTACTCTGCGTAGACTGCTATTAGAGTCGCAACCTGAAGGTTTTCACAATAGCAACAGTTGCTAATTTGTTAGAAAACAAAAGTCGGTTAGTGTACAAAACGTAAAAACAGGTTCTTTTCTCTACCTGGGCGTTCAAAAAACGACCAACTACGTGAACGCATTACGAAAATCAAAGCCTGGCTGACTATACTGACTTGGAGATATAAAGCCGTCGTTTCTCAAACATCAAACACCGAATTTTTCTTGCGTCACACAAACATAAAAAAAGAGGTAGTTTGATGTAACCTTGTGAAATTTCAGTTTCCGAACAATCGATTCTTTACATACTGTAAAGAAGTCAGTGTCTTTCATGATCCAGAAGAATATGACGGTCATGAGTGCAAGGTACCACCAAGCACGATTCCGGTGGCGAAGATTTCTTTTAGCTTCCAGCTGTCGGGTAACGGAGATGGTTTCACCCTGCCCTTTGAGATGGTCATGATGGTACCTTTTAAGTGCATACAATGGGAATTAGTGAAGTTATGGTTATGAAAATCAGTCATATGAGGCGTAACGGAAGTAAAAACTCACCGCCGTTAAGGATTGCGATAATCAGAACCATGAAGGGAGAGAAGTCAAACTTCCATATCAAAGCGAAGAACATAAATCCAAACTACAAAAGATTCAAATAATCATATGCCACACATAAAGCGATGAACATAATGTCATATTCCTTATGGGCGATGATTCAAATGTTACATATAACTTACCACAATACGAATGGTGATAGAGACGACATAGATATGCTAAAAGAAAAGATGTTAACAGTTAACACATACAAAGTTTGCATGGAATAATTATAATGAAATAAGGGAAAGAGAGGAACTAACAGTATAATTCTTCATTCTTTGGAAAATAGCGCGACTTGTAAGCACTGCACTGATAATAACACTAAGCCCAGGCTCAGTAAGCACAATATCCGAAGCACTCCTTGCAGCATCTGTAGCATCAGCAACAGCTCTTCTAATGTCGGCTTTCTTCAAAGCTGGGGCGTCGTTCACACCATCTCCGGTCATCCCACAAATGTGCTTTCTTTCTTGTAACTTCTTCACAATCTCATACTTGTAGTCTATACATTCAGATCAAAAGATTCAGTTTATCAAGAAATAAATCACATGTAACATATTAATATCAATCAAAGGAGCATCGACCTGGAAAAACTCCTGCAAATCCATCGGGTTTCTCTATCAACTCTTCGATCGGAAGTGCTGCAATGGATGAACAATTTCTTATTAAAAACACGATCAATTGTAAAACCAAAAAATAATCCAAAACTGAACCAAACTCATATGTGAAATCAAAACCTGAAACCTATCCCTTACTAAACCGTAAAACCAAATTTCGGTTTTGGTTCGGGTTGAGCCCAAAAGAGACTCATGCACACCCCTAAACTATCTAATCCGACCAGTTCCCGATTTTTATTTGTTGCATTCAGTTAGGTCCAGAAAAAAATAAAATAAAGAATAAGAGAGTTGAATGTACGTCATCTAAAATATCATCTCTCATGACACATGACCTGCTAATTTAGCTTTACTTACACTTTATGAATATTCATTGTTCTATGCATACCCTGTTCTAATCCCCTTGGTGTTTTCAGCCATTTCTCTCTTGCGTAAAGCCTAGGTTGAAGGTGCAAGTTTCACATTGGCCATCTTGATTATGCTTTCACATTGTTTAGGTGTTGCAAAATTGGGAAAGTATAGTGCCCGAGGTGTCCAGCTTAGCATGTGATAAGATTATTAGTCACATAATAATACTAAGTTGCAAACCATAACCTATGCATCAAAACTTGTTCAAGTGGGTATAATCCTGTAAAACTGGTGACTTCAAATAATTCATGTTTGAAAGACAGCTTTACATCAATATCCATCCTCCACTCTAGCCAAAATAACCAAATATGTTAGTTATATTTTTTTAATAAAACTGATTTTATTTTTCACCTTTTTAATCTCATTTGCTATCTTGTTTTGTATATCAAAATTTCAAGAAATTCTTTCAGCCATTCTCAACCAGTGATATATATGAAATCAGGCCAATTTGAATTGCATCCATTTGATTACAGGTCAGATCGATCAGATAAAAAGGTTTAAAGTCGTATCACATGTATTCATATACCCATGTCCCAGATCTTTATTTTTTAGGGATACATTGTTATTTGTTTTATTAAGATATACTTGTAATACAAAATAGGTGGAAAAGTGTTTATCTTTACAAGTCAGATTGAACTAAACCCAATTTGAGGCGTTATATAAACCGCTCGTTTTCTATCTGATGCGAAACAATAAAAAATGATTATACCTGTAATGGCTTGCGTTTTACACCTTTACACGACCAGATAACCTGGACAACTTGAGAAGTTAGATAACCCTTCATATCCTGACTATGAATGTTCACATATGAATTTGAACATATGCTACAGCCATAAAACAACATTTGTCAAGGTAGTCTTATTGGCAATAAGCATAGTTTCATTATTAAGTTACATAAATCATGTTGTGCCCATTTCGAAGACCAAAATCCGCAAAACATCCCAATACAAAAAGAAGCAAATAATAAAATCAGATCTTTATTAATCATAACTGCGAACGTACATGTGCCTTGGTTGGGTAATTTCATAGTGGTGTACGCATGCTACTTTAAATTTGGATGAAAAGTAATAGCTTGTGTTATGTACCTTCGGAAAGAGCACCTTCGCTCCTTGAAATAGTTATCCAATAAAAGATGTTTAAATTCCACAGGAAACGCAAATATCCACAGATATCTCAGACTCCCCATTTATCTATAGTAATCTCATTGAAAACAGACATGTTTGAATAATGATTCAACTTTCAAATGACAATTAGGCCCACCAGTTCTTAGTGCAATCTGCAATGAAACACAACAAACATTAGATCCAAAGTGGCCAACTAAACTAATGAAAAAACCTAAAAAAATGTTCAGATTATCAAGTTTCCTTGATTTGGAGGGCTCAAATATCGAAGCGCGTACGATTTAAAGTGATTTTCATCCCAACAAACATTAGCAATATGCCTTGCAAAATAGGAGGTTTGGGTCGGGTTATGGTCCATTCCGGAAAATATGTCAATCTCATTGAAACGGTCCGTTTTAAGAAAGAGAAAAGTTCATATAGCCCACTCTAAATATTCCTATTCCTAATTTCATATATACCCAACAAAACCTCCCTCTTGGCGCCCTCTTTACCTGTCAGGTTATGGTGTTTCGCGCTAGTGAAAGGGTGGCATAGTTGCCACCGCACAACGTACAACATAAACATATCAGATATACTCGTTTGTAATAATTTGTTTACTTTATGACAATTTACTCTTGAAAAGAAAAATGCAGCTGATTTGGAGTTCTTCATTTTATTAACAGATTAAGAAAAATGAAACTTCATTTTATTAACAGATTTAATATTTTAAGAAATCTGAAACTTCATTTTATTAAGAGATTTAATATTTATAGAAACCTGAAAAACGAAAGTTGAAAATGGCGCTACCTTTCCTGAGACCTTTTCAAAGGCTGCCACCATCTCCAAAACAGATGTTCCTCGACCGGCTCCCAAGTTGTAAACCTCACAACCTAAAATATCACATTATTGTGGTTGTGTTTAGTAAATGCTAAAATAAAAGTTCCAAAATAATAAAACATGACAAAAGATACACATACCTATATCAGGATCCGAGAGTTTTCTCAATGCAGCCAGATGTCCATTAGCTACATCCAAAACATGAATGTAATCGCGCACCTGAAATTTATTTAAAAACAAATAGATAAACACCAAATAATCAGCCAGATTGCTTTAGTTTCCACATTGATTACGTATGAAAAAAAAAGAGAAAACTGGCAGCAAAAACATACCCCAGTTCCATCTTTGGTTGAATAATCGGTTCCGGATATTTTGAGTGCATATAGCCTGCTGACAGCTACTTGCTGGACAAATGACATAAGATTATTTCGGGTTCCGAGAGGATCTTCACTGAAATATCCACTTGGATGTGCTCCCACCGGGTTGAAACACCGTAAGACGATAAGAAAACAAAGAACAAAAAAAGTTGAAAATTGTACACATTTATTAACATAAAAAAATTAAAAAAAATCTAACCAACTGAAACTAAAACTTACCAGCCTCACACATCGAAGACGCCGATTGGAATTGCATGCTTCTAAAAAACGACAACAATGTTAAAGATAAAATTACTACAAAGGGCAACAAATCAAACGAACAAACAATCCACAAATGAGGACGGAAACAATCTGCCAACTAACCCTAATCATATCCATGAGATGAAGAACCGTCAGCCATCATCTACCTTTTTTTCCTATGGACAGAGAATGAGGGACAGAAGAAAACTGATGGAATGCCTGAGATGGCAAACGAAACTGTTAGGGTTTGTTTGAAGTGTTAAAAAGGTAAAGAGGTGTAGAAAAAGGAATTGAGATTAGTATTTTCTGAAAGTCGCCATTGATTAGTAGAGGGATGGAGACTTAGGGTTTTTGATTGAGAGACGGAGAGAGCACGTGTGTGTAAAATGAAGTAAGGAGAATAAAGGAAAAGGGGGGTGGTTTGGCGCTCATCAACAATTCTCTGGTATAAGAGGGTGTCCATATCAGCAAAATGATTGGCTAAGAATAGGCCATGTGACCAAAGTGAATTCTTTTAGTATAATAATAATAATAATAATAATAATAAATTGGTTTTTTAAGTATAGGGGTAGTTTGGTCATTTAACAAATATTAACAGAACAGTGTTAGAAATTTGGACTCAAATGGTTAAAAAAATTGTTAAAACCACTAAAACACAGGGACTCAAAAAGTAATTTTCCCTAAAAATTTTTTTAGGTTTGCTTCCACACTTATAAATTTTAACTATACACATGTATTAATTGTACCACTATTGCATTTATTAAATCAAAGGCAAAAAAACTATCAATTTTATAAATATCCTAAACATTATGGATTACCAAATTCTTTAGATGTACAAAGCTTTATATCTTTATTAAGGTTTGAAGTTTTATCTTCTTTCGTAATCACTTTAGTATGTGTCCGTTATTTTCCCAATTAAACATTATTAGTTATCGCAGAGAAGGAATCTATCTAAACCATAATGGTTTAAAAACACGTAGCAAGAAACAAAATGAATTATTGAATGGATAATAAAACATATCAAATACTTTATGTGACTTATTTGTATGCATTTTCAAAAAGTATATATATAAATTGTGACGAATATAGTGATGTATACTATAGTTATAGTATAAACATTATTTTATCATAATTTTGGATGAAAATCCCCTAAACGTAATCTTAGTTATCTACACTTATTAGTGTGTAATAAATAAACCATTCATATGTTGGTTTTTAAATACATATATTTTTAAGAAATAAAAATAAACAAGAATATGAGTTGTCTTTGTACAATTTGTACCATATTCTAGATCGGTGTTATGGCCATTGTCAACATATTCTGATTTAACTTGTTTTCCTTTTCATTGGCCATTTGATCTTTTTCTTGTTCAAATTATGGAAATATGAAATGAATGGTATCAATCAAAATTCATACTTATTTTAACGAGATCACAATAAATTTACATATGATGATGATGTAAGTTACATTAGAAAACTAGTTTAATATCCCGTGTGTTACACGGACGGTATAAAGAAAATACTTTTTATACATCTATTAATTTAATAAATTACACATAGATTTAGATTCTACTATACTCATAATTGGTTCCCGTGTTATGATTATTAACATACATTAATACCCTACCATTTAATACAAAGGGATTTCTCATTAACAAATAAATACAAAAAATCACAGATTGTTTTATATAATATATTTTACTTTATTTAATATATAGCATAATTTTCATTTTATAATAATACGAAATGATGCATTAAATATGGAAAAGGTTAAATTACAATATACAAGTTTTTTTTCTTTATTTCTGTTGTATATGAGATTTGAAGTCTTGAACCTAAGACCTTCAAATCTAAGTGTACCTAAATGCTTTTACCTCTGCCCATTGATCACCAACGTCATTGGTAATTACAATATATAAGTAATAAACATATAAGCAATCTATAAATCTCTAAATATTTCTTTGTACCCTATATTTGTCGTCTTATTTGTAAGATTTTTCATCTTTGTATAATATTAGTAACTTAACTTTGTATCTTCTTTTTATTCTTTATAGTGTCAGTGCTAATGAGAAAAAAATTGATTTTTTTAAGTACAAACCAACATTTAATAGTGATTATGTTTGACTTTTATTAATAATCAATGATTAAACATCAAGTACACAAAAGGTAATAATTATTATATTAATTTATTTAAACAAAAAAAAGAAGACACTTTAAACTATTACCATTCTTGAACATAATTAAAAACTTAAATTATTTTATAACTTGAATGCGTTAAATATGTTATAATATTTAAAGTCAGTTATAATTTCAGTTACAATTACATATTATATTTTAAAGGTCATTATATTTTATTGAGTGTTTTAAGACTGACGACTTCACAAAGGAAAGAAATATGACAGTTATAACGAAATGGCATTTACAATTTAGTTATAGAAATAACTTTATATAAAGGAAAACACAATCTCGAGACTAAGTAAAAAAATCTCATAAACATAAAAAAAGATTTGATTAACCTTAAAAAGGAATGTAACTCAAATTTCAATGATACATCAAAATAATCAAACACATTTTTAATTATTTTAATATAAAAAACACGTATGCAATCGTTAATTGATTAAGATTTATTAGAGAAAGTTTGATAAAAAATAAATTTATATAATCTTAAATAAACTATTGACATATATATATTGAATGAAAAGAATATTATTATATGTCAATGAATCAAATGATACAACTGAACCTTTTAAATAACATCGAAGTTTTCATTGAAAATGTTAAACTAATTAAATATTGAAAAAAATTAATGGATCAACAAATACCTAGTTAAAAATCGGTGTAAAATAACTAACTATATGCAGACTTCTGCAAATAATTTTTGATGAAGAAAATAGTATTATAAAAGATAACAAAGGAAAGTGGATATACTTAAAAAAGAGGACAAATCCATAATATTTTCTGTAAGTAATTTCTTTAAAAGGAAATAGCATCCACAAAAAAAAATTGATTTCTTTAAAATCTATGACAAAAATAAGTGAAACAAAAGGATTGTGTTTTCCCTCCTAAAACAAAATAACAATGATTATAACAATGCCGCGTAACAATTAATAGTTTATGTGATTGACATGTAGCCTAAGATGGTTTTGATTTATTATAATTTATAGATAATAAAATATAAAGTAAAAAAACAAACTTGAAATTTTAGAGTATCCGTATAGAAAGTCTCTAAACCATCTTCACGTCATCCACTCATCTTTGCCCACCCATCTTGGGCTTTGCCACTCTCACGATCAAAACCAGCTTAAAAAAGCCTTCAAAACGTGCTTACTTACTCCTTCCCTCTCACATAACCCGTTTTCGTTTTCCCATAAGAAAAATTATTGTACTATACCATATCAAGTTTGACAAATATCAAAGTCACTCTCATTTTGATACTCTTTTACGTCATTGAAAATATTATTCACTTAAATCGGCAAATATCAAGTTGGGCTCATTTTCTTTGAGCTCTTAAGATAATAGACGTCGGCCATTTACTGGCATACGAGGTTGTAGATTTATTCTTATACATTTTATTAGCATTCCATAACGACATGAAATATCAAACGTACAACCCGATTTGTTACTTGAACAACATCTTTAAGTGGAATACTATAAAAATGATTTTTTTAGGTATACTTATCAAATTATAACTTTATAGACATGAAATGTGTATCATCATACATGTACAAGATTCATTTTATTATAAAATAAAGCAAAGGTTAAGAAAAGAATTAGGTAAAAGAAATTATATATAATATATATTAAATTACATACTAGCTACAGTGTATGGAAAACTCTTAGTTTTCAATTTAGTTACAACATTGCCATTGTATATTGTGAATGAATATCTGTAATGGCTAGGGATAGAAATGTCATAAAAATAAATGGGTCCACTCCTATTTACCTTTCCTTTCTTATTTTGTTCTTTTCTTTATTTACTTCTTTTATTTTATTTTTGTTATTTTTTTATTCAAATAATGGTTAAAATGAATTTTATTATAAATAAAATAAATAAATAGGAAATTCTAAAAAAGTGGTATGAAAAATATTGGTTTTGTATAAAGCGGCTTATAGAACCGAATCCATAAACTGCACTCGCTTTTTTTGAAAAATAATGATAATTGTTCTACAATTAAATAATATAAGTATTTATTTTAATTTTGAAGTAACTAATACCTAAATTTTTGCATTTTGTATTTTTTTTATACTATCCGAAATTGTTGTTTTAAACGGTTAATTAGAACAAGTTGGTTTTTAATATATGTTTGTATATATGATATAATTGCTTAAAAAACTAATCTTTACGGTTTGTTTCGTACACGGGTTCCCAGCCGCAACGCGCATTAGGAAATCCTAGTTGGTAATCTAAAAAATCACATATAAAAAAAGTAGTAAAGAGTTGACTAGTTTTGTATATTTTAAGTCATGTTTTTATGATACATAAACATAACATGGATACAGTAACGGATCCATGATTTTATTCTAATGAGTTCTTTTGGTAAATCCTTTTTAATTTCATTATTTCTTTTCTAAATTCTATAAGGTTCTCACTTTTTTTTTTCATTTGTGGATTCCTAAAACCACAAATGTAACTTATATCCGCCCTGCATGGATACATTAACAATGTAAATGTTTACGTATTTCATGATTATAGAGGGTATAAATGTACAATAACATATAAATGTTATACCTGATTAAGGGATTGTTTGACAACTTCTGGAATTGTTAAGGTGTCTGAACCGTAAGTGTTGAACCAGTAAGAGGTCTGAACCATTAAGAGCCAGTATAATGTTTAATCGTTGAGAGGCAAATGTCTGACTAATTCAGATTAGAGGTCTTAACCATTCAGACTAAGTATAATGCTTAACCATTCAAAGGGAAATGTCTTAACCATTCAGACATTTGCTCACGAAACAAAAGTCTGAACCATTAAATGCTAAATCAGTAAGGTCTGAACCATTCAGAGCCTCATTAAGAGCATTCACATTCTGGGAATCAAATTATGTGTGTGGGGTTTTAAAATATAAAGAGTATAAAAAGTGATTGTGAGTGGAGGAGAGAGAAAATGTTACTGTTCATCTGTATATTTGGAAGGGGACACTGTTCACCCCTTATACTTTTTTAATATATATTGAAAGTGATTGTGAGTGAAGGAGAGAGAAAATATAATGATAAAGATATAAAAATATTATTTAATTGAAAAGGAGAGAGAAAAAGTATTTATTTTTAGTGAAAATATATTGATATAGGAGTTGTTTTTTAGTAGAATGTATATATATTTTTGGTGGGTTGGATGTGAATGCTCTAAGAGGTAAACAAACAGCCCCTAAGGTTGAAAAAACCTTCAAAATCTTATGACATGGTATATTCAGTGGCGAAGTTTGACGTTTTCGACGGAGGGTCGAAGACGTATATACTCAAAAATTTATATACAACCGGGGGTCGAAAACGTATATACCAAAAAATTTCTATACAAAAACTACATATGTAACACTAGTAAGCGAAAAGTTCGAAGTGTCGGACGCCCCCGGCCCCTCTTAAGTTGCGCCCCTGGATATATTAGCATGTTAATATAGTGGGTCAAGAACGGGAAATACCAAGCCAACGCGTTTTCTATTCCAATTTTACACGTCACTAAGTAATCATGCATATTGAAAGGCATCTTTGAAAATATGTGTGGACCATTTACTTGTGTACGAGGTTGTAGATTTATTTGTATGCATTATTATTATTATTGGTTTCTCAAAATAAGCCACAAACATCGGCGGATCTACGGGGGTCAGGGGGTCCATTGATCTCTGGGCTGGCCAAATTTTCTCTTAAACGGAGTACTCGACGAAAACTATTTTTACATTTTGACCCCCCTCGTTTGCCTCCATGGAGCATATAAATTTAAAAGAAAAAGATAGAACACCTTTGAAGTTTTCCGGCCAACATGCGGTAGTCCGGCGGCGGCGCTGCTAGCTCCGGCGAAATAGCTATGTGATGTTAAGGGTAGAGAAGAAGATAGAGTAAGAAGGCTTCAGATGTTGAATGCTAGTTATTGGTATTTTATATGGGCTTTTTTTCTAATCCCTACCTGTCTAATACTTATTATTAGGCCCATGTTAAATAAATAAAAAATAAAAAACCCTAATATTTTGTATCAATTAACAAATCAACGAAAAAACAATACATATCTCTATCGTCGCTCTGACCGATGCGCAGTAAACATCACACTTTTGATTCTTTGAAGTACCCGTATACTCCAAAAAGATGAAGCAAGTAAGATTTTACTTTTTATATGTTTGAC
Organism: Scalesia atractyloides; assembly: GCA_947069175.1. Taxonomy (NCBI): domain Eukaryota; kingdom Viridiplantae; phylum Streptophyta; class Magnoliopsida; order Asterales; family Asteraceae; genus Scalesia; species Scalesia atractyloides. The sequence continues at coordinate 10,061,602 of CAMTDV010000017.1, forward strand.
TTTTATTGCACGATTAGAATTTATTTTTTGATTAATTGTATCAATCTTTTTTCTATCATTATATGTAGAAACGTCTGCTTGACAAAATACTTTGGTAAAATACCAAAACCAAGTACCGAGACTTCATCAAATCCCGTCAAATGCTAATGAAAATAATAAAAGAAGTCGCGAAGAAGTTGAATTATCCGAAGATGAAATTGTTGGTGACCCGGCTTTACATCAACCAAAAGATCAATCGTCACTTTAAATTTAGTATTTAGTATTCGGTTAAATTTAAAATGGCCTTTAACCAATTTGGTATGTAAAAAGTCCACTGGGGAGGTTTTTATGTATATGGTAAATAGAATGGTTACTCGCCTTACGTCACCAACTTAGTTTAAAAGATTAATACTATGACCCCCAGAATTGTCACACCCCGACCCGCAGCGGAATAAAAGTCGGGGCATAATTGGGTTATCACCAAAGCTCATGATGTTTACTAAAATGTTTCATATTTATTAAATTCCAATTACAACTTAAATATCCAAAACAAAATTCATACAATTACAAGAAACTGAAACTATTTAATTATTCCAAAGCTTAAACTTGTTTATTCTTCTAGGCCTTCCTATGTGTTTCTTGTCTCAGCTGGATCACCTGTATCATGTGTAAAACGGGGGATATTTTGGGTCAACAAAAGTTGGCGAGTGAACCTTGATAAAACATTGTTACTAATTTCTTATTTTATTTAATAAGGAAAATTTGTGCAATAATCACATGTGAGCAAACATATATAAATAAACAAACACAAACCACTTTGGATGTGTATATGATATGAATGATGATGAATGTGAGATCAAGGCTCAATCAAACGGAGCCGATCTTATGAGGAACCTGATGCTCAACCCGTCTCCCACGGGGAACTGATGGGTCTAATGAAATGCGTGCACTGAAAATGATAAAACCAATCTACATATAATCCACACAACAATTGATACACATTTGATACACATTTGATCACGGATATGATGTATGCACAAGTGTTTAAATATAATAAAAGAATTATACGACACATGATACACCCCAAAACATGATTAAAACGGGGAATTGGTAGAGATTCACTCACATTGGGTGCGTTCTTTGATGACGTTGGATGCGCACGAATTTTAGGATTCGATCGACGAGGGAAAAACTAACCTAAAATAATAACGAAATGATTCGGTAAATAAATGGATTTTATTTGAGATTAATATTTTTAATTAGTACTCTTAATGGGATTTTTAGATTTATTTTTGTGAGTTTAAGGAAATTTTCTAACTTTAAAAATCTTATTTTTAAGTAGTTTTAAATGATTTTTCAATTAAATAAATAAAAAAAGAAAATAAAAAAAGTTGACTTTTGACCGTTGACCGGGTCTTGACTGGTCAGACTGTGTTTTCTTATGCGCTGAGTGAGGTTCGAACTCGGGACCTCTCGTATACGTGCACGCAGCTCTACCAACTGAGCTACGTGTCTAACCCGAAATATTCTCTGTTTTAATTATATTTATATACTAATTAATTTTAAACTTATTTGGTTTTATTAAAAATGATTTATATGGCCGAACCGGTTGCAGAGACCCGGAATCGAACTCAGGTCCTTCGGTTCGAGTGCGCACAGCCCAACCAGTTGGGCTGTGTGTCTAATCTGTTTAACTAATGGATTATATTACTCTTATAAACATTCTGTGACTTGATCTGATTAAGTTCTAAAAATGTTGGTTTTATTTCTGAAAGTCAGGAACGTGTGCGATTCAAACCCGGGACGTGTGTATTGTTTGTGCACACAGTCCACCGCTAGACTGTGTGTCTAACCCGTTCGAATATCCAGTTTTAATTATATTTATACATATACTCGACTTCATCTTCTTCGTTTACAAGAACACAGAACAGTGAAATCCGACTGTTCTGTTTATTTTTGGAAAATTGAATAGTATTGTAACAAAAAAATTAAAATATTTTCAATTAAACCACTTAAAAGTTTTTTTTTTCCAATTTTTTCGCTCAACTTATAGGTAAAATGTCAATTTTATATATTTTATTGAAACAATTAAAAATTATAGAAGTGAATAGTATCTCCTTCAAATTTACTGGTAAACTGTAACTTTTTCTTCTTTTTCTATCTTCTCGACTCACAACCATTTACAACCATTCTAAAAAATATAGATGTTACACTCACAATAATATGGAGGGTCGATTGTGAATGCTCTAACAAGGGTTATGTTTAACCCTCCCCAATGACAATTATTATTGCTTTTCCATGTTTAACCACTTTTGTTTATATCTCCGAGTAAAGAACCGATATGAGAATTTTTATAGGTAAACTGTAACGACTCTATCTCGCTTCTGGTTATGAGTTTGAAGGAGGAGGAATATGATGACTTCAAAATATTTGAATAATGAGTTGTTAGGTTTTGAACTCTCGTGACCTTTAATTTAATTAGAAGTAAATCTACCGTATAACATTAATAGTATTATAAAAATAGGTGGTAAATGTTTAAAAAATAAACTTAACAAAATTTATAATTGTCATATGAATGTACATATCTTGACAATTCTATATGTTAACAAATTACATTATACTTTATTTAGTTATTATTCAACCTGGTAATGCATAGATTTTTAAAAAAATAATTTTTTATTATGAATCATATAACATTACATTTATATTAACTCAGTTATGTCAATTTAGTATATAAATGTCCCCGTCTTTATTTTGCATTTACAAGAAATATTTATTATATAGTTTAAATTGTTCAACCCATGTAATACACGGAGAACTAACCTAGTTGGCTTATATAATGTTTATTGATTTAACAATCTAAATTAAAATAATAATAATAATAATAATTAAGTAATAATGACAGAGGCTTTATAATTCTTTATCCTAGTGCAGGTAAATTAACAATGAAGCCTACTATCCAGTTGGTGTTGACGTGAAGCTTATATGGCGCGATAAAGCCTTTAGAGGCTTTATTACACACCATTTAGCCATAAAATTAAATAATGAAAACAATACCCTTAATTAGTTTGAACAATTGATCAAGAATGATCTATGGTTGATAAATGTTTTTTTTTTCTTTTTTCATATAAGTGAGTTTTCGTAAAGAATCTTACTATATGTCTATATACATAGACATAGACACATATAACATATTTAAATCATGCCCAACTAAAAATCAGTATTACGCTTTATTCGAAAAACTCTTCAAAGGGAATAATCAAAGTTTATATTCTTAAGTATATAAGACACGTGCTTTAAAACACATCCAAATAATCAAATACTTACAATTGAGATATGTTGAAACAATCATGAGATACCGGATAGACTTTATGTTTTTTTATACTGCCGTATTCAATAGAGCGGCAAACAATTGGAGATGTTATCTAATGCTCGAATGGTCCGACCATTCTTTCTTTTTTCATGTTAGTGTATAAATAGTTTAAATAAAAAGAAAAGTAGGCGATGAGATGATAATGAGGTGGTGATTTAGAATAGTTTATTATTGTTGAGAGAAAAAAATATACTTTGAATTGGTATTAGTTTAGAATCATGTGGCTGACTACGCAGTCAGGATTCTAGATCAGGTATATTATTGTGGATGTTCTAAGGGGTGTTCGAGTGGTAGTAAAGACCACCTATCAAATTGGTGAGGGTTCAAGTATTGAGAGCCCAATTCAAAAAAAAAAAAAAGAAAAAAAAGAAAATAATAATAAATCTATTTTTACTTTTTTACTTACCAATAGTTTTGTTTTTATGTAAAATCTTTCACCCATGAAAAAAAAATCTATTTTTACTTTTTTACTTACCAATAGTTTTGTTTTTATGTAAAATCTTTCACCCAGAATGCTGTAGTTAAGTGTCATTTTTAGGGGTGTGACTTAATTTTTTTTTTCCAAATGCAAGATTATGCGGCATAAAACTATTGTTAAAAAATATTATCTTTGAAATATTCATGATATTTTAAAATAATTGAGTGTCACAAAATGAAATGGATTCTTAATGAAATTGGAATGCAATGTTTGTTTAATAGAATGAAGTTGATTTTAAATGGAATTGGAATATAGATTTCATTCATATGTGTACGTTTCAACAAAAGAACGGAAGTGAATTGAATCTACATCGTTGTATCACCTTCTACTTTTAGATACAAGGTAGTTATGTCATTTACATAAGTCATTTCAATTATATTGATAATTATACCACACAAACACATTATGACATGCTATAAGAATTCTTTAAAATTCAATTTCAATTAAATATTAGTTACATTAAATTCCATAAAATGAACACTACGTTAGTATTGACTCAGTGTATCATTTGCAGCCATAATCTTCACAAAGGTTTTTTTTTTTTTTTTTTTTATAAAATTGGTGTTTCACATACCAAAAATGAAAAGATTTATGTGAAACTAATTAAAAAAATCTCCAATGAATTTACAATTTTCTTCTTTGTAATCCCCACTCAAATATTTTTTAAATAAAAGTTGACCAAAATGGTCGTGTCTTCATAGAAACTCCAGTTTTTTTTTTTTTGAACGGATAGAAACTCCAGGTAAGGTATAAAAGCATTTACTCACTCGGGACCAAAGTTTCAAAATTCGTTCATATGGGGAAATGTGGCTCGATTAGAAGCTATGTCAATGATATGGTTCATATGGATGTGATGTAATGCTAACGTAGCAGTTACATAACATAATGTTATGATTTTGATTTCATAAAAAAACACGGAGGTTTTCCGGTATAGCGAAAACATATATATTACCATACTGCACAAAAGATGACCTACATATCTACACATTTATTAGTAGTGTCAAAATAACAAAACCAAAAATCATAAAAATAAATACAGGCAATGGTTGTTCGATCTGTCTTTCTCTCTATAATCTTTCGTTTGTTAGTAAACCTTTATAATATTAGATGTGCAGTTAGTTAATGCTTTTCTTTTTATTAAATTGGTAATTTATATTTATGAATTATTTGTTCCTAATGTTGTGTTTAAACTTTAAACACATATACATACATTCAAAATGTTTTTAAAATCACTTTCATCCCACCATCATTCCGTTGGAAATTTTAGTGAAAATGAGTTTTTCACTAAATATTTTTGACACTAATAATAATACTTATATATGTGTCGTATAAATAATTATTTTGTGGATTTGTGTTCTACGTTGTGAAAGCTTCATAACAAACCAAATTATGTCCAAAATGGAGCTAAGATGAATGAGATATCGAAGCTTGAAGTTGTATGTTTGAAACAAATAAAAATGAGAAAAAATGGATTAAGCTTTGTCAACTTGTCCCACATAGGTGGGATGACAAAACTTAAAGTGGTTTATAAGGAGGAGCACTCCTTGTATATTGTTTCCTTAAAGGTAAACACTAGTGGGACCCCAAAGGGTGCGCGACACCCTAACTTGCGTACGCGCATGGCCTGAGCGATGGGCGCAACGCCGAGAGCCGTAATTGTTTTTTTTGTCCATGAGCGTGTGGTCAGCTACATCCGGGTGGCAGCTCAGCTTATGGCGCACCTTGGGTGGCGTAGGCGCATGGCGCAAGTTCCTTATGCGCCTGTCATTGGCTATGACGGCGGAGGAGCAAATTTGCGCGCAAGTTTAAAAGGCGCAGGACCTGCGGCTTTCGAATAGCGCGAGTCCGCGGACTCCATGTGGCGCGACACGAAGTGCCGGTCGGACAGTAGCCTTGCGCAGGTTCACCTGCGCGCGCGAGGGGCCAGTCAAATTGGTCAACCACTATAGTTAACGTCTAAAGGGTTTCAACACGTTTAATTCTGTCATGATGAATATGACCGTTTTTGACTAACCACTTAAGTTCATTTAATTAGAGATTAAAGTCATATTCATTATCTTGTTTATTGCAAGATTAATGTCTTGTTTATTACTAGTTTTAAAGAGGTTAAAACTATGAGTGTATATATATGAACTTGGTGGTTCACACTAAAGACACAAGAAAATCTACACTCTCTTTAGTCTCTAAAAGGTTCCATAAAATTGAGAGGAGTAACAACTTCATCTATTTCCTAATTCTAAAAACACCAAACTATATCCGGTGCAATCTCGGGTTTGAGAGCCATCTCTGGCAGTACAACTACTTCTTTGGTTGTTGTATCCTGGAAACAGACCGTCTGAGAGGAGGCGCGGAATCTGGTTTAAGGGCCCCGTGTCTAACACGATCCTCAACCAAAACCGTCAACGATTTTTTCTTGTCTTGCAGCGAAGTTTCTAACAAGAAGGTGCGGTTAAAGTTTTCCGAAGACGTCGAATTGAATCAAGATTGGTACAATTAAATTGTATTTTATACTAATTTATTTTGTTCATGTAACCGGTATTGTACTAGTAGAATTTCCCATGAATAACGAGAGTCTCATTATTATTGATTATATATTTTTGTAATATATTTTATTTAAAAGGGAAGCTAATTCCTACACATTCATCCTAGAGATGAACATCGAACCGGTTTTTAAAACTCGACACGAAACAGGTTTGGAACCGAAAATCTCCGAACCAGTTCGGTTCAGTATCCAAACCGGCATTCCCCACCGGTTCTACCTTCTAGCGTCAAAACCGACCCGAACCGGTTTGGAGAGAAACCAGTGCCCGAACTGATCTGAAAAAAACTAGTTCCAAACTGGTTTGTGTCGTTGGAACGTTTATGACCGATGGACTAGTTTTTTCAAACCTAATTCATCATTTTGCCCCAAAGTTAGTATAAATAGGTATTTGATGTTTTAGGTTAATCAGCACACTCGGAAATACATAAAATAAACCGAAAAAACACAAAAAGCTACTCTTGTATACACTCATTTTTTCTTGTCCGCTTTACTTGTTTACTAGTTCTTTAGTTCACTCAATACTTCACTTTATGGCTTCATCATAACTTTCCAATAATGCCCAAGGTTCAACAGCGAACCAGCTGTCGCTGAAATTCTTGAAACGACACGAAACAGAGAGCTACTCGACGAAAGACCTTTACAAGCGGCATTGCCTTTCTTCACTCACGCGATATTGCTGGATCGGGCTTTAGCCCATTGTCCAAGATTCCCCACTGCTGCCCCATGCGGGAGTCCGGGCCGTGTCTCAGTTTTGGTGAAGAAAGTGGGTTGTGCGACTTAGGTCTACTATCGAATAGCCATCAAAAAGCACGTCGTAGAAGGTGTGGTGGGTTTCTCCAACCAAACTCAAACTCCACCATGAGAAAGCATATGACGAAGTATTCTAAGTCAATAAAAGATAATAAAAGTCGTATCTTTTGTATTTTTTTTGTCATCACTTTTTTTTATTAAATGTGTGCGCAAAAACCGGTTTAGAACGAAACCCAAACCGTCCAAACCGGGACAGAACCAAACCAAAATCGGTGTAACCAAGAACCGAAAAAAAAAACGGGTTGGAACCAATTTAAAATAACCGATATGTTCATCTCTAAATTTCATCCACTTCAATCAATCAACAATGACATCACCACTTAGGCACTTACTGTTCAATTTTTGGTTGAAGGATCATGTTCATAGATACCTAAAGATGGGCACAATCGGGTTTTATTAGTATCCGGAACCGGTTTCAAACCGAACCCGTTTTCAGTTGTTTGACAATGGAACTGGGTTTGATGCGGAACCGGGTCCGGTTTCTACCCGGGTTTACACAACAGATCTGGAACCGTTTGGAACCGGGTACGATTATTCCGTAACCGGGTACAGTAGGAACCGGGTACGGGTACTGTGTGGAACCGGTTACGGGTACAATGGGGAACCGATCATGTGGAGATGTAATTCAAAGGCTGCCAAAAACACTATTAGGAACTGGTTCTGACACAACTTTCAATCAAAACCTGTAAATCACTATTAGGAACCGGTTCCACTTAAATATTACCGTTGGAAACCGATTTTTTATAAAAAAATTGTTTTTTTTATGTATTTATACCCATTCTTCTTTACCATTTCATTACTACAAACTCTACAACAACATACAAACTCACACATATTTCAAAGTTCTAGCAAAACAAATGGCATGCAATGTAGAAGTGGTTTTGGTCTTGGAGACCAAACAAAACCCCGTGATATGGAAGAATTTTGATTTATGTTTAATGTCTGATAGCCACGAGATGGCTAGATGCAAAGGATGCGAACAATTTATGAAGACCGCCGCCAACTCTACCCTTAAAAACACAATGAGCGGCATTGCCCAATGACGAAGGCCAAGAAAAATGAGACGGGAGAAGGATCCGGCACCGGTTCTTCGAATGTTTGATGTAACCCGTTTGATTAGTTAGGTTTGGTGTTTTTATTTAAGTTTGTTTAATGTTTGGTGTTTTTATTGTGTTTAACATTTGGTGTGTTTATTATATTTAATTTTTACTAATGTTTAGCGAGTTTAGTAAATTTATTTTATTCATTGATAATAAAATTGTTACATTAAAAACATTAATAATAAACTTATAATAGTAATCGGTTCCCGAAAATATAAAAAAAAAACATTCGGGGTCGCGTATGGGTGGAACCGGGTACATTAGGAACCGGGTACGGGTAGTAACCGGGTACGGTTTGGAACCGGGTACGACCCGATTAAAAATGGAAAAATGTGGAACCGGGTAGGAACCATCAGGTATTTTGAACCCGGAGTCGGTTCTACTTTATGTCGGGTAAGAACTGGAACCGGGTCCAGTTTGGTTCTACCGGGTCGGATTCGGAACCGATTTTTATGCCCATCTCTATAGATACCTGAGTGTGACTTGGGCCCAAACTGTGGATGAAGATAAAGCCCATCACCCAGATCCATGAATGTTAGCCCGCTAAATGATGATTCAATTATTGGATAAAGGCAATATCGGATAAAGGTGTGGATTTAATTTTTACAATTGTAGTTGTTACATAAAATAAGATACATTATTGTGTGGTGTCTTTTAATGACGCCCAAAGCCCAAACCGATAATATGATAGGATATTTGGATACAATTTGATTACTAAAACCCATTTGCCTGAACTGTAAGTAATATATCAATAGTCGATAGCGTTATAGCCTAGTGGCATCTTGGGGGATAAGATAAGGTTTAGGGACCATTAGATCATGAGTTCAATTCACACAAGAGGTTTTTTCCTATATTTATTGGGTTTCCTCCTGAATTAGTGTATATGCATTATTGTATAGTGGAGATGAATATGCTTGGTGGTTCCGTTGGTGACACGATGATACTCCAATGATCCATCAGTGATCCAAATTTATGGTTCAAAAAAAAAAAAACTAATATATCCATATATTACATAATTACATAATATTAAAAGTGTAATGAATATATGTTGAAGTTGTAAGAAATAAATGGCTGTTTGTTTAGCTATTAACGAGGCTCTTAATAGTTCGAACCTCTTACTTGTTCAGCACTTAATGGTGTCTGAATGGTTCAGACATTTGCCTCTGAATATTTAAGCATTATACTGAGTCTAAATGATTAAGATCTTTAATCTGAATTGATCAGATATTTGTCTCTAAACGATTATACATTATACTAGCTCTCAATGGTTTATACATTTTACTGGTTCAGCACTTAATAATTCAAACCTCTTATTGATTCAACACTTAACTATTAAAAAGTTGCCAAACAGTCCCTAAGATTACCAAAGCTCACCCCTCATATCCAACCCATTACCATCCTAATAACATTGTTATGACAAATTAATGATCATTTAATTATACGAACTTATTTAAATTTATTTATTGATTTGAGTGATATATATATATAAGATTGGAAATTGCAGCTGTACATCACACGTGCACAGCGGATTGAGAGAGATATACTGTCCAAACCAAAGGCTCGTGGAGGAGGAGTAGCTGCAGAATCTAAACTGCACCCTAATTAATTTGACAACTAATCCACTCGTTACTCCCCATAATTAACCTATGTTTACTCTACATTCATTTGGGACCACTATTATTATACAAAGTACAAACATTAATACAATTTTTTATGAGAAACTAATGTTGAATTTATCACAATTATACACATAGGATTTCTTAAAACTTAATGTTGGTGTTGACTTATTAAAAGTGATTTTATTTTAGCTGCCATCAAAGATAATGTCAGTTTAAGTATGAATTTTGAACATTTTTTTAAACAAACTAGTAACTATTATTAATTTGTTTTAAAGTTTTTACTGATAAAATATTGGAAACAAACTTGATCAAGATAATTATTACCAATATAAAAAAAGTTATTTAGTATAATATGCCTAGTAATTAGTTACGTTTATAGTCAGAAGTTATGTGACATCACGGGTGAGCATCCACTTAAAAACCCATTGTACGCAAAACGACTATTGAGTATCATCTTCCCATCGCGTATCAACAATAAATTGTACTTTTTGATAAGAGTAAATTGTTATTTTGGTCCTTGAGGTTTGGCCAGTTTTGTCACTTTAGTCCAAATTTCAAACCTTTTGCATCTAGGGCCCTGAGATTTTGTTTTTGTTGCCATTTTAGTCCAAAAGTTAAATTTGGCCGGATTCCCTAACTTAAACCCAGATTTTTTGTCTTTATCATCAGGGGCGTTATGATCATTTGGAATTATTATAACTCAATATTGATTAAAAATGATAAAACCCAAATCCTCTCTCACCTTTTCTTGAGAGCAATAATTCCAAATGCCAAAATTGAGTTATAATTTTTAATCAATATTGAGTTATAATAATTTCAAATGACCAAAATGCCCCTGATGATAAAGACAAAAAATGTGGGTTTAAGTTGGGGAATCTGGCCAAATTTAACTTTTAGACTAAAATGGCAACAAAAACGAAACCACAGGGCCATAGATGCAAAAGGTTTGAAATTTGTACTAAAGTGGCAAAACTGGTCAAACCTCAAGGACCAAAATAACAATTTACTCTTTTGATAATGAAAATAATTCATACACGAATTTGACTCGCATTTTCCATGTAATATTTATGCATGTTATAAGTATTCTCATTGAATATATGAAGCTCAGACACATCTATAAACCGATTCTATAAATTATCTAAACCATACAAACATAGATATGATTACATGATATTTTTATACACGACGATGATCCAAGCATAGACCAGTCATTGTTTATAGATGGCTTGTAGCGGCGTTAGGGGAGGAGATCAAAAGTAATTAATTTACTATGGGATTATACGTTGTCCACTTATGCTAGTACAAACACATAGTAAGTTATTACTTGGCCTTTTTTTAAAAAAATTCTCGCTTTTAGTAGAACTTGCAATATATTCGAGCCATCACGTTATTTTGTTAATACTTGCTAGAAATTAATAAAATATTAAAATGAGAACAACTTATAGGTGTTATCAACCTAATATAAGACGGATTTAGCTAGTTATACATGACCTCAAAGTTGATACGTGAATGGTGGCGCGGTGGATGGTGGAAACAAGGCAATGACAATGGTGGTGGAGGCACAACAATAGTAGTGTAGCCGTGTGGGTGGTGATAAATTCCAATTCCTTCATAATTGTTAAATACGTAAAAGATTATAATTAATTTCATATATTTTAGTTACTTTAAACTCATAAACATTTGACAAATCTCCATTTCAAATCCATATATTTTAAATCTAAGTTCATTGGACACATTCATTTTTTTTAAATCATGTAAACCAAACACACAAGAAATGAATATATTATTGAGCTAATGGCCAGTGAATGTTAATAACTATAACACATATAGATATATACATAAAGATAAAAATTTAATCAATATCATATTCGGTATAACAATTTAAGTATCATATTTAGTATCACATTTAGATACATGTTTGATATCACATAGAATGCCACGTTAAGTATTACATTTGGTACCAAGTTCGGTACCACGTTTAGCAAAATGATAATAACAATATAATAGTGACACTTTAATTGCCAAATTTATTGCCACATAATAACGAATTTGAATATCCAAACTCCGTGGTAGAGGAAATATAAATACATATAAATAAAGTTGTTAGAATCCGTACCTTTAACCACTGTTATGAAAGGTTAGTGAGGCACTGGATTTGCGGAAAAAAATGTTATATGATTTTCTACCCTAATTTTTCTATTTCGTCAAGGTCCACAAGCGTGCCCTAGGGTTCTATGGGGATCGCCTAGACGCGACATGAATGGAGGCGACTAGAGACAAATATGGAATCAATCCACATATCTAAGTTCGAGACTTCAAGAGACGAATCAAGAGAGGGATAACTACATATGACCTTCAAGGTTCTTTTCGCTATGTTTACTAGGAACCAATATGTAGTGGTGAAAGAGATTGACAACAATAAGCTAGAGATGGACAAGTATTAACTTCTTTGCACCGTATAGTCTGGTCATAATAAAAGAAGAGCTACACATGGGAGGAGACTACGACCTTACAAAGAGTGAAACACTTAGATTGTTGTAACTAATATCATATAGGAACGAATGCTAATGGGGCAACTAATACCTAACTTTAAGACAAGGGCTTAATAGTTGGGGACAAGGAATTGGGCAAATGTTTATTTTTTATTTAAAATTGTTTTGAAGGTATAATGCTTTTGAGTTTGGTTCAAAACCCGTTCCATTGACATCCATATAGAACTTAAACCAAACATTACCATCGCTAATTCATAAGATATCAATGTAGTGATAACAAAATCTTTAAGAAGTTGAATTATTAGAATAGTCAATTCAAAGTGTTCATTATTCGAATTGAATCCAAATAACATGAAATTCAATTCTAATAGAATTCAGAGTGTGAGGTAGGATTCGGGTTAACTCGAATTCAATTCTAGTAGAATTCAGAGTGTGAGGTAGGATTCGGGTTAATTCGAACTGACCCGACTATTCAAATTTTAAGTGTATCCTTATTATTTATTTTTGAAAAATGCATATGTTTTTAAGCTTAGTTTTTTCTTAATTCTGGTTATTTGAATCAACAAAAATTCATATCAGGTTTTCAAATTGGTTCAAATTCGAATTTAGTTTCATAATTTTCAACTTCGAAACAATCCAATTCGAAAACCATCCATATGCAATTGATGGCAATCTGCTTACTGATAGAGATTCATGATTAATGATCGATCAAAGGATGTAATTGATGTACACTAACGAATGTAAAGATTCTTTATACGACCAAGTGAAAAATTCTACTCCCACCATTAGTAGGTATGTTGTGTTTGAAGCGTATGTTTTGTAGTGCATATCAATAAACTCTCTTGTCGTTATCATGTTCTTATTCGTATCATAAGATACTTACATTCAATGGCGCCCGACCCCCGAAGTTTTTGCTCAGTAGTCCCCGGTATGTAGTTTTCGTACAGTATATACGTTTTTGACCCCCCGGTTTGATAATTTTTAAGGTATAATTTTAGTTCCGGTGACTTCGAACCCCCGGTCGAAAATCTCAAGCTTCGCCACTGCTTACATTTATACAAGACATGGAGTGAGTGGTAGTCCATTGACAAAGACATAGATTAAAAGAAATTTGCCATTAAAAAAAGGTAACATTTTCTTGAAAATATATAAAAGATTCATTTATGTGTTTTAAACACGTAACCAAGCAACATGCTAATAAATTTTATTTAATGAAAAATGTGTTTTAAATACGTAACCAAGCAACATGTTAATACATTTTATTTTATTTAATGAAAAATGTGTTTTAAATGCGTCACCAAGCAACATGTTAATACATTTTATTTTATTTAATGAAAAAGAAAATGCTAATTTTAAGTATTTAAAAGGATTAGCTGTAATTTACTACCAATCCACGTGGTAATCGGGTTTTAAGGCGGAATATATTCGGGATCACCCTATCCTTTTCACTTCCATTGTCCTTTTCCTCTAGTTTAATTTTTACTATAAAATCTTTATTACAAAATCCTAATTATTAACTCATAATGGTAACTTTCTAAACTTTAAGATTATCTGTATTACTTCATCTTTATTACAAAATCGTAATTATTAACTCATCATGGTTACTTTCTAACTTTTTTTTTGAACGGCAAATTGGGATTACTGACGGACCGCTGGAGTATCATCGTGCCACAAGAGGAACCACCCGATCACATCCATCTCCACTAGGCATAATGTCACACAAATTCAGAAGGAAACCCAATAAAAATGAGAAAAACCTCCTTGTGAGAATTGAACTCAGAACCAATTGGTCTCAAAGTCTTATCCCACCACCAAGATACCAGTAAGCTATAAAGCCAAGTACTACTTTCTAAACTTTTAATATTTAAACTTTAATATCCATATTATATATTTTTAATATTAACTTTCATTAAAGCAAAAAACCCCTCCTACCAAACAGTCGGAGGCAAAACCGCCCAACCAAAAACCAACAATCTCACATATACAAAACGTATTTACATCATTCGTCCCAACGGATCTATATTATGTAAATTCATAATGGTAACTTTTTAAACTTTAATATTATTATCTATATTACAATTACTAACCTATGTAAATAGTAATTTTAATTTTTTTAATTTGTTTTTTTTGGATTTTAACTTTTTTTAGACCTTCAGAGGCATTATAATCGATTTTTATTACATTTTGACGTAAATTTTCTATGAAATGAGTTAGTTCAAATATTATATGTTCTTATGTCTATTATTATGTTCGTTTTCGGTTGATTTACGTTTCAACGTAAATTTTATTTATTCACAGAAGTGAGTCAGTTTAAACATAATATGTGTTCGTGTTTATATTTATGTATGTTTTTTGTCAGTATACATTTTAAGGTTTTCTTTTTCTTGGAAATTAGTTATTAAACAAATGTTACATAGTTCTAAGTTAATATTATTTAAATATATATCTTAACTTATTAATTTCAGAACCAATTTGTATTTTAGTTATTTTATTAAGTCCCTCACATCAAACTCATCTGTCATCTTCTTCACCTCCATTCACGAACTACAGAAATCTGAAACAAACTGAACCAAAGTACACATTTGCCACTCAACCGTTTTTTCATTCATCACCGTCATGGAATCGCCGGAGAACAACATCACCGCCGAACAAATCATTCTCCGGTGGGACTCCACGGCGTCAGAAGACGCCAGAACACGCATGATCTTCGAACAACACGATCGTCAAGAAATTTACCGTTACTTACAAGCCGTCGATCAAATCCAAACCTCCATGAACTCCACAACACTTTCCGATGACGAGTCGAAGAAACTCAACAACGCAATCCAGATCGCCATGGCTCGATTAGAAGACGAGTTTCGCAACATCCTGATTTCAAACTCGACTCCAATCGAAACCGAACAGATAACCGAATCGATTTCTCTCACTCCGAGAACGACTCCGAGAACCAGCAGTTTTCATGCGTCACCGGAAAATGAGAATTCCGGCAACAGGAGAGACGAATCGATTTCCAGAATCAGTTCCGCTTCGTTTACAGATCGTAACGAGCGGAGTGTAACGTTCGCGAGTTGCAGATCTATGAACAGCATTCGCGAACAAGATCTGTTACCGCCGGAAAGCATTTCAGATCTCCGTTCCATCGCCGAACGCATGATCGCCGCAGGTTATTTCAGAGAGTGTGTTCAGGTGTACGGAAGCGTACGAAAATCCGTCGTTGATGGAAGCTTCAAAAAGCTCGGTGTTGAGAAGCTCAGCATCGGCGATATTCAGCGGTTAGATTGGGAGGCAATGAACGCAAAAATCGGCCGGTGGATTCGAGCTGCGAAAGTGTGTATCAGAGTGTTGTTCGCTAGCGAGAAGAAGTTATGCAAACAGATCTTCGAAGATCTCGGATCAACGGCTGCAGATGATGCGTGTTTCATCGAAACTGTTAAAGCTCCGGCGAATCAGCTGTTCAATTTCGTTGAAGCGATTAGTATTAGCCGGAGATCACCGGAGAAGCTGTTTAAGATCTTAGATTTGCACGATTCGTTACTCGATTTGTTGCCTGATATTGATGACATTTTCGATTCGAAACCGGCTGAATCGATTAGAATTCAGGCGCCGGAGATTCTCTCCAGGTTAGCTGAGGCTGCTAGAGGAATGTTATCAGAGTTTGAGAATGCAGTTCTTCGAGAACCTTCTAAAGTTCCTGTTCCAGGAGGTACTATTCATCCGTTAACTAGATATGTAATGAATTATATAAGTTTGATTTCGGATTACAAGCAAACATTAGGCGAAATAATAATATCTAGACCTACAACCGGATCTAGACACTGTGATGTAACCGCTCCGGAAATGGATTTTGATGAGCTCGATGAGCAACCGCCGTTGGCTCTCCACTTGATCTGGATAATCGCGATATTGCAGTTTAATTTAGAAGGCAAATCTAAGCACTATAAAGACAATTCTCTGGCTCATTTGTTTATTATGAATAATGTTCATTACATTGTTCAAAAGATCAAGGGGTCATTAGAGTTAAGGGAGATGATTGGTGATCAGTATTTAAGAACTCTCACCAGGATTTTCAGGCAGGCCGCCACGAATCACCAACGCGCGACGTGGATTGGCGTCCTGCATTGTTTGAGAGATCAAGGATTACACTCGACTGGAAGCTTTTCGTCTGGTGTTTCAAAGAGTGCGTTGAGAGAGCGATTCAAGTCGTTCAATGCGACATTTGATGAAGTTCATAGGACACAAGCATTATGGTTGGTACCAGATGAACAGCTTCGTGAGGAGTTAAGGATTTCGATACTGGAGAAACTAATCCCGGCTTATAGATCGTTTCTTGGGAGATTCAGGAATCATATATCGGATAATTATATAAAATACTCTGTTGAAGATCTTGAGAATGGTGTCTTGGATTTGTTTGAAGGATTAGCAGTTTCTCAGCATTCTCGGAGAAGATCACAGTGAAGGGATGATCAGGTTACTACTGTAGGATACCATTCTTTGATTAATTTTTGTCAGTTCTCCCTTGTTGTTTGTTCATCTATTTATTCAGATTTTTCTTTCTGATTGCCTTGTTAATCTACATGCTTACTGATGATAACTTCATTTACACGTAACATAACTGTTTTTTTTCTTACTTCATAATGTTACTTGCTTCTTGCATAAGTAATCCAGCATGCTGTTTTGTGTCTTCAGCTTTTTGTATGGCGCTGATGTGAATCAATGATCATGTGATCCGGGTTACAATAGTTTAACATTGTATCGGTTTTAAATATGTTTTATAGTTACCATTGCATCATTATTATACGGATATGATCATTTATGATAATACAGCATGTATAGTTTTTAGCATATAGTTTCTACTGGCACAAATCGATACACGAATCACACAAATCGCAACAACAATCAAGAAACTCAAGACAAGCAAGAGCGGTGCAAAGTTGTGCAATAGCAAGAGCACATTGGTCGTTTTTCACTTGAGACCAAGTTTGCACCAAGCATCTCCAACAGCCCCAACTAGCCATGACCCCGTAACACGATGATGCAGCCTTCATCACCATTTTTACAGCTTCATTTAACTTTACATCTTCAATTCCTGGAGGTAAATTTTCAGCTGTGGCCTTTAAGTTACCAAATCCAACACATATATTCCTCAAGCATATCGTCTTCTGGTTCATCGGTTTTGAACGCTTCTGCGCAAGTATTTACAGTTGTTGACGTTCAAAACATCATAAATAATTAGTTAACCCGTTCGCGATGAAGGTATACGTACCTCATCTAGCAGAAGTGATTTTAGGGTCCGCTTTACTTTGCTGTTCTGAACTAGAATCATGCAGGTGTATTCGGAAGGAACTCCTCTTTGTAAGCTCATTTTGCAATCTAAAAGTGAGCTAATTAAAGTTAACATAGTTGGAGAGTTATATCCCGACGTTGTTTGATACCATGTCAAGTATCCAATGCGCAAAAAGAGTACCTCATGAATCGTGTGCATACTGGGTTGGGTAACATGTCAAAAAAGATAATGTTATATACGTGTCAAATGGGCCAGATAGATTGAGCCAACTCCAATCACTATTTGTCAATTTTCTTATTTTGTATTTTATTAACAATTAGTGCATATAATATGATTACAAAAATACTATATCAACTATTAAGCGTATTAAAATAATAAGATTATTTCTTTTGCACAAATCAATCTAGGTCAACTCATAATTCACACATATTAGGTGATTTTTGGACCCATTTAACCCGTTTGACTCATTTGACCCGTTATCGGTTACAATGGATATCAAGAAAGAAGAATGAAACCTTCTTTTCCATATGTGTGTTTTGGTCTAACCATGCATGTGCTGTGAGTATATCCACTTCCATCCTAGCACATACCTGGAAATGGAAACAAAATGTAACACCTCAAAATAATTGAACAATTATTGGACTTTATGTTGTTTGAACTAAAATGCAGGGTAGGATTTGCTATTCAGAAGGGGGTAGCGGCGCAGCTTGTTGCCCGTCTACCTGCTGTTCGTCTGTAATCGTGTCTGTTTTATGGTTTCTATGAAATACATATATTCACGTCTAAAAAAGAAAAATGCAAAATATTTGAAAGGCTTAACTAAAAAGTATAAATAAGTTATTAAAATGCTCATGTTAGAACTGGTACCCTTTCCAAGTGTGTGTCTGTTATCTTTCTCACTTTAACATCAATCACGTAAGTACTTAGATCGGCCCGTAAGCCTCTAGCTTTCACAAATTCAGGGAATTTCCCTTGGTACCGACCCGATACAATTAATGGGCTTCCAGATAACAAATCTGGAATACGAGACGGGAACGACTGCAAAAAATAAATAGATATAGTGTATCAAAAAGGAGCTAAACTTAAGTAAGAAGACGTAAAACTGTAAAAGCCCCGATTTAAGTGAAAAAAAGTTAAAATGCACCTCATATGATTCAAGATTTTCTAATGCATCAAGGGTTACATTTGCAAGCATAGGAGATAAAGCATTATCTAACAGCCGTTGCATGCGATCACCAATTGAATCTGTCACAAACAATATTGTATAAGCTCAGATCATGGGATTAACATAGTACTAAAACCATGGTAATTTGTTGAAAACTGACCTACATCATGTGCAGCATCATAGTAACCCCTTCCAAGATATGCAAGCATTTGCAGGAAATAATAATTACAGTATGAACCTAGAAATGGAAAACTCACTTTTAAAACAAAATGTATATACACAGATATTTGCAGATAAGATAGTATTAACTAATTTTTTTTAAGACTTGACCTATGCCAAATGTGTAAATTCGGGGAGAATTCATGCCTCCGTCCACGAGGCTGCATTTGATCATGTTACAAATATCTCTTTCGTCTTCAACGGTGCCATCAGTAATGAGAAAGATGAGAGGAACAGATTCACTAGTTTTACCAACCATGTCAATTGCCTGAATATTAATCAAGATCACCAAAACATTAATCTTGCAGATCTATTCACACATTAAACATGACTGTATGACCATAGTTAGAAGTAGGTTTTGTTTATACAAACATTAAAACCAGATTAAAACTGTAGCACGCCAGACAAATCTCACATCGGCCGTGGACAGAAGAGACGTTGGGTTCATAAGATATGCAATTGAACCTGAACCCAACACATTTGGGACGTTTTTGGGGTTGGTTAATCGGGTTCGGGACTAGTTTTTATTTTTTTTTCCGGGTTTGGGATTTGGTGATATGCCCGTTTACCCGACCCGATTACCTGATAAAGTGTACTCATTTACCCGATATAATTTCTTTTATATTTTTCAAATATGTATATATATGGTACATCCATTTTCCTTAATACACATAGGAATCTTATTTTGTATATACCTTGTAGTTATTTTATATAAATTTGTAGTGATGGTGCCAAATGTAAGTGATTAGTAGTTACCCGATAGATACCCAATGGGTTTTGGGTTGGGTATATCCAACGGATATTTGTTTTTTAAATTTACGGGGTTACCCGAAACCCACGGGTATACCCGATACCCAATAGGTATTTACCAGCTAGAAACCCGACAGGTTTTGATACGGGTTTGGGACAAGCTTATCTAATCGGGTTTGGGTTTGGTATTACCTAAACCCGTCCCATTGCCATCCCTAATGTCGCACATGACGCACAACCAATGCGTTTTGGTTGCATTAGTTGTGGATGATACGATAAGTCCACAGTTAAGTGTGTTCAGATGGGGGTAAACGAAGGATGGGTTTTTAGTGGGCAAAACTGACAAAGTATTGTTTGGTATGTGGGATTTGATATTACAAAAATATTATCTTTTCTAAACAATATAATCAAGCAAACAAAATTGGGGGACATTGGTTTGTAACTTGAGTACCTGTTTTAATGGAGACATAAGGTTAGTACCTCCTTTAGCAACCAAGTTGTCCCACATCCATTCAGTTGCATTTGTGATTGTTTCTTCTGTTACCAACTCTAATGAAGAAGAAAACGACTGAATATCTCCATTAAACGCTATGATATTAAACAAATCTCCATGGTTAAGCTTTGAGAGGGAAGCTGTGATCGCGTATTTTGATTGCTCAAGAGGGGCATCGCGCATGCTCCCACTTATGTCTAGTAAAAATATAATTTCCTTTTTGTAAACCTATACAATTGATCATAAATAATCATATTGATCGCAAATTATGGTCATGTACTAGAATTGTCATGAGTTAATGATGTCGTAAAGTTTATAACTGACCTTGTTATCTTTGTTAGTCTCGGGAAAAAGATAAAAGCAAAATATGTCTCTTTGATCGGAATCATATAGAGATGGTTGTTGCAGGAGCATGCCACCTATGATCTCATTCGAGCATACCTCGAAAGATGTAATCAAACCCGTTAGATTTATTACAGGTGGAAGTTTTGACGTATTTACTTAAGTATGGGTCGGTTTTGGATGTGTTTTTATAATCCAGAATGGTTCAAACGGGCCAAATAATAAATTAGCTAAAAACGAAGGAACTGGTCAAATGGGTAAAGAAAGTCGTCCAAAGTTTATGTATGACTCGATTTTGGTTGTGTTTTATCAAAAAATGTTTGTGGGCCCGTACAAGAAAAGGACATAAGATCCAAGGTCTTACAGAATAAGCAAAATAGAAGTCTTGAGTGGACCATTTAAGAACTTCAGCCTCATATAAGAAGCTTGCTTCCCCAGCTTGTTGTTGCACCTCCTTTCAAATGATAAAAAGAGAGGTTTAAGATTATAGAAGAAATATGTATTTTTAATTTTCAAATTATTTATAACGTCATCTAGTTATTGAAACTTGCCCGACCAATGAAGTTGCGGGTTTGGTGACCGGTCTGAAAACACCTTGCACTCGCATAAATGTTCAAATTAACTTTCAAAAACTTTTAACTTGCTCTATATTCAAAATTAACCAGTGAAAAATAAAGGATACTACTGAAGCGACACCACTCTCGTTAGTACACAACAGCCTACCTGTCACATTATCCAGAACCGTATGGGTCATACGAGTCGCATGACAAGGCGAGAAAATGTCATACATGCCGTGTGGGTTTGTCAATGATCGCATCAGTCATTTTTTTGTCAGTCAAAACATTAAACATCATACTGGCCGTATGATTTGGCCCATAGCCCCTCATACGACCCGTACGACCATTTTTCGTTGTATCATACGACATGTATGACACGTTAGTGGTGTCTGGATAGTGTATGACACGTAAGTGGTGTTTGTATAGCGAGTCCAAGATAAATCAACATGGGCAAAGTTACCGACATGTCAACTATCACATCTTTTTGATCACGTAACAAAAGCGTGTTAACCTGAATAGATGTAAGAATAAAAATAAATACATACCTTCAAGGGATGGCTTGCAAATCCACATGTAATCATAGTCTCAGTACCAGAGTTCACATTCATCGACACTTTTTCTACTTTAGTAATCGTCTTGTCCAAAGGTAAAACATATAAGGGGAAAGTGAATGGCACACTAAGGCAGAATTCATCACCTTCACATAAAAGTTTTTGTGACCATCTAACTTTAACATGGATAATCGATCCACCCTCGACCTGATGGAGCAAGTAAATATATATTGTCACGCTCAATTGAATGAATGTTCCCACTTATAAACGTGTAAATGGTTTACACGTTTATGAGTGGGAACAAAGCAGAATAAAGTGTATGCAAGTTGCATACTTGTCGTGTGACAATGCAACGAAGTTTAGGTGAACCTGGGGAACTTTTAAGGTGTATGTGTTGCGTTTCATCATGAACCCGTCTTTTGCCTTGGTTACTCGATCTGAATCTTTTTCGTCTTTCGGTGGAGTAATCAATTTGGTAAAATATGATCTCTTGGTGGTCTCAACATAAATGTCTAGAAGTGAACCCTGTTAACCAAACCATAATTCTTTTGAGTGCTTAATTAGGGAACTTTCATACTTTAGGACACATGAAATTACTCCAAATAGTAATAGCACATATGTCTTGCAAATTGAAAACCGGTTATCTTTTTAACACAAAAGATATGTGGGCTAGATGAATGAATGTAAACTGGTTTACATGTGATTAAGAGCGGTTTTTAACCGTCTCTCTTTCTTTCTCCCACTGCATTTGGTTAATTATTTCTCAATCCGTTGCATATAAATGTTTATGCAGTTCTCAAGGCATTGGGCGCTAGCTTATAAAAGAAAATAAGTTGAACATTTGGGCCCCCTATATAAGGCCCAAGTCTTTTTAAGGTTTGACTACGTTCAATTTGCATGAGATTCTTTCTTTCTGATCACAACTCTCTTACTTCTCAACTCAAATTTTCAATTGGAATTGTGTGACTTTGTGCCTTTTAGACGTCGTAGGTAAAACATGCGTCTTGTCATATATATTGTCACGTGTTACGATTCTAAGAAAAAAAAAGAATTGTGTGACTTTGTGTCTTTTAGACTACGTTCCATTCGCATGGGATTCTCACTTAAGATTGGTTCTCATTTTAAATCATCCTCTATTAAATGTAAACGTGTCCCTGAATTTTAACAGTGGTGTAACAAACCTCATTAAAACCAATAAATCTTATTAAAGAAAGCTATACGTTTAGTTATGTTGAAAACTCAAAAAGTATTATTTCCTTAAATTTTGAACTTTCGGAAAAACATTTTATTTTTTACTTCAAAATATTATTTAACCACCTTTCACTTGCAACTATGTAGACCCACTTCATATTTTTGTGGATGACAATTACCAATGTCTCTCAGGGACGTAACTACATAGAAGGGCATGGGTTCGGTCAAACCTGCATCAAATTGTTTTTAATGTTATAGATACGTGTATTTCGTCATTACACCAGTATAAATTTTGGCATCGAACCCGTAGGAAAAAAATCACTCGACCACAATGCGATTCAAAAAAATTAATATACCTGCTCTCCCATGGGAATCGCGATACGGCAATCGCAGCAAGCGCTTGCCGTAACGCAATGCACGCGCCAAGCCCCCACAACGTCAACAAACGCAGTATCCAAACAACAATCCACATTCATAGAAATCCCATGCATATAAAGCGGAATCAACGTGGGCGGATTACATCGTCCGTACACGTGCGGCTGGTAGCTCCGAATATCAGGATTATCTACAACATCAGGGTCAGTAATCATGGCGTATACCATCGGAGCCGTTGGATGATGCTTATCTGATAACCGGAATGATGAGGTGGATGAAGTTGAACACTGTGATTGTAACGTTCGACACTTTGTCATTGTGTTTGGTTTTGGAGCCTGCATTGGAGGCCCGTCTTTTCCGTAGTATATACGTTGGGATAGCCTGAGTCCCATCTCAACGGATTTTGAGAACTCGTCAGCGGTCATTTTGTTATCGGAATCTTGCCGGAAAGTTTTTTGAGTGTGACCTTTGTTGCAGCTTGGCTTGTTAGAATAGAAAGGCTGGTTGTACCGCCAAATGGGTTTATATACTTTTTGAACTATTGGTGATATAATATGTAATTATTATTATTATAAACAATTTTGAAATTGTGTTGATATAATATGTAATTACTAATAATACTTAAAGGGTCCATATATTCACAAATCTAATCCTTTATTTTTACATCCCTAATGCGTCTCGTATTAGCCAATATGAGGCATATCACTTTTTATATTTCTTATTCCAGACAACGTTGTATAAACATGTCAATCAGTCACGTATACGTCACGTATAGCCCATAAGTGCCGTATACTATGACCGATTGATATGTGTATACGATGTTGTCTAACATTAGGTATCCAAATTTGAAAAGTGATACGTCTCGTATTGGCTTATGTGTGGTTTATTAGGTTGAAATTTTAGCTTTATATATAGAGGCCCTAAGACGATTCATCGCCAGTTTTAACATATGATCCATCACTCACATTTCATTCACTTTCTTGCACCCTCTGTCACACCCCTAATTCCACATGTAATCCGGTGGGTCCGATGGGGAATATCGTGACGCAAGTTGATATCATCATTAGCAAGCAATACAAACTAACACAGCGGGAGTTTGGATAATTAGTATTACAAACGTTTGAATTTTCAAGGTTCAAAAATATAAATACAACGCTTGTAACTAGATCCACAGGCGGATCGAAATGAGATTACAAAAGAAGTTTAACAGACTAAGGCCTTCTAAGCAAAGAGTTGCAAATTCCTCTTAAGCTTCGCCGAGCACTTCCAGCCTAATTACGTATACTTGTCACCTGCACTTAATCTTTTGAAAATACGTCAGTTTTCACTGGTAAATACAATTTAACCGGCTCATTTGAAAACCATTTGAAACATTTAGTGTACACAATGGTACTTTTGTTTAATAAATAACTTGAGATAAATTATATTCATTTTATCAGTTTTACATGCTAATAATACATTTAGAGCCCGAAAACTATATCGAGATCATGATTAATCGACACACCACCTCAATACCTTTAATAGGTACAACCCTAATGGGTTATAAATTTATTTTAGCATCTGCCGGGTGTATGCCTACACCCCGTGCTTAGGTCGTGGCCATTTGCAATTAAATGAGCCGTGGATATCCAGGACATGGTCGTTTTAACCCCCCAAATGTTTAATATTAAGCAATACAAATTAAAATGGATTATTTGAATTTCCGACTGATTGGTCTTTGATCCCATATCCAACCATGCGGTATTATTATACCGTATCCCAAGCCCATAGCAGGGAAAATAAGTTAAAAGTATTTACATGGCTTGCAAAATCTTTAATAATAAGAAAATAAGCAAAGCACAGCTGTATTCAAAATAACTAGCTCGGGAACAATTCTACTGGAAGCCTCTAGTCTGGAATGGATGGTATTATTAACCGATTAGTAAGCTAGCGGGTCTTTATTTAGTCACTGACTTAGACCGGCTAACTTAAAATAAAGATAACGGTACGAAACGCTAGATTAAGCGATGACCGGAAAAGAATGTATTTTGGACCCGACAAGTACTAGGACTTGTATAATATGGGTTACCATTTCACATTCTGGAATTTGAGGATGATTTAATATAGTTAAACCCGTTTCAGTTAGATTACGTAAACTGGTTACGTAGGTCGATCCGTACGCATATAAGCGAAACCGGTAACCGGATGAGTCCTATACAAGTTCCATATGCCATTATATTTAAAATGTGTTAAGAGGTTAGTAAGTTATCAACATGTTGGCCCGTTACGGTTTAAAGTCAAACTATGTCTTAAAAGGGCAATTTGGTCATTTTATAACATAATAAATGGGTTTATATGTAAACTGATGTTACGATCATAAACATCCTGTAGGAACACTTATTTTATGATGTTATATCAGTAGGATATCAATTATATGTGTGGTTTATAGTTTAAGACCAAACTATGTCCCGGAAAGGGCATTTTGGTCATTTCACATATAATTGATAACTTATATTGGGAATCCGAGTTTGGGACATGTACCTACTGTTAATAAGTTGAAAATATGTTTTGAAATCAGTAGGTGTCAACCCTTGATGCTCTTAATATGGTTTTAAACCATATTATGCGCCGAAACGGCGATTAAGTCGTTAAATGACGATTTAAATGGTATTTAAGTGAAACAGTTGTTGTGACCAGGTTTGCATGACTAAAATATGTTAATTTATATATTACATCAGTAAGTATAAGGCTTTGGTCCATTAAAATGTTTAAAACCCATTTAAAGTGCCGAAAGGGCAATATCGTCATTTAAGGACATAACATGCAAACTAGAGCTTAAACTCAGTTTGCAACCTGAATGAACAACCCAAAAAATCTTAATAATGATATTAAATCTGTAGGTAATGAGTTTTGATGTCAAGTTTACGTTTAAACCATTTTATACGCCAAAAGGGCGATTTGGTCGCTTTAAACGTGTTAATTACGTTGAATAATCAAAACATAGTTCATGACCAGGTTACTAACATCAAAATAAGTTCATTAGTTTAACAATTCAGTTTACAAGCCATTTATATGCTTGTTAGTGATCAAAACCTTATTTTATAACAAAAAGGGCATTTTAGGCATATTTAACGGATACTTGCATAATGACTCGGATTACTATATGACCATGTAATATAACTCCAGATGGTTATACTACAACATAAATGGTCATAATGCAACTTAGAAACAAAAATTAAAGTTGCTAATTCAGGTCAGAACTGAAAGTGAAGGCAAAAGTCAACTTTTGCGACTTTCGGTTGCGAACCGATCTTAGACCTGGAATTGACGATTTCCACATGTTCTTATAATTATTACCAAGTTATTAGAGTGTCAAAACAGATTTTATAACACCTACATTACTAGTTATGATTTTATTTCAAAACTGACCCGTTTGACTTTTTATTAACATAACTTTGACCCTTCAATTGACCAAGCAAACGTGGTAATCAGGAGGTGCCCTCTTGAGGGATTAACACCTCCCTTATTACGATCAAGTAGCCATGTTCGTTACGAACATTGGCCGGACCATAATGGTCTTAGCTCAAAGTCAAGGCGTTTTTACGTCAACGCGTTGACTTTGGCTTAAAGCCTAATAAAATGAAAGAACTGAGTTGGAACACTTACTAGTGAACAAAAGATGACTAAGGAACTCGGAGGAAGTCCCCAATGAGCTTAGGAACGTCCAAGTGAGCAATAGAGAGAAAGAGGAAAAGATGAGTAAGTTGGTGAGGATTAGATAGAGGGTGCCCTTATATAGTGAGGATGAAGCATGGAGGTGGTGCCAGGTGTTAGGGGTGTCCTAGCAGGTCCCCAAGTGTCCCATGTCGTGGCACAAGCAGCTAAAGGAGTGGCAATGGCGAGCTAGATGGCAAGGCAGGAAGCTGCCAAGCAAAGTGCCACTGGCAGTCCCTTACAGACCGTAAGGGATAAGCCTTGCGGTCCATAAGGCCTTTAGGTGCCCACAGATTTTGAATGGTTACGGACCGTAACCATGTATGGTTACGGTTTGTAACTGCCTTACTGAATCATCAAATTTGATTGCCTTACGGTCCGTAACCAATGTCCGTAACCAATGATGGTTACGGTCCGTAAGGACCTTCAAGAAGATGAATTTTGCCATTTTACCACTTTGGTCCTCTGACTTTTTTCGATGCTCGTTCAGAGGTTATTAAAATAACATAATGACATTTTTAGTCCCCTCGGCTACACGCGGCAAATCAATAATTTACGAGGCACGTGTCGGGATTTTATTTGGCAAAATTTTCGAGGTGTCACATCTTCACCCCCCTTAACAAAAATCTCGACCTCGAGATTTATTCAAATAGATAAGGGTATTTCTGTCTCATATTGGACTCGACCTCCCAAGTATATTCGGGACCTCGACGGGCATCCCATTTAACCTTTACAATAGGCTCGTGCTTCCTTCAAAGCTTCTTAACTTGCCGATCTTCGATCGTAATTGGTTTTTCCAAGAAACGCAAGTTTTCATCTATCTGAACGTCTTCGTGAGGCATTGCTAGCGACTCATCCGCTAGACATTTCTTTAAGTTGCTGATGTGGAAAACATCATGGATTCGGTTGAGCTTCTCGGGTAGTTTAAGCCTGTAAGCTACAGATCCGACACATTTGACTATCTCGAATGGTCCTATATACCTTGGGCTTAACTTTCCTTTTTTCCCAAAGCGTATTACACCTTTCCAAGGTGACACTTTTAACATAACCTTGTCCCCAACTTGGAACTGTAAAGGTTTACGCCTTTTGTCGGCATAACTCTTTTGTCTATCACGAGCTGCCTTAATTCGATCTTGGATTTGCACAATCTTATCCGTGGTTTCAGGAAGGATTTCTGGTCCGTATAGTTGGGCTTCTCCAACTTCAGCCCAACATACAGGTGTCCTACACTTTCTTCCGTATAAGGCTTCAAAAGGAGCGACCTTAATACTTGTGTGGTAACTATTGTTATAAGATAACTCGACTAGGGGTAAGTGATCATCCCAACTTCCGCCTAAGTCGATCACATATGCACGCAACATGTCTTCTAAGGTTTGAATGGTACGCTCACTTTGTCCGTCAGTCTGCGGATGGTAAGCAGTACTAAAATTTAGTTCGTGCCTAGAGATTGTTGAAAGCTTTTCCAGAAGTGAGATGTGTATCTTGTATCTCTATCAGATACAATGGACACTGGCACGCCGTGCAAAGATACAATCTCATCGACATAAAGCTTAGCCAGCTTATCCGAGCTATATGTTTCCTTAATTGGTAGGAAATGAGCTGACTTGGTTAATCTATCCACAATAACCCAAATTGTGTCATTTCCACACTTGGTCTTTGGTAACTTAGTGATGAAATCCATCGTTACCATTTCCCATTTCCATACTGGAATTTCGAGCTGTTGTAGAAGTCCTGACGGTTTCTCTGTCTTAATTTGAGAACACGTCAAGCACTTTGCTACATGATTGGCTATAACTTTCTTCATACCCATCCACCAATAACTGGGCTTTAGGTCTTGATACATGTTGTCACTTCACGGATGAACCGAATATTTAGAATTATGTGCTTCTTGGAGGATTACATCTGTAAGTCCTCCAAAGATCGGAACCAAGATCCGATCATTTAGCCTGAACATTCCATCCTTTCCAGATACTAATTGATCAATAGTTGCACCTAACCTTTCCTTAGCAATGTTGTCCTCTGACATGGCTTGCTTTTGTGCATTTAGTAGCTTCTCATTCAAGCTATTTTTCAGTTCAATGCTCTTGGCATTGATCCTTAGAAGTTTAATTCTTTCCTTGCGACTAAGCGCATCAGCTACTACATTTGCTTTTCCAGGATGATATCGGATCTCACAATCATAGTCGTTCAGTGTCTCCATCCAACGACGTTGTCTCATGTTCAAATCCTTCTGATTGAACAAATGTTGAAGACTTTTATGGTCAGTGTAGATAATACACTTTGTTCCATATAAATAGTGTATCCACAATTTAAGTGCAAACCACTGCACCTAATTCCAAGTCGTGGGTGGTGTAATTTCTCTCGTGCACTTTTAATTGTCGTGATGCGTAGGCAATCACTTTGCCTCTTTGCATAAGCACACATCCCATACCAGTGTGCGATGCATCACAGTAAACCACAAACTCTTCTAAGCCTTCTGGCAGAGTTAACACCGGGGCATTACTTAACTTGTGCTTTAAGGTTTCGAAAGATTCTTGCTGCTTTGGACCCCAGTTGAACTTAGCATCCTTACGAGTTAGAATTGTCAAAGGAGCGGCTATTCGTGAGAAGTTCTCCATGAACCTTCGATAATAACCAGCCAGTCCTATGTAACAACTCCGATTTTCTCGTTGTTATCTTTTTCTTTGTTATCGATTGTATCTATCCTTTGTAAATCCGAGATTCGCTTATTAATGAAGTTATGTTAACTAAATTATGATTGTGTATGTTATATCGCATCTAATCGCTTATTAAATCGCATCGCTAATCTCATCGCATCGCAAATCGCAATTATTTATGTGGTTTTATATTATTTATGTGTTATGTGTGTTTGTGGTTACTATTACGCTCGCTATCGCATCGCTCTCGCACTCTCAAATCGCTAAATCGCACTATTACCAAGTATAACGCTTAACGCTTTACTAAAAAGCTAAATATAACTAATTAATATTAATCGAATCGCCAAACGAACACTTAACGCGAAATAAACAAAGAAAACCCAACTTTTGGGTCAAGTTCGCTCGAACTTGGTGTTACCAAGTTCGGCCGAACTTGACTGGCCCAATCAAATTCCTCAATAACCTCAAGTTCGCTCGAACTTAACCTCAGAGAGGTCAAATTCGCTCGAATTTGGCTCCTTTCCCTCAGATCCCCACAAGTTCGGCCGAACTTGATTCCACCAGCCTCCATTTTTGCCTTCGCCTATAAATAGTCAGCTCCATTCTCTCATTTGAACTTGCTGCAACTTCACTCTGAGCTCCCGAAACCCTCTGTTTTCTAAGTAAGAATCAAACCAATTTCAACTACAATGATGTTCAGCAACGTTTTACAAAGGTTTACAACGATTTTGGCACAAGGCATTGCCTTCGTTTTCATCAAATCTTCTCTGTTTACGAAAATCTTCATCTTTTTACATAAAACTTCTATTTTTCACTCAGATCTATACTTAGATCTGAGCAAAACCTTTAAAGTATTGATTTTTACACAATATTCGGACTAATGACGTATGTTTCGTTCACTTTTGAGTGGAACGAGGCGTTGTCGAAGCTAAATCTCAGATCCGGAAGCACAAGGACGAAATCGTCACTTTACACAAGCTGGACTAACCCGTACGAACCTTCAAGTTCACCTGGATTAGCCCGAGTTTCTGTAAAATGGCTAAGTTCGCTCCAAAAAGACCTCTCTAGCCTAAGTTTTACTCTGTGGCTTAAGGTTGGAGGGATGGGCACTCGATTTCCTCAGCAAACGACGCGAAACGCAAGATTTTAGACCCGAAAACATCAAGTTCGCTCAAGAATCACCAGCTCATCAGGTCAAGTTCGACCGAACTTGGGTGTTCATCACCAAAAGTCTTACAAATTCGCCCGAACTTGCCTAGTTTCTTAGGAAACTATACAAGTTCGCCCGAACTTGCCTTCTCAGTAAGGTTTTCTCACAAGTTCGCCCGAACTTTACAAGTTTCTCAAAGAAACTCATCAAGTTCGACCGAACTTGACACTAAACCACCCAAAACCATACAAGTTCGCTCGAACTTGTGTGTCTACACACAAGTTCGCCCGAACTTGACTCTCAACTCATCAAAACATTACAAGTTCGCTCGAACTTGTATTTTTACATACAAGTTCGCCCGAACTTGCCTACTGCTCAACTCAAACTTCACTGTTTCGGCTTTTCGGAAGACTGATGCACTTCTGTTTGTTTACAGGCTGATCCGGCGCACTCCGCAACTCTCCTCAAAATCTTAAGTCTTACCAAAACGCACCCAAAGTGAGTATACTTGACCCATTTTCGCTTTAATGCACTTTTTGGGTGTTACATACGTTCCTATATCAAAATCACTTCACAAATCAAAACTGTTTATGACACGCAAATAATCTGATTGTATATGCTCGATACGTGATACTAGAAACATGTGACTAGGCCTTATTTTCGTTAACTTGCCTCCTTAGCTAGTATGGTACTATAGTTTGGCTAACACCCGACGAGGTCTAGTTAGGATGGTCGTGCAAGCCTTTTCTCGGTAGTTAGCATGAGAAATGAGCCTATGTTATGTTAAGTGTTTTGGTGTATCATGATATGTAGTTAGATTGTTTCGCCAACGCTTTCTCGACTATGCTAGTATTATTCAAACTCGTATGCTCACCTTTACTTAATTGTATTGACTTGTATTTTAACGTATGTAACAGGTTGAGGATTTAGCTTGGATTGCTTTGGAGTAGTTTTATTTAGTATTTTGATTATCTTGTTTAGAACGGTTGTAATAAAAATCTAGGGGAGATCAAACCATGTTGTTTTTATGAGAAAATCAGAATTTCTGTAATGGTTGTTTGAAATATTATGTTTAATAGTATGGGATGTTAAACGTTAAGTAATGTTGTTGGATAATTTTACGGAATTTCTCGTGAGACAATCTGGTCGCCTAGTGCCACTAACCCCGATGTTTCCGCCATTTGTTGGGGTGTGACAGATTGGTATCAGAGCTAATTCCTTCGGATAATAGGTAGAATTGCCATGTTTGACCCAGTAGCATGTTTAAGTACCCGATTGACCAATCTTTGAATTAAATGCTAATATACTTGCCATAAATGCTTAAATATGCATTTCCTAAGGTTAATACAATATACACGATTATGAAACACTCATATCCCACAAACGAGGATCAAGTTGAGATTAGGTGTGATAACCAAGAACTCTCAATAAGATCGCTCATTCCGCGTATTACTCATCACGAGATATCTTCGTTGAGTTAGGAGTGACATCCAAACCCCGACGAACATCTCCCTTTCTATCTAGTGGAACGCCCGATGTGATCGGTGAGCGTGGCCACAACTAGGAATGATGTTGTTAAGTTAGGGGTGAAACCCGCATCTTAATAACTAATTCCGTGCTTTGATTTTCAATCTCACCAAAGTCTCGGGTATGCCAATGGTTTGGAACACGTATTAACTGGAAGGGTAAACGTCGCTAGCCGCTTGCGGTGAGAGCGTTTATCTATTAGGCCAAAGCGTGGGTCCAAATGCAAAGGGTAGTTGAATCACTTTGGCGTGTCAAATGTCTCAAAACCCCGGACACTCCCAATTGATTTAAGCTTATCTCGTAGATTTACGCATCATCAAGTTTATTATTATTTGTGTGTTTAAATTTTGGGAATTTTCGCTTTATTCGATTTCTCGCTTATTCTCTTTCTCGATTTATCGCATTTACGCTCCATCGAATGTATGCACAACTCGCACAGCTCACGTAATCTAAAACGCTAATTAATACACCAACCAAACTAAAACACTCATCTCTCTTATACGTATGGGTTCATACGTGGTATTATCTCGCTTATATATCGCTTATATCTCGCATCTCATATCGCGCTATGCATTGTTACTATTAGAAGGTGAATACGTGCAAATATGTGCTTATGTGCTTACGTGCTTATGTGCTTATGTGATGATGTGCCTACGTGCTTACGTGATTATGTGCTTATGTGGATACGTGCTTATGTGTTTTTGTGCCTTGTGTGAATAATTATAATAAATATTTTGAACATAACTCTATTATAATCGAATCTCGTCTAATCCAAATCTTTGTGTAGATGTCGTCACTCGGATCCCATACTCGCCGTTCAGCTCAACGCCACAGCGACAACAAGCGCATCGCTTCACTAGTCGCCAAGGAAGTTGCAAAAGTCATCCCGCAAATCGTCTCGGAAATTCATGCTGTGAGCAGCAACTCATCAGTCGACTCAAAAACTGAGAATCCCAAGCCGCGATTCAGCTTCAAGAACTTCAAGGCTTGTGCACCTCTCGCCTTCACGGGAAATGACGGACCGACTTCTATGTTTCACTGGTTTGATGCTATTGAGGTCACTTTTAGGCAAAGTGGATGCCCCGATGACCTCCGCACCGTGAACGCTACCGAAGTCTTCCAGTCCCGTGCTCTCGACTGGTGGACAACTGAAAGAAACAAGCGTGAAATGATGAAGCCTACAATTTATCTTGGAAGGAACTCAAGGAAGTAATGATGAAGGAGTTCTGTCCTCCGCATGAAAAGCAAAAGCTCGAGAATGAGTTTTGGGGTATCAAGCAGGATGGTCCCGACAATGCTGGTTTTACTGCTCGGTTTAAGATTTTGAGCATCATCTGTCCCAGCCAGGTTGATACGACGGAGAAAGCTATCAACAAGTACATCCGTGGTTTACCCGAGTGTGTTGCAAGTTTCATGAAAGTTGCTCGTACTACAACCATCGAGGAAACCTACATGCTCGCCGCTGAGATCAACGATCAGCGAGTTCAGGATGGTTATTTCAAAAACTATGCTAAAGTCGCCAATCAAGCCGTCGTCGAACCAACCGCTGCTACCGAATCATCAAGTGAACCAAAGGGAAAGCATCAGGGACGCAAAAGAGGAAAACCGAGTAAGAACTATGCCCTCGCCACTCCAGCAAACCCTCAGCCGCTTCAGTCAGCCGCTCCAAATGCACCTCCAGCTAAACGTATGTATATCGGACCTCACCCTCTGTGCCCTAAGTGCACTTATCATCATGCCGTTGGTGGCAACTGCTGTTTTTGCACAAACTGCAATATCTATGGCCACTTCACAGTTTCCGATCAGATCCTCGTCAGCCAGCTCCTCAGGCTCCAGCAGCTCCAGCTTTACCCGCTCCTCCTCAAGCCAATCAGCAGCAAGCTCCAAAAGCACGTGTGTGCTATGTGTGTGGCGATCCGAATCATTTCGCCAATGTCTGACCGAATCGTCCTGTCAAACAAGAGCAGCCAGCACCGCATCCTCAGCAGCAGCCTCAGCCACCGCAGCAACCACAAGCTGCGCGTGGCAGAGCCTTCAATCTCAACCACCGCCAGGCTCAGAATGACAACAATGTTGTCAATGGTACGTTTCTCGTTAATGGTATTTATGCTTCATGTTTATTGATACTGGTGCTGATAATTGTTTTGTATCGTTAGAATTCGAAAAGGTTTTAAAATGTAAGCGCGCTAAACTCCCAAAGACTTTCGATGTGGAAGTCGCCACCAGAAAATCCATTACCATTGATTCTGTCTTACGTGGTTGTTCTCTCGATCTACACAACCACATCTTCTCGATCAATCTCATACCTATGCAGTTAGGTAGCTTCGATATCATAGTAGGCATGGATTTTCTTCGTGAGAATCATGATGAAGTTGTATGCTTCGATAAAATGATTCGTTTCCCTCTTCCTAACGGTTATCAACTTCATGTTTATGTTGAAACTCCCTCAAAGAAGTTGATGCTTTTGTCATGTACTCGAGCACACAAATGATTGCAAAAGCGATGTGTTGCTTTTCTCGCCCAAATTGTGAACCCGGAGAAAGAAAAGAAGACTTATAAAGATGTTCCCATTGTTTGTGAATTTCCTAAGGTCTTTCCCGATGATTTACCCGGTTTACCCCCTACTCGAGATGTTGAATTCCGTATCGATTTAGTTCCCGGTGCTACTCCCGTTGCTAAAGCTCCTTATCATCTCGCACCATCCGAAATGGGCGAGCTATCGAGCCAACTTTAAGAGCTTCTTGATAAAGGTTTCATACACCCGAGCACTTCGCCATGGGGCGCACCTGCCCTTTTTGTGAAAAAGAAGGATGGATCGTTCCGAATGTGCATCGATTATCGTGAACTTAACAAACTCACAATAAAGAACCGCTACCCTCTTCCTCGTATCGACGACTTATTTGATCAGCTTCAAGGTGCTACTTGTTTTTCTAAGATCGACCTTCATTCCGGTTATCATCAGTTACGCGTGTTGGAAGAAGACATTCCTAAAACCGCCTTTCGTACTCGCTATGGCCATTTCGAATTCGTGGTCATGCCTTTCGGTCTTACCAATGCACCCGCGGTTTTCATGGATTTGATGAACCGTGTGTGTAAATCTTTCTTAGATCATTTTGTCATTATTTTCATCGATGATATCCTTATCTATTCGAAGTCGAGAGACGAACATGCGCGTCATCTTCGTCTAGTCCTCGAACTTCTTCAAGGAAATCGCCTTTATGCTAAGTTCTCTAAATGTGAATTCTGGCTCGAAGAAGTCTAATTCCTCGGCCACATCATTAATAGTCAAGGAATTCACATCGATCCTGCAAAGATTGAAGCCGTCAAGAGTTGGATTACACCGAAGAAAGCTTCCGAAATCCGTTCGTTTCTTGGATTGGCGGGTTATTACTGTCGATTCATCGTCGACTTTTCTAAAATCGCCGTTCCGCTTACCGCTTTGACGCATAAGGATCAACCTTTTGTTTAGGATTTTAAACAAGAGGAAGCTTTTCAAACTCTCAAGCGTATGCTATGCAACGCTCCTATCCTCACTTTACCCGACGGAAATGATGATTTCGTTGTTTATTGTGATGCCTCTAACCTTGGTCTTGGTTGTATGCTTATGCAGCGAGACAAGGTTATCGCGTATGCGTCTCGCCAACTCAAGATCCACGAGAAGAATTACATAACCTACGATCTCGAACTCGGTATATGGCGACACTACCTTTACGGTACAAAGTGTACGGTCTTCACCGACCATAAGAGCTTACAACATATCTTTAATAAAAAAGAACTAGACATGCGACAACGTCGATGGGTTGAACTTCTCAACGATTACGATTGCGAGATAGCTACCATCCCGACAAAGCAAACGTCGTCGCCGATGCTCTAAGTCGATGAAGCTATGTGTATAGTGTTCGTGACTCTCAAGCTTTGAATGATCTCGAAATCATGATTCGCTCCGCTCAATTTGCTTGTTTTAACGAGAATACTTTGGAAGAAGAAATGAAATGTGGTGCTGAAACTCAGCTCGTATGTAAGCCTAATGGCATTTATTGCTATCTCAATCGCATTTGGATTCCCAGTCGTGATAACATTCGAGAGTTGCTAATGACCGAAGCTCATAAATCTCGAATCGCTAAATCGCACTATTATATCAAGTATAACGCTTACCGAAAGTGATATGAAAATGAAATGAAATATCCGAAAGTGATATTTCGGGATATGAAAATGAAATATCCGCATCTCTTTGTTACGGCCACTGCCTAATTTCGGGACGAAATTCTCTAAAGTAGGGGAGACTGTAACAACTTCGATTTTCTCGTTGTTATCTTTTTCTTTGTTATCGATTGTATCTATCATTTGTAAATCCAAGATTCGCTTATTAATGAAGTTTGTTAACTAAATTATGATTGTGTATGTTATATCGCATCTAATCGCTTATTAAATCGCATCGCTAATCTCATCGCATCACAAATCGCATTTATTTATGTGGTTTTATATTATTTATGTGTTATGTGTGTTTGTGGTTACTATTACGCTCGCTATCGCATCGCTCTGCACTCTCGAATCGCTAAATCGCACTGTTATATCAAGTATAACGCTTACCGAAAGTGATATGAAAATGAAATGAAATATCCGAAAGTGATATTTCGGGATATTAAAATGAAATATCCGCATCTCTTTGTTACGGCCACTGCCTAATTTCGGGACGAAATTCTCTAAAGTAGGGGAGACTGTAACAACTTCGATTTTCTCGTTGTTATCTTTTTCTTTGTTATCGATTGTATCTATCCTTTGTAAATCCAAGATTCACTTATTAATGAAGTTTGTTAACTAAATTATGATTGTGTATGTTATATCGCATCTAATCGCTTATTAAATCGCATCGCTAATCTCATCGCATCGCAAATCGCATTTATTTATGTGGTTTTATATTATTTATGTGTTATGTGTGTTTGTGGTTACTATTACGCTCGCTATCGCATCGCTCTCGCACTCTCGAATCGCTAAATCGCACTGTTATATCAAGTATAACGCTTACCGAAAGTGATATGAAAATGAAATGAAATATCCGAAAGTGATATTTCGGGATATAAAAATGAAATATCCGCATCTCTTTGTTACGACCACTGCCTAATTTCGGGACGAAATTCTCTAAAGTAGGGGAGACTGTAACAACTTCGATTTTCTCGTTGTTATCTTTTTCTTTGTTATTGATTGTATCTATCCTTTGTAAATCCAAGATTCGCTTATTGATGAAGTTTGTTAACTAAATTATGATTGTGTATGTTATATCGCATCTAATCGCTTATTAAATCGCATCGCTAATCTCATCGCATCGCAAATCGCATTTATTTATGTGGTTTTATATTATTTATGTGTTATGTGTGTTTGTGGTTACTATTACGCTCGCTATCGCATCGCTCTCGCACTCTCGAATCGCTAAATCGCACTATTATATCAAGTTATAACGCTTACCGAAAGTGATATGAAAATGAAATGAAATATCCGAAAGTGATATTTCGGGATATGAAAATGAAATATCCGCATCTCTTTGTTACGGCCACTGCCTAATTTCGGGACGAAATTCTCTAAAGTAGGGGAGACTGTAACAACTTCGATTTTCTAGTTGTTATCTTTTTCTTTGTTATCGATTGTATCTATCCTTTGTAAATCCAAGATTCGCTTATTAATGAAGTTTGTTAACTAAATTATGATTATGTATGTTATATCGCATCTAATCGCTTATTAAATCGCATCGCTAATCTCATCGCATCGCATCGCAAATCGCATTTATTTATGTGGTTTTATATTATTTATGTGTTATGTGTGTTTGTGGTTACTATTACGCTCGCTATCGCATCGCTCTCGCACTCTCGAATCGCTAAATCGCACTATTATATCAAGTATAACGCTTACCGCTTTACTAAAACGCTTAATATAACTAATTAATATTAACCGAATCGCCAAACGAACACTTAACGCGAAATAAACAAAGAAAACCCAACTTTTGGGTCAAGTTCGCTCGAACTTGGTGTTACCAAGTTCGGCCGAACTTGAATGGCCCAATCAAATTCCTCAATAACCTCAAGTTCGCCCGAACTTAACCTCAGAGAGGTCAAGTTCGGTCGAACTTGGCTCCTTTCCCTCAGATCCCCACAAGTTCGGCCGAACTTGACTCCACCAGCCTCCATTTTTGCCTTCGCCTATAAATAGTCAGCTCCATTCTCTCATTTGAACTTGCTGCAACTTCGCACTGAGCTCCCGAAACCCTCTGCTTTCTAAGTAAGAATCAAACCGATTTCAACTACAATGATGTTCAACAACGTTTTACAAAGGTTTACAACGATTTTGGCACAAGGCATTGCCTTCGTTTTCATCAAATCTTCTCTGTTTACGAAAATCTTCATCTTTTTACTTAAAACTTCTGTTTTTCACTCAGATCTATACTTAGATCTGAGCAAAACCTTTAAAGTATTGATTTTTACACAATATTCAGACTAATGACATATGTTTCGTTCACTTTTGAGTGGAACGAGGCGTTGTCGAAGCTAAATCTCAGATCCGGAAGCACAAGGACGAAATCGTCACTTTACACAAGCTGGACTAACCCGTACGAACCTTCAAGTTCACCCGGATTAGCCCGAGTTTCTGTAAAATGGCTAAGTTCACTCCAAAAAGACCTATCCAGCCTAACTTTTACTCAGTGGCTTAAGGTTGGAGGGATGGGCACTCGATTTCCTCAGCAAACGACGCGAAAACACAAGATTTTGGACCCGAAAACATCAAGTTCTCTCAAGAATCAACAGCTCACCAGGTCAAGTTCGACCGAACTTGGGTGTTCATCACCAAAAGTCTTACAAGTTCGCCCGAACTTGCCTAGTTTCCTAGGAAACTATACAAGTTCGCCCGAACTTGCCTTCTCAGTAAGGTTTTCTCACAAGTTCGCCCGAACTTGACAAGTTTCTCAAAGAAACTCATCAAGTTCGACCGAACTTGACATTAAACCACCCAAAACCATACAAGTTCGCTCGAACTTGTGTGTCTACGCTTGGATTGCTTTGGAGTAGTTTATTTAGTATTTTGATTATCTTGTTTAGAACGGTTGTAATAAAAATCTAGGGGAGATCGAACCATGTTGTTTTTATGAGAAAATCAGAATTTCTGTAATGGTTGTTTGAAATATTATGTTTAATAGTATGGGATGTTAAACGTTAAGTAATGTTGTTGGATAATTGTTACGGAATTTCTCGTGAGACAATCTGGTCGCCTAGTGCCACTAACCCTGATGTTTCCGCCATCGGTTGGGGTGTGACATCCTAAGTCTCGGAAGGTGTCTTGGTGCTTCCCAATTCATAATTGCTTCTATCTTTGCAGGATCCACTTGGATAGCATGTTCTGTTACCACATGACCAAGGAACTGAACCTCACGTAGCCAGCTTTTCTTGACGTAGTATTTTAAGAATGAACCTTAAATGTTTCTCGTGATCATATTGATTACGAGAGTAGATAAGTATATCCTCTATGAAGACAATGACAAACTTGTCCAAGTATGGCTTGCAGACTCTATTCATGAGATCCGTGAATGCTGCTGGTGCATTAGTGAGCCTAAAAGGCATCACCAGGAATTCGTAATGTCCATATCTCGT
Source organism: Scalesia atractyloides (assembly GCA_947069175.1). NCBI lineage: Eukaryota > Viridiplantae > Streptophyta > Magnoliopsida > Asterales > Asteraceae > Scalesia > Scalesia atractyloides. Next base: position 10,101,583 of record CAMTDV010000017.1, read on the forward strand.
TCTGAAAGCAGTCTTCTGGACATCTTCATTTCTAACTTTAAGTTGGTGATATCCCGACCTTAAATCAATCATCAAGAAGTAACTTTGTAAAACCTCATGTTTTTACGTTCAATATATTTCCGACATGTGTCCCGGGAATCCTAGTGTGGCCACGTGCTAAACAGGAGGGACCAAAGTCGTTGAGTTGCGTTAGTTATCCTCGTGACGCTTTGAAAAAAAGTGGGAGGACTTAAATTTTTTTTTGAAATTTTCAAGTTCTGAAGACCCTTGCGGACCGCAAGGCCCTTGTCATACGTTCAGCAAGGCCAATTGATTCTGTGGGCTCCTGAGGTCCTTACGGACCGCGAGGCAAGGTTCATACGGTCCGTAAGGACCTGCCAGCGAACAGAAAGGTAGCAGCAGCCTGTTCTGCCACCTTTGTCGAGTTTTGGCACCATCCTTGCATGCTTGACATGACTTGGGGCACTTGTACTCGTCCCTTAACACCTGGGAACCATCTATGCACACTCCATGATCATTTAATTGATGAATCCTTGGTGTTTGCAACACACTTTCTTCACAATATTCACAAAGTTCATGCTACTGGAGTTTCTAGTCACCTCGAGCTTTCCATTTCGTTCATACCACTTATTTGGACATAATGTAAGTGTTCTAATACGTATTTAGTGATTTATTATAGCTTTTAGCCTAGAACAATGTCTCGTCGTAATTAAGCCTTGACCTTGTTCTAAATCCGTGAATACTCCGTCATTGTGAGTAACGAAGGTTCCTATACGTTCATATTAATGGAGGTGTTAATCCCTCTAGAGGGCATCTACAGATTTTCACGGATTCATGATCAACTGACGAGTTAACCAAAAAGTCAAATAAAGTCAAACTGTCCATGTCACGGCCCCCGACCGCACCCTGGGAGCGGGAGTCGTGAGGCAGTCAGGTGGTACCTGTGGTTATTTTTAAAATATTGCAGCTGAAATTTCATCAGGACCGTAGTTGGGAATAAATATCAGAGTTTAGAAATACTAGATATTATTTATTAAACATATGGGAATAAAGCCCATATTTTATAAAGGTAGCTATTAATAAGGGATACACCCGAATTCATAAAACAGCGTTTCTTTATTTAATTGATAAAGTAAGCCACTCCTTTAAGCCTTTTGGTGCTGTATCCCAACTCTTAATCCGATCTACTGAAATCACCTGAAACATGTTTTAAAAATATTTTTGTCAGCAGGAAATACTGGTGAGTTCATTCAATTTGTACAAAATGACACATTCTTATATTCACATCATTAAGAGTTTTTACATTTGTTTATCTTACCAAACTACTATTGGCTAGCTCATTGTCCAATAGCAAAGAAACTTATTTTAAATAGTATTTGTCACTCGGTGGCAGTTCCTGTGACTGTGGTCATATCACTCATTGGCTAACCCATTGTCCAATAGTGAAGATTATCAAGTATTGTATACAAAACCTCACATACTGACAGTAGTTTCCCAGTAAGAATACAAAGACTTAATCACTGTAATATAACTTGGAAAACATTTAGGGTTTGCGAAGCATTTTAGAAAAGGAGAATGACTCACTTTGTAGTTTTAAGGTTGTTATCTTAGAGCTTCCCGGTGTTATTTCTGTGTTCCTAATGACATTATAATGCAACACGTGTTAGTGAAACAACCCAACTTAAACTTTAACGATACATTACGAGACAAAACCCCAACGTAGTTTACAAAGTATAGCCTTATATACAGGCAGCACTTTGGCATCCGTTGCTGGGTTTTAGATCAATCGGACGGAGTATCGAATCAGTGATTAGGGTTAAAACACTTACAACGCGGCAGAGTTTATCAGGTTAGGGGTTTAGGGGGGTGTTTGCAAGAGAACAGGGCTAGAGGGAGTATACGAACGAGTTTCTCGATCGATTTTGTGCAGAAACTTCAGTCCCACGCTGCTGGTTATATAGCCCATCTGAGCATCACCTGCGCGTCACGCGGGATACCCTGGATTCTGGCATGACGCGCGGGGGCGCTCGGCCTGGCATAGGTCTGCCACGTGTCCACGTAGGTCTGACATGTTGCGAGATGTCGTGACACGTGTCCTTGGCCACCTTTTTCGTCCAATCGGGTGTTTTTCTCGATTTTCGTGCTGGTTCTTGTCGCGTATGCTCGGGTCTTGATTCCACTTGGTTCGGTTTTTAATTGTGAATCTAATATGGGTTCTTTTGTGCCGGTTGGTTCGTCAATCACCAAGTTTCTTAACCGCTAATTTTTATGATCGAGTATCCAACTTTCATCGCGCATACCAAGGGTTTTAATTACGGGTTATTGCTGGAAATATTTTGAGGGTTGTTACATCCTCCCCACCTTGTTTTAAATCTCGTCCTCGAGATTTAGGTTATGATGTTATTTCTGATTTATCTCACGCGTTAATCAATACTAATAGGATTAAGGTAAATGAATCAGGACATCTTCAAATTTTGTGAATACAAGGTTTACAATGAATAGAACTCAATGGTTTAATTGAATCATTTCCAGAAATCGATATCAAATGAACGAAGTGAAATGACATAATCATCCGAGTGACTAGGTTTTCATGGTCTAAACCAAAAGAGAGATTTATGACCAATAGGTGAATGATTTTAGAAACAATAGAATTCACTGTCAAAGGAAAACTTACCTTGGTTGTCAATCAAGGAAGACTTAGAATTAACAAGCTTAACTGAAACCGAAATATGAAGATGATGTGTCAACTATCGAACCATGTTATGAGGAAAAATCAACGTGTTAACATTATTTGAATGACAGGGATACACTTGAAACACAACAGAATTTAGTGTATCATTATCTTAATACATAGTTGTATTAAGACTATTTTCAAAAATGAGTCAAACGAAAAGTATACGTAGTTTTGTAAGATCATGATTAGCTCAGGCTACAAATTTATATCGACGCCACAAGGTGTCGTAATTATCGAAATAGTTTACTAATTACGGTGACTGAACAAGTTCACCGTGTTCGTAATCAATGGAAAGGTTTTAGTTAAGTAAATTCGAATATTTATAAATAAATCTCATAGGATTTTAAATTGATGATGAAATAACAAATGAATATCGTAGAATTTCAATAAGTATTAAAAGAACCATTAGAGGTACACCGAAAAATAACATGAAGTTGTGTACTCTTATCTTAACACATAATTGTATTAAGATTGTTTTATGACAATGAATCAATAAGATGGGTTTTAAGAATAAATAAACCGCACATCGGGTGTGCAAACGGGATTAGCTCAAGCTTCAAGTTGATGAAAACGCCACCACAAGGTGTCATGAAAATTAATGATTCAAAGAAGGTGAATACTAAACAAGTTTGTCATGGTTCTGAAAAGATGAAGTAGTTAACAGAAAAACATTATTCATTAACTTCGATTTGTACTAGGGTAAAGTGATACTTTAACTTAGATATTACATATTAGCGATCACGTCTGGAATCATTTCTGCTTCCTGCGTAGTAAGTACGAATGCTCGCGCGTTCTTCTTAACTCCGTCTGTTGTCTTTGCCTTGTTGTCGGGTGCCTTCGTCAGTTTTGGGCAATATGGGCGGATATGGCCTGTTTCTCCACATTTAAAACAGATTGGATTTTTCCTCTTGCATTGTTCTTCCTTATGGCCAGGTGTTTTGCAGAGGTTACAGTAGGGATTCCTCTTAAAGTAGCATTTTCCTGAATGCTTTTTATTACAGTATTTGCAGATACGTTTCTCAAATGACGGTTCAGATCCCTTCTTCTAATAGGACTCATCGGCGCCAAATTCTTGGGTAATTTTCCGGGCTAACTCCTTCTTCTTGTTTTCTTCTCTTGTGCGGATTAGTCCGTCTGTTAATGTATTGGCTAGTTCGACTGTTTCCTCGATAATCTGAGGTCTAGCTGCCTTGACGATATCGCGAATTTCACTAATCAGTCCCCAAATATAACGAGAAATTAGTACAGGTTCTGGCGAAGCCAGAGTTGGTACCATTCTTGCATATTCAAAGAACGTTTTTCACGACACTTCACATCGACCATTCTATGATTTAGGAACTTGTTTGCCATTTGTTCCTTCTCATAAGGAGGACAAAATTTTCTTTCTGCCATTTCCTTGAATTCTCCCCAGTTCATGGCGTAGGCCATGTCACTTCCTTTTGCTTGAAGAATAGTATTCCACCATTCTAGGGCTTCATCTTTAAAGAGATTGGAAGCATACATGACTTTGTCTTCTTCGGCACATTTGCTGATCTTAAGAATAGCTTCCGTCTTTTCCAACCATCGCAGTGCAACTGTGGCTCCTTCACTGCCAGCAACTCAGTTGGCTTACATGCTAGAAATTCTTTATAAGAACATCCATCAGTCATTGTTTTCATCTTCTTTGGAACTGGGATTTTGATAATATTATCATTATCTCCATTGGCGCTGTGGCTAAAGCTGTTACTATGAGTACGCTTGCTACTCACAGCTTTGGTATGTTCTACGGGATTTTTAACAACCTCAATAATTAATGGAATGGCATTAGCAATGCCTTGGGCGATTATGTTTTCTTTGGCCTCTTTGTTTAAGGGATTTTCATTATTCGCATGAACTTCTTTATTATGTGATACTTCATTCGACATCTGAATTGCAAATATTAATATAATAAAATAATTAAAACAAAACAATCATATATATTTAAATTTATATTAACAAAAATAACACATAGGTTGTTTTGTATTAACCTCTTAACTTTATTGTTTAAGGTTAAAATAACACCTAAATGGCTTTTTGGATTCCCTTATAGATATACATATCTATATGATCATATGTTTCATATATTGTGATATACATACCATTCAGAAGGTTGATGTATTTAATAAGTTCATATTTCCAACAACAGGTCAGACATCAGGTCATAGTATTATTTAAGGAATTTTGTAACTTTTTAACATAACATATACCCCATCTTACCCGGTCTTTCCGGAGAGGCTACCCCATCTTACCCGAACAAGTTGGAGAGTCTATCACACCATACCCAATCTTGCCGGAGAGGTAATTATATTTCCCATAAAAAGAATTTTCTCAACCCATGATTTTAAAAGTGCATCTTTCTTAAGTTTAAATACTATCCTGGCGCTACCAGTTAATATCAATTTCCTAACTCTTTTGTTTAAGCTTAGGTATTATCACAACACTTAATTGCTTAAACCAGTGGTTGTGGCTCTGATACCAACTTCTGCCACGGCCCCAACCCCACCCTGGGAGCGGGAGCCGTGAGGCAGTCAGGTGGTACCGGTGGTTATTTTGAAAATATTACAGCGGAAATTTCATCAGGACCGTAGTTAGGAAAAAATATCTGAGTTTAGAAATACCGGATTTTATTTATTAAAAATATGGGAATAAAACCCATGTTTTATAATTCTTTATTTAATTGATAAAGTAAGCCACTCCTTTAAGCCTTTTGGTGCTGTATCCCAACTCTTAATCCGATCTACTGAAATCACCTGAAACATGTTTTAAAAATATTTTTGTCAGCAGGAAATACTGGTGAGTTCATTCAATTTGTACAAAATGACACATTCTTATATTCACATCATTAAGAGTTTTTACATTTGTTTATCTTACCAAACTACTATTGGCTAGCTCATTGTCCAATAGCAAAGAAACTTATTTTAAATAGTATTTGTCACTCGGTGGCAGTTCCTGTGACTGTGGTCATATCACTCATTGGCTAACCCATTGTCCAATAGTGAAGATTATCAAGTATTGTATACAAAACCCCACATACTGACAGTAGTTTCCCAGTAAGAATACAAAGACTTAATCACTGTAATATAACTTGGAAAACATTTAGGGTTTGCAAAGCATTTAAGAAAAGGAGAATGACTCACTTTGTAGTTTTAAGGTTGTTATCTTAGAGCTTCCCGGTGTTATTTCTGAGTTCCTAATGACATTATAATGCAACACGTGTTAGTGAAACAACCCAACTTAAACTTTAACGATACATTACGAGACAAAACCCCAACGTAGTTTACAAAGTATAGCCTTATATACAGGCAGCACTTTGGCATCCGTTGCTGGGTTTTAGATCAATCGGACGGAGTATCGAATCAGTGATTAGGGTTAAAACACTTTCAACGCGACAGAGTTTATCAGGTTTAGGGGTTTAGGGGGTGTTTGCAAGAGAATAGGGTAGAGGGAGTATACGAACGAGTTTCTCGATCGATTTTGTGCAGAAACTTCAGTCCCACGCTGCTGGTTATATAGCCCATCTTGGCATCTCCCGCGCGTCGCGCGGGATACCCTGGATTCTGGCGTGACACGCGGGGGCGGTCGGCCTGGTATAGGTCTGCCACGTGTCCACATAGGTCTGACACGTTGCGAGATGTCGTAACACGTGTCCCTGGCCACCTTTTTCGTCCAATCGGGTGTTTTTCTCGATTTTCGTGCTGGTTCTTGTCGCGTATGCTCGGGTCTTGATTCCACTTGGTTTGGTTTTTAGTTGTGAATCTAATACGGGTTCTTTTGTGCCGGTTGATTCGTCAATCACCAATTTTCTTAACCGCTACCAAGGGTTTTAATTACGGGTTATTGCTGGGAATATTTTTTAGGGTTGTTACAGTCCACTTTTTATAAAAATCATAACTAATGATCTAGATGTTATAAAATATGTTTTGATGCACTAAAAACCTAAAAATAAGTATTAGAAGATATGTCTACAGATTCGGCTGGTCAAGTTTTGGTCTAGGCTTGGTTTGTAGTCAAAAGTCACAACAATTGACTTTTGTTGACTTTTGGTTCTGACCCGTTTCGAGCCACGTTCCTACTGACCATAATTATATTTATAATGACCATCTAAAGTTTTGTCACTCGATTCCTTAGAAATCTGAGTTTACATACAAGTTCCGCTAAAATTGTATTAACTATGCAAAAAGGTCCTTTTTGTGCAAATCTTGATTTTAAACACACATGCATGTGAAATTAAGACATAAAATGATTTATAAACATTATTAAATTATGTTAGTGTCAAGAATCTGATTGTAATATAAAGTTCTCGCAAAGGACGTGTTGGGCTTAAGATTCGTTAATTGCCGATAAATGATCAAATTTCCCTTTTTTCACGCAAAATGGTTTTAAC